>CM042152.1:92313477-92425977 GCA_023376005.1 Doryteuthis pealeii
GCAATGCCAAGAGGTGCAGTCGGTGCATTTAAGTGGAAAATCTACTCTATGTAGTAAAAGAATCCAGTTTGGAACCAATATTCGAAAAAGCTTTCATGTACAAATATTTTGTTTTTCAATATTACTAACAGTCAGTAACACAAATTAAAGCAAATATTTAAAAAAAAAAAAGGTAAATTAATCTGAATTTACCAACAGAAAGTAATATTAACTTAGATCTCAAAGAACGAAGATTTTAATATTTTTTTCTTAAATGGATTCGCGTTAAGATTAAAACAAAAAGTTCTTTGTAATACAAAAATTAAAAATGATCATTTGTGTTGATAAAAAGCAAATGGGAATCAAAGTGTATCCACTTTTCTTATATTTACAGATGCACTTTATGCCATTATTCATAAATGCGAGAATAGCAGGCCTGTATTTTTCCAATTCGTAGCTCACGATCAAGATTAATGGCAGGTGTGGGTCACAGTCATCAGCGGTGATTCTATAACCCCCTACATGCATTTAAGAGACTGATGAGGATTCGTTAAAGAAATTATTGAATTAATAAGATTTTATGAATTAAAAAATTAAGTAAAATGCCATATTTCAGATTGAACGGCTTTTGTTTGAGGTTGTTCCCTTCGTGATTCTGGGCTAAACCCCATCAGTTCTATTGCATTACATTGTGGTGGGAAGAAAGCTATTGCATAAATCACAGATCTAAATAAATTTCTTGATAATGATTCAATAAAGATGGGGGCGTATCTATGAACTTTTGACATTGTAAAGTCTGTAGAACACGTTAAGATATAATAGTAAACAGAAAACACTAATTTTGTTTTACGGCATATCAACCTCAGTGGGTTATTTATTACCGATAATTTTTGAAATAAATTAATTCTTAATGGACACTGGATTTTTTAATAAATACATTTCTCTATTTAACCAATAGATGGGACCCTAACAGGTACTACCACTCCGGGTCAGAGTTGACCTGGGAGTAATGGTGATGAAGGGGCGCGACACATTCCCCAGACCTCAAAACTGGAATTTCACCATCAGATAGTTTAAAGTCATTCCAGGATATGTAGACCCTCAGCTACCGATATCTAGCACAGCTATGATAAAAGGGTTGGGGCTTGCCATAAGGGCAATCATATAGGTGCTAGAGTTTGACGTGACCAGCCGATTTATCGGAAGGTGCCTCTGTGACCGCTCGTATAGCCTAAGCTAAGAGGAGTGTTGCAGGTCATGGACTGCTCATCCACCAAGATTCCGTCCTTAAGCATCATGGGTCGCCACTCACGGCCAACAGGTGGCCCCATTGGGCGAGCCTTACCACTCTGCAGAAGTGCGTCGGTGCATTCTAACGCCCCAGCCTACAGGGTGGGAAGGCACTAAGTGTAAAATCTACTCAATCTATGTAGTAAAAAGAATCCATTTTCGAACCCATATTCGAAATAAGTTATCATGTACAAATAGTTCTGTTTTCAATATTACTAACAGTCAAAAAGGTAAATTAAGGGAAATAAAAGAAAAATGGTGAAATAATCCGAATTTACCTATAGGAAGTAATATTAAATTAGACCTCAAAAGACGAAGATTTTAATATTTTTCTTAAACGGATTCGTGTTAAGATTAAAACAAAAAAGTTCTTTGTAATACAAAAATTAAAAATGATCATTTGTGTTGATAAAAAGCGAATGGGAATTAAAGAGTATCTACTGTTGATATTTTTACAGAATCACTTTATGTCACTGGTCATAAAAGCGGGAATAGACAGGCCTTTATCGTAGCTCACGATCGACATTAATCGCAGGTGTCATTTATGGTGCTTCTATAACCCCTACATGGCATTTAAGAGACTGATGAGGGTTTGTAAAAGAAATTATTGAATTAAGATTTTTTAAATTTAAAAAAAATAAAAATTAAGTAAAATGCCATATTTCAGATTGAACGGCTTTTTGTTTGAGGTTGCCAGTTATTCAAATAGCCTTTCGTTCGGGTTAACTGGCTTCTCAATCAGCTTTCGTCTGTCTTAACTGGCTTTTCAAACAGCGTATCGTTCGGCTTAGGTGAATTTTCACAGAGCTTTTCGTTGGGGTTAACTGGCTTTAGACACAGCCTTTCGTTCTGGTTAGCCGGATATTTACACAGCCTTTTGTTGGGGTTAAGCAGCTTTTCATGCAGCATTTTTTTGGTGATAGCCTTATTTTTAAACAGCTTTTCCTTGGAGGTACCCAGACTCCCAAGAAGCATTTCTTTGGTAATGGCCGGCTTTTCAAAAGTCTTTTATAGACTCTTTCCGTAAAATCATTCGACGTGTCAACCTTTCTTTTGATTGGGTTTTTGTTGAAGTTAAACAAATTTGTTGACAAACTTTCATTGGATTCTGATCGCTTTACAGACAAACTTTCCTTAGGCCTGGAGGCTTTACAGACAAACTTTCCTTAGGGCCTGGAGGCTTTACAGACAAACTTTCCTTAGGGCCTGGAGGCTTTACAGACAAACTTTCCTTAGGGCCTGGAGGCTTTACAGACAAACTTTCCTTAGGGCCTGAGGCTTTACAGAAAACTTTCCTTAGGCCTGGCAGCTTTATAGATACACTATCCTCGAGGTTTGTCCCCTTTTTAGCACACTGAAATAATACCAAGTCGAGCGAACTAGATAGCACGGAAGATGATTTCTCTTGATTGTCAGTTTGGTTAGGGCGGTACATGGTACGTTGCCTTTTTCGACATCGGATATAAATTATTCCCATGACGCCACAGACAAAAATACAAGGCATAATATATAGAAGATATATGCTCATTATTCCCTTTAAGATATAAGTCCTTTGAGCCTCTATTGGTATTGTCGGAGTTCCAGAAAGTTCCTCTTCCTCCATAGTAGTGATTTTGTTGTTATAAGGCACACAATCTTCTGACGTGATCAAGCTTTTATTATCACAGATTTTTGGGGGCAAAGTCATCACATTAAGTATTTCGTTCACCAATGTCCCAAGGAAAATGATAATATAAACAAGAACGATTGGCTTAGACATTTTTCCAACCAGATTCTTAAAAAAAACAACCTTGTGCCTGTATTTAGAATATAATATGCTTCAATGTCTGTGTCAGCAATCAATTGAGATATCCGATTTTCTCGCAAATATTGTTTTGTCTTTAGAACGATATAAATGGTCTGAAAATATTCTACGGGTAAATTTATTCCTTATTCTAAGAGCAAAAACCATTGAAATTTGGACGATGCCAATATGTACAATCCAAGGTAAGAAAAGTAGTTTTATTTTAGTGCATACTTGACTGAGTGAATGAATGATTTAATTTGGACGATGCCAATATGTATAATCCAAGGTAAGAAAAGTAGGTTTTTATTTTTTTTTATTTTAGTGTATACTTGACTGAGTGAATGACTGATTAATTTCAATAGGATGTCAACCCATCTATGATTATTTTATACCTAAAGATTAGGGAATAGGCGTTGCATCGTGGTGTAATAATTACTAAGCAGATCCATTAATACTGTATAGTGACTTCGATCCACACCGGGTGCCCCACACTTAGGGCCTTGTGTCATATCCTCACCCGTGGCGAACGGGTTAGTTAAACAATTATCAAGAGGTTGTTAATTTTAATAGCATGTCAACCACACTAGGATTATTTTATACCTAGAGATTAGGGAATAGGCGTCGGAGTGTAACGGTTAGTAAGCTATTCTCGCAGATCTAATTTTTTATTGTGACTTCGATCCACGCTGGATATCCCAAACTTACGACCTTGTGTCATATCCTGCCCCGTGGCGAACGGGTTGAGTAAATACATATCAAGAGGATGGCGATCCATGATGCTTAAGGACGGAATCCTGGTGGATGAGCAGTCCAGGACATGCAACTCTCCGCTTAGGTCCTTACTTCGGCGAGATGGGTAGTCGGAGAGGCGTAACCGATCAACCAGCTGATCATGTCAAGCAGCTAGCACTTATATGATTGTCCCAATCCTGATGTCCTTATACCAAGACCCAACCCTTTTTATTCTATATTTGCTAGAAGACGGTGGCTGAGGGTCTTCATGTACCGGGAATGACGTTAAACTCTGATAGTGAGGCTCCTCTCTGGAGGTCTGAGGAATGTGAAGCATCCCTTCATCACCATTACTCCCAGGTCCACTATGAACTGGAGTAGTAGTACCTGTTAGTGACCCATCTATGGTTAAATAGAAAGATGTGTTCATAAAAAAATTGAGTACCCATCAAGAATGAATTTATTTAAAAACTTTGTCAGGATTAAATAACCCAGCGAGGTCGATATGCCGTAAAACAAAACAATCAAAAAACAAACATCGGGCGTTTATTTCCTATAAGTCCAACAAAAACTAAGGGGAACCACTCTTGACCGATAAATTATTTATTTATTTCCCATTAAATTGACACTAATCCTAACCCTAACCCTAAAACCTAACTCTAAACCCCCCCGTCTTCTTTTTTCCTAGTAGATCAATAAATGAATAAATAATTCATTAGTCAAGAGTGGTTCCCTTTGTTTATGCTGGACTTATAGGAAATAACCCCTCGGGCTATATAAACAGGCCGCAAAAGTTAATGAGTTTATTTTAACTGTTTAAGCCATTTCATACACTTTTCCTTTTGTATTAACTGAACTTGCTATTAAGTTTGTGCTGGTGGATGAGCAGTTCATGACATGCAATACTCCACTTTGGCCCTATCTTGGGCTAGACGGGCGGTCGGAGAGGCCTCCTCCGATCAATCGGCTGGCCATGCCAAGCCCTAGCACCTATATTATTTTCCCAACCCTATTGCCCTTATGGCCAGCCCCAACCCCTTTTTATCATATGGGTGCTAGACGGCGGTGGCTGCTGGTCTACATGTCTTGGGAATGACGTTAAACTCTATCTGATGGTGAGGTTCCAGTTTTGGAGGTTTGGGGAATGTGGAGCACCCCTTCATCACTATTGCTCCCTGGTCCACTCTGACCCGGAGTGGTAGTACCTGTTAGGGTCCCATCTATGGGTTAAATAGAAAAACATGAGTTTATAAACAAAATTGTATTATCCATTTAAAATTGATTTATTTCAAAACTTTATCGGCATTAAATGACACCGAGTTTGATATGCCGTTAAACAAAACAAAAAATTAAACAATTTTATTAAACATTTAGGTTTAAATAAAAATAAAATCATGTTGAATGTGACATGAATAACTAACTAATTGTGAATTGAGCAGTAATATAATTTCAGTTACAGACAGAAAACACACTAACTCCATTATAATAAGATGTATATCTTTCACGTTAAATATAGGTCATTATTTAAAATAAGCCAACAGAAAATGTGAAAATATATTTTTCAACAAAGAAAAGCTTGGATAATTCCATGTCCAATCATCAAGGCTATGTCACCCAACTCCTTTCAATTTTCTTAATTTTTTTTCAAGTGCGGATAAGATAAAGTTAGACAATCCCCAAAATTTGAGTTATGTCGATTTTTAACTCTCCAAATTTGAGGGGGTGTAGCGAAAAATGGCGACTTTTTGTGAATTATTTGGTCTGTAAAATGAGTTCCTCAGCTTCCCTACTCCTAAAAATCTAATTTATAAAAGCATTTTTGATCAAGGCATCCAAAAATGCTATCGAAAAGTCTTAAAGCCAACTAATCGTAAGTTATTAATGATTTCTGATTTTTTCATAGCAAGATCAATATCTCGATGTGGCACTGCAGCTACGACAACAATTTTTTTTCTATTATTATTTCACATGTATTAGATATTATTTGTACTTTCGAGAGGTAAAATAGACATAAATAAGCGAATTTTCGGAATTGCCAGCTCAAATTTTGAAGATTGTCTAACGTCAGCCTAGTCCACACCTGGAAAAAAATTCAGAAAAAAATGAAGGGGAGTGGGTGACAATTTTACTTTTTTCTTGATGATCTGACATGGAATTACCCTCTTATATTAATATTACTAGCAAATATATGCACCCTCCGGGTGCAAGTATTTAAGTTTTAATATAATAAATATCATATTAAATTAGAAAGGCTAATGAAACTGAATAAGAATGTAGATAAAAAGATTTGGAACAGAGGGGGTATGATTGAAAAATAGAACAACTTTGAAACTAACTCTTTCATCATTTTCCATTACTCCCGTCTTTCATTGGTAAATTTTCCTAATTTAACTATTTAGTTAAAATAGGAAGTAAAGAATAAAATTACAGTTATTTCTTCTTGTTAATGGATTTCTTTTAAGATTTATCCCCGAGATGTTTACTCATATTCAATAAGATAAAACCAAACAATTAGAAACCAATAATACTAAGCATATATTTATTAAAATCAAATTTTTAATATCAATATGCAAATCAGCCTTCCCATTCACATTGTAATCCACTATTTTGTTGTATATATAAATGTAATTGCATGTTTTTAATATGTCGATATGATCAACAGTCTTAATAATGTAAAACAATTTTATTAATAATTGAGGTTTAAATAAAAATAAAATCATAGAGAATGTTATGTAAACAAACAAAGAGAATTGTGTCTTGTATAGTAATATAGTTTCGGTTACAGACAGAAAAACACACAATCTCTATTATAATAAGAAGATTTGAGGTGTAAGAGTGATCTTCGTGACGAATGTGGTATTGTGATATATCAAAAAACTCTTGTGTAATTCGATCATTTTAATGCCCCGAAATAACTTATTTTTAACCACTAATGCTACTTGAATTTGTTCTGTAGTTTTCAGCAAATGTTTTATTTTACCTTTGTTTCGTTACATTTTTTACAAGACTTATTATGGTATTTCACTCTTCTCACAAGGATTTAATTGGCTTTATTGATAGATTTCGATGCATAGAATGCATTGATTTTAATGGAAGCGCTTAATTGAAAGGATTGGCAGTGATTTGAACATTTGAAAAACCCCTTATACTGCCTGAAAATTACAAATTTCATGACAATGCTCGGTGTCAGTTATATCGAATTTACGTAAGGTACCCCTTATAGAACCAGAAGAAACCACCTATTCTTGAAAGTATTCAAAGTTTCGATATTTTTGGCCTTTCTGCTAGATTTCGATGCGTAGAATTCATTGATGCCAAACAAAGCAATTAATTCTAAGAATTGGCTGAGATATAAGAACGTTAATCACCTATTATAGTGTTGAAAAATTTTGAATTTCGTTAAAATTTAAGATGTGGATTTAATTGGCTTTATTGATAGATTTCGATTCATAGAATGCATTGATTTTTAAAGGAAGCGCTAAATTCGAAGGATTGGCAGTGATTTGAACACTTATAAGACCCCTTATACTGCCTGAAAATCACAAATTTCATGACAATTGTCGGTGTCGGTTTTATTGAGCCAATTTATCTTAGGTAAATTCAATAAAACCGACACCGACAATTGTTATGAAATTTATGCTTTTCAGGCATCATAAGAGTTTGTTTAAGTGTTCAAATCACTGCCAACCCTTCGAATCAAGCGCTTTCTTTAAAATCAATGCATTCTATGCATCGAAATCTATCAATAAAGCCAATTAAATCCACATCTTAAATTTTAACGAATTCGAAATTTTTCAACACTATAATAGGTGATTAAAGTGCTCATATCTCCGCCAATTCTTAGAATTGATTGCTTTGTTTGGCATCAATGAATTCTACGCATCGAAATCTAGCAGAAAAGCCAAAAATATCGAAACTTTGAATAATTTCGAAAATAGGTGATTTCTTTGGGACAAATCCTTTGATGATACACACTACGGCAGATATGGAGTAAAGACGGCCCTGTTCTCACGGCAGCCAAACACCAATAATTTGTATGCGGTCCAACTATTTTAATATAGTCAGTGTGCTGTGAAGACCATCTCCATCCTGCCGCTGTAGCAATAACACTGATATATCTTAAGATATCCGTAAATGCGTATGGTTTGCAAAAGAAGAATAATGGACAAGATGAATTGGATAAAAATCGTTTATTAAAATAACGAGTGTGAAAACGTTGTTGTTGTCGCCGTAGATAATAGTAGTAGTTCTCTGGAGTGGCCGAGGGTCGTAAGTCAGGAATCTCTCTTGGCCTGGTGCGAGGCGTGAGGTAGTAGAAGTTGTGAGTTGATACGGTCACTTGGTGTAGGGACCAAGTCAGGAATGACCCAGTGGAATAGTGATGGTCAGGGAAGGTAAGGGTATCGGCCGGCCGTAGTGATAAGTTGAAGTAAGTGTCGGGTAGGTGCGGCGCGACGTGGTAGTGGAAAATAGCGGCCTTTTTGATCCTGCCCGTCTGGTGATGTTCTCGGTGTCGAGGCCGTCCGTCAACTGGCGATCCTCAAAATGCCCGGGTTTTATGCTAACGATGTAGGCTCTAGAATGCCTTTGGGGTGTTTAGCGGGAAGATTTTTCATTGGCTGAAAATCCGTATTCCTTACAATATTATTTTATGTTTGTTTTGGAATTCCTTTCAAGCGTAACTCAATCCGAGCCTATGCGCAAAACTGCGCCGAATTGGTCACTTCGTGATAGGGTACCATTGAGTTCACTTCCGCTTGTTGCCTCCGACTTGAGTTTTGATGTTTTATGCTTGCGAGGTGTATTTTGTGAGTAAGAATTGTGAATCATAAGAGATATCTTCTCTCTGATATAACAACACTAACCTCTTGGTGAGACGCAACTGTCGGTGTTTATTATCTCAATATTGTCCCAGTGGGACAACAGCAAGCTCACTATCCGTACAAAGGTACAAGTGTATAGGGCAAGTGTCATCAGCACCCTCATGTATGGAAGTGAAACATGAACCTTATACTCCCACCAAGAGCGGCGGCTCAATACCTTCTACCTTTGCTGCCTGAGACGTGTACTGGGCATCAACTGGAGGGACAGGATCACTAACACAGCAGTCCTAGAGAGAGCTCAACTCCCAGCCTGTACTCTCTACTGAGACAACGTCGTCTCCGATGGTTGGGCCATGTACGTCGGATGGATGATGGACGAATCCCGAAAGACATCCTGTATGGAGAGCTAACATCTGGTAAAAGACAGATTGGTCGCCCCCTACTGCGATTCAAGGATGTCTGCAAAAATGATCTCAGGTGCTTTGGCATTGTCCCTTCCAGCTGGGAAAATTTGGCTGAAGACCGCCCTCGGTGGCGGCAGAATCTCCATAGAGGACTGTACATGTCAGAAGTCACCCTGATACAACATCATGAAGCTAAGAGGTCCATAAGAAAACAACGGCAACAAAGCATCGGAACATCATCATCTACAGGGACAACCTACAAATGCAAAATCTGTGGTCGAGAATGTTTCTCAAACATAGGACTTCATAGTCACAGGAGGCGCTGCAACTTCAGGGGCACACAAAAACTTTTATCATAGTCTTTCGAGACTGAATTGCCAATGAGATGGGATTCCAAATAATAAGCCATGCTATTCACCAACATCCCCAATTCCGGTCCGCTACATTGACACAGCAGTTTGATTGTAAACTTAGACAAGCTTTCAAATATTGGGTCCATAGTTTGCTCAAAGACCGGTTGGTGTCTGTGAAACTGAAGCAGCAACAGTTCGTGGAACTTGCACGACGTGCAGTACCTGAAGGCAAGGAATTTTAGCACCGTCCGGATCACGTACAGCATGGCGTCTTTGCAGATTGGCTCGAAGTTCGATGACATCAACGCCTGGATGATTTCCCAGTGATTGACGTCCAACTTAAGTTCGGTGCGCTGGTTGTATGTGTAGATAAGGGCCACATCAAGGACCGACTGTTCTTATCGCATGACGTTTGTTTGATCAATTTCTTTCACCTGATTTGTGTGACCAAGGCGGATGGCCATAATAGAAGCGGTTTCATTTTTATCATTTAACGGCATGTTCAGGTCGATATTTGCTTCGACCAACTGTTGCAGTTCAGCCGAGTCATCTGTGACGATGGCTTGCAGTAAATTTTCAGGCACAGGGGAATAATATTCATAAATTCTTATGTCTTGTGGCTGATCTTCCACTGACGTATTCGTTTGGATTGGATAAGGGCCACATACCTTTTGGGACACAACTGTACGATTAGGATGAGACAACTGTACCATTGGGATGTATTGTAGTTATCCATGGCACCTTACGGAAATTTAATAAAACCGACACCGACAATTTACAGGAAATTTGTGATTTTCAGTTACAAGAAAGGTTTTTTTTTAAGTATTCATATCACTACCAATCCTACGAACTTATCTTTCTTTTAAAATCAATGAATTCTATCAATCGAAAACTATCAAAAAAGCAATTAAATACACACCTAAAATTTTAACGACATTGTAAATTTTTAACACTATAATAGGTGATTAAAGTTCTCATATCTCTGCCAATTCTTAGAATTGATTGCTTTGTTTGGCATCAAAGAATTCTACACATTGAAATCTAATAGAAAAACCTAAGATATCTAAACTTTTGACTACTTTCAAACATAGGTGATTTCTTCTGGACCTATGAGAAAACCGACACTGAGCATTGTCATGAAATTTGTGTGTATTTAATTGGCTTATTTGAGAGATTTTGATGCTCGGTGTTGTTTTCTTGAATTACTGTAAGGTAACCCCCTTATAGGTCCAGAAGAAATCACCTATTTTTGAAAGTATTCGAAGGATTGGCTGTAATTTGAACCCTTAAATAACCACTTATAATGCCTGAAAATCACAAATTTCATGACAATGCTCGGTGTCGTTTTGTTGAATTTCTGTAAGGTACCCCCCTTATAGGTCCAGAAGAAATCACCTATTTTAGAAAGTATTCAAAGTTGTGATATCTTTGGTTTTCTGGTAGATTTCCATGCGTAGAATTCATTGATGCCAAACAAAGCGATCAATTTTAAGAATTGGCCGAGATTTTAATCACCTATTATAGTGTTGAAAATTGTTGAATTTCCTTGAAATATTAGATATGTATTTAATCGGCTTATTGACAGATTTTTATGCATAAAATGCATTGATTTTAAAAGAATCGCTTAATTCGAAGGATTGGCTGTAATTTGAACCCTTAAATAACCCCTTATAATGCCTGAAAATCACAAATTTCATGACAATGCTCGTGTCGTTTTCTTGAATTTCCGTAAGGTACCCCCTTATAGGTCCAGAAGAAATCACCTATTTTTGAAAGTATTCAAAGTTGTGATATCTTTGGTTTTTCTGGTAGATTTCCATGCGTAGAATTCATTGATGCCAAACAAAGCGATCAATTTTAAGAATTGGCAGATATTTGAGCACTTTAATCACCTATCATAGATTTGAAAAATTGTTGAATTTCCTTGAAATATTAGATATGTATTTAATCTGCTTATTTGACAGATTTTGATGCATAAAATGCATTGATTTTAAAAGAATCGCTTAATTCGAAGGATTGGCTGTAATTTGAACCCTTAAATAACCCCTTATAATGCCTGAAAATCACAAATTTCATGACAATGCTCGGTGTCGTTTTCTTGAATTTCCGTAAGGTACCCCCCTTATAGGTCCAGAAGAAATCACCTATTTTTGAAAGTATTCAAAGTTTGATATCTTTGGTTTTTCTAGTAGATTTCCATGCGTAGAATTCATTGATGCCAAACAAAGCGATCATTCTAAGAATTGGTCGAGATATGAGAACTTAATCTCCTATTTAGTGTTGAAAAATTTCAAATATTTTTTCAACTAGAGCCAATGCTAGAACGATATTTATCCTGAAAATTTTATTTTATTTAGATTATTATTACTGTTGTCCTCATCTTTATTGTGATATACACAACGTTTCATCCAATATGCCCTCCGACCTTCTTCAGGTGTTTCTTGTCGAACTCGTTAACCTTTCTGGCCAACTCGGGGATATTCATGTCTTTTCGGGATGTTTCATGGAACATCGAACAGAACCCTTTATCTAATCAATTAGGGTAGATTGTTCTCATTCCGTTAATCATTACCGGGAACTAGTGGTAAAGATCTAAATAAATGTGCTTTAAAAAGACCCACTAAAAGATTCATTATTAAAAACATGTATATACTGTAATGGTTGAAACAATGGCGTTTGGCTAGTGTTCTAAAAATAGAAAAATGTAGACACACTGGCACCAAGAATTTAAATTTGGGTGGTAAAATAAGGACCGTTTCTTTTATATGGGAATATGAGAGGTAGCAGTAAGAGGTAGATAATAATAGGAGTAGGAGGTAGATATAGTAGTAATTGTAAGGTTCACTGAAAGGGACACGTGGGAGAAGTCAGTTGACGATGAGACGCGAGAAGAGACAGACCAGCTTTCTACGACAGTCCCCGGTAAACCTCAGCTCCTGGATCCACACAAAAGTTTAAGAGGTTACAACCAAGCTTAGTACAACTTGATGTAAAAGCAGAATTTTTCTCAAACCAAAAATAAAACCTCATTTAAAGCAACAGTTTGTATTTTCTGTTAATAATTCCATAAAGAAGAAATACAACAATACTTTACAATAGTAGGGGGACAAAAAGGCGAAAAAAAAATGATACTTAGCTTTAAGTTTATAGTGCATAGAAAAGTATTGTGTCATTGGATCAGTGAATAAGACGATATAATTTTGTTTTAATTTATTTAGATTTTTATTACTGTTATCCTCATCTTTATTGTCATAAACACATTTCAGGGTTGACATACTATAAAACCCAACTAACCAACACGAATAAATTTAAAAAAAATGTCTTCGGCAGAGAATAACCTAACAAGGGTTAGCATGCCGTAAAATCAACCGATCTTCTTCAGATGTTTTGTGTTGAACTCGTGAACCTTTGTGGCGAACTCCGGGATATTCACGTCTTTTCCGGATGTTTCATGGAACTTCGAATAGAACCCTTTATCACAAGCAAAATACACTTTCTCAGTATCACATAATCTAAGAAAATGAAGGAGTCACACTGATAAAGAAAAAGGTGAATCCAGTTTTGGGGAACAATATATTTTTTAAAAGTTTTTCTTTTCTGTCAACCGGTATATAGTTATTTTTATATATTACTTCTTTTATTATTATATATTATGTCTTTTCGGGATGTTTCATGGAACATGGAACAGAACCCTTTTATCTAATCAATTAGGGTAGATTGTTCTCATTCCGTTAATCATTACCGGGCACTAGTGGTAAAGATATAAATAAATAAGTCTATGTCGATTTTCTATCCTTTTTTCATTTTTTTTAATATTTGATTTTGGTTATTTCCTATAACTCCAACCTAAAAAAGGGGAACCACACTAAATGAATTTTATTTGTTAATTAATCTACCCATTATTTTCCCATTAAACTAACCCTAACCCCGTATTTATTTTTTACTCGTAGACCAATAAATAAATTATCAGTTAATCAGAGTGGTTCCCCTTTTTTTAGGAGGAAAAAACCTTATTTTTTTATACTGCCGTTGTCTATTTTTTTTTTCTTAGCAATTATTTTTGTTTTTCTGTTTGCACACCAGGCAATTATCTTCTTCAGCATTCTGGCGCTACAACTCTATCAGTCCTTTTCAATTACGTGGTGGGTCATTTAATGCCGATAAAGTTTTGAAATAAAGTAATTCTTAATGGACACTCAATTTTTTTATAAATACATTTCACTATTTAACCTATAGATGGGACCCTAACAGGTACTACCACTCCGGGTCAGAGTGGACCTGAGAGCAATGCAGAGGTGCAGTCGGTGCATTCTAAGTGTAAAATCTACTCAATCTATGTAGTAAAAAGAGTCCAGTTTCAAACCCATATTCGAAATAAGCTTTCATGTACAAATAGTTTTGTTTTCAATATTACTAACAGTCAGTAATACAAATTAAAGGAAATATTTTTAAAAAAGGTAAATTAATCTGAATTTACCTACAGGAAGTAATATCAAATTAGATCTCAAAAGACGAAGATTTTAATATTTTTTCTTAAATGGATTCGCGTTAAGATTAAAACAAAAAGTTCTTTGTAATACAAAAATTAAAAATGATAATTTGTGTTGATAAAAAGCAAATGGGAATCAAGAGTATCTACTTTTCTTATATTTACAGATGCACTTTATGCCATTATTCATAAATGCGAGAATAGACAGGCCTGTATTTTTCCAATTCGTAGCTCACGAGCAAGATTAATGGCAGGTGTGGGTCACAGTCATCAGCGGTGCTTCTATAACCCCTACATGGCATTTAAGAGACTGATGAGGATTCGTTAAAGAAATTATTGAATTAATAAGATTTTTTTAATTAAAAAAGATTAAGTAAAATGCCATATTTCAGATTGAACGGCTTTTTGTTTGAGGTTGCCAGTTATTCAAATAGAATTTCGTTCGGGTTAACTGGCTTCTCAATCAGCTTTTCGTCTGTCTTAACCAGCTTTTCAAACAGTATTTTCTTGGGATGAATCAGTTTTCCACACAGCAGTATGTTGTCGTTAGCCGACTTTTCAAACAGCGTATCGTTCGGCTTACACGAATTTTCAGACACTTTTGCTGGGGTAAGCTGGCTTTTGACATAGCCTTTCGTTCTGGTTAGCCGGATTTTCACACAGCCTTTTGTTGGGGTTAGACAGCTTTTCATTCAGCATTTTTTTAGTGATAGCCTTATTTTTAAACAGCTGTTCCTTGGAGGTACCCAGACTCTCAATTAACATTTCTTTGGTGATGGCAGGCTTTTCAAACAGTCTTTTATACATTCTTTCCGTAAAGTCATTCGACGTGTCAACCATTTTTTTGTTGGGGTTATCTGGGCTTACCAGCAAGCTTTCGTTAGGGTTTGGCGGATTTTCAAACCCCATTTCGTTGATGTTAGACAGCTTTGTTGACAAACTTTCATGGGAGTCTGACCGCTTTACAGACAAACTTTCCTCAGGGTCTGGCAGCTTTACAGATTCACTATCCTTGAGGTTTCCCCGCTTTTTAGCACACTCAAATGATACCAAGTCGAACGAATTAAATCGCATGCAAAATGATTTCGTGTTATTATTGTCAGTTTGGTTGGGACGGTACATGGTAAAACATGGCTTTTTTCGATATCCGATCAAAAGTATTCCCATGGCTACAAAGACTATAATACAAGATATAATATATATGTTCCTTATTATTCCCTCTAGGTTAGCAGTTTTTGGAGTCTGGGTTGTTGTTGTCTGAAGTACAAAAAGGTCCTCTTCCTCCATAGTAGTGATTTTGTTGTTATAAGGCACACAATCTTCTGACGTGATCAAGCTTTTATTATTACAGATTTTGGGGGGCAAAGTGATCACATTAAGTATTTCGTTCACCAATGTCCCAAGGAAAATGATAATATAAACAAGAACGATTGGCTTAGACATTTTTCAAACCAGATTTTTTTTAAAAATCCTTGTGCCTGTATTTAGAATATAGCTTCAAAGTCTGTGTCGGCAATGAATTGAGATATCCGATTTTCTCGCAAATATTGTTTTGTCTTCAGAACGATATAAATAGAATGAAAATATTACGGGTAAAATTATGGTATTTGCCTCTCATCCCACTTCTACGGGTAAATTTATTCCATCTTCTAAGAGCAAAAACCGTAGAATTTGGACGCAGTCAATATGTATAATCCAAGGTAAGAAAAGTAGTTTTTTATTTTTTTTATTTTAGTGCATACTTGACTGAGTGAATGACTGATGAATTGTAATAGGATGTCAACCCATCTATGATTATTTTATACCTAAAGATTAGGAATGGGCGTTGCATCGTGATGTAATAGTTACTAAGCAGATCCATCAATACTGTATGGTGACTTCGATCTACGCCGAGTGCCCCACATTTAGGACCTTGTGTCATATCCTGACGCGTGGCGAACGGGTTAGGTAAATAATTATCAAGAGGTTATTAATTTTATAGCATGTCAACCAGACTAGGATTATTTTATACCTAGAGATTAGGGAATAGGCGTTGGGCCGAGTTTAGGACAACCCATACAATTTTGTGTCATAACCTGACCCGTGGCGAACGGGTTAGGTAAACAATTATCAAGAGGTATTAATTTTAATAGCATGTCAATCACACTAGATTATTTTATACCAAGGATTAGGGAATAGGCGCCGGGTGTAATGGTTAGTAAGCTATTCTCGCAGATCTAATTCTTCGATCCAGTTTGTGATTCGTTCAGTATACGCTTATGTTTACAATTTTGTGTAGTTGATTTTTAAGAATCGTCGAATACGAATAATTTTTAAAAAGAGATATTTGACCTATTGATAAGACCCGAAAAAAAAGTCAACGATGCTTAGTAAATATCAGTTTCTCGGCTATGGGATTTTTCAAACCTCATGCAGCCCTGCCGGTTGGGGATTTAGAATACACCGATTGCACCTCTGCAGAGGGGAAAGACGCCCCAATGAGGCCACCTGTTTGCGGTATGTGGCGACCGGTGATGCTTAAGGACGGAATCCTGGTGGATGAGCTGTCCAGGACATGCAACTCTCCACTTAGGTCTTTACTTTGGCTAGATGGTTGGCCGGAAAGGCCGCATCTGATCAACCGGCTGATCATGTCAAGCAAGTAGCACCTATATGATTGTCCCAATCCAATTGCCCTCCTACTAAGCCCCAACCCTTTTTGTCCTATATTTGCTAGAAGGCGGTGGCTGAGGGTCTTCATGTCCCGGGAATGACGTTAAACTCTGATAGTGAGGCTCCTTTCTGGAGGTCTGAGGAATGTGGAACATCTCTTCATCACCATTACTCCCAGGTCTACTCTGAGTAGTACCTGTTAGTGTCCCATCTATGGGTTAAATAGAAAAATGTGTTTATAAAAAAATTGAGTACCCACCAATAATGAATTTATTTAAAAACTTTGTCGGGATTAAATAACCCAGCGAGGTCGATATGCCGTAAACAAAACAATCAAAAACAAACATCGGGCGTTTATTTCCTATAAGTCCAACAAAAACAAAGGGGAACCACTCTTGACGGATAAATTATTTATTTATTTCCCATTAAACTGACTCTAATCCTAACCCTAAAACCTAATCCTAAACCCTAACCCCGTCTTCTTTTTTCCTAGTAGATCAATAAATGAATAAATAATTCATTAGTCAAGAGTGGTTCCCCTTGTTTATGCTGGACTTATAGGAAATAACCCCTCGGGCTATATAAACAGGCCGCAAAAGTTAAGGAGTTTCTTTTAACTGTTTAAGACATTTCATACACCTTTACTTTTGTATTAACTGAACTTGCTATTAAGTTTGTGCTGTAATCATTGATTATTTAAGGTTGGTTGATTGGGCTTTACGGCATGTCAACCCATTGGGTTATTTTATACCGAATAAGTTTTGTTTTATTTCTTTGTAAAGTACACCTGCCACGTATCATTCCAGATCGTTCTTCTGTTGGTAATAAAGTACAGTGATAGGGGTTTAGTTATTTTTGAAGTTTTCTGTTGACTATTTAAACATTAATTTCATGAAGAGGCATGATAATGGTTTATACAGGGTCAGGCAAAATGATCTGACACATTTGTAGGTTTAATAAAATGCAAATGAAGTAAAGAAACAAAAAAGTGTTTTTATTTTCGAAAAGTAGATATAATGCCATTTTTTTTCATATAGTGCCATTGTTTTTCGTTTCTTTTTCAGTTGCTGCCATGAATTGAAGTAACATTATTTTAGGAACACCGGTGATCGAGAGTGAGAAAAGGGAAAAAGAGGAAAATAATTTACCAAATACGTATCATTTTTTTTTTAAAAAAAAAAAGAGAAAAAACAATCTCTTAGACTTTGCATTTTACAATTTTTTTTTTGTTTTTTTTTGCGCATCCCAAATATTAAAGTCGTCTAATCGTAATGTAATGATTGGCAAGTTGGCCTCGAAGATCCATTACTTCTGATTACCAGTTCGATCCTCACTATGACTCATACTTGCAGCCTTGTGTCACATGACACCCGGGGCGAACGTGTCAGTTAAATAAGGAGATGTCAAATCGTTCTGCTAGGACTGGCAAGACTAGTCTCACATATCCATTACTATTGTATGTGAGTTCAATCCACTCTGTATGCCTCATACCTACGACCTTTTTATCACATCATACCGGTGGCAAATGTGTTTGGTAAATAAGGATGCCGTCCCGTCGTGGTGTAATGGTGAACAAGCCTCGTCTCGCAGATCCATCACTACAGAGTAGCGAGTTTGGTACTCGCTGGATGCCCTATACTTGCAACTTCGTGTCGTATCCCGTGTCGAGTGGATCGAATAAATACCTTCATTCAAATATTTTTAAAAATACCATTATTTAAAAAAAAAAAATAATTTAAAAAGAAATGCCATAACTAGACTACTTCAGTTCCAGTAATCTTTTGAAAAAGAGATATTATCTCGAAAATTCAAGAATTAAATACAGGTTAACACACATCATTGTTACCGTATTATTTTTTTCTTTACATCTGCATTGTGATAGCCTTCTAAATCAAACTCCTAACCAATATATACACAATGCTTCAAGCAAATTATAAAACTCTTATTTTTAAAAAGATAAGCCTAAGCCTGTAAGTAATTTGAAACAATTTTTAAAATGTTTTACAAAGGTTAGTTCTTCCTTGCTTGAGTGCGTTACAAAGATAGAAATGTATTAGTTTAATTTATTCTAGATCCGCTACATTGACTCTTAGACTGTGCTTGATACTCGCTGGATTCCTATACTTGCAACTTTGTGCCGTATCCCAAGTGTCGAATGGTAGCTCCATCAGCTAATGTCTTACAATTTTTTCCCATACAGTCAGTTACAATCATAACTTGGACCAGTAGACTGCGTGCATTTACTGTTGAAACATTTTTTAAAGACTGATGAATCTGTAATTATAACATGAAATGAACACAAAAAGCTCTTTTTGTAGCAATTACAGATTTACAAGTTTTTAAAATTATTTCAAAAACAAACACACTGATTGTAACTGATCTTACATGAAAAGAAAAAAAGAATCGGTAAAGCGCTACCATTGCTTTTACTTGCACCATTGATTTTTTTTTTCTTTTGGAAAGTATTTTGGTTGGGAAAAATATACGTACATAATTAGTTTTGTTTTACGGCATATCAACCTCAGTGGGTCTTTTAATGCCGATAAAGTTTAGAAATAAATCAATTCTTAATGGATAATACAATTTTTTTATAAATACATTTTTCTATTTAACCCATAGATGGGGGGGGTGCTCCACATTCCCTCAAAAACTGGAACCTCACCATCAGATAGAGTTTAACGTCATTCCCAGGACATGTAGACCCGAAGCCACCGCCTTCTAGCACCCATATAATAAAAAGGTTGGTGCTTGCCATAAGGGCAATGGGGTTGGGACAATCATATAGGTGCTAGGGCTTGACGTGACCAGCCGATTGATCGGAGGGGGCCTCTCCGACCGCCCGTCTAGCCCAAGATAGAGCCAAAGTGGAGTATTGCATGTCATGAACGTACATAATTAGTGAAACCTTGATTCAGGAATTTAATTCAAATATTAAAAAAAAAAAAACCTAAACCTGTCAGTAATTTGAAACAATTTTTAAAATGCTTAACAAAGGTTAGTTCTTCCTTGCTTGGTGCGTTACAAAGATATAAATATATTAGTTTAATTTATTCTAGATCCGCTACATTGACCCTTGGACTGTGCTTTAGTTACCTGGTTCTGAAGAATAATTTTCAGTTTTTAATTTTTTAAAATTTAAAAAATAAAAACATTTTCGCATATAAATTTTCGGAAACAAGAGTCGAGAAAAACGTTCAACATTGATTTTCATAGTTATAATTTTTGCATAATATAGTCTACCCGGTACTATTGCCTATATTGGTATAAAATACCATTTTTTTTTTTAATCCAGAAATTGTTAAGTATACGGTCTTTGAAATTGTGATCCCGTTTAAGTTTTTAGAGACACCTAGAAAGACATCCAGAGTTTCGCCTGGTTCTAGTTTTCTCGTAACTAGTAAATATCTCGCAAATTCTCATACAGGATTTTCATAAAACAAATGGCGTCCAACTTATCCTATGCTAAAAATTAATATATTTTGTTCTAAAAAGGAATATATCCTTATGTTTCCTTCTTTCTCAATTTGTTTTTTTTTCGCCCTGTCGGCTGGGGCGTTAGAATGCACCGACTGCACCTCTGCAGAGGGGTAAGACTCCCCCAATGGGGCCACCTGTTGGCCGTGGGTGGCGACCCGTGATGCTTAAGGATAGAGCCCAGGTGGATGAGCAGTTCATGACATGCAATACTCCACTTTGGCCCTATCTTGGGCTAGACGGGCGGTCGGAGAGGCCCCCTCCGATCAATCGGCTGGTCATGTCAAGCCCTAGCACCTATATGATTTCCCCAACCCTATTGCCCTTATGGCAAGCCCCAACCCCTTTTATCATATGGGTGCTAGAAGGCGGTGGCTTCGGGTCTACATGTCCTGGGAATGACGTTAAACTCTATCTGATGGTGAGGTTCCAGTTTTGGAGAATGTGGAGCACCCTTTCATCACCATTGCTCCCTGGTCCACTCTGACTCGGAGTGGTAGTACCTGTTAGGGTCCCATCTATGGGTTAAATAGAAAAATGTATTTATAAAAAAAAAATGGTGTATACATTAAGAATTGATTTATTTCAAAACTTTATCGGCATTAAATGACCCACTGAGGTTGATATGCCGTCAAACAAAACAAACCAAACCAATCAATTTTTTTGGACAATTCGTACTAAATTACAAACATTTTTCGAAAAGGGACAATATTTAAATTTTGCCTATGGAATATATTATTTAAATATAGCTGGTGTAATAATATCGTACTTGACAAAATTGGCTTACTGCTAAGATTTATCGAACTGAACGCAGAGTTGGTATTTACCAAAACCTTTTTTTCACGGGTAGGATGTGTTACAAGTATGGGACGTCCAGCAACGATCGAACCGATATTCCGTCATATTTGACTACCCAGCAAGCAAAGTGTGACAAGATCCTTTAATGTAGTTGAGGCTCAAATTGAGAGTAAAGAAAAATGTTTCAAATTCCGCTGGAATTCTACATTTGAGGCGCCTCAGTCACCGGGCAGTAAACTCAGCCCTTTCCCTTTTAGACGAGGGGGCATGTGCTGCCTTAGTGGATGGCTCCTTGGAATCAAGTGATAACATTTTGCATCTTCCCGGCCCGGGCGTAAATACTAGGTTTTGATATAAACCCCGGCCGGGCATCTGCAGTCAAAAGATCTGAAACTGAAGGCAGTGTATGGCGAACTATATTCATTTGGACATGTCCAATGATAGTCAGTGGGTTAAAACCATAGTGGGTCTTTTTGTACTTTTTAAAGTAAAAGGACTGAGGACATTTCCACAATGTTTTTTTGTTTAATCATTGAATCAGATCACTTAGTAAAATTCAATAACTAATTTTTCTTATAAACATATTAAGGTGTATGCAAGATTTCAATGCTGAATTGCATCCGTTTTCGGAGTTATAAGACGACACGCACGTACCCCGACATTTATGTATACACACAACTAATACTAATTAGAAGAAAAGTTGTCAATTAAGACGCCTTCTCATAACACTATATTTCGGGAATTGTTTTGACGGAGTATTTATCAATAGACCGACGTTTATTTAATCTTGTTTCATATTTAAGCTGAAAATTAACGATTCTCTCAGGAGAAGAAGCAGTAACTGTTAATTATGCGTTACAGAAGTAACCATGAGGTTTACTTAGGTTTAAGTCTATTCAATAGATAGATAAAAAAAAAAAATTTAAAAAAAAAAAATATAGCTATAAAGAGAAAAGGAATCGGTTGCATGAAACACGTTATCGATACGTTCAAGGATCAACGTAAGAAAAATATAAAACTTACGCAACCCGGTTTGTAGATAAAAAAAAAAAGCTATAAACGATTTTGAAATAAAATAATTTCTAAATTCTATTTTTAATACTTGTAACGGTGAAGTTTATAAAATACGTAAAGTAAAATTTAAAATTTCTAGTTACAAAGAGGGGAAAAATATATCGATTTCTATCTAAGTAAACAAATTTACTAGCACAGATACTTCAGGAATTTGTCACGTGCACACCTTTTATGGGAAAGAAAAGGTTATACGTGTAACAAATCGTAAATCGGGTGAAGAACGATAAGGTCTGTATACATATTTATACAGAGTATCGGGTTGGGTGTTAAAAGCACTAAATATATACGATGTACGAGATAAATGTGTAGATTCTTGTCTAGAGCGAATGATTTTAATACACTATTCCTAAAATAATTGACAACCGTTTAAGAAAGGGAAATTGAAAGCGCTGTTGCATCTACGCTTTAGTCTTCAAGAGTCCGAATTGTCAGATAAAGGTACCGGTACAAGCTCTTCACACGAATCGAAACCTTCGCCACCTTCGAGTTCGCCGCTTTCTTGGTTGCGCCTTCTTGTCGATGAATCCCTATTTGCCAACTCATTTAGACTGTAATCCACAGTTTCAGGAACTTTTAGACTTTCACGATGACATAGGGATCCACAGCGATCGCGATAATAGCCACAGTCGATTTTTAAGACACCAATCTTAAGCAGAATGACCAAGATCGAGAGGAAACAAGTAAACTTGCAAACAGAATGATCCAACATTTCTCAATTGCGCTGGCCTCTGCAGATGCGCGGGTATAATTTAAGCCCTTTATCGAAATGATATGTTCTATATTATTCCCAAGGCTTCTTATTGAGACAGAATCCTCAGTAGACGTAAGAGTCATCAAGTACCAGATAAATAAAAACGTAAGGGTGCCGACGATACAAATAATAGCTACGGCTGTCTGGGCCATGATGTCTGCGGAAATAAACGCCTTCTTTCTTGGGAGAAATACCTAAATAAATAGCATGGTAACCTTTCGTATTTAACAAAATTAACCAATGGTTTATTAACCATGAACAATTAGTATCCAGATCTAGACCAGTTCAATATTTACCAACAAAGGTAAGGATATTTGTCTCATACCCCACTTGTATGGACTGGGCACAAGGCCTCGTTTTAACGTGGGCCCATCCACAAACCGAAGCTCATGGGTGGGAAAGAACAAAAATTGCGTCGATCCCCTCGGCATTCCCCCTCAAGGGGGGCGCCTCAGGCGCTGGGCAATAAACCCAGCCCTGTCCCAAAAGGGGGGCAGGTATTGCCTGGAGGGATGGCCCTCTGGGATCGACGCTATTATTATAACCTAACCGGTCCAGCGGCCGAAGCTCGCCGGACCCCCAGTCGAAACCAGGTGAAGGTAAGTGTATTTGATGTGTGCCGGCTGCATCCCTGCATCCAACTCCAAAGAAAAATACATTACCTGCATTTTATTCACATGAAGTCGGTACAGAAAATGCAACCTGACACACACCTGGGCACAAGGCCCGAAGTTTTATTTTTTTTTTTTTTTTGGGGGGGGAACGGGGTCCAAAACTGGTCATGCCGTATAAGTTTTAGTTCTATCTTAGCTAGTCTCACTAGCTGACCGATCGATACTAATAAATACAGTAATCCATCGCCTTACTCTACTGCTTTCACCAAAATTTCGCTGTCATTCTCTGCATGAAGCCCTACTTAGACCCATATGATAAAAACCAAAAATATTAAAAATTTATTTACAAAAATAAAAGAAAAACAGTGATTTAAGGTGGGACTGGAGGGGGCAAAAAACAAAAAAGTCCCCAACAAAACAATAAACTAAACAAAACTGAGGTCATTTGGTTACCCCCCTTTTCCCTCATCTAGATTACTGGGACTGTCTTCCGGAAGACCGAAAGCAAGCCGATCAGTTCTCCTAAGAAGGGATTTTTGGTTTGGTTTGTTTTGTTTTACGGCATATCAACCTCAGTGGGTCATTTAATGCCGATAAAGTTTTGAAATAAATCAATTCTTAATGGATGATACCATTTTTTTATAAATACATTTTTCTATTTAACCCATAGATGGGACCCTAACAGGTACTACCACTCCGGGTCAGAGTGGACCAGGGAGCAATGGTGATGAAGGGGTGCTCCACATTCCCAAACCTCCAGAACTGGAACCTCACCATCAGATATAGTTTAACGTCATTCCAGGACATGTAGACCCGCAGCTACCGCCTTCTAGCACCCATATGATAAGAAGGATTGGGGCTTGCCATAACAGCAACAGGGTTGGGAAAATCATATAGGTGCTAGGACTTGACGTGACTAGCCGATTGATCGGAGGGGGCATCTCCGACCGCCCGTCTAGCCCAAGATAGGGCCAAAGTGGAGTATTGCATGTCATGAACTGCTCATCCACCTGTGCTCTATCCTTAAGCATCACGGGTCGCCACCCACGTCCAACAGGTGGCCCCATTGGGGGAGTCTTACCCCTCTGAAGAGGTGCAGTCGGTGCATTCTAATGCCCCAGGCGACAGGGCGGCCTAAGAAGGGAGTAGGTGTCCTTCATGTGGTCAAGGGCAACAAATTGAAAGGATGATGATATCAGGGTATTGGGATGGATCTAATCAAATAGTGTTGACTCTCCAGGAACAAAATACTAATGTTTAGGGTTTCTTTACCAACAAACTACATGTATATATTCTACATTACCAACTACATATATACCTGAAGAAGGCCGGAGGGCACATCGGCCGAAACTTTGTACAGATAACAATGAAGACGAGGACAATAGTCTGAATAATACAAATAATGGTAATCTTTGCGGAGTTCCGTCCTGGTTTCCTGCCTCAAAAACTCATTTTCATTGTTATCTGTACAACGTTTCGGCCGATGTGTCCTTCGGCCTTCTTCATATATTTCTTACAATTGGACACATGGCCTAGTGGATAAAGCAGTTAGGTTAAGACAGTTCTAAGTAACAGTTATCTCTAGACTGCAGGTTCAATCCTGGTCAAGGGCAGCAGTAACATCGAATAATAATTAACACAACTTAACGCCTCTACTCCAGCTACGGTTAGCGGAATGAGAACATGATACCCCGTGGACTCAATAAAGGGTTAGGTTCAAAGTTACGTGATGTCTCCCAATTACGACAAGAGGTTCCCGATCACGACAAGAAGGTTCCCGAGCTCGAAAGAAGGTTCCCGAGTCAGAAAAGAAAGTTCCCGAATCCGAGAAGGTTCCAGAGTCCGAGAAGAAATACCTGAAGTAGGCCAGAGGACACATCGGCTGAAATGTTGTACAGATAACAATGAAGATAAGGATAATAGTCTGAATAACGCAGATAATACTAATCATCAAGCCGCATCTAATTCAGAGAAATATCTTGATTTAACTATTAAGAGTATTTACGGGGTTTCGAAGAAGCTCTTATTTCTCCGTAGTTGTAGGCAAATTGTCGGACGAAGAAGGAACAAACACGAAAGTACATGCAGACACTTGTATTGACAAAATTACATAAATGTTTTTGCAAATGTTATTGGTATTTGCTACGAGACTTATCTGTGAGTTGAGCAGTGTTCTTGGAGTAATGGTGGTAACAGGGGTATTCTGTTCATCGGTAGAAAAAGTTGATAAGACGCTTTGTCTCGGTAGTTTTCGTTCTTCCTCGTAACCGGTTCAGTGATAAGTAATGGGGGATGCTATTTAGAAGCTTCACGCCCTGGTAACAGTTCTATAAATGACGGTGAATGGCCCTTTTCAAATAGACTATTTGGTCTTCAGCCTTCTATAGTGTGCATTTATGCCAGCCTGTGGTCTGCTGACACAATGCCTTCGAAAGTGTGCTGTGAAAATATGCGTCCAGGTCAACGGTCCTTAGAAGTAAACCCTGTTTTTGGGCTAAGTGATGAATGAAGTGTAGGAACCGCTATTTACGCGACTACCCTCAGTGGGTGCTCCGTGATAAGTAGGCCCTGTTTTGGGCTTGGTGATGTGAGCTTTTAGTTTTAACGTCTCTCTTTGGTAACTGCTATGCGATAAGTGGAGAAATTTGGTTTTGGTGTTAACATACGGTGTTGGCGATTTTCCCCCTAGCGGCAGGGGGAGATAATTAACATGGAATTTCCAATACTATCTCTCTCCCTCTTTCTCAATGTTTTTTTATTTTCTTCTTTTCATCTTTTCATTGTGTTCGATTGTTTTGATTATGTCTATTACAATATTTACAATATCTTTTTTTCATCTAGATATATTAGGTCTGAGACCTGTCAGCTGTAACTTATATTTAAAAAATTCCACTTATTTCCACTGAATATCTATATTCTTTCCACAATTTATCCAACTTTGCCTTAAAAGAGTTCTGAGATGGAGCATTCACTACTGATGATGGTAGTTTATTCCATGAATCTACTACCTTGTTACTAAAATAATTAATGTAAAGCTGTGTGGGACTTGGAATTTCATATCACCCTTTTCAAAATAAAAAAGTTCAAAAGTGAAAGAACTGGACTATTTTTTATTATTGCTACAAATTTTAATGAAACTTCAGTGGCTTAGACACATATAGGAAGTGATTATTTTCCTTGATTATTGCTGTCAAAGTTCTTAGTTGTAGCAAAAAGGTATTAGCAAAGGATGCATAGTAAATCTGGATATCAAATCAAGGAAAAGAAAATTCTAAGAAATTTCTAATTTTTGGTATTTCTGAGAATTTTATTTTTATTTAGAAAACTATGACTTTTCACTACAATTAAGGAATCTTTGACAACAATAATCAAGAAAAATAATCACTTCCTATGTGTGTTTAAATCATTGAAATTTCATTAAAACTGGAAGCAATAATAAAACAAACGATTTGTTTTTTTTTTCATGCTTTTTTTGTCCAATACAATAATGGGCAAAATTGGATTCAATAGATTTAATCTAAATAGTTGTTTTGCTCCTAAATAAACTAGGTCTTTTAGTTCGGTGATGTTGTCTTTTTGGCATATTACGTAATACTTTATTGGCTTTTTCGGTTTCTACCTTGACTACTTTTTTCCACTTTTGATTCTGTAGGGATGGTAATGTAATTTTCGTTTCAGTCAGAATTTGTTTTTATTAATTCTAATTTGGGTTATTTCCTATGAGTCTAACATAAACAAAGGGGAACCACTCTTGACTGATAAATCATTTATTTATTTACTGATCTACTAGGAAAAAAGATACGGGTTAGTGTTAGGGTTAGGGTTTAGGGTTAGTTTAATGGGAAAATAAATAAATAATTTATCAGTCAAGAGTTGTTTCCCTTTGTTTATGTTAGACTTATAGGAGATAACCCTATATTGTTTACTTCATCATGTGTTAACATGATTTTGTGATGATGGTTTTAGTTATGTTTTGTTTTTTAGTATTTTGTTTTCCAACTAGTCTGGTGGGGGAGTTCTTGAATAAATTCGACTCGACTTATCTGTCCACATATTTCTACTCTTTTGGGGATCCGAAATCTAGCCTTTCTAGGCCAGCAAGTGTTTGAATTGTTGTATTAAATTTAAGCTATAAAACCTTCAAGTAAGATACTATACGTTTTGACCTAGATATCATCAATGAATTCTTTCATAGTTTTTACTTCATAGTATCATTGACGTGTGGGGAAGGAGTCACCTCAGTCAATCGTAAAATGCTTCACAATTTTTTACAGCCTGACACGCAAAGCACCAAGGCGGCTTCTCCTATTCAAGCAGAAATGAATTGGCGATTTTCGTGTGGCCAATATGGAGTCAAGACAGTGAAACTGTCATTTGACACGAAGGGAAATTAACAAAGATCGTAACCAACAATCAATACCGCCAAAATGAAACTTCTAAATTGACGGTTCTTAGATTATGAAATACATTTATTTCGTTATAAAACTAGCAAATATATGCACCCTCCGGATGCAAGTATTTAAGTTTTAAAGTGATAAAATATCATACTAAATTAGAAAGGCTAATGAAACTAAACAAGAATGCAGATAAAAAGATTTGAAACAGAGGGGGGTATAATCGAAAAATTGAACAACTGAAACTTACTATTCAACCACTCCCATCTTTCATTGCTAAATTTTCCTAATTTAACTATTGAGTTAAAATAGGAAATAAATAATAAAATTACAGTTAATTTTTCTTGTTAATGGATTTCTTTAAGATTTATCTCTGAGATCTTTGCTTATATTCATTAAGATAAAACCGAACAATTAGAAATCAGTACTACAAAGCGCATATTTATTAAATCAAATTTTTAATATCAATATGCAAATAAGCCTTCCCGTTTACAGTGTAAACCGCTATTTTATTGTATATATAAGTACATTCGCATGTTAATAGTATGCAGATGTGGCCAACAGTATTAATAATGTATAACAGTTTTATTGATAATTGAGGTTTAAATAAAAATAAAATCATGGAGAATGTGATGTAAATAAGTAAAGGAATTGTGATTGAGTGGTAGTATAGTTTCGGTTACAGACAGAAAAACAAAATCTCTATTATAATAAGATATATTGACTGTGGAATAAGCGAATGAATTTGAGAGTTGGGTTTATGTGTAATTATCCAGAAAAAATACTCAGCAGTGAATAATGTCAACATCTGGCTATATATTTCAGTAAGATGGAGCAAATATTGCATACTGGGGTTTTCACTAACCCAAATCAATATAACATTGCATACCCTTTTCTTACTTCTTACTCTGGTCGTATTTTCTTCTGGCCGGCTTTGGTTCTATCTTCTAACATTTTGGTCTGGTCTTGTCGTGGTGTTTTTTGGGGACTTCGGGTCTGGTTTCTGTTGGGGATCACTCCTTATCAGAAGCCCTGTGTTATTGTTAGTTTTTAGGTAATAAACACAAGACTTCGATTTACGTTGATGTTACTTTATTTGTAAATCCCCAAACCAGACAATCTGCGCAGATCCTTACATCTTGCTAGCTCGGCTTCTAACTTCTAACTGACTGAGTTACTTAGTATCCTTAAACCGGAACAGGGCCTTCTATGGGGGTTCCGGTTCTCACGATTTATCCCCGGAAAGCAAGGTCAGAGTGAGGTCAAGCGCTGTCACTCACTCTCAAGGCCATCAGCTGCACTAATCGCCATAATGATTTCTACACTACCTTAAAAATGTATTAGGGATCCAATAATTATGTAACACAAATACTACTAGTATATAGTCTCCTAAAGAAACCTTGGTGTTGATCCAATATGTGATCTACCGAGGGTTTGTGATCTACTATTGATCTGCTATTCTTGGCATGTGATCTAATTGGAAAAAAGAAGATAGGGTTAGGGTTAGGATTACGGTTAGGGTTTAGGGTTAATTTAATGGGAAAATAATGGTTAGTGAATGGGTAGATCACATATTGGAATGTAAACAACTCGGTAGATCACATATTGGATTAGAAACCATTCGGTAGATCCCATATTAGAAGAGCACCGAAGGATTTAACGCTTTAATGATCCTCAACAAAGACACGAAAGCAATAGTCCGTTCATCTGATGGTAACACAGATTTCTCTGGAGCCCAAAAAGAGATACATTAGTACCATACATCTTCTTTTTATAATATAGATTATGTGCCTGTCTGTCTGTAACCGAAACTATGTCACTGATTTTGTCACAATATTCTCAGCAATTGCATAAGTTTATCAATGATTTATAGTCAAAATCATCAAAGCATAGAATAAATCATATTTATTAACGATGTCACTATGAATTTATTTTTGCCTCAAAACAGCCCTTGCTATTAGTGCGTTTAAAATCCTGCAATGTGTCTTATGTATCATTAAGAAATAAACGTTTACATAATATATAGTGTGGTTAATTTGCATACTGGTTTCAACAAAACCGGGTTTAGTAAATAATTACTTGGTGTTATTGATCTCTAATATTATTGTATTATTCTCCAACGTACTAAAATCAATACTATGTATGATTTTATATAGAAAACAATTGAAATATAATTAAAATAAGTGTAATCTGTTTATATGCCTTCTTATTTAATTTAGTTATTTCTAATCTTATATATTTCATTACATTTAAACTTAAATACTTACACTCTGAAGGCGGATATTATTGCTAATATTTATGATATGCCTGCTGACTGTCTTGAATAAATCTTGGGAGCAGCCCACTCACAAGAAAGCAAGCGTACAGACACTTATCTCCTATCACACAAACCGTCAGACTAAGACGGACGGAGACATAGTGGCAACTTCAAGGATGAACTCATAAGTGACGTTCTCCGGTGTACACGTACATATGGGCACGTCAGCGTAGACCGACCAGTAAAAACTTACATCAATCAGATCGGTGCAAATTCTGGATGCTGCGTGAAAGACCTCCCAAGGGCGATAACCAATAGGGAGGTTTAGAGAGTCATGGGTAACCGTGTTGTCTGGGCGACCTGAGGATGGGAATTTCAGCAATTGAGTTCAAAATATATCTCATAATTTTGGCAAGAGCTGATCCTTTCTTATTTTTTTTCTGTTTCTTAAATCGTGGTCCCAGGGCCCCCAGGAAACACCAGCTTCCTCAATTTAAAGATGCAGGGCTGGGTTTTTACCAGGTGTCTAAGCTCCAAAGTGGAATACCGACAGCAATCACGCATTTTTGCACTGGTTTCGGTTTGTTTGTGGCTCCCCACTTTAAAATAACCTTGTGTCAATCCTGGTCTGGTTGGAGGTCAGGAAAATATCGTTTCTTCTTTTCTTCACGCTCCTTTTGTCGTAAAAATAAAAACGAAAAATTAGAATTTAATGATAATGATGATAAACGATACTTAATCTCATTAATAGATAAAAATGAATAAATCTTTATTATTTTTTTTATTCTTGTTTATACTACTCTATTAAAACAGTTAGCTCAGTCGGTAGAGCGTTCAGCTAGAAACCACAAGGTTCCTAGTTCGATACCCGGCCCTCGTCAACTCAGTGTATGAGTAGCACAGGGATCTGTGCGGTAAAGTAAGCTGATGGTAGGTATGGCGCTCCACCTCAGACGCAAAAATAATTTCCTTGGTCTGGCGCTAGTGAGAAGGGAATAGGCTCCATCGCTGATTGGCTGATACCGATTTAAGGCCACCCGACTACTTTTTTTAATTCGTTAGGGCCCCTTTTTTCAACCCCTGATCAACATTTGATTTCCTTTTAAATATATTCTTACTGAGGTAGGACACATTCAAACCAGTTTCGTTTGTTTTGTTTTACGGCATATCAACCTCAGTGAGTCATTTAATGCCGATAAAGTTTTGTAATAAAGTCATTCTTAATAGATGCTAATTTTTTTTTATAAATACATTTTTCTATTTGAACCTATAGATAGGACCCTAACAGGTACTACCACTCCGGCTCAGAGTGGACCAGGGAGCAATGGTGATGAAGGGGTGCTCCACATTACCCAAACCTCCAAAACTGGAACCTCACCATCAGATAGAGTTTAAACATCATTCCCAGGACATGTAGACCTCAGACACCGCCTTCTAGCACCCATATGATAAAAAGATTGGGGTTTGCCATAAGAGCAATAGGGTTGGGGCAATCATATATGTGCTAGGGCTTGACATGACCAGCCGATTGATCGGAGAGGGCCTCTCCGACCGCCCGTCTAACAAAAGTAAGGGTCTAAGTTGAGTGCTGCATGTCATGGACTGCGTATCCACCAAGACTCCATGCTTAAGCATCACAGGTCGCCCCCACAGCCAACAGGTGACTCCATTTGGAGGAGTCTTACCCTCTGCAGAGGTGCAGTCGGTGCATTCTAACACCCCAGCCAACAGGGCGGACATTCAAACTGGGTAGGCCACATATTATAACAGAATAAAAAAAGGTAGGCCACATACTATAACGGCACCGATATGTCGTTTAACCCCGAGGAACAACATTTGATTTACTTTTAAAACATTTCCAGTTTCAAAGAAAAATATTTCATCCCGCGGAATTTCAACTTTTATATCCACTTTTGCCTATTTTTTAACAAATTCAAAAATAAAAAAACAAACTCCGATTCAACCCATAAATCCCAGAAGAACCTGTGATTCAACCCCGGCCGTGAAGTCCTGGTAGAATTTTAGCTGAAAGTTTTCGAATCTGTTTATTTAACAAAATCATTTGCTGTGTGCTTGCTACACAGTAGCAATGTAGTAATTGGGATTTACGATGCACACCCGCCCTGTCAGCTGGGGCGTTAGAATGCACCGACTGCACCTCTGCAGAGGGGTAAGACTCCCCCAATGGGACCACCTGTTGGCCGTGGGTGGCGACCCGTGATGTTTAAGGATAGAACCCAGGTGGTTGAGCAGTTCATGACATGCAATACTCCACTTTGGCCCTTCCTTGGGTTAGACGGGCGGTCGAAGAGGCCTCCTCCGATCAATCGGCTGGTCACGTCAAGCCCTAGCACCTATTTGATTGCCCCAACCATATTGCCCTCACGGCAATTACCAACTCTTTTTATCATATGGGTGCTAGAAGTCGGTGACTGGGGTCTACATATACTGAGAATGACGTTAAACTCTATCTGATGGCGAGGTTTAGTTTTGGAGGTTTGGGGAATGTGGAGCACCTTTCTTCACACCATTGCTCCTAGGTCCAATCTGACCCGGAGTGGTAGTACCTGTTAGGGTCCCATCATAAGTTAAATAGAAAATGTATTTATAAAAAAATTGTGTATCCATTAAGAAATACTTTATTTCAAAACTTTATCGGCATTAAATGACCCACTGAGGTTGATATGCCGTAAAACAAACCAAACCAAAAAGGATGCACACTTAACATAACAGTTATTATAGCAGGATATTAAATCAGGGACCCGTTCAAATCCAGGATGAAGTTAATTGTGTTTTCCTTTGAGATACCCTAGTAAAATACATAAATGCATGCCCCCCCCCTTAACAATATAATTAGGTCAGACTGTGTTCTTTAGATTTGGTTAGACTAGTGCCAGTTTAGCTCAGTCGGTAGAGTGTCCGACTAGGAACCACAAGGTTACTGTTTCGATACCGTCCCTCGCCACCTCAGCGTATGAGTAGCACGAGGATCTGTGCGGTAAAGTAAGGAGCTGATGGTAGTTGTGGCGCTCCCCATCAGATAAAAAACAATATATTTGGTCTAGCGCTAGCGAAAAAGGGATAGACTCCCTCGCTATCTGGCCGATATCGATTTTAGGCTACCCCGACGACACTAAATGTACATAAACTGTTAATGCTTTCTGGGGCTGCTGGCTTTTTCTCTCTCTCTTTCTGTAGTGGCTACTCTCCTCTCTGCCTCACCCCTCTCCGTGCCATGCTTAACGTTGAGCGCCAGGTTGCTCTATTTTTTGCATCTACCTCCCACGTGTTTGTGTCAATATGGCATATCCTCATAGCTCTCCTGCAGACATCTTTAAATCGTAGGCGTGGTCTACGAACCGATCGGGAGCCTTTTACTAATTCGCCGTACAAAAGATCATTTATGAGTATAAGAAAGTTACTAAAACTAATAAGTAAATTGGAGTGGCGGCAAAGTCAAGGGACACGGACAAAATCTGCTGCAATTTTGTCAAAATGTACAGTTTAAATGCAGCCAGGGCTAAACTTACATCTTTGGTTTTTCGAACACTGCCAGAAATTGATGCTTCTCTTTTATAATTATTCAGTTCAATTTGCTTTGCAGACAATGTTTACTTACATTTCCTGGAGTTTTGAGCTGTTAAACCTTTTCGTTTAACATCCTTTCAATGTTACCACAGATTACATAACCTTTCAGAATTTACAATCATATTTGGTCCATATAGAATTACTTTTGGCATCAGTCAGTATCATGAGACCCATTTGATCTTTGCTTTGGCCTGGGCAAGATTAGGAGGCCAACAATTGCTAACTCTGCAGAACTCCCATCAGGAGGTGTAAGAATTAAGTTGAATACAAACATCGGACTGCCTTAGGAATTCCAGATTTTTATTTTCTTTACACCACCAGGGAAAGTTGTACACCGATTTTAGGTTCGCCTCTAATAATAAATGACCTGACCTTTACAAAGTTGTCGATCGGTTCTTAAATGAGACTATGTAAAGTAACATAAACGAACCCAATATTAACATTGCGTCATTATAATAACCAGAAGATAACCCCCAGTATAGAGATTTTCCTTATAATTTCACTATCACTTCAGTTTATCGTGTTATGTTATTTATTTATTTGGGTTCGTTATAGTCGGATAAGTAGGTGATTATTGCTTTCTGTCACTTGTCCATTACAAGTGGAAGATTAAATGTTATTAATTGAATAAAAATTCCGACATGTTGTGAGACAAAACATTTAATATATATAACAGCACATGGAATAACAAGATACATTATGTACAGGAAAATAAAACATGTAAATACATATACAATATTTAGGTGTAAACAAGATACCCAAATGTACGTGAAATATAAATGTTACAGACATGGAACTAAAGGATAGTCCATGCTGTATAAAGGACTTACAGTAATGTAAGGGGGGGGGAAGCCCCATCGAGAAGGGGTAGATATATTTTAACCCATAGCAGTTGGTTGAGAAGATACAACTGAAAGAGGAAGCAGCGTTTGAATGAACGCGCTTAACTACCAGAGGTCCCCCTAGTGGGAACAAACAGCAACGCAGCGAGAAGATAACTCTTCCGGCAAAAGGAAGATAATCCCCTACACAAGGACCCCAAAATTGAATTAACTCAGATCTACACGGAGATGGAACCTTTTTTTCTACTAATACCTACTACAATATGTTCAGTGTGGCCACAAAAGATTTTGTGGATTGCCTACAAAATCCAAGTTCTAAAAGGCGACCCGAAGATATGGTATAAAGTATTTAAATTATCAATAATAGATTTGTCTTCTATTCATTGTATGAAACGTTGACAGAGTACCAAGAAGATTTCCAATTTTAGTGACCAAGTCTGGATAAAGCGACAGCGAGCATTAGTAGCCTGTTCAAACTACTTAACGTAAGGATTTCTTATCCACGTCCGAACGAAACAAAGTGAGGATTTACTATAATTTGATTTATTGAATTTACATTAAGAGGAAAGTGATTAAACACATAAATAGCAGGAGGTCCATTGCTTGTCAAATGATAAATTATCGAATTATTCTTATAAGCCGTAAATGAGTAACAAGTTAAATTTTATTGCGAAGCATAGATTCGCAGACCAAGCAATCCTAAAACAAATAAATATATAAGTCCAAATCTTACGAATTAGATTTTCCCTCTAAAAAAAAGTTTTTTTTAACAAGATAAAAAAAGGGCAGAAATAATTCAGTAAGTTTAAAGGAAAAAAAATACAAGTAATGAGGATGGGAGTTCAGAGAAACTATCGAGAAAAAAAAATTGAATAAAAAGTACAAATAAATACAAGAAAACTTGTTAGATTCTACTGTAACGAATACACGGAGCAAAATTTAAGATATAAATATTACCTTTTAATTAGATTGTTTAGAAAGAAAATATATATAAAAAAAAAAGAAAACGCGATTTCCATGGGTAGGGCTAGCTCTATATAAATCACATTTCTGATTAGAAATGTTAATTTTTTGTACCAGTTACAACTGGAGAAAACGTATAAAACTGAAAGCTGAAATATGAAAAGTAGAGTTCCTTTTCGTCAATTCAAACGCTAACTCTGCTTAAGTCTATCCTGAAATTCTAGTAAAATTAAAAACGGTAATTTGTAACACCTCCCTTTACAATGTACATGGTATTTAACAATACTGCAAAAATAATTAATTTCATTACTAAAGCTTTTAATACCATATTCATTCAGGAATTTTGCATACAGGGAAGAAAATACTTTTAGTTTTAAGGCATAAGTTTCCAAAACGTAGAAGTTAGATCTAAAAACAATTACCATTAATAGTTCTATAAATCTGGTACAGTCAGTATTTCTCATAGTGGTAGTATTCGGCTCACTTTAACAGGAGCCATTAAGAGCTAATAAGAACAGTTTAACGTTAAAAATAAGTTCAATTTACGTTGAAAATAATTTTTACTTAAACCGAGCGAACTTTCGGATTTCAAAAGAAGTCGCTTTTATTAACGAGAAAGATAGCAATCTTGTAGAATTTGCCTTGATAATTAATTTAAGAAAACGAGGCACAGAGAAAGCCACCTGTAAAAAAAATAAATAAATAAATAAATTAAAAAAAATAATTTTGATTAATTGCTCCCCTAACTTATTTCGTGCAGAAAAGTTTATCAATTCAGATAAGTAATGACGTGAACGGTTTCAGAATGCAAAAGGTTACGGATAACTTGTAGTCTCGGATCATTTACGCTTGGAAGTAGGGTGTCGGCCAAGATATACAATGGTAATTATGCGTTACGTAATGATATGGGTCAAAATAAACGATGCTGTTTAAGGATATCAACAAGTCAGTATACACATTTTGACCGAGGCAAACACGTGATGATTGTGTTTAGGGTAAACATAAGGGTACGAATATGCGCCGAGACTACGGTAAAAATTACATGATATGCAAGGGGGAGAAAAAAAAAAGTTTCATGTCTAGATTTAAGATCTACATGGAAGTTTATTTTCAACACTTGTTACGATGAATATGTATTAAATACTTAAAAAGCAAAGTTAATCTACAAGGGAATAGTAAGTATATATAGATTTCAAAACTCTAAGTAAATGAATTTAGAAAGATTAATCCAATTGTACATGTTATATTTAAATGGAAATGTCTTGTTTATTGAATTGCGACTCCGATTTTTACGTCTTCCTACGGAGGCGAAGTAGTTTATTGTTCAGAGTTAGACCGACATTGTTTATAAGGTTAGTGAGAGGCTCAACATTAGATTTAAGGTACAAGGCACAATAGGTAGAAGGAATTGTCTCAAATTAAAAAATCATTGAGAGCCGTTTAAGACACGATAATTTCTGATGTATCTACATTTTGAACTGGTTCAAATTCAGAACTGTCAACTAAATGTTCAGGTATCAGTTCCGGGAGGGAATCAGAACCTCCTGTACCTTCGGCTTCACTGTTTTCCTGACTGGCACTTCCGCTTAAAGAACCCATCGTTAACTCATTTAGACTGTAAGCCACAGTTTCAGGAGGTTTGAAGCTTTTGCGACGACACAGGGATCCGAAGTGATTACGACAAAAGTCACAGTTGAGTTTTAAGCAGCCAGTTATAAACATTATTGCCAAAATGAGGAAGAATACACCAAAACCGGCGGTCAATACGATCCAACAGCTGCTACCAAATTCAGGGTCGACAACTTCAGCTGGAATTGCTGTGGTTGGAGGAGTTTCTGTAGATTGGCCGGCATCTGTGGTTGATGATGAAGTGAGATATTCGGTGGAATCTTCTTGTGTACTGGTTTCGTATTTTAGCGGAGATGTTGTTACGGTGTCGGTTTTCGTGTCATCGGTATTAGTAAATTCCACCAATCCTAAGATGCTTAAAACCACTACTAAGCAGCTGAGATAGACGAGAGTACTTGTTTTGTGCATTATTCTACAGAAATGAGCGAGTTGTTCTTTAGTCCAAATAGCTAAATAAATAGCATAATACTATTTCGCATAAAAAAAATTAACCAATCGTTTGTTTTCCATGAACAATGAGTTTTTGAGTTAGACGAGTCCAATAATCAATAATTAAAGGTAAGTTAGAAAAGTTTTTTTTTGTTTTCTTTTTGCCGAATTTCAGATAACCAATCATTGACTGGTTGGTTTGGTTTGTTTTGTTTTACGGCATATCAACCTCAGTGGGTCATTTAATGCCGATAAAATTTTGAACTAAATCAATTCTTAATGGATAATACAATTTTTATAAATACATTTTTCTATTTAACCCATAGATGGGACCCTAACAGGTACTACCACTCCGAGTCAGAGTGGACCAGGGAGCAATGGTGATGAATGGGGTGCTCCACATTCCCCAAACCTCCAAAACTGGAACCTCGCCATCAATAGAGTTTAACGTCATTCCCAGGACATGTAGACCCGCAGCCACCACCTTCTAGCACCCATATGATAAAAAGGGGCTGGGGCTTGCCATATCCTTGACTGGACTATTTGAAGTAAGCACACTCGTGCACTCACTCCAATTTTTTTTTATTTATCTTGAAGTAAAATACAGCGAATAAGCACACGACTCGGCATATAGCCGGAAGTTTTGAGTTGGGGGAAGGGTAACAAAACTGGTCATACTACTACATGGATCTAGCTAGGTTCACTCGCTGACCGATCCATTCAAAAATAAAATCTTGCATTCTTCCCTTGCACAGCCTACTTTCACCAAAATACCACTTTCGCTCTAGGGCTTAACCTACTTAAAAATTGTCCCCATTTTCTTATGGATTTGATTTTATTCGAACGATTTACGTGAGATCCTCCATCTCACGTAAATCGTTCGAGATAAAATCAAATAGAAACAAAAAAACAAAAATAAAACATGTAAACAAAATAGAATTGTGGACCATTTTTGGTTGCCCCTTTTTCCTCATAACCAATCATTGACTGGTTTTCTGGTATTTACCGTGTATCCCACGTATACTGGTCAGGCACAAGGCCCTATTAATGTGGGGCCACCCACGAACCGAAGCTCTTGGGTGGTGGGTACAAAAAATACGTTGATTCATCGGCATTCCCTCTCAAGGGGCGCCTTAGGTATTGGGCAATAAACTCAGCTCTGCCCCTTTAAATCAAGGGGTATGTGTTCCCTGCGAAGACGGCCCCCTGGGATCAACGTTGTTAAAACTTCTACAGTCATGGCCAAGGCCCCTGTATCCCTGCTCGAAACCGGAATTTGCTGTTGTGGGTGTATGTGGGAGCGTTAATACACTTATATTATCCCGCCCTGTCGGCTGGGGCGTTAGAATGCACCGACTGCACCTCTGCAGAGGGGTAAGACTCCCCAATGGGGCCACCTGTTGGCCGTGGGTGGCGACCCGTGATGCTTAAGGATGAGCCCAGGTGGATGAGCAGTTCATGACATGCAATACTCCACTTTGGCCCTATCTTGGGCTAGACGGGCGGTCGGAGAGGCCCCCTCCGATCAATCGGCTGGTCACGTCAAGCCCTAGCACCTATATGATTGCCCTAACCCTATTGTCCTTATGGCAAGCCCCAACCCCTTTTTATTCATATGGGGCTAGAAGGCGGTGGCTGCGGGTCTAAATGTCCTGGGAATGATGTTAAACTCTATCTGGAGGTTCCAGTTTTGGAGGTTTGGGGATGTGGAGCACCCCTTCATCACCATTGCTCCCTGGTCCACTCTTACCCGGAGTGGTAGTACCTATTAGGGTCCCATCTATGGGTTAAATAGAAAAATGTATTTATAAAAAAATTGTATTATCCATTAAGAATTGATTTATTTCAAAACTTTATCGGCATTAAATGACCCACTGAGGTTGATATGCCGTAAAAACAAACCAAACCAAAAAATTTATATTATCCCATCTACAAGCCTTTTCTCGTGTGATGATATGTGTGAGGAGGGGACCATACTAATAATCATTTTATTTTTTATAATATGTTCCCTTTTTTCTCTCACATTGTTTTCAACGGGGCTTTCTTTTTCGTTTTAATTGAATATATAAATCAAATCACCCTCCCTCTCTCACGATCATGTAAATACGGGATTAGATATAGGTTTGCCGTAGAGATACTGATAAGCTTTGGTGAATGTAGTGCGAATTGGTTTTATGAATAGAAATTTGTAGTATGAATTGGGTCACGAATGGAAATAGTTAAATTAAAAATTAGGATAGAAAAGACCAGTCTCTCAGCGTTTTGGCCTTGTGTCAAATTTTGTATATATTTTTACAAAATAGATGACATTTGTGAGGGGTCCATACTAATAATCATTTTATTTTTTCTTAATATTTCCCATTTTTTCTCTCACATTGTTTTCATTGGTTTTTTTTATCGTTTTAATTGTCTATATAAATCAAATCATCCACCCTCCCTCACGACCATGAAAATACGTGAATGGGTATAGGTTTGTCATGGAGAGACTGGTAAGATTTGGTGATTGTGGTGAGAATTGGTTTTATGGTGAATGGCAATGTGTACTATGAATTGGGTCGTTAATGGAAATAGTTAAGTTAAAAATTAAGACAGAAAAGACAAACCCGCTCCCATTTTAGGCCTTGTGCCACATTTTTGTATATATTTTACAAAATGGATGACTAGTAATTAATTTAATTTTTCAAATATTTTCCCACTTTTTTCTCTCACATTATTTTCATTGGGGTTTTAATTGTCTAGACAAATCAAATCACCCACCATCCCTCGTGACCATGAAAATACGTGAATGGGTATAGGTTTGTCATAAAGAGACTGGTAAGATTTGGTGACATTAGTGCTGATTGGTTTTTATGGTGAATGGAAATTTGTAGTATGAATTGGGTCGCTAATGGAAATAGTTAAGTTAAAAATTAGGACAGTAAAAATCAACTCCCTCCCATTTTAGGGCTTGTACCACATTTCTGTATTCTCTTTACAAAATAAATACTCATAAGTCTGGCACAAGACCCTTAAATTTTTGCAGCAGTTGTAGTCTCTCTCTCTCTCTCTCTCTCTCTCTCTCTCTCTCTCTCTCTCTCTCTCTCTCCCTAAGTGTCACCAAATGTCAGTTTCAAATCAAATATTCTAGATCATTCCCCCAATCGACATTGATTTTCTTACACCTACGACATTGCTATTTCCGTTTCTATTTTAAAATAAATAATAAAGAGTTTTACGTGATCATCCACCACCGCTTCACACAAAATGACAGCTCTACTCGTGTGCACTGATATCTTATTATAATGGAGATTGTAGGTTTGTCTGTCTGTAACCGAAACTATATTACTATACAAGTCATAATTCCTTTAGTTATTGACAATCATGTTCTCCATTATTTTATTTTTATTTAAACCTCAATTATTAATAAAAGTGTTTTACATTACTTACACTGTTGACCATATGTACATACTAATAACATGCAATTGTATTTATATATACAACAAAATAGAGGTTTACAGTATGAATGGGAAGGCTAATTTGCATATTGATCTTAAAAATGATTTTAATAAATACATGCTTAGTATTATTGATTTCTAATTGTTTGGTTTTTATCTTATTGATTATGAGCAAAAATCTCTTCAATAAATATTAAAAGAAATCCCTTAACAGTAAGAAATAACTGTAATATTATTCTTTACTTCCTATTTTAACTAAACAGTTTAATTAGGAAAATTTACCAATGAAAGACGGGAGTAACGGAAAATGATGGAAGAGTTAGTTTCAAAGTTGTTCTATTTTTCAATCATACCCCTCTGTTCAAAATCTTTTTATCTACATTCTTATTCAGTTTCATTAACCTTTCTAATTTAATATTATATTTTATTATAAAATTTAACTAAAATACTTGCACCCTACGGAGGGTGCATATATTTGCTAGTATATATAAGAATGCTTTCTTTGGCTGTCAAAGGTCTGCGGTGATTCTATTCATTCTTGATGGCTATTCAAAACTGTTTTTCTAACTCAATTTTTTCAAACACATTTTTAAAACGCATTTCTTTCTATCTAGCCCTAAGATGGACCCTAACAAATACTACCACTCCAGGTCAGAGGGAACCTGGAAGTAATGGCGATGAAGGGGTACTCCACATTCCTCAAAGCTCCAGAATTGGAACTTCTCCATTAAATGGAGTTTAACTTTATACACAGGACACTAAGACCCTCAGCCACCGCATTTTAGCCCATACATACTAAAAAGGGTTGGGAGTTGTCATAGGTCAGTAGGGTCGGGAGAATCATACAAGCGCTAGGTAACCAGTCTAGGAGAAGGAACACTCTGAATTCAAACCTGTTAAACTCCGCTTAAGAAACTGAACTGGTGTCCCATTCTGCTCATGAGGAGGTGTTGGTATATATATATATATATATATATATATATATAAACAATTTTTTTTTGTGATGAAACAAAGAAAATACAGTGCTCAATCACAAATTGTGAGAGCTAATATTTATTTAATTTGCTGAGTTTTTATAGATCAATGTTTATTATAAACAGCTACCCAGGTTCATGCTACGGGGACAATCATCAGCTCGTGGAGTTAGATCCCATGGATCTAACTCAACGGCCTGATGATTGCCCCGTAGCATGAAACCTGGGTAGCTGTTTATAATAAACATTGATCTATAAAAACTCAGCAAATTAAATATATATATATATATATATATATATATATATATATATATATATAGTGACATCTTCTTGATCAGTAAGACATGCTTAGACATACTATTATGTTGTTCATCTTTTCACATCTTCATTTTTGTAAGAGAAAGCTTCACTCTTATTGAGTTTTGGTTGGTTAGTTTGGATGTTACGACGTGTCAACCCTTGGGTTATTTTATGACAAAGACGTTTTGTTTTATTCCTTCTTGTTGATCTAATTTTTTATCTACGAGGATGTGTCAAAAAGTAATGCCATTTTGTTTAGGACAGGTATAATTACCAACACAAAAACATGTATCATACATCAAAATGAAGCTGGTCCTCTCTTAATCACATCCCTACTTCTCTACATAGTCACCGTTTTTCTCAATAGCAATGTTCCACCTTCGAATGAGAGCATGTATCCCTGTCCCGTAAAATTCATGTTTCATGGGGCTGAAGGGAGGCAACATCTTATTATAATAGAGATTGTGTGTTTTTTCTGTCTGTAACCGAAACTATATTACTACTCATGTCACAATTTCCTTAGTTATTAACGACACATTCTCCATGATTCTATTCTATTTAACCTCAATTAATAATAAAACTGTGTGACATTATTAATACTGTTGGCCTTACCTAAATACTAATAACATGCAATTGTATTTATATATAAACAAATACCAGTTTTCAGAGTAAACGTAAAAATAATTTGCATATTGATATTAAAAAACTGATTTTAATAAAAATGTGCTTGGTATTATTGATTTCTAATTGTTTGGTTTTATCTTAATGAATATGAGTAAAAATCTCTTAAATAAATCCTAAAGAAATTCATTAACAAGAAGAAATAACTGTAAATTTATCTTTACTTCCTATTTTAACTAAATAGTTAAACTAGGAAATTTAGCATTGAAAAAACGGAAGTGATGAAAGAGTAAGTTTCAGTTGTTCTATTTTCCGATTATACCCCTCCGTTTCAAATCTTTTTTATCTGAATTCTTAATTAGTTTCATTAGCCTTTCTGATTCAATATAATATTTTATTACATTAAAACTTAAATACTTGCACCCGGAGGGTGCATATATTTGCTAGTTATTCTAATGACGAAGAAGTGAAATCTGTTGTGTAGAATGGCTCAAAGAACAGTCAACATATTTTACGATATTTTACAAGTAATGGCAATGAAAAGGTTTACTCCACAGAGCTCCGGAATGGGAACCTCAACAACAAATACAGTTTAGCGTCATACTCAGGACACTGATTAGTTTTGATTGCATTAACTAGACATTATTCAATATGAAGGTAACATTACATAGCAGGTAAACATCAGTATTATTTTTTTTACTATTATAACTAGTTTCGATCCTTGTCCTGACGCTTGACTCGTGTTGCATAGGGCCAAATCCGAGTTGTAGTAGTAGTCATTAGTGTTAATAGTCGTCGTTAGTTCAGAAACAAACACATGCAAGTCGTATAGCCACAAAGTGGTTGTTTATTCCTTTCTAGGCGCGTGGGTTCTTTTTTTCAGAGAGAGAGAGAGAGGAGAGAGAGAGAGAGAGAGAGAGAGAGAGAGAAAGATTATTCTATCGTATATCTTTCGGTACTACTATGCGAACACACATCACGGGGGAATCCGGGAAAGCCCGTCTGCTCCTTACGAAGGCCCAGCCGAAAAAGTCCGATTTTTCTCTTTTTCCGCATTTGGTCCCGGGTGTTGGGAAAGGTCACATCCGCTTCCGGTAAAAACCTGTAACTTTCATTTTTATTTTAAAATCTAGTTCCGAGGTCATTCGTCGGTCAATTGCTGCCCCCCCCCTCCGTTGAATGTTTACCCTTCCAAACTTAAACCTTTGTTCTTATTTCTTTTTTCTCTTTCTCCAGAAATCTGATTACCGTTTGCTTTTCAATTCCCAAATTCTCCGTAGACCATAATTACGCTACACTCGACACAGAGGTTAAACAGCTAATATCAAATACTCACTCTCATTCTACAATGTTTTAAGTTAATATTTGATTAAATTCTGATGAGGGGGATAGTTTTACGTAGATATCGAGTGAATGTGCGTGGTGTAAGGGTCGGAGGCGTAGGAAATGGATTCGTCGACCCGAGTTCAAATCCTGAACAAGGCTCTTTGCATTTCACATAGCGCTTATACACTTGGGAAATGTATGGATCCAACTACACTAACTCCAGCTATGGGTAAATAGTAGAGCGGACTGGGCTCTTTAACCTTGGCTAGGTAACCAGTCTACGAGAAGTAAAACTCTGAATTCAAATATGTTATACTCCACTTAATAAACTGACCACATCCTGCTTGTTGGAAATTCCATAGCTTATTATCTCCCGCTGCCGCCAGGGTTCGAATGCCAACAGCGTATGTTGGCGCCAAATACCAAAAACGTCACTTATCGCAAAGCAGTACTGGAGAAGAGACATGAGACACCAACTCTCATTACCAAGCCCCAAAACAGGGTCCACTTATCTCAGAACCTTACATCCAGATTCCGTCTAAGGCATCGTATCAGCATACTGCATAAAGGCCGGTACGACTGCACACTGACTAAAGGAAGAACAAATACCGAGACGAAGCATCTTATCTACATTTCCCACCGACGAGAAGAAAACCGTGTTATCACCAGTACTACAAGAAATTCCCCCACAGATAAGTCTCGTAGCAAATACCATTAAATTTGCAACAATTTATGTAATTTTTTGTCAATACAAGTGTCTGCATTTACTTTGTGTTTGTTCCTTCTTTGTCCGACAAATTGCCTACAACTACGGAGAAATAAGGGCTCCTTTGAATCCGTAAATATTCTTATGCTCTTGCCAAGGGGCTGGTATATATATATATATATATATATATATATATATATATATATATATATATATACAGCTAATATCAAATACTTACTCTTTTTCTACAAAGCTGTAAGTCAATATTTGATTGCAATACTCCACCCAAGACATCATGGCTACAATGTTTCATTGTTTTCTTTTTTAATCTGAACTGTCATTATCTGTTATTGGATGACATTTTTGTCACTATGGTTCTTGTAATTCTTTTCTTGTCGGTAATAGGTAATGGCATATTATTTACAATTATTATCATTATAAAAAAATATTCTAAACATTCTAGGATAATTTTATCATTATCGTTACCTAATCACTATTCTGCATATAATAATATGAAGATCATTCAATAAATAAGGTAAAAAACATATGTATGAGTGAATATATATATATATATATATAATATATATAATATATATATATGTGTGTGTGTGTGTGTGTGTGTGTGTGTGTGCATGCATATGTAAATATATGTGTGTATATATGTGTATACATACATATGTATATATATATATATATATATATATATATATATATATATAGATAAAAGGTGGCTTACCAGTGAATAAAATCCACTGAATTAATTAGTATTTAGTAGGAAAAACATTGGTTGGGCGTGAACCAGTTTCATATTGGAAATATGGTTTCAAAAATTGTGATGACGCTAACAAAAATCTCATTTCATTAAAATAGTTTAGGTTAAAACATTCCAGCATCAGTCAATTGTTTAAAAGATAAACTAAAAGATAATATAAATAGATAAATTCAATACCAAATTTTATAAGGGCCGGTTTAGCTTAGTCGGTAGAGCGTCCGATTAGGAACCACAAGGTCAATACCGCCCCGTGTCAACTCAGGGTATAGAGTAGCACAGGGATCTCTGTGGTAAAGTGAGGAGCTGATGGTAGAGTGTGGCGCTCCGCCTCAGACGCCAAAACAATCTCTTTTGTTTAGTGCTAATGAAAAGAGGATATACTCCCTCGTTTTCTAGCTGATACCGTCTTTAGGCCACTCCGACGCTTTATTGGAAAACAATTTTTTAAAAAACACGTTTTGAAATGTTATTGGCATAAAAGTTGTATATAAACTATTTCACAATATATATATATATATATATATATATATATATATATATATATATATATATTGTGAAATAGTTTATATACAATGAACACACGTGTAATCGGCTGCAATTAATCGGTACCTCGATTAATTCAGTGGATTTAACCCTGAAGATCCTTTTGGTGAAACTTGAGTAGGTTTCTATTGTATCCATTTCTTTAATAAAATTGCTCTACTTTGTATTGAGCACTTTGTATTGGTTTTATCGCGGACTTAACTCTTGGAATTTGTGTACCTCCAACGATCGTGCCCATATTCACCGGTAAGCCACCTTTTATCTCTATAAATACACACACACACACACACACACACACACACACACATATATATATATATATATTGTTAAATGGTTTATAGACACCTTTAATGCCAATAACATTTCAAAAACATGTGTTTTTTAAATTGTTTTCCAATACAGTCGTCGGAATGGCCTAAAGACGGTATCAGCCAGAAAACGAGGGAGTATATCCTCTTTTCACTAGCACTAAGCAAAGGAGATTGTTTTGGCGTCTGGGGCGGAGAGCAACACTCTACCATCACCTCCCCATTATATATACTAGCAAATATATGCACCCTCCGGGTGCAAGTATTTAAGTTTTAATGTAATAAAATATTGTATTAAATTAGAAAGGCTAATGAAACTAAATAAGAATACAGATAAAAATATTTGAAACAGAGGGAGTATAATAAAAAATGGAACAACTGAAACTTACTCTTCCATCACTCTCGTCTTTCATTGTTATTTTTTCTAATTTAAGTATTTACTTAAAAGAGGAAGTAAAAAATAAAATGACAGTTATTTTATCTTGTTAATGGATTTCATTTAAGATTCATTGAAGAGATTTTTGCTTATATTCATTAAAATAAACCAAACAGTTAGAAATCAATAATACTAAGCACATATTTATTAAATTCGATTTTTTAATATTAATATGCAAATTAGCCTTCCAGTTCACACTGTAAACCACTATTTTGTTGTATATATAAATATAATTGCATGTTGTCAGTATGTAGACATAGTTAACAGTATTAATAATGTAAGACAATTTTATTAATAATTGAGTTTTAAATAAAGATAAAATCATGGAGAATGTGATGTCAATAACTAAGAGAATTGTGACTTGAGTAGGAATATAGTTTCGGTTACAGACAGAAAAACACACAATCTCCATTATAATATATATATATATATATATATATATATATATATATATATATATATATATATATAGAGAGAGAGAGAGAGAGAGAGAGAGAGAGAGAGAGAGATATGCATGCTCCGCATATCTAAAAAGAGTCGAATTAAGTACTTATGCCGAACTTATAGGGATTTTTATCAAGAAAAATTAAAGCAGCCGACCTACATTAATATAGGTCTCCTTATCGAGAGATATCCCTCTGTAATAATAGTCATAAAACATATCCATTTCTCGCAAATTATTAGTTTTCAGTAGGATTGAATCATAGAGTGTCCGAGATGTATTGTGGTGGAAACAGGCTGCAAAAGGCGATGAATGTATTTATTAGCATTAATCGATCAGCGAGTGAAAGTAGCTAAGAAAGAATAGGAAGAACAAAAAAGACCACATTTTCCACATCACCCTAGTAAAATAAAAAAAGAATAAAATGAAATGTTCGTTGCAACTCTGTATGAAATAAAACGGGTATTTACTTTGGACAGATACAGCTGGTCGAAATAATGACGGTAATAATAGTCAAATTTTCTGGAAATCTAGAAGCGTTGGATAAAATTTATTGTGTTCTGGAACACGCCTCTCATCCTCAAGTGCTAGGTTCTTTACCTTTACAGCCATCAGGCACCTTTATGAACCGAAACAAAACAAAAAATCAGGTTCTCCAATGTGCTCATTTGTTAAAAGACTTTATGACGGGTCATATATATATATATATATATATATATATATATATATATATATATATATACTCGAAGCGTTGGATAGAATTTTATTAAAAGACTTTACGACGGGTCATATATATACTCGAAGTGTTGGAAAAAAAAATTAATAAAAGAATTTATGACGGGTCATATATATACTAAAAGCGTCGGATAACATTTTATTAAAGGACTTTATGACGGATCATATATATATATATATATATATATTAATATATAATATATATATATTATATATATTCGAAGCGTTGGATAGAATTTTATTAAAAGACTTATGAAGGGTCATATATATACTCGAAGTGTTGGATAACATTTTATTAAAGGACTTTACGACGGCATATATATACTAGAAGCGTTGGATAACATTTTATTAAAGGACTTTACGACGGGTCATATATATACTCGAAGTGTTGGATAACATTTTATTAAAAGACTTTACGACGGGTCATATATATACTCGAAGCGTTGGATAAATTTTATTAAAGATTTTATGACGGATCATATATATATATATATATATATATATACACGAAGTGTTGGATAAAATTTATTAAAATACTTTATGACGGGTCATATATATACTCGAAGTGTTGGATAAAATTTTATTAAAATACTTTATGACGGGTCATATATATACTCGAAGCGTTGGATAAAATTTTATTAAAAGACTTTATGACGGGTCATATATATACTCGAAGCGTTGGATAAAATTTTATTAAAAGACTTTATGACGGTCATATATATACTCGAAGTGTTGGATAACATTTTATTAAAAGACTTTATGACGGGTCATATATATACTCGAAGCTTGGATAAATTTTATTAAAGACTTTACGACGGATCATAATATATATATATATATATATACTCGAAGTGTTGGAAAAAATTTTATTGAAAGACTTTATGACGGATCATATATATATATATATACTCGAAGTGTTGGATAGAATTTTATTAAAGGACTCTATGACGGGTCATATATATACTCGAAGCGTTAGATAAAATTTTATTAAAAGACTTTATGACGGATCATATATATATATATATATTCGAAGCGTTGGATAACATTTTATTAAAGGACTTTACAACTGGTCATATATATATATCTCGAAGTGTTGGATAAAATTTTATTAAAGGATTTATGACGGTCAGATATATACTCGGAGCGTTGGATAACATTTATTGTGTTCCGTAACACGCCTCTCATCATCAAGTCTTAGGTTCTTTTCTTTTACAGCCATCAGACACCTTTATGAACCAAAAAAAAACAAAAAAATCAGGCTCTGCAGTTGATGTGTTAATTTGAAAAAGACTTTCTGACGGGTCACATAAAGAGGATGCTTTACAATAATATTGATGTAAAAGTGGTGCAATGGTTGGTTGGTTGATTGTTTTTACGGCACGTAAACCCATTGGGTAATTTTTATGCCGAGGACGATTTTGTTTATTCATTCTTAATGGTTACAAGTTTTTTAACTCAACTTTTAAACACATTTTTTAAATTCCTGTTTTTCTATTTAACCCATAGATGGGATCCTAACAGGTACTACCACTCTGGGTTAGGGTGAACCTGAGAGTAATGAAGAGGTACTCCACAATCCCAGAGCTTTAGAATTGGAACTTCACCATTAGATGCAGTTTAATGTTATACACGACACTCCGACCCTCAGCAACTGCCTTCTGGCACATATATGATGAAAAAGGGTTCAGAGGTTTGCCATAAGGGCAATAGGGTTGGAAAATCATATAGGTGATAGGGCTTGATGTGACCAGCTAATTGATTGAAAGGTGCCTCTCTGACTGCCCATCTAAAGAACCGTAGCCACCGCCCTCTAGCCCATAGATGATAAAAAGGGTTGGGTGTTGTCATAAGGGTAATAGATTTGGGACAATCATATAGGTGCTAGGGTTTGTAGTGACCTCCGACCGACCGTCTAGCCCAAGTAAAGGCTTAAGTAAAGTGTTGCATGTCATGGACTGCTCATCCACCGTGATTCCGTCCTTAAGCATCCTAGGTCGTTACACACGGCCTATCAGTGGCCTCATTGATGGGGGTTTACCTCTGTAGAGGGGCAGTCGGTGTATTCTAAATCCCTTCTACACTACAGATTTCACTTCCTCGTCATTGGAATAATGTTTGCCTCTCGAATTGTTTCATTGGGCCAAAAAGAAGCAAATATTATTCCAGTGACGAGGAAGTGAAATGTGTATTGAAGAAGTGGCTCAAAGAACAGTCAACATAATTTTACTGGGCAGAGATTCATGCTCTCATTCGAAGGTCAAACATTGAAACTACTGTGGAGAAGTAGGGATTTGATCCACAGAGGACCAGCTTCATTTTGATGTATGGCACATGTTCCTGTGTTGGCATATGTACCTGTCTTAAACAATATGGCATTACTTTTTGACTCAGCCTCGTAAAATTTACTTCTGAAAGAGGAATAATTAATTCCGATTTGCTATCTTCAGAATATGGAAAAGCTTAAACTTTGAAAAGTTATTCTCTCCGGGGAATATTGGTAAATGTCTAGAGAAGATGACGTCGTGATTCTCACTGTGTGCCTCGTACTTCAGACTTTGCATTAGACCGAATTGCTAACTATTCGAAAAAATGCTTTATTCTTTAATAAAAATCTCCACATGAGGTGTCATATTTTCTAGATTATGCTTACATACAATAAATATTAATCCCTCATTTATCGTATAAATTACTTAGTAAGTTTTCTGTGTAAACCTTATGTGAAGAGAAAACTTGCAAAATAGAGATTGTTTCGAAAAACTAAAACTTGGAATTTTTTTTTGACGTCTGTAGTTTTCTTGTATATATATATATATATATATATATATATATATTTACCAACCCCTCCGCACGAACAGGATGCGACACAACGTCAAATTCTCAAGCGCAGTTTAACAGGTTTGAATTCAGAATTTTCCTTCTCCTAAACTGGTTACCTAGCCATGGTTAAAGAGTCTTTCTGTCCTGATATTTACCCATAGCTAGAGGGAGAATTGGATTCATACCTTTTCCAAGGGTATTAACATCATGGGAAATACAGTTTCGCCAAGGAATTGAGGAGCGGAACGAATTAAACTAGAAAGGCAAGGTATGTTGGTGTTGGCAGCCTTCCGTCTACGAGAGACGATGGCGTAGTGTCAAAGTTTTTTTTTCTTTTTTCTCTCTTCTTTTCTTCCTCTCTTTGAACTACATAGCCTGGGTGGGTTTCTATGGAGGATAAGCTGTTGCCTATGCAGCAAATCCCCTCTTCTCAGTAAGGCAGGGTACCACTGGATTAATAAAAGTGTAGGAATATAAAAGATTCGAATTTTATCTTATCTCAAAATACTTAACCTAACGAACTCTTCATATTTCAGAAAAAAAATAATAAGAGGCACACAGAATTACTTCCATTAGTTCGCAAACAAAGGCTTGTTTGATTTCCTTGGTAATTTAGGTACAACAAAAAACAGACGAGATATTCAGAAAAAATCTTAATAGAAAACAACATATGTACCGTTTTCTTCTGCTAACGCCAATTAGTGTAGTAAATTGCATAATGTTGTCTTCCTATTACACTAGATGAAATATCGATTGAGGTAGATTTTGACATAGCATGGCCAAATGTCTTGTAACCGCTACATATTGTTTAAACGGAGGCGCGTGGTCCAATGGTTAGAGTCGTAGGAAATGGACTCGTTGACCGGAGTTCAAATCCAGAATAGGGCTGTTTGTATTTCCCATAGCGCTAATACCCTTGGGAAAGGTATGAATCCAACTACTGTCCCTGTTGATTGGGTAAATAGGACACATTGGGCTCTTTAAACTTGGCTAGGTAACCCTTCTTAGAGAAGGAAAACTAAATTCAAACCTGTTAAGAAATTGACCTTGTGTCACATCCTGCTTGTATGGAGGGGTTTGGCGAATATGTACATATTGTTTAAACCTTCGTTATTATTTCTTGTTCTAAGAATATATAATCTAATAAGTTATGTAATTATTTTACCAGAAGAAAATACAAGCAGAAATTCTATAAAATAATTGAATTTTAAAGATTGGTTTTACATAATGAAAAGTATTTATTTTGGCGCCTTCTAATCATTTAATGTTGGACTTCGTTCAAACGATTTTTCAAACGATTTTCAATTCAAAATAATATTTGCCTATTATTTTCCTTACAGTGTGGTTCGAATATTTTGTCATTTTTTTATAGGGACGAAAAATTTACATAATAGAACCCGAAATTCTAGAAATAAATTTTAAACAGTTAAAAAAAAAAAAAAAAAAAATTAAAGTTAGAATAAACAGAGGTAACAAAACCTTCGGACCACTCCATACATTAAACAATTTGTTGTCTTCAGATAACTTAGGTTGACAATTAATCGTCACTAACAATGAACTGTTTATTTTATTTGACTTCTGTTTAGTAGTGAACACCCCTAAATAAATTAATCGTCTAAAAACAAGATAATCGATTCAGTAAGTGATTTTCGTAGCGATCTATAAACTAAAAGCGTGGTGTATTGGTTTAGAGTTGTAGGAAATAGACTCGTCGACCAGAGTTCAGTTACTGGACCAGGCTGTTTACATTTCACAGTGCTAATACCCTTAGGAAAAGTATTCATCCAACTACTCTCCCTCCAGCTATGGGTAAATAGTAAGAGACTGGGATCTTTAACCTTGGCTAGGTAAAAGGTCTACAAGAAGAAACTGAATTGAAACCGTTTAAACTCCGCTCAAATAATTAATCTTGTGTCACATCTTGCTCGTGTGGAGGGTTGGTAAATATATATAAACAAGAAAATCCACTGTGTGCAGAAGAATTTGAGGAATTTATTGATTGTAAATAAAATGTCAACCAGCCTGGGTTTTATTTTATGCTTAAATTTTTGGAATCGCTTTCATTGTATGTTAATATTAACATTTGTGTAGTTACTATAAAGTGATTATGTATTGAGATCTAATACAACGAGCAAACATCTGCGAGAGACGACTGCGCTGACTTGGTTAGGTCAGGAGGATGGACAAAAGGCCGTATCCCCAAAGACCAACTGTATGAGGAATTAGTAAAAGGCACCCGACCGGTAGGTAGACCACGCCTGCGCTTTAAAGATGTCTGCAAAAAGGACATGAAGACATGCCACATGGGAGGCTTGATCAGGAGACCGTGCGACCTAGCGCCTCCTCATCAAATAGGGGACGAAAAGGAGTGAAAAAGAAAGGAAAGAAGCCGCCACATAAAAGAGAAAGTCAGAAGGAAAAAGAGACAAGAGCAACTCCAGCAAGCATCACTGTACCAGAGATTGCCAATCAAAAATTAGTCTGTTCAGCTACTCACACAGTTGAAGATATAAAAAAAGTGGACACTACGCTATCGTCTTTAGTAGATAGATTAATACCAACAAGATTGCTTTAAGTTATTATTTATATTTGATAATGGTCATTTATTTGCATTGTTATATCGTTTCAAGTAACTATCCTTAGTAAACAATCCTAGATTCAAGTAACTATTCTTTATTAAAACAATTAGTTATTGCATAAATTATTCCTATCGAATACAAAGAATTTTTAAATAGACCTACTTATTTCATAGACTGTTACCTATCAGGTTCTACTACTACAGGACAATGTGGACCTTAAAGTGATGACTGATGATAAACTCTACAATTCCCAGAACTGGGCCCTCACTATCAGATGCAGTTTAGTGTCATACTCAGGGCACACCAAGTTTTGACAAATTAATATACCAAACAGTCTAGGTAAAATCCACTCGATAATTAAAAAAAAAAAAAAAAAAAAAAAAAGTCAACTCTAAATACGATAAAAACAAAGTAGAAATCTTTCCAATTTCAATACTTATATTATAATAATAATAATAATAATAATATCTTTTCAGCAAGTATATTAGGTCTGAGACCTGTCAGCTGTTCCTTATAAATATTCATTTTAAATCCACAGAATATTCAATATCATTCCACAGATTATCCAACTTTGCCTTGAAGGAGTTTAGAGATGGGGCATTCACTACTGATGAAGGTAGTTTATTCCATGTATTCACCACTCTGTAGCTAAAATAATTTTGTCTTGCGTTTGCTTTACAAGATTTTTTAAGGAGTTTTAGTTTATGTCCCCTTGTATAGGTATGTTGAGCAATGTTTAATAGATCAGAGTTCGTTGAATAAAAATCATGCGTGTATTTGTAGGCTTCAATCATATCCCCTCTTATACGTCGGAAAACCAGAAAAAAAAGGAAAAAAAAAAACTATCATAAACAATAATGAGTAACAAAGAAAACATGTTTAGACACCTATAAGGAAATAAGGAGGACAAGGCAATGATTTTCTTCAGCCATTTATTCTTCCTTCTACAATTTATTTCATGTTTCAAAACGTGACAACTTCAACTTCCTTACAGAATATTAATAATAATAATAATGGCTCTGATGGTTTGTTAAGCTTAATAAAAATTAATTCAAAATGATTTATAACAAAAAAAACAAAAACAATAAGACCTGAAGAAAAATACTTGAGGATAATAAAACAGTTTGATTATTTGAAAAAAAAAAAAAAAAAAAAAAAAAAATGAATAGAATTTTTTTTTTTTAATACTAAAGTGTGCGAATGTTATTTGAATTAAAAAAAAAAAAAAAAAAAAAAATGGTGAATCAACCGAAGAAACAATTGTCAAACTGTAAAATTAAAAAAAAAAATAAAATAAAGTAAAAAAAAAAAGATCGGCAAGTTAAATATACTATAGAAACTAAACAGGAGAAAATATTTTTTACCAACATACGATTAATTTATTGATTTTAAGGATATGTCAACCAGTCTAGCGTTCATCATCATGTTGCGCAAGTAGCACGGATATCCATGACAATCTTTCGCCAACCTACCCTATCATTCATTGCCCCTGGGAAGTCCTCTGTGCAGCAACCAGCATCCTCGCATAGCCGGTCAATGTAGATCCTTAGTGGGCGGCCCACATTAGCATGTCCATGTGTTGTCTTACACAGAAAATGTCGCTTATGAGTTCGTCCTTGTTTCTCCAACAGTGTCCTGCATGCCTAGTCCATCTCACTAAGATGGTTTGGGAGATGGGGTGCAAGTGACCATACAGCTGCTTCCTTGTGGGGTGCTGTTTCCACGACTTGTTCAAGACTGCACGCAGCATTCTTGTGCAGCTCCCATCTAGCTTATTCTCAAGGCGCTTCGTTAGGGTCCAAGTGGTGCAGTCATACAGCAGTACTGACACAGCCAAATCCTCTTCAATAAGTGGTTATACCTAATTGTTGCCTTAATCCGATAACTAAGGGTGACAAATGGTCAAAAACAAAGAAGCGATTTCTATTTGACTTATAGATTATAAATAAAATAGAATTTAAGTAATGAAAAGTCATAAATATTGATCAAATAGACCTCTTTGAAAACTGGAATAATAGTAACCATATAACTGTGTGCGAAGTATTCGTATTAAATAGGAATATTTGATATCCTATAACTATGTTCAATCTATACATCACTACGCTAGTGCCTACCTATGTGAGTCCCGCCCTGTCATCACCTCACATAAATAATAGACTATTACGTTTTGATTCATAAGACTCAGGTGTTTAAATGTTATACACTGTCATCACCTCAGATATATTATAGACCATATCGCAATTTTGAAGAAAGAAAGGAGACAAAAAGAACGTGCTAAACGCCAGAGGAAAAAAGAAAGCAAATATAGATATTCTACAATCAAATAGGAATAGTCACTTGAAACTATATGATTGTGTATAAATTATTATTATTAGATAGGAATACTTATAAACCATATAATTCTGTGTAAAATATTCATATCAAATCCCGGCATTAAATAACCCAAAAGTATAACAAATAGATAATCAATTTAATAAATTATATCCATAGCTACCTATACACAAGATAATCTACTGCGCACAGAAAACCAACATACGGTGAATTTAGTGATTTCAACGGTATGTCAAACAGTCTGGGGTTATTTTATAACTAAACGTTTGGGAATCCCCTTAATTCTACGTTAATATTAGCATTCCTGTTGTAATTAATTTCTTTGAACTCACAAATTATATAAAGTATGCAGACCTAATACAAGTAATTTGCACATTTGTATTGTTTTAAGTAATTGTTTCTATTTGATTATAGGGCTTCAAGTAAGTAATAATTATTCTTAGTAAACAATTATAGCTTCAAGTAACTATTATTTATACAAATGGTTTACTTATGGCATAAAGTATGCCAATAGAGTACAAAGAATGATTAAAGACCTATAGATGGTATACTAACAGGTTATACCATTCCTGTGTACAGTGGATCTAGAAGTAATGGAGGGGACTAAACACTACAATACGCCAGAACTAGAGCCTCACCATCAGATGCAGTTTAAGGTCATGCCGAGGACGCAACTACGTTTAAAATCAATCAATATACGAATCGGTTACTGTAAAACCCACTCGATACGTGTAGTAAGAAAAAAAATTGAAACTCCTATTGCAATAGAAATCAATATAAGAAGAAATCTAATTTTAATACTTATAACTGTCAGTTATAGAAGTAGCAGAACATTTTTAAAGTTAAAAACTTGGTCAAAGTGAAATGATAAAATATGTAAAAGAGCTAGCTAAAATGCGAAATATTCGAAAGAAAAACAAAAAAATCTTAAGTTTTAAGTAAAATTTTCTAGCAGTCACTGAAATTCAAAAGCTTTAGGAAACGGTCCAAAATTTACCAGAGTTTACAAAAATGTTTAATTTCCAATGATTACCTCATCGGAAGAAATAAGGTCTAAAATGAGTCGGTTTACCATTACAACGCTTTTAAACGAACACTAAGAGAAAGTTTGTTCCAAATGGCAGAACGTTAAAAAAAAAAAAAAAAAAAAATTCAAAAAGGACATGCTTATGCATGTGTTCATTTAGAAAGTTCTCGCGGCACCAAAATTATCTATACATTTAGGGCAACCTGCTAGAAATTTTAGTTCCCTAAAAAAAAAAAAAAAAAAAAAAAAAGGGAGGGGTTCTGGAATTGACATTAAGTTATTACTAACGTTTTGCTCAAATTATGATATCAGAAATACAAAATTCATATAGAGAGCCACATTTAAGAAAAGAGTAGTTACAATATTTTCTCCTTAGCCATCTTCAGTTTAAAGATGTTTATATGCTTGGTTTGAATACTAACGTGGTATCTGTTGAAGTAAAGGAGCATCTGTACGCTCTTCAGTTTCAGGGTCTTCTTGGTTAGGATTTTGAAATAAATCAATTGGGTTATGTGATTCCACTTGGATTTCTTGATGAGTTTGACGACTTAAATCACTTAGTTCATTAGATTCCAATTCAGATTCCAAGTCCTCATTGGAGTTACCACTTAACCCCCCAAAGTTGCAACACCTAATCGAAGGGGGGTTGTTTTTTAAATAACGGACCGTGAACATAATTACCGATACAATGAGGAATAAACACATTACCACAGTCAATACAAGCCAATAATGGTCAACAGCAGTTAAGGTAAAAAACGAGTCTTCTTGAGATTCATTTGAATCTTCAGCAATGTCTTTCTGGGATACGGTTGTCACACGGGCTCTTCCTACAATATCACTGACATCTGCTCGGCCTTCGGTCGTCGCTGGGACACTAGCTGCAAATTTTCTCACATATGCTCGGGATTCGGTCGTCGAAAGGACACTCGCTGCAGTTTCGCTCACATCTGCACGGGATTCGGTCGTCATGGGGACACTACCTGCAGATTCGCTGACATCTGCACGGGATTCGGTCGTCATGGGGACACTACCTGCAGATTTGCTGACATCTGCACGGGATTCGGTCGTCATGGGGACACTACCTGCAGATTCGCTGACATCTGCACGGGATTCGGTCTTCATGGGGACACTACCTGCAGATTCGCTGACATCTGCACGGGATTCGGTCGTCATGGGGACACTACCTGCAGATTCGCTGACATCTGCACGGGATTCGGTCGTCATGGGGACACTACCTGCAGATTCGCTGACATCTGCACGGGATTCGGTCGTCATGGGGACACTACCTGCAGATTCGCTGACATCTGCACGGGATTCGGTCGTCATGGGGACACTACCTGCAGATTCGCTGACATCTGCACGGGATTCGGTCGTCGCAGTTTTGCTCGCACCGGCTTTGCATTCAGCTGATTCGGGGACATCTGCGTTGCATCCGGTCGTCACGGGGACACTTCGTGCAGTTTCGGAAATATCTGCTTGTGGTATGTTTGTCCGATAGTTACTGTCAGGACCTTCGGATTCCTGTGTCTGGGATTCAGTTATCGAAGATCTTTTGGGGGACATAGTTCCGGGGCACCCTTCTTGAGGTGACGTATGGCAAACAGAATGATACTGCTCACCCACCTGTGAAGAGATTTTACTCGACTTCAAATTTGATTGATAACCGTTTTCTGAAACATCGTTATCAAAAACTGTTGGGTTTTTAGAAGAATAAACGAAATTCCAATTGACCAAAACGATAATGCAGTAGAGCCTGAATACAGCCGCCATTACTTTCTTCATTTTCCTCCAGATACAAAATTCCACGTTGATATGTCGTGATAATATTTATATGTTTTCAATTGCTTTCCTTATTAAATAATGTAAAGTTTAGGCTAGCCCAATATCTATAGTTCGAGGTAAGTTAGTATAGTTTTATTTTCCTTGGTTTGATTTTCAGTCACGACCACTAGTTATGTGTAGGTAAATAAATGTTTAACGTTTGTTTATTATCATCTGGGTTTATGTTTGTTTGTTTGTTTTACGGCATATCAATCTCAGTGGGTCATTTAATGCCGATAAAGTTTTGAAATAAATCAATTCTTAATGGATAATACAATTTTTTTATAAATACATTTTTCTATTTAACCCATAGATGGGACCCTAACAGGTACTACTACTCCGGGTCAGAGTGGACCAGGGAGCATGAATGGGGTGCTGCACATTCCCCAAACCTCCAAAACTGGAATCTCACCATCAGATAGAGTTTAACGTGATTCCCAGGACATGTAGACCCGCAGCCACCGCCTTCTAGCACCCATATGATAAAAAGGGTTTGGGGCTTGCCATAAGGGCAATAGGGTTGGGAAAATCATATGGGTGCTAGGGCTTGACGTGACCAGCCGATTGATCGGAGGGGGCCTCTCCGACCGCCCGTCTAGCCCAAGATAGGGCCAAAGTGGAGTATTGCATGTCATGAATTGCTCATACACCTGGGCTCTATCCTTAAGCATCACGGGTCGCCACCCACGACCAACAGGTGACCCCACTGGGGGAGTTTTACCCCTCTCCAGGGGTGCAGTCGGTGCATTCTAACGCCCCAGTCGACAGGGCGGCATCTGGGTTTAAGTAGGGCTTTATGCATAGAGTGCCAGTGAACTTGTAGTGGTAAGCGATGGATGACAGTATTTATTAGTGTGGATCGGTCGATGAATGAGACTAGCTAAAGATAGGAATACAAGTTTAACAGCATGACCAGGTTTGTAACCCTTTCCCCCCAAATAAAACTTCGGGCCTTGTGCCCTGATGTGTATTCGGCTGTATCCTTGTACTGACTTCATATGAATAAATGAGCTGTATTTGTTGCGTGGAGTTGGATGCAGGGATGCAGCCGCCACTCATCAAATATACCAGTTATGTGTAGGTATCTTGCTGACCTTTCGCGAGGTCGGAATAATACAAGGTCACTTTGAGTGTGTATGCACGGGCGTTTATCAATTCCATTCTGTTTTCATATCAACCAGATTTCCTTCTATGGTTCATTTCAGTGGGTCATTTAATGCCGACAAAGTTTTGAAATAAATTCATATCAATGGCTACTAATTTTTTTTATAAACTCCTGTTTTTTTTCTTTCTATTTAACCCTAACAGGTACTACCACTTCATGTCAGAGTGAATCTGGAACGAATAGGAATGAAGGGGTGCTTCATATTCCCCAAACCGCCGGAACAGGAACCTCACCATCAGATAGAATTTAACGTTTTTCCCAAGACATAAAGACCTTCAGTTAAAGCCTTTTAGCACCCATATAATAAAATGTTCACAAGGGTATTAGTTCAAAGGAGAACACAATAGCATGACATGAGATCGAACTCGCTTACTATAATGTCTCAGTCCAGCACGTTAGACAGTACCTCCCGATGAAATTAGAATATTTGAGAAAGGTAATATTTTCAAGATGAACAATTGGCTCATAAATATCCGGTTGTTTGGTTGGCACGTTTTACGCTATGTTAATACTTATTGATTGATTGGTTGCATTTAATGGCACATCAACCCGTCTAGAGTTATTTTATACTAAGAGGTAAATTATGAATGATGGTCAGATTTGTTTTTATGTTTTTCCATGGATTTTTTTAATTGATTTTGACATTAAGTTATCTGCAGTTATCAGTGGCTAAATAGATTGTGAAGCGCTTTGAGGGATAATTTATAATTTACTCATTTGCATATATTTACCAAATCTTCTGCACGTGTACGATGTGGATTATGGTCAATATACCAGGTTTTCATTCAGAGATTTACTTTGTCATAGACTGGTTTCCTAACCGAGTTTAAAGAGCCAAGTCCGTCCTACTATCTAACAATAGCTAGGAGAATAGGTGGATGCACACATTCCCCAAAAGTTGTTATCGCTAAATTCACGTGTATTTGATGTGTCCGGCTGCACCTCTGCAACCGACTTACACTACTTTTATTCTCATGAAGTCGGTACAGAAAAAATGCAACCGGACACACAGCTGGGCACAAGGCCCGAAGTTTTTTGTTTTGGGAGGGGAACGGGGTGCAAAACTGGTCATGCTTCTATATCTTTTAGTTCTATCCTAGCTAGTCTCACTCGCTGACCGATCCATACAAATAACCACAGTCATTCATCGCCTTGCACTACTGCTTTCACCGAAAAATCCGCTGTCACTATGTGTGTGATGCCCTACTTAGACCCATATGGTAAAATTAAAAGCCTAATTAAAATTTTATTTACAATTCTATGATGATTCAATATGGGATTGGAGGGGACAAAAAGCAAAAAAAAAAGTCCCCAACGAAAACCAAGAAACAAAATAAAACTGAAGCCGTTTTGGTTACCCCCCTTTCTCTTATCTATTGTATTGGGACCGCCGACTGTCTTCCGGAAGACCGGAAGCAAGCCGATCAGTTCCCCTAAAAAGGGGAGTGGGTGTCCTTAATTGTTAGCGCTAAATTCACGTGTATTGTTACAATAACACCCCACTTTAAAAAGGCCCCTATGTTAATCCGGCCTGGTAGAAGATCAGGTAAATAACTACACACAACTGCTTGGAGTTTATTTGTCTGATACCCCACCTATATGGACTGGGCACAAGGCTCCGTTTTAGCGTGGGCCCACCCACAAGCCGAAGCTAATGGGTGGGAGAGAACAAAAATTGCGTCGATCCCATCGGCATTCCCCTCAAGGGGGTGCCTCAAGCACTGGGCAATAAACCCAGCCCTGTCCCGAAAGGGGCAGGTATTGTCTCGAGGGATGGCCCTCTGGGATCGACGCTATTAATTTAACACCTCACCGATCCAGAGGCCGAAGCTCACTGGACCCCGCCCCGAAGGACGGGTTGGAGAGGAGTGACTGAAAATGAAACCGATAAAAATAAAACAATACTAACTTACCTCAAACTGTAGATATTGGGCTAGTCTAAACATTAAATTCCTTATTAAAGAAATGATTTAAAGGAATTTTAAAACGATATAGAGACATATGAACGAGGCATTCTGCATCTGAGAGGGAAAATGGCTGGTGTTTTTAGACTATACTGTATCATCGTTTTAACCAATCGAACTTTCGCTTATTCTTCTAAAAATCCAACAGTTTTTGACAACGATGTTTCAGAAAACCGTTTTTATTCAAATTCCAAGTCGGATAAAGACTCTTCGCAGATGGATGAACAGTTTCCTGTTTGTAAAACGGCACCTGAGGAAGAGTATGCGGAAAATACACAACGAGGAACAGCTTCTATAACTGAATCCCAGACACAGGCCGTCGATGATCGAGAACATATCCATCAGACAATTATACTGCAAACAGGTTTCATGGAAAAATCAGTAATGGTCCCTGAGGCTGTCCAATTCAGAACAGATATCCCGAAAACTGTATTAAGTGTCCCCGTATCGACTGAATTCAAAGCGGGTGTCACCGAAACTCCAGTGAAAATCGATTCCCGAGAAGACCTCGCCGAAACTGCAGGAGACGACCCAGGTGAAACCCGAATTCAGAGCAAATGCCACCAAATTTGCATTGGTCCTCGTGACATTCGAATCAAATGTCTTCGAAAGTGCAGACAGCATGTTAAGATGAGGTGTTACAAGGAGTGCAGGAAGACTCCTCATGTCAAAGAAACCCAGATCTGGTGTCGACGATTCTGCAAGAGATTCTTCGTTATGACCGAATCCCAAACGGATGTCACTGTAACTGTAGCCAAGGTCAACGTGGTGACCAAATCCCAAACAGATGTCAGCGACATTACAGGCAGGGCCGGTATGACAATTGAGTCTCTGGTAGAGGTGACTGACCCGACAGAAAGGACCCATATGACAACCGTATCCCAGACAGACGTTACTGAACATTCAAATGAAATCCAAGACAAATCTTTTTTAAACTTAACTGTTGATCAACAATACGGAATTCTATTTTCTTTAATATTTGGTGTCATCCTTATCTTTTTGGGAATTATGTATAAAATCGGTTGCTTAAAAATCAACTGTCTGCGATTAGGAAAACTACAGTTGAATCTCATAGACTAAATGATCTAATTCGGCCAGTACCTGAAAATATCACCGTGGAATCGCATAGATCAATTAATTTTTTTCAAAATCTTAATGAAGAAGACAATGAAAGCGAAGAGGGTATATTTGATTCTTTCCTTGAAGAGCTATCACTAGATTTTAAAGACCGCATATAAACAACTTTAAAACGAAGCTGAATATATTGTAACTACTTTTTCTTAATGAACTTACACATGATTTTCGTATCTTCAAAATCCTAATTTGAGCAAAATGATAGTAATAACTTCCACCCTACCCTTTTTATTTTTAAAGACAACAGATACTTTTCCAGCTGATGCCTTAAATGTATAGATCATTTTGGTGCCTTGCAACTTTGTGTGTAAACATGTCCTTTAATTTTTACCGTTGTACAATTTGGAACAAATATTTCCCTTTTAGTCTTGGATTAAAAGCCTTGTAAGGGTAAGACGAACTAATTTAAGATCTTATTTTTCTGAATCGATATTCATTGGTTAGTGAAACCTTTTGGTTAAACAGGGCCAGACTCTGAGCCATTTACTAAAGCTCTTGAAGTTCAGTGTTTTTCTTTCTATTTTGCATTTTAGCTCGCACTTTTTACATTTTAATTCTTTTTGACACAGTTTTTAACTTTAAAAAATAGTTTCTCTTTAATTTTTACCCTTGTACCATTTGGAACTAAAAATTTCCCTTTTAGTCTTAGATTAAAAGTTTTGTAAGGGTAAGCAGAACTCATTTACGATCTTTTCATGAGTCTGTAATCATTGGGTACTGAAAGATTTTTGTTGAACTGGGCTACACTTTGAACTTCATTGCCTGAAAGATAATTTTACTTTAATCTAAAGTTTTAATTTTTTTTTTCGTTCGAATATTTTGCATTTAAGCTCTCTTACATATTTTATTTCTTTTTGACCACGTTTTTTACTCAAACAAATATATTCTCTTTAGTTTTTATTTTAGTTCGAGTTAAAAGTATTGAAATTTGATTTCTACTCTTAAATTTTCCATCGTAATCAGAGTTGATATTTATTTTTTACTACACGTATTCAGTCGATTTTACATGAACAGCTTCGTTCAAACGTTGTTAAGTCCTGCGTCTGGTGGTAAGGTTCCAGTTCTGGGGATTGTAGAGTGTACAGTCTCTGCAATTACTTCAAGGACCACTGTGAACCGGAGAGGTAGTACCTGTTAATACATCGTCTTTATATATCTTTAAAATTATTTGTATTTGAAAGAAATGCTTGAAACCTAAGGTAAACTCCTTGTATAAAGGAGGTACTTGAAGCTATAACCGTTTACTAAGGATAATTAGTTACTTAATTAGTCGTATAAATTGCGTGGAAATGATTGACAATCAAATAGAATCAATTACTCAAAACGATATAACTGTAAATACTTTGTATTCTGGATATTTGATACCATTTTTGTCCAAAGAATTTAATAACGGGAATCTTTATTAACGTACTATAGAAGGGGGAAAATAGATATTGGAGTCAAGTTCCTGCTGAGGGGGTGGGCAAAAAGAAGGGAGTTAACCGTCTTCTCGCAGGCCAAACTTTCTTTTGGTCAACAGTCTTCGACCAGCAGCTGAAAATTCGTCGTCGTCGAAATAATCTTTTCTAACTGCCGTCTCACGTAAGCCGAATGCTTCTCTGCTTGTCACGCTCCACTCGGTTGGAGTTTATTTGTCTCATACCCCACCTGTATGGACTGGGCACAAGGCTCCGTTTTAACGTGGGCCCACCCACAAGCCGAAGCTAATGGGTGGGAGAGAACCCAGGTTAATTTATACGTCTAATTAAGTAACTAATTATCCACTTTGGTTATTTATGGTCATATTGCCCAAACATTCGGGCACATCAGTCGAATATCGCATCCGTCCAGTGTCTAAATCGCATTTGTTTTTGCATGCGGGAGGACGCAGGTTCTATCCCGGTAGGCAAGACCATGCCTTGCTCTTTTTCCTTTCTCATTCCCCGTCACACGTACAATTAAGGCGATTTCCAAACTTCTAGGCATAAAATACACTTATTATCAAATAACCACGTGTTGGTCTTTTGCGCATAGTGGACTCTCTAGTGCTTAAGTAGCTGTAAACAACACTTAGTAAATAGATTTAGTTATTTGACAATTTGATTTTTCTTTTCATTACTTAACGGAAGTCAAGTAGGAAGCTCTTTGATAGTGACTATTGTCACCATATCCATGACAATCTCTTGTCAACCTTCTCTATCATTTATTGTCCCAGGAAGGTCCTCTGTGCAGCATCCTCGCATAGTTGGTCAATGTAGTTCCTTGGTGGGTGGCCCACGTTAGCATGTCCATGTGTTAGCTTCCACAGGAGAACGTCGCTTATGACGTCGTCCTTGCTTATCCAGCATGCTTTGTCCATCTCACTTAGTTTGTGAGATGGGGGTGCAGCTGGCCATATAACTGCTTCTTTGTAGGGTGCTGTTTCCACGATTTTTTCAAGACCGGGCGCAGCATTCTTGTACAGCTCCCATCTCGTTTATTCTCAAGGCGCCTCGTTAGTCCAAGTGGTGCAGGCATACATCAGTACTGATATAACCACAGCCTGGAATAATTGTCGCTTTAACTTGTCAGTGATATCGGATTTCCATATGACTGATAATCTGTTTGTGGCGGGCCATGCCTTTCTTATCCGTGTATTAACATCGCTGTAAGACTCTAAAACAAGGTAACAAATAGATTACAGGTAATGAGTGTTTTGAAAGTCTTGTCACCTTTTACACATTTTATCTTTCATTTTGTCTTTTTAGTAAGTTATTTAATTATTTTACCTCTAAAAAGTAAAAATAGAAAATGGCGACGGATATTTTTTCTTAATACATAATGGGGCTATTCATATTCCGAATAATTTGAGTCCGTGTTATTTTCTGCTTAATTTTGTAGAAAGTTCTCATTTTATCCGCAGAAACTTAGTTTTGAGACTAGTACGTTTAATTTTCGACTAAAAATTTAAGTTAGTTCTAAATTTTTATATTTAGGCAGTTAATCTCGCACTAGGCACTACTAAATACCAAACTTCATTTAAAAACCTGGTGGCTTAAGGATTAAATTATTGGTAATATATAATACTCTTAATCGTTATTTAATTAAAAAAAAAAAAAAAAAAAAACGGTATTAGCGAAGCTTTCTTTTGCAGATTCTAAAACGATCGATGAGGAAATTGCCAAAGGACTAATTACTTAGGAAACATTAAAAAGTGAATGGCTGATTTTTCTATGGAGGAAAAAAGTAACTATAACTTTGAAGTAAAAAATTTTGAGTAGAATCTTAAAAATGTTTCCTTTTGAAATGATTAGAATAGGCCAATACTTAACAATTGTTTTGTCACTGGTTCGCTTTATTTTTCCCAATATTTCGGGTGACTATCACCCATTATCAATTTTTTTAAACAACTGACAATAACTTTAGAAGTTAGTCTGTGTGTGTGTGTGTGTGTGTATATATATGTATATGTATATATATATATGTATATATATATATATATATATATATATATATATATATATATATATATAAATCCTTAATTTTGTTCCTCACATAAACATTACCTAACAGTGTCCTGATGATGGTACAAAATACCGAAATGCTTAAGTATTGACACTAAAAATTGTTTCCTGTGTTTGTTATATTTTTAAAATATTTTCTTTTCATATTGTCGGATTAATTTCCTCATCGTATTTCCATATATATATATATATATATATATATATACATACATACATACATACACCATAACAAAATCAATCTATATTACCGAAATCAAATGCACAAAAACTACAAATCCGACGAACATGTAATAAGCAACAACATACATAGACACATCAAACCCGTCGACCAACAACAGAAAATAAAACTAATTATTTACTACACCAAATTCAAAACGTAAAACCTCCTCATTAAAAATAACACAAACTCTCCTAAAAATCCCATACGCCAAACGAACGTAGTATATATTCATTTGCCCATTCCGAGAGTGCCTCTCTGAAAATAAACTATACACTAATAGCTACATTGGCCATACAACAACACTATCCCGCCGTCTCACATACTATCTCTCCGGCACAAGCTCCATAAAACAACACTTAATTAAAAAAAACACCTAGAAAAATCCACCTCCCCCGAAATTAGAAAAATCTTAAACGAAAATACTAAAATTATCTACAAAATAAGAAACGCCTACAAATCCTAGAAGCCATAAGCATAAAAAAAAACTAACATTAATAAAATAGCATTTAAAGTCAGACAACGTATTAAATATCTTCAATAACTAACACTTACCTAACCCCCTCTTAAATATATTACTCTCTGAATTTGATAAAAGCATAGATAATAGAACTAAAAATTAACTAAAAACCAAATTACGTAACCCCATGAAGACGACTTGCGAAACAGTCGAAAGTGCTCGGGAAATAAGTATGAAAAATATCATGAATCAACTCGATCCAGATTCAAAAAGGATAGCCAGAAGACTGGAAAAAAATATCCATACAAAAAATGAAAAAAGAATACTTCGTGTTGTTCAATAACACATGTCTTGTGTGTGTATGTATATGTGTGTGTATATATATATATATATATATATATATATATATATATATATGAAGGACAGAAAATAAGAAAAGTGTGTGCATAGAAATAGTGCTCAATGTTATAGCAGAGCAAGTTTAAAATCTAAAATCATGGATACTATAATCATTAAAGGTTTAAATAATTAGAGAATTCCTAGTTGTATTAATTATTTCTTTTGGAAAATAATTAGATTGCTTACACATATAAAGTGGCACCAAAGTAATACAATAGTAGGTATGATTGGACGGTTGAAGATGATCTACTGGGAACTGTGCAAGAAACTAAAACTTGGCCATGGTGACAAATGGCATTCGCACAAACTAGAATCTGTCCTAGAAAATGAGACGCATAAAATTCTAAGAATTTTGAGATACAATCGGATAACCCAATCCCGGTTAGAAGACTATACCTATTGGTAATGACAAGAAAAGACATGTCTTGGTTATGACGTTAAACTGCTATGAGAAGTGTGAGTGCCCCTTCATCGCCATTACTCTGTGGTCCACATTGACTTGGAGTGGTAGTACATGTTTTGGTCCCATCGATGTGTTAAAATTAATTAAAATGACTAGCAAATATATGCACCCTCCGGGCACACGTATTTAAGTTTTAATGTAATGAAATATGTTAAATTAGGAAGACTAATGAAACTAAAAAGAATGCAGATAAAATTATTTAAAACAGAGGGGGGGGTATACTCGAAAAGTAGAATAACTTTGAAACTAACTCTTCCATCATTTCCCTAATTTAACTATTTAGTTAAAATAGGAAGTAAAGAATAAAATGACAGTTATTTCTTCTTGTTAATCGATTTCTTTCAAGACTTATCCCCGAATCTTTTGCTAATATTTATAAAAATAAAATCAAACAATTAGAAATCAATATTACTAAGCAAATATTTATTAAAATCAATTTTTTAATATCAATATGCAAATTAGCCTTCCCGTTCACATGCTAAACTGCCATTTTGTTGTATATATAAATACAATTGCATGTTATTAGTATGCCGATATGGCCAACAGAATTAAAAATGTAAGACAATTTTATTAATAAATACGGTTTGAATGAAAATAAAATCATGGAGAATATGACGAAAATAACTAAGGGAATTGTGACTTGAGTAGTAATATAGTTTAGGTTACAGACAGAAAAACACACAATCTCCATTATAATAAGAGATATGTAGAGAGGGGGAAAACGATTGGACTATCCTGTACAAGGAACGTCAAAACCTGCTTTAATTCATGTTGTATCTTGTCTAATATTTAATGCACATAATACAATTTACTGCCCTAATTGGAGTTAGCAGATAAAATGATCAATCTGTTCTTTGAGATTTTTCTGAATATCTCTTTTGTTTGCAACTCTTAAATTATCAAGATAACCACATTGGGTTTCTTGTGGGAACACATGGAAATAATATGGTGTTTTTTGTCTCTTTAGAGAAATATAAAACGTTCTCTAGGTTTTTAAGAATTGACATAAGATAAAATTGAATATTTATTCATATTCCTACAGTTATATACGACAGTGTTACCTTGACTTACGATTATAATTCGTTCCGCTCGTAACTCCATTTCCTCGTATATCAAATCAACTTTCCCAATTGAAATAAACTGAAATGTTATTAATCCGTTCCAGCTCCCCCTAAAAAAAACTGTTTTACGATTTCTTTTTATATATGAAAATTGGCACTGTATTTTATAAAAATAAAAATTTTATGAATGTACTTTAATAATTCTTTTATTTTTATTTATTCATTTTTAAAAATCTTTTTCTTTTTTTTTTTTTTTTTAGAAATATTTTTCTTTGTAATAAATATGGAAAATTATTATTTTTTTTTTTACCTCTTATTAACATAAGAGCATCTGACATTTCTCACATACATCAACTTATAGTATTTGTGTCCGTGCTCGGAAGTCGAAAGAGTCTTTCGCTTGGTACAAGTCGGCCATCTCTCATGCCGTATCTAAGCTAAAACAAAACTAAGCTGATTCCTCATTACCTGGGACACCCCAAAAGGGAATTCCGACGGAATTTAAAGCAATTCTTAATAGTCAAAGATCCTTTACAACAGAATACGCTGAAGCTAAGCCATAAGCCTATTTTGTCTAGTGCAATTATTACACCCACTATATTCAAATCACTCATATTCCATATAATCCTTTTTCGAAAATTACTGTTTTGTAACTTAGAATTTTTTTTTTTTGAGAACTAAAAAAAAAAAAAAAAAAAAAAAAAAAAAAATCAAGGAAAAATAAAGACTTAAATAAATAAATAAATAAATTTTAAATATAGAATATAGAATATATAATATATAATATATATATATATATAATATAATATATAATATATATATATATATATATATATATATATATATATAAAAGAAATTTGAAAAAAAAGTGTTCCGAAAATGAGGTGAATTTATTTATCGACGCTTGAACGTTTCGGTTTCATTAAACCTTCCTCAGGATGTATTAAGGGGTGAAGAAATTGATGGATGTTTATAGATGGCAGGAGATAAAAAGTCTTTATACATTTTTTAATTTTATGAAGATTTTTATCTCCTGTCATCTATAAAACATCCATCAATTTCTTCACCCCTTAATACATCCTGATGAAGGCTTAATGAAACCGAAACATTTAAACGTCGATGAATAAATTCATCTCATTTTCGGTACACTTGCTTTTTTCAAATTTCTTAATATTGTCGGATTTATTTCCATATATATATATATATATTAATGTTTACCACTGGTTAAGTTTGACGTCCTTTTATCAAACTCCCATATGAGATATTTACATGCGATGAGAACAGAAAACTAGCGAAACTCTGGATGACTTTGCAGGGGACTCATAACACTAACGCTCGAATGCAACAACTATATAACAGAAATTGTTGAACGTCTTTCTCCACTCGTGTTTCTGAAATTTTATTAGGGAAACTGCATTTTTAACATTTGAAAATAAACATTAATTCTTCGAAGCAGGTAACGACTGCACAGCCTAAGTGGTCAAACTAGAGGATTAATCGTTGAGTCTTAAACTTAATGATTGACTATACACGGCCATTCGCCTACATTTATGCAAAATTATTTGGTTCTTTGTTTTTGTGGCTATATTCTTATTCTTAGTAGTATCTGCGTTATTCGGACTATTGTCCTTATCTTCATTGTTATCTGTACAACGTTTCGGCCGATATGCCCTCCGGCCTTCAAGCATTTCTTGTAATCGGAGCCATCACGGAACTTTGAATCTAACCCTTTATTCAGTCCACGGGGGTACCATGTTCTCATTCCACTAACCATAGCTGGGGTAGGGGCGTTAAGCTGTGTTAATTATTATTCTATGTTACTGCTGTCCTTGATCAGGACTGAACCTGCAATCTACAGATAACTGTCACTTAGAACTGTCTTAACCTAACTACCTTATCCAATAGGGCATGTGTCCAATTCTTAGCTTATAGATAAAACGACGAAATGTCACCATGAACAGGATGTGATACAAGGCTGCAAGTTTGGTGCATCCAGTGAGTATCGAAATCTCCATTCAGTAGTAATGGATTTACGGGACTAGGTTGCTGAACATTATAGTAGGAAAATTATTGAACCAAATATTTCACCATGATGTGTCTAAGTAGTTTTTGTTAAATACGACACCAGAATTATTATTTGCACCCTGGTATTCAAAAGATGGCCAGACAGAAAGGATCGAACAAAAACTCGTCAGACAAGAATTGTCCGTCGAGTTCAGCAAATATATATTTTAGACAAAACGTTCCCCTTTGGGTCGCCCATTTTGCTTTCGGTAGATTGAGATTAGTTTGGTTTTGCCAATTATGACGTCAATTCAGTATTTTACAACCCTCCCCCCCCCCCCCCGATTGAAAAAATACTAAAAAATTAAAAGAATTATCAGTTTTTAATGAAAATTTCAGTGTTGAATTATCAATGAATGAATTTTATTTTGAAAGTTATTTTATCTAAAAAATTTCTGATTTTTTCCAGGTCATTTAATTTTGACCCCCTATTTTGGGGGCAAAAATATCATTGGGGTTATATAAAGGTGCAATTAATTACAGTACAAATAAAACGACAAAATATCGAAGGTGTGAATAGAAGAAAAAAATTTAAGTGGGCGATTCTGGTAGAAAATAAGTACCGAAAATCAGAAAATTAAACAAAAATATTTCGAGCTTTTTTTTTTTTTTTTTTTTACTCTGTTCTATTTGTGTATAATTAGCTTCTAGAATATCAGTGAAAAAATATATATCGATATTTGTTCTGTCTAAAAGGGTGTAAAATCGACTCGATACGTGTAGTAAGAAAAAATATCAACTCTGATTACTATAGAAAATTTAAGAGTAGAAATCAAATTTCAATACTTTTAACTCGAACTAAAATAAAAACTAAACAAGAGAAAATATGAGGTCAAAATGAAATGATAAAATATGTAAGAAGAGAGAGCTAAAATGCAAAATATTTGAACGAAAAAAATTATTAAAACTTTAGATTAAAACAAAATTATCTTTCAGGCAATGAAGTTCAAAGTGTAGCCCAGTTCAACAAAAATCTTTCAGTACCCAATGATTACAGACTCGCAAAAATAAGATCTTAAATGAGTTCTGCTTACTCTTATAAAACTTTTAATCTAAGACGAAGTTCCAAATGGTACAACGGTAAAAATTAAAGAGAAACTATTTTTTAAAGTTAAAAACGTGGTCAAAAAGAAATAAAATATGTAAAAAGTGCGAGCTAAAATGCAAAATAGAAAGAAAAACACTGAACTTCAAGAGCTTTAGCAAATGGCTCAGAGTCTGGTCCTGTTCAACCAAAAAGTTTCACAATGATTATCGATTCAGAAAAATAAGATCTTAACTTAGTTCGTCTTACCCTTACAAGGCTTTTAACCCAAGACTAAAAGAAATATTTGTTCCAAATTGTACAACGGTAAAAATTAAAGGACGCGTTTACACACAAAGTCGCAGGGCACCAAAATTATCTATAAATTTAAGGCATCAGCTGGAAAAGTATCTGTTGTCTTTAAAAATAAAAAGGGTAGTAGTGGAAGTTATTACTATCATTTTGCTCAAATTAGGATTTTGAAGATACGAAATTCATGTGTAGATCCATTAAGAAAAAGTAGTTACAATATATTCCGCTTCGTTTTAAAGTTGTTTATATGCGGTGTTCAAACTCTAGAGATAGCTCTTCAATGAAAGAATCAAATATACCCTCTTCGCTTTCATTGTTTTCTTGGTTAAGATTTTGAAAAAATTAATTGGTCTATGCGATTCCACTAACCAATAATTTTCGAATCGGAAAAATAAGATCTTAAATTAGTTCGTCTTGCCCTTATAAAGCTTTTAACTTAAGACTAAAAGGGAAATGTTTACTGCCAAATGGTACAACAGTAGGAATTTAAGAACATGTTTATGCAGGTTTTCACGCAGAAAGATGTCAAGACATCAAAATTATTAAGGTACCAATGAGAAAAGTAGATTTCTTCATTAAAAAGGCTAGTGCTGAAATTCACGACTATCGTTTTGCTAAAATTAGAATTTTGAAAATATGAGAGGCATATGGAGATCCTTTTAAGAAAACGGGTAGTTGCAATATTTTCCGTTTAGCCTTTTTCATTTTAAAGAGATTTATATGCAGAGTTCAAAAACTAAGGTTAATTCTAAAATTTAATTTAAAGTAAATAATTATTTGTACCCTCTTCGGTTTCATTGTCTTCGTGGTTAAGATTTTGATTATGAGATTCCTCACGGATATATTGAGGAACTGTTTGCCTTAGATTGATTATTCTGTAAGATTCCACTACAGTACTGTTATTCCTTAACGACCCTCCCTTACTGCGACTAATCGCAGACCAGTTGATTTTTAAGCAACCGATTTTGTACATAATTCCCATTAAAATAAGAATGAGACCAAAGATTAAAGTAAATAGAACCCAGTACTGTTGATCAACGGTTAAGTTTAAAAATGATTTGTCTTCGGTTTCATTTGAATGTCCAGCAACGTCTGTCTGGGATACGGTTGTCATATGGGTCCTTTCTGCCGGAGACTCAATTGTCATACCCACCCTGCCTGTAATGTCGCTGACATCTGTTTGGGATTCGGTCATCTCGTTGACCTTGGCTGAAGTTACAGTGACATCTGTTTGGGATTCGGTCATAACGAAGAATCTCCTGCAGAATCGTCGACACCAGATCTGGATTTCTTTGTCATGGGGATTTTTCCTGCATTTCTTGTGACACCTGCTCATAATTTGCTGTCTGCACTTTTGGAGACATTGGTTTCGGATGAGCAGAGGACCCCTCACGCAATCTCGATGACATCTGCCCTGAATTCGAGCGTCACGGGGAAACCTTTCTGCAATTTCGGCGACATCTTCTCGGGAATCGGTCGTAACTGGGACCTTCACTGTAGTTTCGGTGACACCTGTTTGGAATTCAGTCGATACGGGGACACTTAATACAGTTTCCGGGATATCTGTTCTGGATTCGATCGTCACAGGGATCATTACTGTAGTTTCCGGGAAATCTGTTTGTGGTGTGATTGTCTGATGGATATTTTCTCGATCTTCGGTCACCTGTGTCTGGGATTCAGTTATAGAAGCTGTTCCTCGTTGTATATTTACCGCATGCTCTTCCCGAGGAGCCGTTTTACAAACAGGAATCTGTTCACCCATCTGCAAGGAGACTTTACTCGAAACATCGTTGTCAAAAACTGTTGGATTTTTAGAAGAATAAGCGAAAGTTCGATCGGTTAAAACGATGATACAGTAGAGCCTAAAAACACCAGCCATTTTCCTCTCTCAGCTGCAGAATGCCTCGTTCATATGTCTCTATATCGTTTTAAAATTCTTTTCAACCCTTTATTTAATAATGAATTTAATGTTTAGACTATCCCAATATCTACATTCGAGGTAAGTTAGTATTGTTTTATTTTTCTTGCTTTGATATTCAGTCACTCCTCTCCAACCCGTCCTTCGGGGCGGGGTCCAGTGAGCTTCGGCCTCTGGACCGGTGGGATGCTAAATTAATAGCGTCGATTCCAGAGGGCCATCCCTCCAGGCAATACCTGCCCCCTTGACTTAAAGGGGCAGGGCTGGGTTTATTGCCCAGCGCCTGAGGCGCTCCCCTTGAGGGGTAATGCCGACAGGATCGACGCAATTTTTCCACCTGCCACCCATGAGTCTCGGCTTGTGGGTGGTCCCACGTAAATAGGGCCTTCGTGCCGGTACGAGTGGGGTACTGGGAAAATAAAATCCCTCCAGGCAATACCTGCCCCTTTGGGGGCAGGGCTGGGTTTATTGCCCAGCGCCTGAGGCGCCCCCTTGAGGGGAATGCCGATGGGATTGACGCAATTTTTGTTCTCTCCCACCCATTAGCTTCGGTTTGTAGGTGGGCCCACGTTAAAACGGAGCCTTGTGCCCAGTCCATACAGGTGGGGTATGAGACAAATAAACTCCAACCAGTTGTGTTTAGTTATTTTTCTGATCTTCTACCACGCCGGATTAACATAAGGTCTTTTTAACGTGAGGGGTTATTGTAACAATAAAGGTGAGCTTAGCGCTAATACCTTTTTCAGGAAGGTGTGCATCCATCTATTCTCATAGCTATAGGTAAATAATACTACGGACTAGGCTCTTTAACTTCGGTTAGGAAACCAGTCTATGACAAAAAAGAAAATCTCCGAATTAAAACCTGTTAAACTCCGCTTAAGAAATTGACCAGGAGTCACATCGTACACGTGCCGAAGATTTGGTAAATATATGAAAATGGGTAAATTATAAATTATCCCTCAAAGCGCTTCACAATCTATTTAGCCACAATTGGCTGGTTACGCCAAGCCCTATCACCTATATGATTGTCCCGACACTATTGCCCTTATGGCAAGACCCAATCCTTTTTTCATATGGTGCTAGAAGGCGGTGACTGAGGGTCTACATGTCCTGGGAATGACGTTAAACTCTATCTGATGGTGAGGTTCCAGTTTTGGAGGTTTGGGGAAAGTGGAACTCCCTTCTTCACTATTGCTCCCAGGTCCACTCTCAATCGGAGTGGTGGTACCTCTTAGGGTCCCATTTATGGGTTAAATAGAAAAATGTGTTTATAAAAAAATGTGTATCCATTAAGAATGAATTTATTTGAAAACTTAGCCGGCATTAAATGACCCACTGATGTTGATAAGCCGTAAAACAAACAAAATCAAACCCAGTCCTCCACGACGACGGAAGCATTCTCCAGAGTGTCCTTGAGCCAGTCCCTATACTTCAATATGGGTTTGCATTGACGACGTTTGCCAGTTGAGATTTCTCCGTAAAATTGTTGTTTTGTGATTTGGTAATAGATTTATATACACACATACTATATATATATATATATATATATATATATATATATATACACTAGCAGAAGTATTTGATCCGTGACCACAGTAAAATGATTTTAGGAACAGCAGTGAGAGAGAGACAAAGGGTAAGAGAGGTGTAAGAGGAGGAGGAGTAAGAGGAACATAATTTAGCAAATTCTTATCAATTAAAAAAAATGCTAAGAATTCGTATGTTACAAAGTTTATTTATTTTAGACAATTTTGTTTTTTTTACATTCAACCTATTAAAGGCGTCCCATTAGGGTGTAATAGTTAGCAGGCTCGTCTTGCAGATCCATTACTTTTGTATAGCAAGTTCGATCCTCGCTGTGTGCCCCATACTTGCAATCTTGTGTTACATCCTACCCGTGATGAACGATTCGAGTAAATAAGGAATGCATCAAATTGTGGTGTAATGGTTAGCAAGCTAGACTCGCAGGACCATTACTACAGCATAGGGAGTTCAATCCACGCCGAAATCTTATGTTACATTTTACCCGTGGCGAACCTAGTTGGTTAATTATGATAACGCCCCATTGTGGTGAAATGGCTATTTTTGATTTTCACTATATGCACCATACTTGTGACCTTATGCCTACAACCCGTCTTTCGGGACGGGGGTCCAGTGCGCTTCGGCCACTGGACCGGTGAGATGGTAAATTATTAGCGTCGATCCCAGAGGGGCATCCCTCCAGGCAATACCTGCCCCCTTGACTTAAAGGGGCAGGGTTGGGTTTATTGCCCAGCGCCTGAGACGCCCCCCTTGAGGGGAAATGCCGACGGGATTGACGCAATTTTTCTACCCGCCACCCATGAGTCTCGGCTTGTGGGTGGTCCCACATAAATAGGTCCTTCGTGCCTGACTCGGTACGATTGGGGTACTGGGAAAACAAACCTTTTGTTACAACCTACACATAATAAAAGAAAGATGTCAAATCATGATGTGAGCGTTAGCAATCCATTAGTACTTAATAGCGAATTTGATTCTCTCTGAATGCCCGACACTTGTGTCACATCCTAAACGTGGGGACCGATTCGGGTAAACAAGGATTCATCTCATTGTGGTTGACATGGCTACCAAGCTAGTACCGCAGATACATTAAAATTCCATAGCGGGTTCTATCCACGCAGCGACCTTTTGTCACATCTTACACGTGTTCGATAAAGTAGGATTGTGTCCCTTTATAGTGAAATACCCATTTTTGATTTTAATTTTCACTATATATTCAATATTCTCGACCATGTGTCACATGGTCAAGACATTCTACATATGACGAAAGGATTTGAAAAAAGAGCATCCTATCCAAGTGTAATGGTTAGCAAGGTAGTCTCGCCGATTCATTAGTACTGAATAATGAATTTGATTCTCGCTGGATTCCCACGCTCGCGATCTAATGTCACATCTTACTTGTAGCGAACTGATTGAGCAAAGAATAAGGATGCTCCACCGTGGTGTAACAGTTAGCAAGCTAGTCTCACAAACATATTACTACTGCGGAGCGAGTTCGATCCTCGCTACATGTCTCATACGTGCAGCTTTGTGTCACAATCTTTCGTGGCGAACGGGTTGGGTAAATATCTATGTTTAAAATATTTAAAAAAAAAACGTAATCCTCAACTCGAAAGTTGTTTGAGACAATTTTATTTTTCTCAAAGTTTTTTTCTATAGAAGGGGGGGGATATATGGGGCGAAATAGACCTTCGAATCAACAAGCTCTCGCCAAGGGGGAACCAAAAACAAGCGAGTTCTCAGTCTTCTCACAAGCCAGACCCTCTGTTGGTCAACACATTCTTCATCTAGCAGTTGGAAAAATCCGTCGTCGTAGTCGAAATAATCTTTAGCAGTTCAAAAATCACATTTCTTATTTTGTTTCGCTTCTGCTCTACTAAAATCCATTTCTTTACTGAAAAGCGCTTCGTCGTCGACTGCTTCTGCTGATTGCCCAGCGCTTGACTCACTTGTTATTTTATGGGCATATTAGCCAAACATCCGGGCACGTCAGTCAAACCTCGCGTCCTTCCAGTTCCTACATCTATTTTCGAATGCCGGAGGACGCGGGTTCGATCCCAGCAGGCAAGACAATGTCTTGCTCCCTTTCCTTTCTCCGTCAAATTTTCTTTAACTGTTGAGTTACAGTGATGGGAAATACATTAGTTTAATGTATTTTATTTTTTTACTCTATAAACGATGTAAGAATAAAAGCTAAGAATTATAAATGTTTTTTTCGTATTTCATTCTTTTCGGGTGGGGTGGTTTACATCTAAACCAGTATTTTAAATAAAAAGGTACGCATTGGTTCAAGGATATGTTTGGTTGTAAGTTGTACTTTGCCCAACATGCAAAATACAACTTAACATATCCTTCTAAATTGTAACAGACTTAAACATATCCGCACTAATTACTATCAACCTGAGGGACATCTTTAAGAATACAAACCCTGAAAAAATGTGAAAGTTTCTAAATAAAAAATAAAATAAAATAAAGCAACCTTTTCAACAAGATATAACAAAACATAAAAAAAGACTGAAATCCAAAATAACCTTTTTTGCCATTAAATGACCCACACAGGTTGATATGCCATTAAACAAAACTCAAAAATAAAAAAAAGCCTTTTTACAATTAGTGCTAGATTACAAAACAATAATTGCGATGGAATCTGGAATTTGAATATTTAAACATCACGCGTCTTAAGAATTTATACATATGATGATCTCTTTGTCAAGTTCCGCAAATCGGTGAATTTTTAATCATTAAATTATATCATTTCAGTAGTGAAAATTAAAAACTAAATTTATACTTTTCCCGATTATAAAAAAAAAGTCGTCGGGGCGGCCTAATGTCGGTATGAGCCATACAGCGAGGGAGTCTATCCCCTTTTCACTAGCGCTAGACCAAGGAGATTGTTTTGTGCGTCTGAGGTGGAGCGCCAAACCTACCATCAGCTCCTTTACGGCACAGGTCCCTGTGCTACTCATACGCTGAGTTGGCGAGGGCCGGTATCGAATTAGGGACCTCATGGTTTCTAGCCGAACATTCTACCGACTGAGCTAACCGGGCCCTTTAACATGTTAAATTATACTTCAGATTTTATTTTTCAATGACATTTTCTGAAGTATAAGTCAACACACACATTTACACATCTCTATATATGATTCACGCATTATTATTCGGGTTTTGGCTTTATCAGAGACCACTTGGACACGCCATGATGAAATACTTGGTTTGGTAATTTTCGTATTTTAATGTTTAGCAAACTAGTCTCGCAAATACATTACTACTGAGTAGAAAGTTCGATACTAGCTGGATGCGTCAAAATGGCGACCTCGTCTCACAACCTACCCATTTAGTTCTAGACTTGTTTTTTCTCTTTAACCGTTAAGTTACAGTGATGGGAAATACATTAGTTTATTTTTTTTACTCTATAAACGATGTAACAATAAACTAAATAGGAGAAAGTATTTAAAATTTAGAATTTGGTCAAAGTGAAATATTAAAATATATAAAATGACAAGCTAAAATGCAAATTATTTTTGGAGGGGAAAAGAACAAAAATAAAAGAATAAAATAAATCCTTTTGTTTAATCAATGATTACCGCGTCGGAAAAGAAAACCAAAGTCTATAACTCAAGACAAAGATAGAAATGATTGTTCCAAAATGGCACACCGTTAAAATTAAAGCGAATTGTATAATTAAACTTTAATTTAAGTTAAAGTTAATAAAGTTAAAATCTAAATAAAATTAAAGAATGGATGTTTATACACGTCTTCACAGAGAAAGTTGTCAGGGCACGAAAAGTATCAATACATTTTAGGCACCAGCTAGAAAATTAGTTCTCGGCTTTAAAACGGTAGTTGTAGAAGTTATTACTATCGCTTTGCTCAAATTAGGACTCAGAAAATACGAAAGTCATATGGAGGGCTGAGAAAGTAGTTGGAATATATTCCGCTTATTTATCTTCATTTTTCAAGATGTTTAAATGCTGGATTCAAATAATAACAACTGCGAAAGTAAAGTATTCGTACCCTCCCCAGTTTCAGGGTCTTCTTCGTAAAAAAATTGAGGAGTTGGCCGACATAAATAATTTAGACCCTGTGGTTCCACTAGAAGTACGTTCATTCCAAACATCACTTAACCAATCACAGTTTATAAGCCTAATGGCAGAGTAATCGATTTTTAAGCAACCAGCTTTGTATATAATTGACAAAAAGATTACGATAAAACCAATGAGTATAGTAAATAGAATCCAATACACTTGATCAACAGTTAATTTGTCAATCGATTCTGCTTGGGATTCATCTAAATGTTCAGCAACGTTTGTCTGGAATACGGTTGCCATATGGACCCTTTCTGTAGTGTCCGCTCCTCTATCGGGGACCCGATTGTCATACAGGTAATGCTTTCTGTTTCAGTAACCCCTAACTGAGATATGGTTGTCTCACAGACACTTATTGCAGTTTCGGTGACGTCTGCTGGGAATTCTGTTGTAACAGGGACCCTTTCAGCAGTTTTGGTGACCTTTGTTTTCGATTGGATAGTCAGATGAATATCTTCTGTGCCTTCAGCGACCTGTGTGTGGGATTCAGTTATTGAAGCAGTTGGGGAAGGAGTAGTTACCGCAAACATTGCCTGGGGTGCCGTTTTACAAACAGAAAGGCTTTGCTCGCCCACCTGGGAAACCTCTTTACTTGACAGGAAACCGTTTTTTGAAACCTCCTTATCAAAAGATGTTGTGCTTTTCGAAGAATAAACGAAATTCCGATCGGTGAAAACGAGGATGCAGTAGAGCCTAAAAGCACCTATTATTACTTTCTCCATTATTCCTCCCAACTGCAAAATGCCTCGTTCATATGTCTCTATGTCCTGATAATGTTTTAAAATTCCTTTAAATCTTTTCATTAATTGTGAATGTACAGTTTAGACAAGCCCAATATCTACAGTTCGAGGTAAGATAGTATAGTTTAATTTTTCTCGGTTGGATTTTCAGTCTACTCTCCGACCATCAATGTGTGGCTATTTTCCTGACCTTCCACCAGGCCAGATTAACACAAGGTATTTTAAACGTGGGGAGTAACGTTCTACCAGCTGTGTGTATGGACGGGCATTTGTTTGTTTTGTTTTACGGCATATCAACCTAGGTGGGTTATTTAAAAGTTTTATAAATAAATTCATTCTTAATCTTTTTTATAAACACATTTTTCTATCTAAACCATAGATGGGCCCTAACAGGTACTACTATTTCGGGTCAGAGTGTACTTGGCAGCTATGGTGATGAAGGAGTGCTCTACAATCCCCAGACGTCCAGAACTGGAACTTCACTATCAGATAGATTTTAACGTCATACTCAGGACATGAAGACCCTCAAACACCGCCTTCTAGCTCATATATACTAAATAGAGCTGGGGCTTGCCACAAAGGCAATGACATTGGGACAATAATATAGGTGCTAGGGATTAACGTGACCAGCTGATTCATCAGAGGGTGACTCTCCGACCGCCTAAGTGCCTAAGTGGAGTGTTGCATGTCATGGACTGTTCAGCCATCAGGATTCCGTCCTTAAGAAACATTGTTCACCACCCAGAGCTATCAGGTAGCCCCAGAGGTGCAGTTGGTGTATTCTAACGCCTTAGTTAACAGTCAAACCACACCAAATCATCACTTAAACTTTTCCGTTCTAATCCATACATCAGGCCATCCTCACGTATCCATATATATATATATTATATATATATATATATATATATATATGCTTACATACTTTTACAGGTAGGCTCGGACTTATGTATGTATATATATTTCACTTATGTATAAGCATAGGGATGGAAGAACGTATGTGTCACACTAATCCACGTATTAATCTTCCAGTTCAGCACAGTAAAATATAAAACTATCTTATATAAATAGATTAATATATTAACTAAAGTTAAATGTATTTAAACGTATTTTACTTTAAATATATCTTATTATAATGGAGATTGTGGGTTTTTCTGTCTGTAACCGAAACTATATTACTACTCAAGTCACAATTCCCTTAGTTATTTACATCACATTGTCCATGATTTTATTTTTATTTAAACCTCAATTATCAATAAAAATTGTTTTACATCATTAAGACTGTTTACCATATCTACACACTAATAACATGCAATTGTATTTATATTTACAACAAAATAACGGTTTACAGTGTGAATGGGAAAGCTAATTTACATATTGATGTTAAAAATTTGATTTTAATAAATATATGCTTAGTATTATTGATTTCTAATTGTTTGGTTTTATCTTATTGAATATGAGCAAAAATCTCGGGGATAAATCGTAAAAGAAATCCATTAACAAGAAGAAAAAACTGTAATTTTATTCTTTACATCCTATTTAAACTAAATACTTAAAATAGGAAAATTTACCAATGAAAAATGGGAGTAATGGAAAATGATGGAAGAGTTAGTTTCAAAGTTGTTCTATTTTTCAATCATACCTCCTCTGTTCGAAATCTTTTTATCTGCATTCTTATTCAGTTTCATTAGCCTTTCTAATTTAATATTATATTTTATTATATTAAAACTTAAATACTTGCATCCGAAGGGTGCATATATTTGCTAGTACATATAATGTATATTAAATCTAACTTTTACATAAAGTAAATGTATCATCAATATTATAATCTCAATTTAAATTACAGAATATTTATCATTGTAAGTAAATTTATTATCCATATATATAGATATTTATTTTTTTGTTATATAATGGCTAGATTAATAAATTTATTATATTAAATATAATATATTTTTATATAAATCAGAGAATAAGATTTTTGGATGTTTATTTTTTAGAATCATTGTTTAAATAAAGTATATATTATATTTTTGCTTGAAGACAATTACAATGCATGTGTCGCTGATGAGACTTAATAAAGACGAAACAGTCTGTACGATGTTCTACACACCGAGCGATCCTTTGCCGGGATTACACTTGTTAAGTTTATTTTCTATAAAAAAAAGAGTATCGAACTTTATGCAATACATGCATTGTAATTGCCTTCAAGCAAAAATATAATATAAATCAGAGATTTTTTAAACTTATATATAATGTAAATAAGAATATATAATATTCTTATAGTTCATTCCAGTTCAGCACAGTGTTTCTGAAGTTTATTTAATCTTTGCAAAAATTCAATTTATCTTGAAAACAAAGACCGTTCCTTTTTTTGGATGTTTAGCACCATCTCTCACATCCATATATCTTTTGTAGAGCACATTTTTAATGGTGAATATTAAAGGAATCATGTTTGGTTGGTTGGATTTCTACGGCATAATCAACCCTTGCTGGGTTATTCTATGCCAAAGAGGTTTTGTTGTATTTATTCTTGATAGGTTTTCAATTTTTTTTAAACGCGCTTTTAAAAACATTTTTAAAACTATTTTTTCTATTTATCCCATAGATGGCACCCTAACAGGTAGTACCACTCCGGGTCAGGGTGGACCTGGGAGTAATTGTGATAAAGGAGTACTCCACATTCCCCAGAGCTCCAACATTAGAATTTCACCATTAGATGCAGTTTAAACGCCATACCCAGGACATAATCATGTTTAGTATTGTGAAGGGAGAATTTGTTTGGTTTGGTTTTGTTTTGTTTTACGGCATATCAACCTCGGTGGGTCATTTCATGCCGATAAAGTTTTGAAAGAAATCAATTCTTAATGAATAATACAATTTTGTTTATCAATTCATGTTTTTCTATTTAACCCATAGATGGGGAGAATTTGTCTTTAACTAAAGGAAATGTATAATTCTCATGGGTCTTCCTTTAAATTGAAGAAAGAAGGAAGGAAAGAAAGAAAGAAAGAAAGAGTCTTAGTTTTACAATGACTTAACGTGGCTTAAGTTAAGTCACTGAAGATGGACTCTTCACCCTCACCCTTAGCATTATATGGGTTAGGTGTAGGACCCCCAAATAAAATCAACAAGCCTGATACAGTCACCGTGTTAATTTAAGTTAAAAAAACTGAATCAAGTCTTCGTTACAAATGAAAATTTGTTTTATCAATCCCTTGTCTAGTGTCAGTTAAAATATAAGGATCGGTTTAGCTCAATTGATAGAGAATCCAAGGTTCGGGGTTCAATACCGTTCCTCGCTAACTCAACGCATGGGTAGTATAACTTGGGTAATCTCACTGGCGCTCCAGTTGATACCGACAATAAGCCACTCAAACTTTACTTATTACATAAAACAGGATGTATCTTTATTACCAGAAATGGAAAATCTATTTTATTTTTACTTAGCATATACAAATCAATATGGTTTGTTTGTTTTGTTTTACGGCATATCAATCTCAATGGGTCATTTAATGCTGGCATAGTTTGGAAGAAGAATTTTTATTTATTTTTTTTTTTGTGAACAAATTTTCTATTTAACCTATAAATGGGACCCTAACATGTACTACCACTCCGGGTCAGAGTGGAGCTGGGAGCAATGGTGATGAAGGGGTGCTCCACTTTCTCCAGATTCCAGAACTGGAACCTCACCATCAGATAGACGTTAACGTCATTCCCAGGACATGAAGACACTCAGCCACCGCCGTCTAGCACCTATATGATAAAAAGGGTTGGAACAAGAATATAAGTGCTAGGGCTTGATTTGGATACCCAATTGATCAGAGGAGCCCTCTCCGACCGTCCGTCTAGACTAAGTGAGAGCCAAAGTGGACTGCTCAGCCACGAGGATTACGCCCTTAAGCATCATGGGTCTCATTTGCGCGGGTCTTACCCCGGTGTATTCTAAAGTACCAGCCAACAGGGTTAGCAAATCGAAATGGGATGCCTAGTTTATATCCATCAGTTAATCGGAGCATTAATCGTGATTTGCAAAGACCATAGGATTTTAATAGGTTTAACATGAGTTTCAAAAATAAAGGAACATCTCCACACTCAACAGCAAGCCTCTTTAGCCAGTAGAACAATTCACGTACCTGGGTGGTAATATCTCCTCCACAGAGAGCGATGTTAATATACGGATAGCAAAGGCATGGTCGGCCACAAATAGTTTATCAGTCATATGGAGGTCCGATCTCCCTGACAAGCTTAAGCGACAGTTCTTCTAGGCTGTGGTTGTGTCGGTGCTGCAAAGCGTCTTGAGAATAAGTTAGACGGGAGCGGCACAAGAATGCTCTTTGTGGTCTTGAACAAGTCGTGGAGGCAGCACCCCACGAGGAAACAGCTATACAGTCACCTGCCCCCCATCTCACAAACTATCCGAGTGAGACAGACAAGGCATGTAGGACACTACTGGAGAAGCAAGGATGAACTCATAAGCGACGTTCTTCTGTGGAAGCCAACACATGGACATGCAAGTGTGGGGCGCCCAGCAAGGACCTACATTGACCAGCTATGTGAAGATGTTGGTTGCTCCGCAGAGGAGCTCCCAGGTGCAATGAATGATAGGTAAGGTTGGCGAAAGATTGTCATAGATATCCGTGCTGCATGCGCGACATGATGATGATGAAGTAATTATACCGATGAAAATGTATTACTTGGTTTAATAACTAAGTTAGTATTTATTATTCAAAAGGAAGTCCAGAATCCCCTGCGTGAAAAAGATCAATGTTTGAAGAAACTAAAGAAAGTGGTTCCTGTAAAATCCACTTGATCCGTGTAGTAAAAAAAGATTTTCTAAAAAGTCGTCGGAGTGGCCCAAAGTCAGTATCAGTCAGACAGCGAGGGAGTGTATCCTCTTTTCACTAGCGCTAGACCAAGGAGATGTTTTACCGCAGATCTGTGCTACTCATACACTGATTTGGCGAGGACCGGTATCGAACCAGAAACCTTGTGATTCCTAGGTAATATGAAACCGTTTTAATTTCAATATCGGCCAACGATATAAAACTAAAAGGATAAAAAGCTGAAAGATAAAAATTTTGCGTGAAAAAGAAAAAAATGTCTAGGTTTAGAAAAGTGTAAAATTGTGTGATAGAAGTCGAAAGATTTGAAACGAAGTTTTCGAGTCTTGGTTTTTAAAGTAGATAATCCCCCCCCCCCAGCAACGCGGAAGGATTCCAGAATGATAAATTTTAGTGTTCTGTGATTTAAAAAAAAAGTGGGGGGGAATATTTTATATTCATAGAAATGTTAAACGGGATTTACGATGTATAAACTATAAATATTAACGCTAAAGTAGTTTTGGTATCTTTAGCACGTCCAATAAAATAACGCTAAAATTGTTTGCTCCAAATATCATCTATATATTTGTGCGAAGTCTTCTGTCTTGTCTAAAAATTTTGATAAAGTGGGAGTTTTCTATACAATATCTATACAAAATCTCACGAAGGAGATTTAAAACCCGTTTTTAGCAAATACAAATTAAACATTTCATAATGCCTCAATCTTCGTATGCCGGATCTATGACAGCGTATATAGGTTCAGATGGGAGATCAAGAAGCAAACTATCAGCTGCACTACTTTCAGATTCATTTTCAGGAGAAGCCGGCCTGACATCTGGTAATCTGTTAACTTTAAAGCTGCCATACTTTGAGGATTCCTTCTTCCGACGCGAGAGGGCGCTGCGGTCGATTTTTAAGCACCCAATTTTCCACATTATTCCCAATAGAGCGAGGATCACACCAAAGCTCGTAGCCAGCACTATCCAGACTTGACAAATATTCAGTGTGATATTAAATGATATGTATGGGGATGGTATTGTAGAATTCGTGGTTGTAAGGTTGGTGGTGAGATTTTTGTGGGATCCTGTTGTCATAGTAACGGTTGAAATAGTTGTAGGAGAGTCAACGCGAGATGCAGTTGTTATACAACCGGATGATCTCTGCTCCCTCATCTGCGTGGTGAGTTGACCAGATACTTTATTTGAAAGCACATGGTCTTTTGGGAGTTTATCAATGGTGGCGGAGTTGTCATAAGTTTTTGTGGTTTGGAATGTTTGACTCAGAACCCAAGTTGACAAACCAACATAAAAGAGTAGAAAACTGATAGTTGTTATTTTTGCCATTGCTTTTCCGTTTCAGCCACAACAAAAAAAAAATAATTGGTTCACTAATTTAAGACTTCTTTTTTATTGGAATTTATAGCATAGAATTATTTAAATTATTCTATTACTGAATTAGCTCAATATTTTGACTCGGCCAATAAATTCAGCCCAAGGTAAATTAGAATATTTTTCTTTGATGGATTCTCGATTAAACTGGTCCACAGAAAATAAACATATTGATGTATTTGATATGTTCCGGCTGCATCCCTGCAACCGAGTCCATCAAATACGTTTATTAGTATTTGATGTGTACCGGCTGCATGATATTTTCCACGTACCCCACTTGTATTTATTTACCGCGTACCCCACTTGTACGGGTCAGGCACAAAGTCCCTATTAACGTGGGACCACCCACGAGCCGAAGCCCATGGAGTGGCAGGTGAAAAAATTGCGTCGATCCCGTCGGCATTCCCCCTCAAGGGGGGCGCCTCAGGCACTGGGCAATAAACCCAGCCCTGCCCCTTAAATCAAGGGGGCAGGTGTTGCCTGGGGGATGGCCCCCTGGGATCGACGCCGTTAATTATATCAATGGTCCAGAGGCCGAAGCCACTGTTGACCATATCAACATGATATTTACCGCGTACCCCACTTGTACGGGTCAGGCACAAAGTCCCTATTAACGTGGGACCACCCACAAGCCGAGATTCATGGGGGGCAGGTGAAAAATTGCGTCGATCCCGTCGGCATTCCCCCTCAAGGGGGGCGCCTCAGGCACTGGGCAATAACCCAGCCCTGCCCCTTTAAATCGAGGGGGCAGGTATTGCCTGGGGGGATGGCCCCCTGGATCGACGCCGTTAATTATATCAATGGTCCAGAGGCCGAAGCCACTGTTGACCATATCGATATTTACCACGTACCCCACTTGTACGGGTCAGGCACAAAGTCCCTATTAACGTGGGACCACCCACAAGCCGAGACTCATGGGGTGGCAGGTGAAAAATTGCGTCGATCCCGTCGGCATTCCCCTCAAGGGGGCGCCTCAGGCACTGGGCAATAAACCCAGCCCTGCCCTTTAAATCGAGGGGGCAGGTGTTGCCTGGGGGGATGGCCCCCTGGGATCGACGCCGTTAATTATAGCAATGGTCCAGAGGCCGAAGCCACTGTTGACCTATCGATATTTACCGCGTACCCCACTTGTACGGGTCAGGCACAAAGTCCCTATTAACGTGGGACCACCCACAAGCCGAGACTCATGGGGTGGCAGGTGAAAAATTGCGTCGATCCCGTCGGCATTCCCTCAAGAGGGCGCCTCAGGCACTGGGCAATAAACCCAGCCCTGCCCCTTTAAATCGAGGGGGCAGGTGTTGCCTGGGTGGATAGCCCCCTGGGATCGACGCCGTTAATTATATCAATGGTCCAGAGGCCGAAGCCACTGTAGACCATATCAACATGGTATTTACCGCGTACCCCACTTGTACGGGTCAGGCACAAAGTCCCTATTAACGTGGGACCACCCACAACCGAAGCTCATGGAGTGGCAGGTGAAAAAATTGCGTCGATCCCGTCGGCATTCCCCCTCAAGGGGCGCCTCAGGCACTGGGCAATAAACCCAGCCCTGCCCCTTTAAATCAAGGGGGCAGGTGTTGCCTGGGGGGATGGCCCCCTGGGATCGACGCTGTTAATTATATCAATGGTCCAGAGGCCGAAGCCACTGTTGACCATATCAACATACTAATAACATGCAATTGTATTTATATATACAACAAAATAGCGGTTTACAGTGTGAATGGAAAGGCTAATTTGCATATTGATATTAAAAATTTGATTTTACTAAATACAGTGTGCTTAGTATTATTGATTTCTAATTATTTGGTTTTGACTTAATGAATATTAGCAAAAGATCTCGGGGATATATATTAAAAGAAATCAATTAACAAGAAGAAATAACTGTAATTTTATTCTTTACTTCCTAATTTAACTAAATAGCTAGATCAGGAAAATTTAGCAATGAAAGGCGGAAGTGATGTAAGAGTAAGTTTCAGTTGTTCTATTTTTGGATTATACCACCTTCAGTTTCAAATCTTTTTATCTGAATTCTTATTTAGTTTCATTAGCTTTTCTAATTTAATATATTTTCTTACTATAAAACTTTAATACTTGCTCTTATTCGGTTCATATATTTGCTAGTTCTGATAATTTCTATGTACTTATTAAAAACAAACACGTTCATTTTTGTCCAGCATTGAAGTTTCCCGTGATATGCGCAATATGACTGTGCACACCACGTGAAACTTCAAGTAACGGATTTCTAGTGTTTATAGTTATATTTTGGTTATATATATATATATATATATATATATCATCATCATCATCATAATGTCGCGCTATTAGCACGGATATCCATGACAATCTCTCGCCAACCTTTCCTATCATTCATTTTCCCAGGGAGGTCCTCTGCGCAGCAACCTGCATCTTTGCTTAGTTGGTCAATGTAGGTCCTTGATGGGCGGCCCACACTAGCATGTCCGTGTGTTGGCTTCCACAGGAGAACGTCACTTATGAGCTCATCCTTGCTTCTCCAGCAGTGCCCGGCATGCCTTGTCCGTCTCACTCGAATGGTTTGTGAGATGGGGGACAGGTGGCCATATAGCTGTTTCCTCGTGGGTGCTGCTTCCACGATTTGTTCAGGACTGCACGCAGCATTCTTTTGCAGCTCCCGTCCAGCTTATTCTCAAGGCGCCTCGTTAGGGTCCAAGTGGTGCAGCCGTATAGCAACACTGATACAACCACCGCTTGGAAGAAATGTCGCTTTAGCTTGTCAGTAAGATCGGATTTCCATATTACTGATAATTTGTTTGTGGCCGACCACGCTTTTCCTATTCGTGTATTTACATAGGTTTCTGTGGAGGGGATATTACTACCTAGGTATGTGAATTGTTCTACTGGCTTAAGGGGCTTACCGTTGAGTGTGGTTATGTCTCCTTTACTTTTGAAACATATGTACTCGGTTTTATCGGAGTTTACATAAAGGCCAATATTATTTGCTGCCTTCTCTAGGCTATGCAGTAATGACTCGGCCTGTGGTGGTATATCTGCAAGGAGTGCAAGGTCATCAGCGTAGTCTGCATCTGTGACTTTCTTAGGCTGTATACCTGCTCTACCATTATAGCATCGAGCAATTTTCATGTAAATTCTTTTCGTTTTTGTATTTCTAGACATATAACAACATATGAAAGCTAAATTTATTCAAAGTAGTCCTCTTGTCATTCAGCATGAATATTCCAGCGAGTTTTTAATTCGTCGAAGCATCTCTTAAACTCCTTTCCTGATATGTTGTGTAGCTATACTATTCTATTTCTTTTAATGTCTCTTACCTTCTCAAATCTTTCCCTCGAGAAAAATTCTCAGATTAAGAACCTTAATGATTTGTTTACGGCACACCAACACCAGTGGGTCATTTAATGCCAACTAAGTTTTGAAATAAAAACATTCTTAATAGAGACTCAATGTTTTTATAAATTTCTGTCTTTCTATTTAACCCATAGACGGGACCCTACTAGCACTCCAGGTTGATCTGAGAGCAATGGTGATGAATGGGTGCTCTACATTCCCCAAACCTCCAGAACTGGAAACTCACCATCAGATAGAGTTTAAGGTCATTCCCAGCACATGAAGACCCTCAACCACGGCCTTCTATCACCCATATGATAAAAAGGGTTGGGCCTTGCCATAAGGGCAATAGGGTTGGGGCAATCATATAGGTCCTAGGGCTTGACATGACCAGTCGTTTGATCGGAGGGGCCCACTTCGACTGCCCGTCTAGTCTAAGTAAGGGTCTAAGTTGCATGTCATGGACTGGTCATCCACCAGGATTCCGTCCTTATGCATCATGAGTCGCCACCAACGACCAACAGGTGGCCCCTTCTGGTGGGGTCTTACTCCTCTGCAGAGGTGCAGTCGGTGTATTTTAAAGCTCCATCCGACGTATTTTAAAGCTCCATCCGACAGGTGTTAATTAGCTCTGATCAATAGGGAATCTGTGGCACTTGCACATCGTTATGCCCAAATATTTTGTTGAGAAATTTCCGAGACGTTTTTCCTTATTAATGGAACTGAATCGATATACGAAGTTTAGACATACACTCTTTATTGTATGAACTTATTGGTTAGTTAGATTTTACGGTATGTCAAACCTTGGGTTATTTTAAGCTGCAGACATTTGTTTTATTCATTCTTGTTGGGTGTTCAATTTTTTAACTCATCCTTTTATCTATTTAACCCATAAATAAATAAATTACGGCACATCAACATCAGTGGGTCATTTATTGCCGACTGAGTTTTAAATAAATATGTTCTTAATGGATACTCATTTAAAAAAAATCCTGTTTTTCTATTTCACCCATAGACGGGACCTTAACAGGTACTACCACTCCGGGTTTGAGTTAATCTGGGAGCAACAGGAATGAAGGGGTGCTCTACATTCCCCAAACCCACAGAACTGGAAACTCACCGTCAGATTTTTATCAGAGTTTAACGTCATTCCCAGCACATGTAGACCCTCAGCCACCGCCTTCTAGCACCCATATGATAAAAAGGGTTGGGACTTGCCATAAGGGCAATAGGCTTGGGGCAATCATATAGGTGCTAGAGCTTGACATGACCAGTCGTTTGATTGGAGGGGCCCACTCCGACTACCCGTCTAGCTAAGTAAGGGTCTAAGTTGCATGTCATGGACTGGTCATCCACCAGGATTCCGTCCTTATGCATCACGAGTCGCCACCAACGACCATCAGGTGTCCCATTCTGGTGCGGTCTTAACCCTCTACAGGGGTGCAGTCGGAGTATTTTAAAGCCCCACCAGACAGGTGTTAATTAGCACGGATCAATAGGGAATCTGTGGCACTTGCACATCGTTACGCCCAAATATTTTGTTGAGAAATTTTCGAGACGTTTTTCCTAATTTCTGGAACTGAATTGATATACGAAGTTTACACATACACTCTTTATTGTATGAACTTATTGTTTAGTTAGCTTTTACGGTAGGTCAAACCTTGGGTTATTTTAAGCTGATGACGTTTGTTTTATTCATTCTTGTTGGGTGTTCAATTTTTTAACTCATTTTTTAAAAATCTATATAACCCATAAATGGAACCCGGACAGGTACTATCACTCCGGTTAAGAGTGAACGTGTGACTATCGACAATGATGATATACTCCAATCTCCATAGAGCGAGCTCCAGGATTGGAACCTCACGACTAGATTCAGTTTAGCGTCATAAGTTGTTTGGTTGTTCACACGTTCACATTTGAATTATAAAATTAAACCTTCAGTTTCAGTAATCTTTTTTATTACCACTTGTCATATATGAATTGATAATAAATAAGAATTACTCATTATTTAATTGATACATTTACTGATACATTTTCTTAAAGTAGTGAAACCCCACTAAAGGGAAAAGTAAATTTGGTAGTCATAACCCTAGCTAGACGGGTGTCATTCCTAAGTGGCTTTTATGTTGCAATACTCAACTTAAAATCTTTATATGAATATATTTGACTTTTTTTTTTCGTAGCCTTGACGAAAATAATTTTTCTGATGCGTTCCGATGTTCGGAAAAAAATTGATTGAAACTGATAATTTCTAGGTAGTGTACGGAAACCGATTTCATCGTTTTATCCTCTGTTCACAAATAGATCAATGGCGATTCTTTGTTTTTTTTTAACATAATATCCTCTAAAGAAATCCATAATATTCAGTGACGGTGGATGTACATACTAATGAACATTTCATTTGAGTTTTTTTTTCAAATGTATATGTTTTATTTTATTCATTTGGATTTCGTTACGATTTCTTTTTGTTGTAAGTAAAATTTCAATCACCCTCTCCCTCACAATTGTGTAAATAGATTAGGTTAGACTTTGATTGAGAGACAGATGCGATTTTTTGTGATTTTAGTGCGGATTTTAATTTTTATTTTTAGAAAGAAACTGACGTTAATGTAAAAGAGTTATTGCAGTGTCAGTAAATGGAGTTATATAGTTAAGTTAAAGATAGAAAATTAATGACAAACTTTATTTTTGAGGAATTGTGCCAAATATTTTGTATGTTATACGTCCATAGATATTAGAGTGTCTGCACAACAGTTAATTAAAAAAAAAAAACAAGTAGTTTCAGTCAAGTTTCGAAGACATTCAAATAGATCTAAGAAACGAGGAATTGATGGACAGAATGGTCCGAAAGTCTTGTCATCCCTACATATTGTTTTAACTTTCATTTTTTTAATAATATAATATATAATTTACGTATTTCTTTTACCCCTAAGAAAAAATTAATTTAATTATTTTGTAGAATTTTGTGTTACATTATGTAATTATTTTACCTCTAGAAATATATGTAGGTATGGCAACACTTTTCGACAATCCTCTACGTGTCTCGAAAATTCGTTAAACATTTACCCAACAAGGATTTGATGGGAAGGGCTGCATAAAAATCCTACTGAAGAAATTACATTAAAAGGGTTATTTATTTTTCTTTAAAACGTTTTGGGATGGAAATGGTTATTAAAATATACTTCGGCATGACGAAATAAAAATTGAAAAACTGTGTCCTTTAAAAAAACAATGCAGAATTTTTTTAATATCAAATACCACCCTAACAATAAAATAAAATCATTGAAAAATATTTAATAGCATTGTATTAATAGGCGCTGAGTAACTGATCAGGGTTGAGGGGAAAAATGGATTCTCTAAAACAGGGGACACCAAACTACAGCCCGCATGCCAGATCCGGCCCTCGAAGGCATTTTATCAAGCCCGCCGACGGTACTTGAATGTTTTTGATAATGTTTAGAACATAAATATGTTGGTTGAATTTGTTTTTGTGCATCTTACGTCTCTCATGAATATAACATGGAAAGATACATTTAATTTTACATCTTTTTCTCAGAGCTTTCGTTCTTGCTAGGAAATACTGAACACAATAATAGTGTGTCCCGCTCGTTATTTTTTTTTAATTATCCGGTCCACCATGAAAAAAGTTTGGTGATCCCGGCTCTAAAATATCAGTCCATTATTTCGAAAAATGTTGTACCCAGTTATTCATGGAAAAATTGAATGTAAGCTGCGCCTTAAAAGACGAACAGTTCGAAAGTTTTGATCCACAGTTTGCAATAAGGCAAACATAAATGGCGGCCGATGGAGAATTTTCAAATTAGAAAACATTTTATTTTTTTTATTTTACTGTATCCAATTTTGAAGCGGATTTAAAAATCTAATTGATATAAAAACACCAAGTTATTTTTTCTGCTAGAAGCACTCAACGTCATTTAAGAAATTTAAAAAATAATACTGCAAACTTTCAACTAAAGTACATAACCAGGACTATCAGAAACGGTTTAAATACTGGTGTAAAGTTGATAAGCTGATTTTATGATTTTCATTGACGTGTGGCTTAATTTAAAAAAAAGTTTTTAAAATCTTAAAATAAAAAAGTGGAACATTTAAAAATATTTTTTTTAATAAAAAGTTTCAATCTGTTTTTTTTTTTTTTTGTTTTGTTTCGTTTTTTTGTTTTTTTTTAGATATCTGCACATTGCGATTCAAAACTATCTAATGAACAGCTTGTGGAAATGGATGAATTAAGAGAATCAGAATTTATATTATCGTCGTTATCAGATTGCACGTCTACTTGGTTGCGCGTTCTTTGCCAAAAAACACAGGTCGATTCATCCGGGCGGGAAGATTCACTTTCCATTGGGACAAAACAGGCATCAGATAAAGATCCCAAGTTTCCATTAAACGTGTTCCTCTTTCGATACCTTCTTAATAGTAAAACAGTCAACAAAAAAAGAAATGCCGGGAGACAGACAATATGCAAAATCCAAATTACGTTAACATTATTGTCAACAAGAGTTGCCATGGTTGATACAGAACATTCCTTCCAATCCGTCCAGATACAGATCTCCCCATCCTGTTTGTCATTTGGCGCATAACTATCTTCTGTGATTCCTTCATGGCTACTTGTGTCTTCATTTCCACGTGTTGTTGGTATTTGAATAAACACATAATAAACTGAACTGCAATGAAACACACAGTAAAACAAGGGACCGTTAACTTATCCATTCTTTGTACCAAACAGAAAAATCTAATCCATCCGCCTTTGTAATTATATAAATCATATTACATTACTTTTGCTTAGAGAGGAATAATGAATACGTTGTTATTGTTAATTTTCCGCTCAATACCAATGTAAGATTTAGACTATACCACTATCAATAGCTAAGGGTAAGTTTAATTTCTTTGGCTTTTTTTGTTGGTTGATTGATTTTAATGACATGTCCAAGTTTTGACCGCCCTGCTGACTGCACCTCTGCAGAGGGGTAAGACTCCCCCAATGGAACCACCTGTTGGCCGTGGGTGGCGACCTGTGATGCTTAAGGATAGAGCCCAGGTGGATGAGCAGTTCATGACATGCAATACTCCACTTTGGCCCTATCTTGGGCTAGACGGGCGGTCGGAGAGGCCCCCTCCGATCAATCGGCTGGTCACGTCAAGCCCTAGCACCTATATGATTATCCCAACCCTATTGCCCTTATGGCAAGCCCCAACCCCTTTTTATCATATGGGTGCTAGAAGGCGGGGGCTGCGGGTCTACATGTCCTGGGAATTGACGTTAAAATCTATCTGATTGTGAGCGTTCCAGTTTTGGAGGTTGGGAAATGTGTAGCACCCCTTCATCACATTGCTCCCTGGTCCACTCTGACCAGCGAGTGGTAGTACCTGTAAGGGTCCCATCTATGGGTTAAATAGAAAAATGTATTTATAAAAAAATTGTGTATTATCCTTAAGAATTGATTTTATTCAAAACTTTATCGGCATAAATTGACCCACTGAGGTTGATATGCCGTAAACAAAACAAAACAAAACCAGTTTGAGATGAGGTTTGACAATTAGTATTATTAGGATTATTCGGACAATATCTGTACAATGGTTCGGCAATGTTCCCTCCGCTTACTTCAGGTATTTTTGTTGAACTCGGGAGCCTCTCTCGTTCTGGAACCTTCTTTTCGAACTCGGGAACCTTCTTGCCGTAAGTTGACCTACAGGAGAGTCGTTACACGGAACTTTGAACCCAACCCTTATTTAATGCAGGGGGGTATTCTCTCTCATAGCTGGTACAGATAATAATAAAGATGAGGACAATAGTCCGAAATAATCCTAATAATACTATATACACAACACATTAGGATTATTTCAAACTATCTTTTGGTACAATAATGTTCAATATAATGTGAAAATAAATATAGAAAACAAATTGTCATAGATGTACTGCCACATGATATTGATCTTGCTATGAAAATTTTAAAAAAATCAATAACTTAAAATTGGTTGACTATAAGATTTTTTTTCTGGCATTTCGGATTTCCTGGGCAAATATACTTTTATAAACCAATTTTCAGGAGTAGGAAAGCTCGGAGAATTCATTTTACAAACAAAAATAGATTAAAAAGTCGCCATTTTTCGCCAAACCAAATTTGGGCATAACTCCGTCAATTTTTGAAATTGGAAGCTCGAACTTTTGGGGATCCTCTGATGGTAACATAGTCCATGCGTGGAAAAAATCAGAACAGTTGAAGGTTGCGTGACAATTTTACTTTATTCTGGTGTGTTATATATTTACAAAGGAAATATGAATTCCGGTTTTATTAAACAAAGAAGTTTTAACAACTGCCCGTTATCAGATCAAGAGATAAAAATACGTGGGAGTAGCTATGAATAAAAAAAGAACGAGGGCTTCAGACAGGTCAGTCGTCAGAGTCCCGGAGGCAGTCACGCGGAGAGAGAGTGAGTGATCGGGGCAGTAGTCGGCCGAGCGGGACCTCGTGTAGTTGGTGTCGGAAAAGCTAGCGTTAATATTTACCAACTGAAAAAGCTTTCGCCAGAAATTTAATCGAAGGACCGAAAGTCTAAAGACTGAATATATTAATTAAACTGACCCTCTCTCTCGAAGTTAAGAAGCTTGAATTTATTTCAATAAACTTCTGGAGGATAACTTTGGTGTTATTGTCATCCCTTACAACGAAGATAAAACTATTGCAATTTAGTACAGTGACGACGCGCTATGCAACAGGTGATCTGACATGGAATTACCATGTTCGAATTCTGAGTTTTTCGTCTCCTAGACTGGTTACTTAACCAAGGTTAAAGAACCTAGTCTCTCGTATTACTTACCCATTACTGGAAGGAGAATAGTTGCAGTCATACATTTCCTAAGCACTATGTGAAATATAAACAACCTAGTCCAGAGTTCGAACTCGTCTCGGCGTGTCCATTGCCTGCGACGATAACCATTGCTCTAGTACCTCCTTTTTTACATATGCATCTTATTCACAGTGGTATTTTCTTAGCAGCTCCCATACTGATATTGAATTATCCTTCAGAAATGAGTCTTTAAATTGAATAATTGATCTTATGATATGTCAAACCTTTATGGAAAATGACCTGCATTTAGCCCTCTGAAGCACACATCCTCGTATCCCAGAATTGACAAAGAAAAAGTTTTTTTTCATAAAATGTAATCTTCAGAATAAAATGAATTACAATCTGTTAATATTCAATTAAATCTATTTATTTCTATGGACCGGGTTAGCTCAGTCGGTAGAGCGTTCGGCTAGAAACCACAAGGTTCCTAGTTCAATACCGGTCCTCGCCAACTCAGCGTATGAGTAGCACATGGATCTGTGCGGTAAAGTGAGGAGCTGATGGTAGGTATGGCGCTCCACCTCAGATGCTAAAAACAATCTCCTTGGTCTAGCGCTATTTAAAAGGGGATAGACTCCCTCGCTGACTGGCTGATACCGACTTTAGGCCGCCCCGACGACTTTACTTACTTTTATTTTACTTATTTCTATTGAAGTATATGTCACCTAACATTGGTCTGTTAAGTGATAATGAATATTTAGCGATTTACAGTGTGAACGGAAAGGCTTATTTGCATATTAATATTAAAAAATCAAATTTAATAAATATGTGCTTAGTATTATTGATTTCTAACTGTTTGGTTTATTTTAATGAATATAAGCAAAATCTCTTCAATGAATCTTAAAATGAAATCCATTAACAAGATAAAATACTGTCATTTTATTCTTTACTTCCTCTTATAACTAAAATACTTAAATTAGAAAAATAACAATGAAAGACGAGAGTGATGGAAGAGTAAGTTTCAATTGTTCCATTTTTTATTATACTCCCTCTGTTTTCAAATCTTTTATTATACTCCCTCTGTTTCAAATCTTTTATCTGTATTCTTATTTAGTTTCATTAGCCTTTCTAATTTAATACAATATTTTATTACATTAAAACTTAAATAATTGCACCCGGAGGGTGCATATATTTGCTAGTAATGATAATAATGTTTTGTAAATAATTATAGCTTCAATTAACTATTCTTAATATAAGTTAATTTGCACAGAGAAATACTTAAAACCACAGAAGCGTCTAATTCTAATCATTTTTAAAGGAAGTTTATTCATCCTATAGATGGTACAGTTGTAGGTCCTACCTCTACGAATTAGAGTGGAGCTGGAAGTAATGGGAACAAAGTAGTGTACTCCAGAACTGTACCCTCACCACCGTATACAGTGTTATACCCAGAGTACCGTCTTTGGTACCACTCGGTAAGATATACAGTCTCATATTCCAAGCTGCAATCACAGAGCAGAATGACTTTGAACAAAATATCGTAAACGAATCCATGTTTATTGCTGATGCATTTTTTTTTTTTTTTGGTTTGGTTTGTTTTACGGCATATCAACCTCGGTGGATCATTTAATGCCGACAAAGTTGTGAAATAAATTCATTCTTAATGCATAATACAATTTTGTTTATAAACTCAGGTTTTTCTATTTAACCCATAGATGGGACCCTAACAGGTACTACCATTCCGGATCAGAGTGGACCACGGAGCAATGGTGATGAAGGTGTGCTCCACATTCCCCAAACCTCCAAAACTGGAACCTCACCATCAGATAAAGTTTAACGTCATTCCCAGGACATGTAGATCCTCAGTCACCGCCTTCTAGCACCCATATGATGAAAAGGGGTTGGGGCTTGCCATAAGGGCAATAGGGTTGGGGCAATCATATAGGTACTAGGGCTTGACGTGACCAGCCGATTGATCGGAGGCGGCTTCTCGGACCGCCCGTCTAGCCAAAGATAGGGCCAAAGAGGAGTATTGCATGTCATGAGCTGCTCATCCACCTGGGTTCTATCATTAAGCATCACGGGTCGCCACCCACGGCCAACAGGTGGCCCCATTGGGGGAGTCTTACCCCTCTGCAGAGGTGCAGTCGGTGCATTCTAACGCCCCAGACGACAGGGCGGTGATGCAATTTTATAAACATAAAAGTTTCGATATCTGCATGTCTGATATGATCACACAGTCGAGAAACTGACAATTACCAAGCACTGTCGACTATGTCGATGCTATCCTTTTTTATAGGTGTGTATGCGTGTCTGTTTTGTGGGGGGGGGGCATCTTATATAAGTGCTTTGGTTATTAAATCAACCTGTAAACACTTTGATTGTAAGTTGTAATAATTGTTAAATTATTGGATTAGGACCCAGTCTATAACTAAGTGAAGGTGTGGTAGACACGCAACCGCAATGTGGTGGCCTAAATTATTGTTAACAAAAAAACTCTTGGAGAAAAACATCAGAAAAGAATTTGAATAATCCACAATAATTAGCAACAATTATTAGGAATATATTTCAACATCCACCCCCCAAAGAAAATAATTTAGGAAAAGCAAATAATGAAAGAAAAAATAGTTTTCATTTTAGGGTTTTTGTTGTCCTAACTTCTACACATTATTTCCTTTATTTCAAGGAATATGAAAAAAGCATTTACCATACTATTTTAAAGACAACTTGAAAACGTTTAATGTGGATTCTTTAGTCGCCATAGGACAGGCGAGCAAGTAATTCTATATATGACAAACCAATTCTCTTTGTATAATGAAGCATTTTAGATGCTAAAAAGAAAGTTTAAATGGTTTCTGTAATCCTTTAATCCAGTAACATTAAACAGAAAAAACACCCATTAAAATATAGAATAACACCCATTAACATATCAAAATATTGCTTTAAAAATCATTCAATATTCGCCAGTTCTCTGGAACAAAAAATGACTTTCAATATTATTTTGATTGCTTTGTTTTAATGGGATATAGGCTTCGTGCCAAAGTCATTTCTGTAGAAGAATAGTAGTCGTACTATTTAACCTATAATTGGGGGAGACGAGGAGTTCATGCCTTTCCAAGGGGTATGTCCGAAAGTGAACGTAATTACGTGAATGGAGATCCACTTACTACGATGTCGCAATCCAGCACATTAGCCACTACGCTACAAACCCACCGAGTTTCAATGTATCTTTGAAGATACTAGTATAAATTATGATTTTTTTTTAGCATACTACCCCACAAGCATACACATTTTCATCATTTACACCCTGAATCAAAATTATTTTTTTTAACATCAACTTCCAAAATTAAGAATTTAAGAAAATCTATTTGTCGGACTTTTTTTTAGAATAAAATAATCTTGATAATTTGAGTTTGTCGGACCGTTGTGCTCATATTTATTGTTATATACACAACATTTCGGCCAATGTGCCCTCCGGCCTTCATGCATTTCTGATCGAACACAGGAACCCTATTGCCTCCATACGGAAAAACAATGAATAATAGTACGTAATACAGTTCGAGATACTTTTGTGTGCATTTTTTTTATGTGAAGATGCATATGTAAAATCCACACTGTCCGTTTAGTAAAAAAAAAAAAAAAAAAAAAAAAAAAAAAAAAAAAAAAAAAAAAAAAAAAAAAAAAAAAAAATCAATTTGGGTTTAAAATTCGATTTATTTGTAACTATCAATATCAAAGAAAAAAAGTTAAAATGAAAAATATCCAAATTAAAGTCTAAATACAAAAGGATATGTTCAGTGCACGAAAGATTTGAAAATAAAATTTTCGATCCAGAATCTTTTTAGAAAAAAATTAATTTACTGGCTGACATTAGGAACACTGACGCATTTCAAAACCAAAAATTCTTTAAAAAAGGAAAAAAAAATTAAAAAAAAGAAAGTTTCTCGTAAAATATAAAGCCGATTATAGAATCAACTTTATATGAAAACGAACATTTAATAAGAATTTAATTCCGTTCTATTCTCACAAATGTAATACAAATGTGAATAAAGCACATCATGGTCAATAAAGAGTTAAATTAGAAGTCTTTAAATAAAAAGGTTGCCTCTTCATCGTATCAGGCAAGGACTTAATTCTCGTTTAAATGTTAAATTTTAAAAGACTGACTACATCTATTAAATATACATTTGGTACCAAACAGAATACGAGTAGAAAACCGATCAGCCTCATCCACAGTCTTGACCCTTATTCCGTCATCAAACATTTGTAATTGTTCATTTTCCTTGGAAGATGAAGTTTCACTTCGGTCTCCACGACCAATAAACCCTTCATTCTTTAAAAGACGTATTAAATATGCACTTGATACCAAAATGCATATGAGGAGAACACCGATCAGCCTCATCCAGGGGCGGTCATAATATTTTAATATACGAGCGGATGGAAAGAGTGAGGTTATGGTAGGTGTATATTAGTCATGACCATGAGAAATAAAAATCTAAAAGTCAATAAACAAAAATGTTTCTTCAACCTCATCGTATCAAGCAAGGACTTAATTCTAGTTTAAAAACTGTACTACAATACTGGTCCAACGTAAAACTTTAAAAAGACTGACTACAACTAGATGAACATTAAAAAAACATTAAAACCCCGGTTTTCTGAATAGCTAGATCTATTAAATAGACTTGTATATTAGCAGAACGGGTTGTTGAACTTGATAGTTCTACTGAAGGCGAACTAATACTCTCATCTTCAATTTCATTATCTCGACGCCAGTTTCCGTGATGAAATCTTTTGTAATGGTTCAGTTTCGTTGGAAGATAAAGTTTCACTTCGGTCTCCACGACAAATAAACCCTTCCTTCTTAGTAGATGTATTAGATATGCACTTGATACCAAAGGATACGAGAAGAAACACCGATCAGCCACATCCACGTGGGCTTTCATAATCCTTTAATATACGAGCGGCTGGAACAAGTGGGGTTGTGGTAGGTGCATACTGGTTGTGTTCACCAGTCAAAGATCGTCTTATCATTATCCATTCTTGTGATTTCTTCAGGGTAGATGTCGTCTTTCTGGTCACATGTTGCTACTGATTTAGTAGTCCCATTTATTGGTCTCAGAGAAATTGAAACCATGAATATACAGATAATATAAACGAAATTCCTTGTCTTATTCATGACTCGTAGAAAATACAGAAATAACCCACAGGATTATTTGCCTCGTAGTGATATAAATAGTATTAAACAGTTTTGCATAGAAAATATCAACGAATAGTTTACCATGTATTATTTTCTCTGGCCAATGAACTTAAGTTTTAGACCAGTTCATTATCTCTGACCCAAAGTAAGTTAATTATTTTCATTTGTTACGTTTAAGGTGACCAAACATCGGCCAACTGATTGATTGATTCACTCATTTTAACTGTCTGGCATATGTTTATTTTATGCCAAACTTTTAGGGAATTGCGTCCATTGTAGGTTCATATTTACATTCTTTATAGAAGTGCGTGGTGTAATTGATAGAGTCGCAGGAAATGGACACGTCGATCCAGGTTCAAATCCTGAACAAGGCTGTTTGCATTTCACTTAGCGCTTATACCCTTGGGAAAGGAATGAATCCAGCTGTGGGTAAATTGTAGTGCAGACTGAGATCTTTAACCATGGCTATGTGACTAGTCTAGGAGCAGGAAAACTCTGAATTCAAACTTGTTAAATTCCGCTTACGTAATTGACCTTGTGTCACATCCTGCTCGTGCGTAGGTGTTTGGTAGCTCAGTCGGTAGAGCGTTCGGCTAGAAACCACTATGTTCCTAGTTAGATACCGGTCCTCGCCAACTCAGCGTATGAGTAGGACAGGGATCTTTGCGGTAAAGTAAGGAGCTGATGTTAGGTGTGGCGCTCCACCTCCGATGCCAAAAACAATCTCCTTGGTCTAGCGCTATTGGAAAGGGGATAGACTCCCTCGCTGACTGGCTGATACCGACTTTAGGCCGCCCCGACGACTTTACTTACTTTATATATATATATTCTAATTCTATGAATAATTGCTTCTTCAGAGCTTTCTATTTTGCACTCAATTTATCGAATACTAAGAAGTTTTCTATTTGACATAGATATATATCTAGCAAATAATACCATTCCATGAGAGGTGACCTGGGAATAATGACAATGAAGGGATACTCCACTGTTCTCAGATCTCCAGAACTGGAACCTCACCGTTAGATTCAGTTTAGTATCACACACAGGACACCTTTTGGGGGGAGGGTCTTACCTCTCCGAGGGGGATGCATTTAGCTATAGTGTGTTTAATTGGGTGAGTTTTTGGCTTATCTCTCCAAAAGTAGCGACTGATAAATATATATACATATATGTATATAAATATATATACGCGCGTGCGTGTATATATATATATGTATATAAATATATATACGCGCGCGTGTATATATATATATATATATACGCGCACGCGCGTGTGTGTGTGTGTGTGTGTGTGTGTGTGTGTGCGTGTGTGTGTGGTGTGTGCTGCAAGGAATAAGAATAAGTTACCAATATTTCAGGTGTTTTTCTTTTTTTAATTTTTCTTACTTTCCCAATAAAATTCTTCGGATATAATATAATATATATATTATATATATATATATATATATATATATATATATTGGAAAAAGGAGGTGTTTGTCGTTTTGATTGTTTAGCGTTGTAGGAATGAACCCGACGAACCAATTCACATTTTGGACCCAGACTGTTTGCATTTCAAATAGTATTAATACCCTTAGGAAAGCACTGATTCTACTTATTCACCCTCCAGCGATGGGTAAATAGTAGGCAGACTGAGTTCTTTAAACTTCGTAAGTTAAGCGGTCTATATATATATATATATATATATATATATATATATATATTGGTAGTCTTTTTATATTTTTGGAGAATTGCAAATAAAGTGCTCGATCACGAGTGTAAGAGCTGTATTTATTTATTCATTATAGTGTACAATACATTTAAGCTGCAATTGGTACCATTGGTTTCCAAGCAGCATGTTAACCACATTTCTTCAAGACAATACGCCTGTTAAGAAATGCATGGAACGTCAATTCATTTATATATATGTTTATTTTCGTGAGCTGAATCTTTGTATCTTTCCGCGTTTAGGTGAAAATAGTGCGTATATGTTCACTATGCACACATGCTCTTGTGCCCACACATCTCTAGGTGCACGTTTCCTACCCCTCCACGCCGTTTCCTTGTTTTCCCTTTGATCTGTTTATTTTGATGAAGATAATGTTTAAGTTTTCGCGGCGCTGGATTTTTTCTCTTTGGTGGTTTTTATTAGGGTCGCCGTTTTATTGGATCTGTCTACTCTTGTCTGGCTGTCGGGATTTTTTTCGCTGTTATATTTAGCCCGTTTCTGGTAAATCTGTTGTTTTTTTGTTTAACCTTAGTATGGTAACTGGTCTAGGAGAAGAAAAACTCTGTAGACCAGTTACCATACTAAGGTTAAAGAGCCCGGTCTTCATTACTATTTACCCATAGCTGGAGGGAGAATAGTTAGCTTCATAGCTGTCGCAATAGTATTAGTAGTATTTGAAATGCAAACAACCTCGTCTAGAATTTGAACTCTGTTCGCCGAGTTCATTTTCTACGACGATAACCGTTACACTTCAAACGGTTCCTTTTTCCAAAATTCACCTATTGCAGATGAACATCACAGTAGCAGCATATACACCTCGGAGGGATAATACTTAAAATTTTCAGAATAATTGTCTGGAATTTTTAAGACCTGGGTCAATAAATGGAATTCTTGTAAGGAAGAATGTATAACTACAAAATATGTGTGTTACATAATCTATACGGTTGCATAAGATTATTGTCAATCCCCTTTAATTCTGAGGGGATGACCCTTTTCATACCATGGCCGGGTCCTTCTATGGAAAATTACAGAAGCCCGCCAAAATACGTGAAGTCACGTGGGACCTGTTCGGTCTCCAGTTTTCAGTTAGGCGTCAGGCAGAGCGGTCGGCCATTTTATGCTCTGCCTAAAACTGGAACTCACGCGCGCTATGTTAGTCAGATATTTAGTTACATGAAATGTATAGTTAAGGAAATAAAAGTTTGTATAAGTGATATGTTCTTGTGGTTGATGAATGTCTTGGTAACAAGACTAAGAAATGAATCCAGGACGACCAGCCAGCAAGAACATAGCAATAGAAAGTCCAGACCTTAGAAGATTCCAGACCAAGTCAAGATGTTAGAAGAAATACCAAAGACGATCAGAATACTAAAGACGGCCAAGAAATAGAATTAAAGAAAGAGGTATGCAACATTATAATTACTAGCAAATATATGCACCCTCCGGGTGCAAGTATTTAAGTTTTAATGTAATAAAATAGTGTATCAAATTAGAAATGCTGATGAAACTAAATAAGAATGCAGATAAAAAAAATTTAAACTGAAGGGGGAATAATCGAAAAATAGAACAACTGAAACTTATTCTTTCATCACTCCCGCCTTTCATTGATAAATTTTCCTAATTTAACTATTTAGTTAAATTAGGAAGTAAAGAATAAAATTACACTTATCTCTTCTTGTTAATGTATTTCTTTTAAGATTTATCCCGAGATTTTTGCTAATATTCATAAAGATAAAACCAAACAATTAGAAATCAATTATACTAAGCACATATTTATTAAAATAAGATTTTTTATAACAATATGCAAATTAGCCTTCCCATTCACACTGTAAACTGCTATTTTTTTGTATATATAAATAAAATTGCATGTTATTAATATGTAGATATTGTCAACAGTATTAATAATGTAAAACAATTTTATCAATAATTTAGGTTTAAATAAAAAATAAAATCCTGTTGAATGTGACGTAAATAACTAAGAGAATTGTGACTTGAATAGTTTCGGTTACAGACAGAAAAACACACAATCTCCATTATAATAAGATTTAGTGCAAGTAAAGAAAGAGGTATGCAACATCTATATGCCAAACCACAGACCACACATAATGAGTCAAATTTTTCAAATGTATGATCTTCATACAATGAATTATTGGTTGGTTGGTTGGATCTTACGGTATGTCAGCCCATTGGCTCATTTCATGCCGAAGATATCTTTTTAAAATCCTCTTTTTCTATTTGACCCACAGATGGAACCCTATCAGGTACTACCATTCCGGGCTAGAGTGGGCCTGAGAGCGATTGTGATGAAGAGGTGCTCCACATTCCCGAGACACCCAGAACTGGAACCTCACTATTAGAGTTTGTCATTCCCGGGACATAAAGACCCTCAACCACCGCCTTCTAGCACATATATGACAAAAAGGAAGCGCGTGGTGTAATGGTTAACGCCATGGGAAATGAACTCGTCGTTCCGAGTTCAAATCCTGGACGTGGTAATTGCATTTCACTTCGCGTTAAAACCCTTGGGAAAGGTATGAATCCTACTCTCCCTCCAGCTATGGGTAAATAGTAGGGCAGACTGGGCTCTTTAATCTTGGTTAGACAACCGGTCTAGGAGAAGGAAAACTCTGAATTCAAACCTGTTGAACTCCGCTTAAGAAATTGACGTTGTGTCGCACCCTACTCGTGCGGAGGGGTTGGTAAATATATATATGACAAAAAGGGTTTGGGCAATAGTGTTGGGACAGCATATAGGTGCTAGGGCTTGACGTGACCAGCCGATTGATCAGAGGAGCCATCTCCGACCACCGGTTTAGCCTAAGGGCCTACGTAGAGTATGGCATGTCATGGACTGTTCAGCTACTAGGATTCCGTCCTTAATCATCACAGGTAGCCATCACAATTGGGCGGTGTAAAAATTTATTTTTGAAAGATATCGTCTGTGGGGTGGAGTTAAAAAATCAATGCCAGAGTGTTTTTACCATTATTAAAATCATCAAATTTATTATAGGAGTAGATAAATAAAAGAATTTGAAATGGAAATTTATTTCTCTACCCCTCAATTAAAATTCTATTATTTATTAATCAAATAATTATTCTGAATATTTTACACACATTTTACCCAAAATCGTAAGTATTTATTTATTTATTTGTAAACTTTTAGTTAAATTATTGTTACTTAAAAAAGGGGTGAAATTAAAAAATAATTTTTAAAATTGATTACAAATTAACAAATTTAACCGGTTGTCTACGTTTACTCAAATGACAGTTTCTCCTGATTTTGCCAAATTTTCTTTATTGCATCAGTATTGCTGGTACATGTAATGGGCCAATAATGTACCACGCCTCTGTGGTATAAAAAATACCAACAAGTGTACGGTAATGGTAAATTGACTGTTACGTGTTGGTACACATTTGCTGCGCGTATTTATCAAGGTTTTATTTATGATAGGTATCTATTTCATACAATGTGATATAATAGAAATATATAATATAAAAATGATATTATATATACATACATATACATATATATATATATATATATATATATATATATACACACATACATACATATACAGACATGGACGTGTGTGTGTGTATATGGATGTGAATGTATCCCTATTTTTGTTTTATATAAAAAAAAAGTAAAGTCGTCGGGGCGGCCTAAAGTCGGTATCAGCCAGTCAGCGAGGGAGTCTATCCCCTTTTCAATAGCGCTAGACCAAGGAGATTGTTTTTTAGCATCTGAGGTGGAGCGCCACACCTTCCATCAGCTCCTTACTTTACCACACAGATCCCGGTGCTACTCATACGCTGAATTGGCGAGGACCGGTATCGAACTAGGAACCTTGTGGTTTCTAGCCGAACGCTCTACCGACTGAGCTTATTGAATAAGTTATAGTTATAACAATTTTTCATCATTTCCATCTTTTAGTAGTATTTGTAGATACAGCTATGTCATTACGAAATGATATATTCTAGATATTGTTGGAAAAAAAAGGAAGTTAAATATTTGCAATGATACGTATATACACACACCGCTACGTACATCAGTAATATACATATTTGTACTCAGATTCTCCACTATGTATTCAACGTGTTTAAGAGAGGTTTTACAAGAAAAAAGTAAGATACACAAATCTACTAAAGACATTGCCTTCGTTATTAGATTCCAAGATCTCAAAAATGTATAAATAATAAACGGGTGAGAGTGTTTTTGTCTTTTTGGCGGGGGTATATATTTTTTAAAATCATATATATATATATATATATATATATATATATATATATTTGGTTTATAAAAGATGAAAAAGAAACGATGTACCGAAGTGTGTTGAACATCCGGATGAGTATGTAAAATAGAATATAGGTGCCATGGCTCTCCAAGTCTTTCCTTTCTTGGTTGGGCCGTGAACTTTTCAGTCCCTATTCAACCACCCAACCCCTTTCATATGGAAAATGTCAATTGTAATTATTATCATTATTATAATCGACGAACAAGGAATAATCCCAATGGTAAGTTTCAAAAATATATTCGAAGAATTGAACATATTCAGACGAAAACATTACTAAACTCAGTGAGGATACTGCGGAAAGTGCTGGAGTAATGGGGCGGGGATTCTGTCACTTGACCTCAAATGAGGGAGAGCCACTTGATACAACTGGGTTTAATAAACGTATATTCGTATAATCTATTCTGCTATATAACAAAACAGATTTTAAAGACTAACTTTTCTACCACAAAGTGGAAAACTCAATTTGGGTTTAAAGTTGAAATTCTAAATATTTGTAACTTTCAATATAAAATAAGTAAATTTAATATTAAAAGAAAATTATTCAAGTCGGGATACAGAAAATACGTGTTCTGCGCATAAAGATTCGAAAATACAATTTTTGATCGTTAACGTTTTTTTTTAAAACGGATTTGGTGGCTGTAATTATGGACACCGACATATTTCAAAATCAGAAATTATTTTAAAGAAGAAAAAGGTTTCAGTGAATTATAAAGACGATTATAGAATCAACTTTATACGAAAACGAACATTTAATAATTATTTATTTCCGTTCTATTAACACAAAAATAGACAACGTGAATAGAGCGAATCATGGTCAATAAAGAGTTAAATTATAAGTCCTTAAAAAAAGGGTAAATTATTTTGTCCTTAAAAAAACTTCTGAAAAAGTATTTTATTGCCGCTTATAAACAACAAATTTGCATTTAGATTCTCACACGGCAAATTTGTATCATGATATATATCGATACGTTTGTATTGTCTGGTGTGTCTTGTATCGTTTCCTGTGAGCGTCCAAGGGTGGTCATGTCCAGGGGCTTAGCTTTACGCTATTAGGCATGGCATCCCTTCGATAGTAGTTTAACAAAAATAAAGTTTTTCTTTTACTTATTCTTTATAACTTGTACCTACTATTGATGAATACATTTCTTATTATTTATTTAATAATCTTAATATACGAGCGGTTGGAACGAGTGTAGTTGTGGTAGGTACATACGGATCATTATCAATAAAATCTAAATTAGAAGTCATTTAATAAAATGTTTCTTTAACTTTATCGTATCAGGCAAGGAATAATTCTCGTTTAAAAGTTGTATTACAATACTGTTGGTCAAACGTAAAATTTCAAAAGACTGACTACAACTAGATGAACATTAACAATTAAAACTCGGTTTCCGCATTGGTAGATCTATTAGATAGACTTTTATCTTCCGTTGAACGGGATAATTCTAGTGGAGGCGAGCCAATAGGCTCATCTACAATTTCATCGTCTTCAATTTCATCGTCGGCTTCTTCCGGAATACTTTGTAATACTCCATTTTGGTGGAAAGATTCATTTTCTTCTCGACGGTCTCCGCGATAGATTATGTATATACATAACGTCATAATGATCCCAAGTACACAAAATGCCAAAATAAAAGGGATTTCAACAGAGTGGAATTTATTTGAACGAGTTGGACCGATTGCCATTGTTGTAGGGGCATCAGGCTTATTATAATCACTACTTGGCGAATATTCACTTTTTGTGACTTCATCCGGGCACATGTCGTGTTCTTTGTCGCAGTTCTTCATAGGCTTAGTAGTATCAAGTTGATTCAGAGCAACGGAAACCGCAAAGAAGCTGACAATATAAATAAAAGCCGTAATCTTAGCCATAATTTGTCTGTGTATCAACTACGGAAAAGACCACCTAATTCTTAGCTTTATAGCTACAGAAGTGAAAAAAAGAAAGAAAACTATTTTGCATAGAAAATATCAATACCTGTTATCGCATATATTTTTTCCTATTGACCAATGAACGGAAGCTTTAAGACTACGTCATTGTCTCACTGAAGGTTTCCTTTTTTAGTCAGAGTAGAAAAAGAATGCGCCACGCTGGGTGCAAGTATTTAGATTTTTAATGTAATAGAATATTATATCAAATTAGAAAGACTAATAAAACTAAATAACAACGAATACAAAAATATTACACTTATTTTAATGTAATCCTAATTGATTTCTATATGAAATTATATATATATATATTTACCAACCCCTCCGCACGAGCAGGATGCGACACAAGGTCATTTTTAAGCGGAGTTTAACAGGTTTGAATTCAGAGTGTTCCTCCTTCTAGACTGGTTACCTAGCCATAGTTAAAGAGCCCAGTCTACCCTGCTATTTACCCATAGCTGGAGGGAGAATTAGATTCATACCTTTCCCAAGTGTATTAGCGCCATGTGAAAAGCCAAAAGCTTCGTCCAGGAATTGAACTCGGGTCGACGAGTCTATTTCCCACGACTCTAACCATTAAACCTCGCGCCTCCATATGTAATTATATATAAGTTCGCTTTTAATGCGTTTGAGAATAACATGATAGTATTATAAACCAGTAACAGAAAATAATTATTTATTAAACCCAGTTTTGTTAAAATCCTTATGCAAATTATTACCACTATATACAATGTGATTCTTTATTACTTAGATATATATATAACATATTTTAGGATTTTGAAAGCATTAATAATATTGGCAGTTTTGCAGCAAATCTTACTCAGCTGGACTTTGATAGTCGTCGTTAATAAATAAGATGCTAATTAAATAATGACTATTTCATGATCATTGAAAATATAAGTTAATTAACTAAGGAAATCGTGACGTCAGTGATCACGTAGTTTCGGTTACAGACAGACAGTTACATAATCCCCATTATCATACAATTTTAGATGATCAATCATTGGTCAAATGATTTATTAGAGGAATTTAACGGAATGCCAACCTGCCTAGGTTTATTTTATGCCTAGATATTAGTTTTCTTTTTTGTATTTGGTTTTATATGGAACTGGTAGTGTAAAAAATTATTTTTGAAAGATATCGGCAGAGAGATTGGAGTTAAAAATTCAATGTTAAAGTGTTTGTATCATAATTAAGTAAAATCATCAAATTTATTAAAGGAGTAGATAAATAAAACAATTTGAAATGGAAAGTTCTGTCCCCCTCAAATAAAATGCTATTAATAATTAATTAAATAAATATTTTAAATATTCTGCACACATTTTACCCAGAATCGTAAGTATTTATTTATTTGCAAACTTTAGTTAACTTTTCGTTACTGAAAAAAGGGTGAAAGTAAAAAAAAAAAAAAAAAAAAAATATTTAAAAAATTGATTACAAATTTCGCAAATATTTTTCTATTCAAATTAGTACAATTTTTTAATTAATTTCATAGTTTATTTATTTAAATAATATATAGTTTATTTATTACAGTGGAAAGGGTTCAAATTTTGAATTATAAGGAACTGTTTTTATTTATCTATTAATAATGGAGATTCTTTGTTATTTATTTTATGTATTGACAACCTTGTTAATTGTGACGGAAGCAGCGACGTAGTTTTGGTTACTGACAATAGAGACCGAATCTCTATTATTAATAGAATTACAGCGTAGTGAACAAATGTTATCATAAGTAAAGTAGTTTTATCATCAAGGCAAGAAAATAAGAGGTTTACACTATTAGACTTAATTATCAATGAAAAGGCAAGAATTCTCTTAATTGGTTTAATCTGATTTACTTTATATAATCTTTATAGAAATAATTGCTATATTTTAGGTTTTATTTTTTAATCCAATTAAATCGTAACACTCGAAATACTTACATTTTTATAGACCTGTCCGCAGAGCTAATATTAGTAATGATGATGCTCTGTTTGAGGATTTGTGTTGTTAAATAAAGAGATTTTTAAAATTCATTGTTTGAAGAGGTTCATTTATTTTAATTCAATTTTCTTTTCAATATGATACGCTTCCAGCTGACCCTCGGGAAGATACACCTGCAAATTTGTTTTTGGCCAAAAATGCCAAAATACAGTTTGGTAATTTGGCCCCAGATCCCACAAAAATTGGAATTTTTAGAAATTTATTTTTGCATAGAAACTGGCTTTGCAATACGCTTCCAACGAGCCCTCAACCAATATCAGGGGATTATTTTAAGGGAAGATTTGTTCGAAAACGTGTTTTTGGTGCGCTTTTAGCCCATAACCCAAATATGGCAATTTGGGCCCAGATCCCTGAAAATTCGAAAATTTTGAAATTTTTTTAATTCACTGAAAGTGGTTTTGTAATACGCTTCCAACGAGCCCTCAACCATTATCAGTGGATTATTTTAACCCTAGATATTATACTATTTCCAATATTTCCAACTCTGGGCCCACTGTGATATGTCGCTTCTACATTGTTCATAAATCTC
>CM042152.1:92430977-92441966 GCA_023376005.1 Doryteuthis pealeii
ACATGTCGTGCTCTTTATCGCAGTTCTTCATAGGCTTCGTAGTATCAAGTTGATTCAGAGCAACGGAAACCACGATGAAACAGAAAATATAAATAAAAGCCGTAATCTTAGCCATGACTTGTCTATGTATCAACTACAGGAGAGACCGTCTAATTCTTAGCTTTATAGCTACAGAAATAAAAAGTATTTTGCATAGAAAATATCAGTATGTGTTATAGCTTTTTCTAGTAGACCCAACCCACCCGACCTACAGAGAAACCCCAATTTTTTCGCCAACACCCCTCTAAGGACACCAACTCCCAACTTAGAGGAACCGACCGGCTTGCTTTCCAACCTTAAAAAGATCGGAAGACAGTCGGCGGTCCTATACAATAGCAGAGGGAAACGGGGTAACCAAAAATGGCCCACAATTTTATTTTGTTATATTTTTCAGTTTCTTGAGAATTTTTTTGTTTTATTACCCCAACCCCTCCATCTCCTTTGCATACGAAGCTTGTGCTTAAAAAATTTCAAATCATTCGAAAGAGATAATTTTAAGTAGGATAAAGCCATAGAGCGAAAGAAACATTTTGGTGTAAGTAGGCTGCGAAAGGAAAGAATGCCAGATTTATTTTTGAATGGATCGGTCAGTGAGTGAACCTAGCTAAATAGATCCATGTAGTGGTATGACCAGCTTTGTTACCCTCCCCCCCCCAATAACCTTCCGGCTTCTATGCTGAGTTGTGATGACACACTCATGTACTTCACTTCTTATTTTTTGAATAAAGAATTTGGAGTGAGTACATGAGTGTGCTCACTTCAAATATCAGTATGTGTTATAGCATGTATCTTTTCCTCTTGGCCAATGAACGGAAGCTTTAAGACAACGTCATTGTCTAAGTGAAGGTTACATTTTTTTAGTCAGACTAGCACAAGTTTGCTCCTCGCTGGGTGCAAGTATTTACGTTTTAATGTAATAAAATATTATATCCAATTAGAAAGACTAATAAAACTAAATAACAACGAATACAAAAATATCACACTTATTTTAATGTCATCTTAATTGATTTCTATATGAAATTATATATAAGAGAATTGGATTCATACCTTTCCCAAGGGTATTAACGCCATGTAAAAAGCCAAAAGCTTCGTCCAGGAATTGAACTCGGGTCGACGAGTCTATTTCCCACGACTCTAACCATTAGACCTCGCGCCTCCATATGTAATTATATATAAGTTCGCTTTTAATGCATTTTATCATAACATGATAGTATTATAAATCATTAACAGTAAATAATTATTTATTAAACCCAGTTTTGTTAATATCCTTATGCAAATTATTACCACCATATACTATGTAATTATTTATTACTTAGAGATATATAACATACATTTTTGGATTTTGAAAGTATTAATAATACTGGCAGTTTTTCAGCAAATCTGGACTTTGATAGCCGTCATTAATAAATAAGATGCTAATTAAATAATGACTATTTTATAATCGTTGAGAATATAACTTAAATAACTTAGGAAATCGTGATCACGTAATTTCGGTTACAGACAGACAGTTACATAATTCCCATTATAATAAGCTTTAGATGATCAATCATTGGTCCAATGCTTTTTTAGAGGATTTTAACGGAATGCCAACCTGTCTAGGTTTATTTTATGCCTAGATGTTATTTTACTTTTTTGTATTTGATTCTATCGAATGTATGTAAGTTTTAGAGAAATCTATTTGACTCAAACATTTATTACCACTCTGCGTAAAAGTGGACCTAGGAGTAATGGCAATGAATTGGGTATTCTATATTGACCCCATCTCCAGATTTGAAACCTCACCATCAGTTTCACTTTATTATAATATCCAGGATTCAACGTTTTGAAGGAAGAGTGTTACCCCTCTGCATGAGATACATTCAGCGTATTTCACTGAAACAAAGAAATGAATGATTGATTTTGTGGTACGTTAACCCGTCCGGGGTTATTCTATGCGTAAAGGTGAGGGAGGAGCGTACATTGTATTTTATATGAGTTCTTTTGTGGTATGTGCGTGTCGTCTTATAACTCAGATATCATTCAGTATTGAAAGCTCGCATACAACCCAATATGTTTATAATAAGGAAGAGTATACAATTTATTTTTGGATTTTTGATGATTAAGTGATATGTCTTATTATAATGGAGATTGTGGGTTTGTCTGTCTGTAACCGAAACTATATTACTATACAAGACACAATTCCCTTTGTTATTTACATCACATTCTCTATGATTTTACCTTTTATTTAAATCTCAATTATTAATAAAATTGTTTTACATCATTAATACTGTTTATCATATCTACATGATATTTTCCACGTACCCCACTTGTACGGGTCAGGCACAAAGGCCCTATTTATGTGGGACCACCCACAAGCCGAGACTCATGGGGTGGCAGGTGAAAAATTGCGTCGATCCCGTCGGCATTCCCCCTCAAGGGGGGCGCCTCAGGCACTGGGCAATAAACCCAGCCCTGCCTCTTTAAATCGAGGAGGCAGGTGTTGCCTGGGGGGATGGCCCCCTGGGATCGACGCCGTTAATTATATCAATGGTCCAGAGGCCGAAGCCACTGTAGACCATATCTACATGATATTTTCCACGTACCCCACTTGTACGGGTCAGGCACAAAGTCTCTATTAACGTTGGACCACCCACAAGCCGAAGCTCATGGAGTGGTAGGTGAAAAAATTGCGTCGATCCCGTCGGCATTCCCCCTCAAAGGGGGCGCCTCAGGCGCTGGGCAATAAACCCAGCTCTGCCCCTTTAAATCGAGGGGGCAGGTGTTGCCTGGGGGGATGGCCCCCTGGAATCGACGCCGTTAATTATATCAATGGTCCAGAGGCCGAAGCCACTGTTGACCATATCTACATACTAAAAACATGCAATTGTATTTATATATACAACAAAATAGCGGTTTACAGTGTGAATGGGAAGGCTAATTTGCATATTGATCTTAAAAAATTGATTTTAATAAATATATGCTTAGTATTATTGATTTCTAATTGTTTGGTTTTATCTTATTGAATATGAGCAAAAATCTCAGGAATAAATCTTAAAAGAATTCCATTAACAAGAAGAAATAACTGTAATATTATTCTTTACTTCCTATTTTAACTAAATAGTTAAATTAGGAAAATTTACCAATGAAAGACGGGAGTAATAGAAAATGATGGAAGAGTTAGTTTCAAAGTTGTTCTATTTTTCAATCATACCCCCTCTATTCCAAATCTTTTTATCTACATTCTTATCCAGTTTCATTAACCTTTCTAATTTAATATGATATTTTATTATATTAAAACTTAAATACTTGCACCCGGAGGGTGCATATATTTGCTAGTAATTCAATAATATTGAAGAATCAATCGATTTGATGAACTTTCCTCTGTTCTTCATAATTCAGTAGAAAAAGCACGTAAGCCAATGGCTAATTTGCATATGAACCGTCTTCTGCTTATAAATAAACGTCTGATTCGTTCCCCATATGTTTTCCTTGGTCCCGTTTCGTTAGTTGTATAAAGATCGTTCTGTTTTGTCTCGGTTAGTATTACAATATTACTGTAGTAATAACAGCAGTGAGACAGGCGTTGTGTAACGTAAGTCGTAGCACTCGGCTTATGCTTTTTATTTTACATGTGGAACGTGAGATTAAGAGCAGTTTGGCGTGGCCCGAAAATGTCCTCAACAGTGACGTTGTGTACCGCGGTGTTCTGTAGTGTTAATACGAATGAACAAATATTAAATTCAAGGATTAAGACACTTCGTGTTTGGGGCATTCGACAATGGAATAGGAAGTTGATAGTCATTTGGGTGTTGCATTGTAAATTGGTGGCGGCTTTTAATGCCGACATAGTTTTGAAATAAATTCATTCTTAATGGATACTCAATTTTTTTATAAACACATTTTTCTATTTAACTCATAGATGGGACCCTAACAGATTTGATTTGATTTGTCTTGTTTTTATGGCATATTAATCTCACTGGGTCATTTAATGCCAACAAAGTTTTGAAATAAATTCATTCTTAATGGATACTCAATTTTTTTATAAACACATTTTTCTATTCAGCCAAAAAATAGGACCGTAACAGGTACTTCGACCCCGGGTCAGAGTGGTCCCGGAAGCAATGGTGATGAAGGAGAGATCCATATTCCCCAGATCTGCAGGACTGGAACCTCACCATCAGATAGACTTTAACGTCCTTTCCAGGACATGTAGACCCTCAGCCACTGCTGTGTTGTTCAACTGAATCGGATGGTTTGGCTTCTTCTGGACGCTTTCCTGCACAGATGAAACCATTCGACTTTAGATAATGAATAAAGAGTACACATGTCATCAAAGGAATTACTAATAATAAACCACTGATAACAAACCAAATGATTTTATAAGATTTTAATTCATAAGAATCAGTTGGACTAAGTGCAGGTGTTTTATTTTCATGGTAGCCGGGTTCATCAGTTAAAGAATTAGCCTTACTTGCGTCGTCATTTGGCAAATATTCACTTTTTGTGACTTCTTCAGGGTGGAAGTCCCGTTCGTCCTTCTCACAAGTCTTTGCAGTATCATCAAGTGGCTTCAGAGCAACTGAAACCGCCAAGAAACATACACTATAAATAAAAACTGTTGTCTTATCCATATCCATAACTTGTATGATGAAATGAGACTACCGGATTTTTATCTTCGTAACTATATAAATAGTATTCAACTATTTCGCATATTAAATAGAAATGAATGTTACCGTTTTTCATTGGCCAATAAATATAAGTTTTAGACTAGCCAAGGAAAGATGGAGTTGATGTTAGATGACCAATTATCAGCTTGTTTTTTTGTAAGCTTTCTTTTCTCAGCCCTGGCAGTATATTCTGTAAGCTTTACTTCGTCTGGCACATGGTCATTAGCCTTTAAAATACACAGACTTCACAACTGGAGAGGGGTAAGATCCCACCCCAAATAGGATCACCTGTTGGCCGTGGGTGATAACCCGTGACGCTTAAGTAGGGAATCCATGTGGATGAGCAGTCCATGACATACAACATCCGTTTTTGTCTCTTACTTTGGCTAGACGGTCGGACCACCCCCCCCACCGATCAATCGCCTTCTATCAAGCTCTACCACCTATATGATTGTCGCAACTATTGCTCTTATGGCAATCCCAACCCTTTTTTATCATATATGAGCTAGAAGGGGGTTATGAACTTCATCTAATGGAAAGGACGTTACCCTCTATCTGATGGTGATGTTCCCGTCCTGGAGAATGTGGAGCACCCCTTCATCACCATTGTTTCCATGTCCACTCTAAACCGGAGTGGAAGTACCTGTTAGGGTCCCATCTACGTATTAAATAGAAAAATGTGTTTATAAAAAATCTGAGTATTCTTTAAGAACGAATCAATTTCAAAATTTTGTCGGCATTAAATGACCCACTGAGGTTGATATGTCGTAAAACTAAAATAAACACTTGAAGTCGGGAGAGTAAAACAAACAAGAAAAATCCATGTCACCCAATTGGAAGTACATTAATTCCATCACCAGGCCCCTATAGATAGCTATGTATAGGGGGCAACCAAAAATGGCCCACATTTTTATTTTGTTACATTTTTTCAGTTTCCTGGGGATTTCAGTTTTGTTACCCCAACCCCTCCATTTCCTTCTCATGCGAAGCTTATGCTTTAAAAACTTTTCTAATCACTCGAAAGGGATAATTTTAAGTAGGATAAAGCCATACAGCGAAAGAGGCATTTTGGTGTAAGTAGGCTGTGTAAGAAGAGAATGCCAGGTTTATTTTTGAATGGATCGGTCAGCGAGTGAACCTAGCTAAATAGATCCATGTAGTGGTATGACCAGTTTTGTTACCCCCCCCAAAAAAAAAAAAACAAACCCTAACCTTCCGGCTATATGCCGAGATGTGACACACTCATGTATTCACTTCATGTTTTTTTAAATAAAGAATTTGGAGTGAGGGCATGAGTGTGCTCACTTCAAATATTTAACTATGTATCCTAGGTGGCATTAGCGGTACCATTATAGTTTGTGGCCTACCTTTGAATATCGCCTACGAAATCGTTTCTCTCTTATAGTATGTGGTCTACCATAAAAAGCATATAAGTTTATAATAACTGCTAACCCTAACCCCTAACCCTATTTCAGAATTTTAGAATTAAATAGATCTCTGATTCCTGTAAATTAGAGATAAATTCTTTTTTGATTATTCTTAATTACTCTATACAGCTTATGATTGAATTGCATTTCTGGAAATTGAATTGATGTGAAAAATGAGTTTCAACAAATTGCCTACTACTTATATCAATAAATATACTCTTACTGAGGTAGGACACATTCAAACCGGGTATGCCACATACTATAACAGAATCAAAAAGGTAGGCCACATACTATAACGATAAAGGCAAATTTTCCTCAACGCACCTGATTCTCAGGAAATTTCGTTCCAAAGAAACCAATTTACAAATTCAACAATCAACGCAGACAAGAAATTGATATTACAACTAGATCGCTTCTCGCAAAACTAATCAACCCTTAGACAAGCCTTTAATATCAACAATGTCATAAGTTTCGTTTGCGCACCTCCCCTTCCCCGAAACTTACGACCTAAACATCTAGACGATTACGTTCTGTAACACCTAATAATATACCGCAAAATAAATGGCCTTGGCGTTTTGCAGAACTTTTTTTTTTAAAAAGCTCAAAGAAAAAAAGCCACGCCGATTTGTATATGTACCATCGTCCACTGCTAAGTGTTTTCCTGTCTTATTAATTATTGGTTGGGTTTTACGGCATGTCAAACCCATTGGATCATTTTATGCCAAAGATGTTTTTATTCATTCTTCATGGGTACATATTTATAACTCAATTTGTAAACACATTAGTAGAACTCATTGTTCTTTTTAACCGGGTTGGCCACGTACTATAACAAAATCAAAAAGGTAGGCCACATACTATAACAGAATCAAAATCTTATTAATTATTAATTGGGTTTTACGGCATGTCAACCCATTGGATCATTTTATGCCAAAGATGTTTTTATTCATTCTTCACGCGTACATATATTTATAACTCAATTTTTAAACACATTAGTAGAACTCATTTTGTTCTATTTAAGCCATAGATGGGACCCTAACAGGAACTACCACTCCCGGTCAGAGTGGACCTGGGAGCAATGGTGCTCCATATTCCCCACTCCTCCAGAACTGGAACCTCATCATCAGTTAGTTTAACGTCATACCGAGAACATGAAGACCCTCAGCCACCACCTTCAAGCACCCATATGATAAAAGGTGTTGGGGCTTGCTATGAGAGCAATAGGGCTGGGACAATCATATAGGTTGTAGGACTTGCCATGACCAGCCGATTGATCGGAGGGCCCTCACCGACCGCCGGTCTTGCCTAAATAAGAACCCAAGTGCAGTGTTGCATATATGATTCCGTCCTTAAACATCATGTGTCACCACCCACGGCCAACAAGTGGTCCCATTTGTGGATTCTTACCCCTCTGCAGAGGTGCAGTCGGTATATTCTAAAACCCCAGCCGACAGGGCTGTTAGTTGTTTACAAGTCGTTTAGTGTTACTACATTACCGGTGGTGTGTGTTAAAATATATTTGTAAACTTTAAATTTAATGCCTTTCTGAAAATCTTTGTAACGTAATAATTGTAAAAAAGTTCGGAAAATTTTCCAAACAAAGTAAGACTTATTTTTAATGCTATTTTAATGTAAACAAAATGTAATACGAATCCTTGCATTTCAAATTTTTTTTTTTTTTTTAACATTTTTACACAGTTAATGGGCTGGCTTAGCTCAGTCAGTAGAGCGTTAGGCTAGAAACCACAAGGTTCCTAGTTTCAGATACCGGTCCTCGCCAACTCAGCGTATGAGTAGCACAGGGATCTGTGCGGTAAAGTAAGGAGCTGATGTAGGTGTGCACTCCACCTCAGATGCTAAAACAATCTCCTTGGTCTAGCGCTATTGAAAAGGGTATAGACTCCCTCGCTGACTGGCTGATACCGACTTTTAGGCCGCCGCGACGACGTTTTTTTCTTTTAAACGTAAGATTTTTAGTTCTACAAATAAGACACGTTTGATTTAACAGTATCAAAAAGTTTATATAGAAAACATTTTATTCATTCTTTTAAGGAATTCAAAATTTTGAAACGTTTTTGAAGACATTTTTTAAACTCATTTTTAAAATATTTTACCCATAGACGTGACTGAGAGTGGACTGTCGAGTAATGGCAATGAAAGGATATTCCCCACCCAGAATTGGAGCCTCATCCACTAGATGCATTTAACGTCATTACAAATACACAAGTTCGATTAAAAAAAAAAAAAAAAAAATGGTTGGAAGTTTGCCATAAGACAATACGGGCGGGACCATCGGAGGTGCGAGGGCTTGATGTGACAAGCCAATAGATCGGAGGGGAGGGGGGCTCTCCGACCACCGCTCTAGTTCAAGTAGGGTCAAAAGTCGCGGGAGGTTTTACTCCTCAACAGAGGTGCAGTCGGCGTATTCTAAAACTTCAGGCGACGGAGCTAATTAAAATAAGGATTAAGACTAAGCTTCTTTTAAATGGTAAATTTTACGGAGGTAAGAAAGGGAAATAAAGCAATTATTTTATCATTTACAAAAAAATAAAAAAATTTAAAAAATTAAAAAATTAAAAAAAAAAAGAAAATATATAAATTTTTTAAAAAATTAGGAAAAACAAATTATTAAGAACCGAATTTAAATTGTCATATAACCAAAAAGTATTTTTACAAAAAAAAAAAAAAAAAAAAAAAAATCCTAAAATTAACATTGAAATATACGAATTCTCAGCAGTTAATAATTTAAATAATTTTTCTTTTCCACTCTTTTGCTTCATCTTTCAGAATATTAACTCTGCTCATTCGGTACATTTATGACGATATCATTTACGCTAAGCGTACCACCTCATAATTAATCTTTCACATTGTAGAGGTCATGCACCGGCTAATATACGAGATATTAGAATCTACTTAACATGAACCGTTTTGATAAATGTGGTGCAAGATAAAATACCTCAATTAGCAGATTTAATAAGAATTCGGTAAAAACTTTCAAGATTAGCGTAAACATTTTATAACATTCAATGAAGAAAAAAAGTTTGGGTTTCAAATGCTGAATATATAAAAAGATGTGTAAATCTACTCGGCTCGTTTAGTAAAAAGAAATGTTTTCTAATGAACTAACTTAGGTTTAGAAAAATTTATTCAATATTTCAAATTATAACAATATAAAAAAAATTTTGATTAAAAGTTGAGAAAAAATGTTCAGCGCGCGAAGATTCAAAATACAATTTTTTCGATCCTTAAATGTTTTTAGCAAACGGATGTACTGGCTGATATAGAGATGTGATGTTTTCAAAACCAGAAAACTCTCTTTAAAGAGAAAGAAAGGAAAGAAAAAGACTTGTTTCAGAAGAACTATAAAGCCGATTGTTAAAACCAGTTTTAAATAAAACGAACACTTTTACAAAAAAATTCTATTGTTAATACAGAAAACTGCCTGAAACTAGTAATGCCGTAAACGAATATAAGAAAGAAAAAAAAAAGGGGGAGGGGGGAGCTTTTTATAGTTTTGTTGTAATCGCCCTGTTCGCTTCATATTATGATGAAGGTGTTGTAGCATTGGAGGTTCACAACTATTTCATATTCAGATCCATCAGTTTCTTTGTCAGATTCTTCGTTGACGTAGTTCAACTGATCGGATGTTTCGGCTTCTTCTGGACGCTTTCTCGCGCAGATGCAACGTTTTCCTTTAGAAATTGTACGATAGATACACAAGCAAACAAAATAAATTACAAAGAAGCAATGCGACAACAATCCAACGGACTTCATAATCTTTTAATTCAGAAGAATCAGTTGGACTGGGTGAATGCGTTGTATGTTTCATGATAGCCGGGTTCATCAAGTAAAACCATTAGCCTTACTTGCGTCATCATTTCGCAATAATCACTTTTTGTGACTGCTTCAGGGCAGAAGTCGTCCCCTTCTCACAGGTTTTCGTAGTATCATCAAGTGGCTAAAGCAACTGAAAGCGCCAAGAAGCATAAACTATAAAATAAAAACCGTTGTCCTTATCCATATCATAATGGTATAATGAAAAAGAGAATGACGGATTTTTTTATCTTCTCCTATATATATTATAAAACTATTTTGCATATTAAATAACAATGAATATTACCGTTTTTCTATGGCAATAAACGTAAGTTTTAGACGATCCAAGGAAAGATAGAGTTGCTTTTAGATGACCAATCACAGCTTGCTTTCTTTTCTCAGCTACTGACAGTATATTTAAGCTGTACTTAGTCTGGCTCAAGGTCATTAGCCATCCCTGTTAAATCATCAAACGAATATTTGGAATTTTTAAGTAGGTTAGATGCATAGAGCGAATGGGGTATTTTGGTGGAAGGGAGCTGCGCAAGGAGAGAATGCAAGAGTTTTATTTTATTTTTGAATGAATCGCGTCGGCAGAGGAACCTAGCTAGATAGATCAGTGTAGTGTTATGACCAGTTTTATAACCCTCCCCCAAAACCAAACTTCCGGCTATATGCCGAGTCGTGATGTAACGCTCATGTATTCACTTCATCTTTTTTGAAATAAAGAATTTGGAGTGAGTACGTGAGCGTGCTCACTTCAAATATTCATTAGCCATCCCTCTTAATCATCAAACGAATATTGGAAATTTTTAAGTAGGTTAGATGCATTAGAGCGAATGGGGGTATGTTTGGTGGAAGGGAGCCTGCCGCAGGAGAGAATGCAAGATTTTTATTTTATTTTTGAATGAATCGCGGCGAGTAAACCTAGCTAGATAGATCCGTGTAGTGTTATGACCAGTTTTATACCCTTCCCCCCAACCAAACTTCCGGCTATATGACCCGAGTCGTGTGCATACTCGGATTTACCTCATTTCGAAATAAATAAAAAGTACTCTCTCTCTTTT
>CM042152.1:92442066-92508425 GCA_023376005.1 Doryteuthis pealeii
AAAGGTGAATATATCAAATCTATTTCTAGTGAATAGTGATTTCTTTACGTCGTTTATACAATTACATACGGAGATATATATATTATATCAGATAATATATATATATTTATATATTTAACGGTTAAAGCATCAGATTCACACACCACTATACACTTTACATCTTCAATTTGTTCCCCACCTACAGTGTCCTGAAGAATGGTATATAAATACCGAAATACGACACTAAAAATTGTTTCCTGATCGTAAACATCCTGTGTTTGTTATAATTTTAAGAACTTTTCTTTTCATATATATATATATACTATATAATAATAAATATATATATAATATTCATACCTTCCGCACGGTAAGATGTGACACAAGGCAATTTTTAGCAGAATTCAACAGGTTGAAATTCAGAGTTTTCATTCCCTAGACCGTTGCCTAACCAAGGTAAAGCCAGCCTGCTCCTCTATTTATCCATACTGAGGGGAGTAGGATTCATACCTTTCCCAGGTATAGCGTAAGTGAAAATGCAATTACCACGTCCAGGATTTGAACTCGGCGACAATTCCATTTCCCATGACTTTAACATTCGGCAGCGCTCCATTAGAAGGAAATTATATAAGTATATCGAGAGTTAGTAAAACAAGTAATGCCATTTTTTTCGACAGCTATAATTACCAAACACATAACTGTATCATACATCAAAGAGCGGTCCTCTGTTGATCAATCCCCTACTTCTGTACATAGTCACCGTTTCCTCAATGCAATATTCCACATTCGAATGAAGCAATGTATACTGCACCGTAAACATTATGTGTTGTTTTGAGCCCTTCTTCACTACAGATTCACTTGCACCTCAAACCATCTTTCATCTAATGATAACGAACACACAGATAGTTTTAAGAAACTTTTATTCTATTGACTAATGTTATAGTTTCTGAGTGCATATAACTCTTAGAAACACCAAAGAGTTCCTCAAAGGGGAGTAATAATATAAATAGGGAGTAACTTTATTCTTATTACAGTCTATACTGATAAATGCAAATAAAACAAAATTTACAAAACTGTATACTCCATTTGTCAAAAGTGCCCATACCTTTACTTAATTAATAAACAAATACACTTTTGGGTCACTAATACACCTGGTTAGTTCAATCGGTAGAGTCGTTCGGCTAAAAACACAAGGTTCCTAGTTCGATACCGTCCTCGCCCAACCAGCGTGAGTAGCACAGGGATCTGTGGAAAGTAGGAGCTGATGTAGGTGTGTGCTCACCTCAGATGCTAAAAAAAACAATCTCCTTTGGTCTAGCGCTATTGAAAAGGAGAATAGACTTTCCCTCGCTGACTGGCTATACCGAACTTTAGCACCCCGATGACTTTAACTTTATATATATATATATATACACACACATACCATTGAAGCATACCCTCTACGTGGTAAACTTACAGTCTGAAAGCACATCTCCTTGGTCTAGCACTATGAAAGGGGATAGACTCCCTCGCGACTGTTGATACCGACTTAGGCCGCCCGACGACTTACTTTACTACACATAAATGTGAATAGTGGATATGTTATAACCTATTTTGTAATTGTTTCTAAAATTATAAAAAAAAAATAAAAATATTTACTCCCTTTGTTCCAAAGTGTCTATACCTCTATTTTATTAAATAAAGTAAGTAAGTGTCCCGGCGAGCCTAATGTCGGTATCAGCCAACTCAGACCAGGGAGTCTATCTCCTTTTCACTAGCGCTAGACCAAGGATATTATTGTTAAGCGGTGAGTGGAGCACCACACCTACCATCAGCTTCCTTACTTTACCGCACAGACCCTGTGCTAACTCACTACGCTGATTGGCGAGGACCGGTATCGAACTAGAACCTGTGTCGATCACTAAATAGATATACATGTACATGTGGATGTTACAATCGTATGTCACAAATACAAACGCAGAACATTATAGGGCAACACATCTGTGTAAATAAAAACCTTTAGATAAGACCTAATAAAGAATGAAAAACATTTCAAAATATGTAAGTGAGAAGAGTGGAAAGAGAGAAAAATCGGAAAAGAACTCATCGAACCTTTAACTAAAGAGAACACAAAAACACCTTATTTCGAGATATCATGCGATACTATAACGAGGAAATATTTATATTGAAATTATAAACCGAGACAAAATCACGAAATGTATGTAGATACAAATTCAGAAAAAAACTATCAAATTAGAGATAATTTTATTTAATAAACAATATAAAGAATAAAAAACTATCCCAAAACCACATCACATAAGGCCATTCTGACAGGTTAAATAAAATAAAAAGTACCTGAACGACAGATTATAGCATGAAAAACGGAAAGTGCCATCAAAAACTCATCTATAGTAAAACCACAAAAATAATTTAAAATAATATATCAAAATTTACAATCACCTGATAAGGAAACAAAGGAAACAAGCAGAATCTAAGATATACGCGAGTAAATCAAAATCACTTACCTCTACCATTAATGAATATATCAGTTAACGGTTGGAAGTCATGGTACACATTAATAAACCAAAAATTCAACATGCTCCATACTAACACAACAAACACTATTTTCAGAATTAGATAACACATATTAATGCGTTATATCAATATTTCCGCGCGATATAACCACCCTTATCTCCACTATTTCTTATTACTTCTACATAAAACATATATTATGCTATGATAAATGCTCCATTTTACTCTTTAATTTCTCTAACTCAAAAAAGAGGAATTGACATTACATAATCATAAACGAGCTGAAAACTGCAAAACACCATCAAAAAAAATCACAGCAAAACAATACGTGATGAATACAGCGAACAACAACCATAACCCCTACACAGAATAAATAGATCGTATCGATATCAATCCAGAAACACAAATATACTACATACAAACATGGACATCAAATATTAAATGATTGGATAGTTATAAAAATATCTAAATATATAACTACCCCGAAAATCCTATAATATATAAATGTAGTTTGTGTCCACTTGCTATTCGAACATTTAGCGTTATAATAGTGTATAAAATCACCACCTCACTCACCACGATTTAAAGGAATATAACACAGAACAACACTCACACATAAAATAACCAAAACAAAATATATTCAATGTCTCAGGTCGACTCAAAATATAATTATAAAAATCCGATAAGCACACACATGAAGATAATCCTTGCTTTAATTCTATTATAATACCGCATGACACATTCCACTGCCTCAAAATAAAAAATATCAATAATAAATAAAAGATACTAACATTATAATAACAACTAATACTCATACTGATTACCAGCCAATAACCGGTATTAACCCCGAAACTAGCACAAACCTAGGAGCACACTAGAAGATGCCACAATATACGAGAAACCAGAGTTGTGATTATATTCTTATCGTATTACTTGTTGTAAGCACACACGATAGTACTACATCCGCAAAGTCATCCTTCAGCTCATAATCGTGTACCTTTATTAGATAAAATCATGTCCTTAGACTGTCGCTGTAACTCATCTCGCTGCTGAAATGCACATAAGGCTAACATGAAGATCACACGCCATGCTATCTCCACTACAAGAAACACTAGACACCTTAAACACACTGACTTTGTTTGTTTAACGCATACTTAACCTGAGCTCATTTAATCCGGCAAAGTTTTCAAAAGATTCGTAGATAGCCAAGAAGATCATCCTTCTCTAACACCATACATTTTTTGTAAACAATTTTTTTCTATTTAACTCATATGGAACTTAACAGCTAAACCACTCGGGCATGAGTGTTCTGGAAGATATGTAATGAGGGAGTGGCTCATACTCCCAGACTCCAGAAGGAAGTTACCCTCAGAAAATGAAGAACTTCCAGGCACTGCTTTAAGCATCATATATAAAAAGTTTTGGGGTTTGCCATAAAGGCAATAGGGCTGTAGATCATATAGGTCAAGATCGGCTCATCCATTGGAGGGTCTCGTCCAACCCGTCTAGCTAAAGGTAAGTTCCATGCCATGGACCAGGTTTCCTTTCAGGATCTGGGCTTAGCATAACGGGAGCCACCACGGCAACCAGTGATACTACATTGACGTGGTCATACCCCTCTTCAGGGTGCCGAGTCAGTTTCACTTCAGCCGTACGCGAGCACTGGCTATGTTTTGAAAAGTAGAGCACCACTCGTCACTCATTCAAACATCCAATACACTCGAAATGAGGTACATCGAGTATGCACACGACTCCGCATATAGCGGAGTTTGTTTTGGGGGAAAGGGTAATAACACAGGTACATAACCAACGGTCTACTCTACACGCGCTATACCTCGCGAACAAACCGATATAATTAATTCAAAAAAAATAAAATCTTGCATCTCTCCTTGCGCAGCTCCTCCACCAAAATACCCCATTCGCATTATGCATCTCACATCTACACACTCATACTCTCTTGATGATTAAGCAGGGATGGCTAATGAATATTTGAAGTGAGCACGCTCAGCGTACCAGTCCAAATTTTTATTTCAAAAAGAAATGACGTGAAACATGAGCGTTACTCACGACCGGCATATACGAGTTAGCTAGAGAAGGGAGGGATATCATAAACTGGTCATCACTACACTGACTATCCAGCATCCGTCACTCACGCCGACCGATTCATTCAAAATAAAATAATAACTCTTCAACACACATACATCCTTGCGCACTCCTCCACACAACACTACCCCATTCGCTCTATGCATCTAACTACCTTAAAAATTTACCAAATTCGTGGTTTGATGATTAAACGGGATGGCTAATGACCTGAGACAGACTAAGTACAGCTTAAATATACTGTCAGTAGCTGAGAAACGAAAGCAAGCTGTATTGTCATCACTAAAAGCACTCTATCTTTCTTGGAATCGTCTAAAACTTAACGTTATTATGGCATAGAAAAACGGTAATATTCATTTATTAATAGCAATAGTTTTAAAAAATTCCATACACTTTAGTCATAGCGACATTTAAAGATAATAGTCATTCTCTTTCATTTAAAACCCATTTATTGAGTAGAAACGGTTCATTTATATGTTATTGCTCTTGGGCTTTCAGTTGCTTTAACCACTTGATGATAATACGAAACCTGTGAGAAGGGAACGACTTCTGCCATGACAGCGCAAAAACGTGATTAATCTCAGCACACATTGATCACGACGCCACAGACCCAGGTTTAATTGATGAACTCCGGCTATCATGAACATACACCATTCACCCAGTCCAACTGATCTTCTGATTAAAAGATTATGAAGTCCGTTGATTGTTGTCGGCATTGTCTTCTTGGTAATTATTATTGTTTCTTTGTATCTATCTACAAATATCTAAAGGAAACGGCTTGCATCTCGCGCGAGAAAGGTCCCATGAAGCCGAAAACATCCATTCAGTTTGAACTACGTCAACGAGAATCTGACAAAGAAACTGATGGATCTGAAGATGAAAATTAGTTGTGAACCTCCAATTGCTCCAACAACCCTTCAACATAACACTGACGCAGGGCGATTACAACAAAACTATAACGAAATTACTTTTTTTTCTTCTTAAATACATTTCAGGAATACTAGTTTTCAGGCAGTTTTTCTGTATTAAAATAGATTTTTTGTAAAGTGTCGTTTTTTATTAAACTGATTTTACAATCGCTTTATAGTTTCTTCTGAAACAATGTCTTTTCTTTCTTTCTTCTCTTTAAGAGAGTTTTCGGTTTTGAAATACATCAGCATACTCTATATCAGCCACACTCCGTTTGCTAAACATCTTACGGATCGAAAAAATGTACTTTTTGAATCTTTCGCGCACTGACATTTTTAAACTTTTAAATCAAATTTTTTTTTTAATTGTTGATAATTGAAATATTGCAATAAATTTTTCTAAACAAGTTTAGTCAATAGTAGAAACATTTCTTTTTAACTAAACGAGCCGAGTAGATTTACACATCTATTTTAATATATTCAGCATTGAAACCGCAAAACTTATTTATTTTCTTACCATTGAATGTATAAGTTTACGCTAATCTTGAGCCTCTACCCCGACATCTATCTTTCTTCTAAACTAGGGTTTTATTGCACCAATTTATCAAAACGGTTGTTAAGTAGATTCCTATATCTCGTATCATTAGCCGGTGCATGACCTCTACAATGTGAAGATTAATTATGAGTGTAGCTATAGCGTAAATGAATATCGTCAAAAATGTACCGAATGAGCCCAGCCAGTACATATTCTGAACGATGAAGCAAAAGAGTGGAAAAGAAAATTATTTAAATTATTAACTGTGAAATCGTCATATTTCAATGTTACTTTTAGGATTTTTTTTTTTTTTTTTCTTCATCTCTCATACTTTTCGAACATACCATTTTTGGTTATATGACAATTTAAATTCGGTCTTAAATATTTGTTTTTCCTAATTTTTATACAACACTATCATATTAATTACATTATATTATTATATTATTTTTATTTTTATTCTTCTTTTATGTAAAATGAAATATATTGCTTATTTCCTCTTTACCTCGTAAAATTACCATTTAAAAGAAGCTTGTCTTACATCCTTATTTAATTAGCTCCGTCGCCTGAAGTTAGAGTACCCGACTCACCTCTGTTGAGGAGTAAAACCCCCGCGACATCATTAGACATATACACATCAGGCGGTGGTCGGCGAGCCCCCCTCTCTCCGATCTATTGAGCCTTGTCACTAAAGCCTCGCACCTCCGATGTCCGCCGTATATGTTCTATATGGCAACTTCACACCTTTTTTTTTTTTTTTTAATGAACTTGTGTATTTGTAATGACAGTTAATGCATCTAGGATGAGGCCTCCAATTCTGGGTGGGAATTCCTTTCATTGCCATCTAACTCGACAAGTACCATCTCAGTCACGTCTATGGGTTAAAATTACTACTATATTTTAAAATGAGTTTAAAAAATGTCTTCAAAACTTTCAAAATTTTTGAATTCTTAACAAGCATATTTACATAATTTTTTGATTTAACTGTTAAATCAACGTGTTTTTTGTAGAACTAACATCCTTAATCAACATTCACGAAAGCGTCAGGCGCGCGGCCCCTAAGTCGGTATCAGCCAGTCAGCGAGGAGTCTAACTACCAATCACATAGCGCTAGAAACCAAAGGAAGATTGTTTTACACTGAGTGATGCCACAACAATAACACACCAGCTCCTTACTTACCCGCAACAGATCCCTGTGCTACTCATACGCTGAGTTGCGAGACCGTATCGAACTAGGAAACTTGTGGTCCCTAGCCTAACGCTCTACTGAACTGAGTCTAAGCCAGCCCATTAACTGTGTAACTCGTTAAAAAAAAAAAAAATTGAAATGCAAGATTCGTATTACATTTTTGTTACATTTAAAATAGCATTAAAATAAGTCTTACCTTGTTTGGAAAATTTCCGAACTTTTTACAATTATTGACGGTTACAGAAAGATTTCCAGAAAGGCATTAAATTCAAGTTTACAATAATTTTAAACACACCACGGAATGTTAGTAACACTAAGACTGTAAACAACTACAAGCCCTGTCGCTGGGTTTAGAATATAACACCGACTGCACTCGCAGAGGGTAAGACCACAAATGGGAACCACTCTGACTTGCCGTGTGGTGGTTGACACATGATGTTAAGGACGGAATCATCTATGCCAACACTGCCTTGGGTCTTTTAGGCAAAGACCGGCGGTCGGTGAGGGCCCTCCGATCAAATCGCCTGGTCATGGCAAGTCCTACAACCATATGAATTGTCAGCCCTATGCTCTCCATAGCAAGCCCCAAACCCTTATCAGTATGGGTGCTTGAAGGTGGTGGCTGAGGGTCTTCAGTTTCTCGTATGAACGTAAACTAACTGATGATGAGGTTCCAGTTCTGGAGGAGTGGGGAATATGGGAGCACCATTGTCCAGTCCACTGACACGGGAGTGGTAGTCTTATGTATAGGGTCATCTATGGCTTATAGAACAAAATGAGTTCATACTCATGTGTTCTACAAATGAGTTATAAATATACCACACGCGTGAAGAATGAATAAAAACATCTTTGGCATAATGATCAATGGGTTGACATGCCGTAACCACATATAATAAATTAATAAGATTTTGATTCTGTTATAGTTTGGCCTACTTTTTGATTTTGTTATAGTACGTGGAACCGGTTAAAAAGAACCATGAGTTCTACTAATGTGTTTACAAATTGAGTTTATAAATTGTACCACTCATGAAGAATGAAATAAAAACATCTTTGGCAAAAATAAATCCAAGGGTTGACAATGCCGTAAAACCCAACCATAATCTACTAGCACGAAACACTTATAGCAGTAAGACGATGGTCATATACAAATCGGCGTGGCTTTTTTTTCTTTGAGCTTTTAAAAAAAAAAAAGGGTGGTTTGCAAAACGCCAAGCATTTATTTTGCGGTATATTATTGGTGTTACAGAACGTACGGTCTAGATTTTACATCACATCTCTCGGGGAAGGGAGGTGCGCCAAACGAAACTTATGACATTGTTGATATTAAAGCTTGTCTAAGGGTTGATTAGTTTGCGAGAAGCGATCTAGTTGTAATATCAATTTCTTGTCTGCACGTTGGATGTGAATTTGTAAATGGTTTCTTTGGAACGAATTCCTGAGAACACGTGCGTTGAGGACACTCTCTCACTTTATCGTTATAGTATGTGGCTACCTTTTGAATTCTGTATAGTATGTCGCATACCCGGTTGAATGTGTCCTACCTCATAAGAGTATATTATTGATATAAGTAGTAGGCACTCGTTGCAACTCTTCTCATAATCAATTTCGAAATGAATTCATATAAGCTGTATAGAGTAATTAAGATAATCAAAAAGTTATCTCTAATTACCGGAATCAGAGATCCTATTTAATTCTAAAATTCTGAAATAGGGTTAGGGTAGGGTTAAGCAGTTATTATAAACTTATCATGCTTTATAGTAGACCCACATACTATAAGAGAGAAATTATAGGTAGACGATATCAAAGGTAGGCCACAAACTATAATGGTACCGCTAAGCCACCAGGATACATAGTTAAATATCTTGAGTGAAGCAACACTCATGCCTCACTCCAAATTCTTTATTTACAAAAACATGAAGTGAATACATGAGTGTGTCACATTAGGCATACTCGACGCGCAACGTCACGGTTTGTCTTTCTCTTTTCTTGCGCGAGGGCGGTCCAAACGCGCTCATACCAACATGTCTATTAGCTAGGTCACTCGCTGACCGAACCAATCAAAATAACCTGATTACATACACGCTACTTACACCAACAATGCTTTCGCTGATACCGCACTCATACATAACTCTCTAATTATCTTATCGAGTGATTAAAAAGTTTTTAAGCATAAGCTTCGCATGAGAAGGAATGGCAAGGGGTGACGCAACCACCCGCATACCAGGAAACTGAAAAAAATGTTAACGAACATAAAATAGTGGGCCATTTTGGTTGCCCCATACACTCGCTACTATAGGGGCCTGGTGATCGGAAATTAATGTACTTCAAATCTCGCGCTGACTCATTTTCTGTTGTTTTAACTCACTCCGACTTCAAGTGTATATTTTTTAGTTTTACAGAATATCAACCCAGTGGCCTATTTATGCCGACAAAATTTTGAAATTGATTACGTTTTAAGATCACCGCTTTTTATAACACATTTTTCTATTTAATACGTAGATGACCTAAACAGGTACTTACCACACACAGCATCTACCCGACGTGCAATCACGAAACAATGGTGATGAGGGGTGCTTCACATTCTCCAGGACGGGAACATCACCTATCAGATAGAGGGTACGTCCTTCACTTACATACGTCAATAAACCCTTCTAGCTCATCATATCAACGGGTTCGCGGATATCGCACATAGCGCATAGTTCTAGTGGTGAGCTCCCTGATGAGCGATATGATCGGTGGGGGGTGTTCCGACCGTTAGCCAAAGTAAGAGACAAAACGGATGTTACATTTCAACTGCTATCCACAAGGACTTCCTACTAAACGTCACGGGTTATCACCACGGCCAGACAGGTGATCCTATTTGGGTGGGATCTACCCTCTCCAGTTGTAGAAGTCTGTGTATTTTAAAGCTAGAAATCACGCATGTTGCCAGACCCACGAAGTGCTTACAAATATCAACCGACAGGGCTGAGAAAAAGAGCTACAAATAAAACAAGCTGAAATTGGTCATCTTAAAATCAATCATCTTTCCTTGCTAGTCTAAAACTTATATTATTAGCATCGCAACATATACATTTCTATTTAATATGCGAAATAGTGAATCATTTATATAGTTACGAAGATAAAAATCCGGTAGGATCATTTCTCATAACGTAATACGATCACGAGAACAGCACAGTTTTATTTCATAGTGAGTTTCTTGGCGGTTTCAGTTGCTCTGAAGCACGTATAACTGAGAAAGACTGGACCAGCGCACACGCGCACGCTCCAAACCCGAAGAAGTCAACAAAGTGAATATTTGCCAATCAGACGCAAGTGCGCTACATCCTTACTGATACCCGGCTAACCAATGAATAAAAACCCTGCACTCGTACCACCTCGATTATCTATCACTTAACTCTTCATACATAATTGGGTTTGTTATCAGTGTTGTTATGTAACATCTGTAACATGTGTACCTTTATTCATTATCTAAGCACGAAATGGTTTCAATCTGTGCAGGAAAAGCGTCAGAAGAACAAACATACCGATTCAGTTGAAACGACACAGCATGGGCTGAGGTCCTACATGTCTGGAACAGACATACTAGTCATCTTGATGGAGGTTCCAGTCCTCGATGCAGACAGACTTGGATACCTCATTCATCCCAACATTGCTTCGGGACCACTTCTGACCGGGGTCGAAGTACCTGTTACGACGATTTATTTATAGGAGACATTAATAGAAAATGTGTTTATAAAAATTTGAGTTCCATTAGAATGAATTTATTACTTTGTTGGCATTAATGACCACAGTGAGATTAATATCCCATAAAAACAAGACCAATCAAAATCAATCTGTTAGGGTACATTTAATTTAAAATGTGTTATAAAAAAATTGAGTATTATATATCTTAATTGAGAGCATAAAGCCGCCACCATTACATGCAACACCACATGCCCTTATAAACTTTTCCCTTATTCCCCCCCCCAATTGTCGAAAGCCCAAACACGAAGTGTCTTAATCTTGATTAATATTTGTTCATTCGTATAAACTACAAGAACACGCGGGTACACAAACGTCACTGCTTCGCACGCACATTCAGAGAGCCACGCCAACTCTCTTAATCCACGTTCCACATGTAAAATAAAAAGCATAAGCCGAGTGCTACGACTTAACGTTACACAACGCCTGTCTCACTGCTGTATTATACGTATATTGTAATACTACGCGACAAAACAGAACGATCTTTATACACTATTAATGTAGTAATAACAGCAGTGAGACAGCGTTGTTGTAACGTAAGTCGTAGCACTCGGCTTATGCTTTATTTTACATTGGAACGTGAACATACGTTTGGCGTGGCCCGAAAATGTCCTCAACAGTGACGTTGTGTATCTGTTCAGTGTTAATACGAATGAACAAATATAAATTCAAGGATAAGACACTTCGTGTTGGGGCATTCGACAATGGAATAGGAAGTTGACATATAAAATTGTAAATTGGTGGCGGCTTTTATGCCGACATAGTTTTGAAATAAATTCATTCTTAATGGATACTCAATTTTTTTATAAACACATTTTTCTATTAACTCATAGATGGACCCACAGATTTGATTTGATTTGTTCTTGTTTTATGGCAATTAATCTCACTGGGTCATTTAATGCCAACAAAGTTTTGAAATAAATCATTCTAATGATACTCAAATTTTTTATACACACATTTTCTATTCACCAAAAAATAGGACCGTAACAAGTACTTCGACCCCGGTCAGAGTGGTCCGACGGAGCAGATAGAGAGATCCATATTCCCCAGTCTGCAGGACGGAACCTCACCATCAGATAGACTTTAACGTCCTTTCAGACATGTAGACCCTCACCACTGCTGTTTTCAACTGAATCGGATGGTTTGGCTTCTTCTGGACGCTTTCCTGCACAGATGAAACATTCGACTAGATAATGAATAAAAGTACACATGTCATCAAGAATTACTAATAATAAACCACTGTAACAAACCAAATGATTTACATCAATTCATAAGAATCCAGTTGGACTAAGTGCAGGTGTTTTATTTTCATGTAGCCGGGTTCATCAATTAAAGAATTAGCCTTACAGTCGTCATTTGCAAATATTCACTTTTTGTGACTTCTTCAGGGTGAGAAGTCCCGTTCGTCCTTCTCACAAGTCTTTGCAGTATCATCAAGTGGCTTCAGAGCAACTGAACCGCCAGAAACATACACTATAAATAAAACTGTTGTTTATCCATATCCATAATTGTATGATGAAATGGACTACGTTTTATCTTCGTAACTATATATAGTATAAACTATTCGCATATTAAATAGAAATGAATGTTACGTTTTTCATTGGCCAATAAATATAAGTTTGACTAGCCAAGAAAGATGGAGTTGATGTTAGATGACCATTATCAGCTTGTTTTTTGTAAGCTTTCTTTTTCAGTGGCTATATTCTGTAAGCTTTACTTCTCTGGCACATGGTCATTAGTTTAAAATACACAGACTTCACAACTGGAGAGGGTAAGATCCCACCCAAATAGGATCACCTGTTGGCCGTGGGTGATAACCCGTGACGCTTAGTAGGGAACCATGTGGATGAGCTCCATGACATACAACATTTTTGTCTATCTACTTACAGGCTAGACGGTCGACCACCCCCCCACCGATCAATCGCCTCTATCAAGCTCTACCACCTATATATGTCGCAACTATTGCTCTTATGGCAATCCCAACCCTTTTATCATATTGAGCTAGAAGGGGGTTATGAACTTCATCTAATGGAAAGGACGTTACCCTCTATCTGATGGTGATGTTCCCGTCCTGGAGAATGTGGAGCACCCTTCATCACCATTGTTTCCATGTCCATCTAAACCGAGTGGAAGTACCTGTTAGGGTCCATCTACGTATTAATAGAAGAAATGTGTTATAAAAAATCTGAGTATTCTTTAAGAACGAATCAATTCAAATTTTGTCGGCATTAAATGACCCACTGAGGTTGATATGTCGTAAAACTAAAATAAACACTTGAAGTCGGAGAGTAAAACAAACAAGAAAAATCCATGTACCCAATTGAAGTACATTAATTCCATCACCGGCCCCTATAGATAGCTATGTAAGGGGCAACCAAAAATGGCCACATTTTTATTTGTTACATTTTTTAGTTTCCTGGGGATTTCAGTTTGTTACCCAACCCTCCATTTCCTTCTCATGCGAAGCTTATGCTTTAAAACTTTTCTAATCACTCGAAAGGGATAATTTTAAGTAGGATAAAGCCATACAGCGAAAGAGGCATTTTGTGTAAGTAGGCTGTGTAAGAAGAGAATGCCAGGTTTATTTTGAATGGATCGGTCAGCGAGTGAACCTAGCTAAATATCCATGTAGTGGTATGACCAGTTTTGTTACCCCCCAAAAAAAAAAAACAAACCCTAACCTTCCGGCTATATGCCGAGATGTCACTCATGTATTCACTTCATGTTTTTTTAAATAAGAATTTGGAGTGAGGCATGAGTGTGCTCACTTCAAATAACTATGTATCTAGGTGGCATTAGCGTACCCACCACACCATTATCGTCTGTGGCCTACCTTTGAATATCGCTACGAAATCGTTTCCTCTCTTATATAGCTGTCTACCATAAAAAGCATATAAGTTATAATAACTGCTAACCCTAACCCCTAACCCTATTTCAGAATTTTAGAATTAAATAGATCTCTGATTCCTGTAAATTAGAGATAAATTCTTTGATTCTTCTAATTACTCTATACAGCTTATGATTGATTGCATTTCTGGAATTGAATTGATGTGAAAAATGAGTTCAACAAATTGCCTACTACTTATATCAATAAATATACTCTACTGAGGTAGGACACATATCAAACCGGGTATGCCACATACTTATAACAGAATCAAAAGGTAGGCCACATACTATAACGATAAAGGCAAATTTCCTCAACGCACCTGATTCTCAGGAAATTTCGTTCCAAAGAAACCAATTACAAATTCAACAATCAACGCAGACAAGAAATTGATATTACAACTAGATCGTTCTCGAAACTAATCAACCTTAGACAAGCCTTTAATATCAACAATGTCATAAGTTTCGTTTGCGCACCTCCCTTACCCCGAAACTTACGACCTAAACATAGACGATTACGTTTCTGTAACACCTAATACCGCAAAAAAAATGGCCTTGGCGTTTTGCAGAACTTTTTTTTTAAAAGCTCAAAGAAAAAAAGGCCACGCCCGATTTGTATATGTACCATCGTCCACTGCTAAGTGTTTCCTGTCTTATTAATTATTGGTTGGGTTTTACGGCATGTCAAACCATTGGATCATTTTATGCCAAAGATGTTTTTATTCATTCTTCATGGGTACATATTTATAACTCAATTTGTAAACACATTAGTAGAACTCATTGTTCTTTTTAACCGGTTGGCCACGTACTATAAAAAATCAAAAAGGTAGGCCACATACTATAACAGAATCAAAATCTTATTAATTATTAATTGGGTTTTACGGCATGTCAACCATTGGATCATTTATGCCAAAGATTTTTATTCATTCTTCACGCATCATATTTATAACTCAATTTTTAAACACATAGTAGAACTCATTTGTTCTATTAAGCATAGATGGGACCCTACAGGAACTACCACTCCGGTCAGAGTGGACCTGGGAGCAATGGTGCTCCATATTCCCCACTCTCCAGAACTGGAACCCATCATCTTCACAGTTAGTTATACATACCGAGAACATGAAGACACCTTCAGAACCCCATATGATAAAAGGTGTTGGGGCTTGCTATGAGAGCAATAGGGCTGGACAATCATATAGGTTGTAGGACTTGCCATGACCAGCCGATTGATCGGAGGGCCCTCACCGACCGCCGGTCTTGCCTAAATAAGAACCCAAGTGCAGTGTTGCATATATGATTCCGTCCTAAACATCATGTGTCACCACCCACGGCCAACAAGTGGTCCCATTTGTGGATTCTTACCCCTCTGCAGAGGTGCAGTCGGTATATTCTAAAACCCCAGCCGACAGGGCTGTTAGTTGTTTACAAGTCGTTTAGTGTTACTACATTACCGGTGGTGTGTGTTAAAATATATTTGTAAACTTTAAATTTAATGCCTTTCTGAAAATCTTTGTAACGTAATAATTGTAAAAAAGTTCGGAAAATTTTCCAAACAAAGTAAGACTTATTTTTAATGCTATTTTAAATGTAAACAAAAATGTAATACGAATCCTTGCATTTCAAATTTTTTTTTTTTTTAACATTTTTACACAGTTAATGGGCTGGCTTAGCTCAGTCAGTAGAGCGTTAGGCTAGAAACCACAAGGTTCCTAGTTCGATACCGGTCCTCGCCAACTCAGCGTATGAGTAGCACAGGGATCTGTGCGGTAAAGTAAGGAGCTGATGGTAGGTGTGGCACTCCACCTCAGATGCTAAAACAATCTCCTTGGTCTAGCGCTATTGAAAAGGGTATAGACTCCCTCGCTGACTGGCTGATACCGACTTTAGGCCGCCGCGACGACGTTTTTTTCTTTTAAACGTAAGATTTTAGTTCTACAAATAAAGACACGTTTGATTTAACAGTATCAAAAAATTTATATAGAAAACATTTTATTCATTCTTTTAAGGAATTCAAAATTTTGAAACGTTTTTGAAGACATTTTTAAACTCATTTTTAAAATATTTTACCCATAGACGTGACTGAGAGTGGACTGTCGAGTAATGGCAATGAAAGGATATTCCCCACCCAGAATTGGAGCCTCATCACTAGATGCATTTAACGTCATTACAAATACACAAGTTCGATTAAAAAAAAAAAAAAAAAAATGGTTGGAAGTTGCCATAAGAACAATACGGGCGGGACCATCGGAGGTGCGAGGGCTTGATGTGACAAGCCAATAGATCGGAGGGGGAGGGGCTCTCCGACCACCGCTCTAGTTCAAGTAAGGGTCAAAGTCGCGGGAGGTTTTACTCCTCAACAGAGGTGCAGTCGGCGTATTCTAAAACTTCAGGCGACGGAGCTAATTAAATAAGGATTAAGACTAAGCTTCTTTTAAATGGTAAACTTTTACGGAGGTAAGAAAGGAAATAAAGCAATATATTTTATCATTTACAAAAAAATAAAAAAAATTTAAAAAATTAAAAAATTAAAAAAAAAAGAAAATATATAAATTTTTTAAAAAATTAGGAAAAACAAATTATTAAGAACCGAATTTAAATTGTCATATAACCAAAAAGTATTTTACAAAAAAAAAAAAAAAAAAAAAAATCCTAAAATTAACATTGAATATACGAATTCTCAGCAGTTAATAATTTAAATAATTTTTCTTTTCACTCTTTTGCTTCATCTTTCAGAATATTAACTCTGCTCATTCGGTACATTTATGACGATATCATTTACGCTAAGCGTACACCTCATAATTAATCTTTCACCATTGTAGAGGTCATGCACCGGCTAATATACGAGATATTAGAATCTTAACATGAACCGTTTTGAAATTGGTGCAAAAGATAAAATACCTCAATTAGCAGATTTAATAAGAATTCGGTAAAAACTTTCAAAGATTAGCGTAAACTTTTATAACATTCAATGAAGAAAAAAGTTTGGGTTCAAATGCTGAATATATAAAAAGATGTGTAAAATCTACTCGGCTCGTTTAGTAAAAAGAAATGTTTTCTACTATGAACTAAACTTAGGTTTAGAAAAATTTATTCAATATTTCAAATTATCAACAATATAAAAAAAAAATTTGATTAAAAGTTGAGAAAAATGTTCAGTGCGCGAAAGATTCAAAAATACAATTTTTCGATCCTTAAATGTTTTTAGCAAACGGATGTACTGGCTGATATAAGAGATGCTGATGTATTTCAAAACCAGAAACTCTCTTAAAGAGAAAGAAAGAAAAGAAAAGACATTGTTTCAGAAGAACTATAAAGCCGATTGTAAAACCAGTTTTAAATAAAAACGAACACTTTTACAAAAAAATCTATTGTTAATACAGAAAAACTGCCTGAAACTAGTAATGCCGTAAACGAATATAAGAAAGAAAAAAAAAGGGGGAGGGGGGAGCTTTTTATAGTTTTGTTGTAATCGCCCTGTTCGCTTCATATTATGATGAAGGGTGTTGTAGCATTGGAGGTTCACAACTATTTTCATCTTCAGATCCATCAGTTTCTTTGTCAGATTCTCGTTGACGTAGTTCAACTGAATCGGATGTTTCGGCTTCTTCTGGACGCTTTCTCGCGCAGATGCAACCGTTTTCCTTTAGAAATTGTACGATAGATACACAAGCAAACAAAATAATTACAAAGAAGACAATGCCGACAACAATCCAACGGACTTCATAATCTTTTAATTCAGAAGAATCAGTTGGACTGGGTGAATGCGTTGTATGTTCATGATAGCCGGGTTCATCAATTAAACCATTAGCCTTACTTGCGTCATCATTTCGCAAATAATCACTTTTTGTGACTGCTTCAGGGCAGAAGTCGTCCCCCTTCTCACAGGTTTTCGTAGTATCATCAAGTGGCTTAAAAGCAACTGAAAGCGCCAAGAAGCATAAACTATAAATAAAAACCGTTGTCTTATCCATATCATAACTGGTATAATGAAAAAGAGAATGACGGATTTTTTTTTATCTTCCTACCTATATAAATATTATAAAACTATTTTGCATATTAAATAACAATGAATATTACCGTTTTTCTATGGCCAATAAACGTAAGTTTTAGACGATCCAAGGAAAGATAGAGTTGCTTTTAGATGACCAATCACCAGCTTGCTTTCTTTTCTCAGCTACTGACAGTATATTTAAGCTGTACTTAGTCTGGCTCAAGGTCATTAGCCATCCCTGTTAATCATCAAACGAATATTGGAAATTTTTAAGTAGGTTAGATGCATAGAGCGAATGGGGTATTTTGGTGGAAGGGAGCTGCGCAAGGAGAGAATGCAAGAGTTTTATTTTATTTTTGAATGAATCGGTCGGCGAGTGAACCTAGCTAGATAGATCAGTGTAGTGTTATGACCAGTTTTATAACCCCTCCCCCCAAAACCAAACTTCCGGCTATATGCCGAGTCGTGATGTAACGCTCATGTATTCACTTCATCTTTTTTGAAATAAAGAATTTGGAGTGAGTACGTGAGCGTGCTCACTTCAAATATTCATTAGCCATCCCTGTTAATCATCAAACGAATATTGGAAATTTTTAAGTAGGTTAGATGCATAGAGCGAATGGGGTATTTTGGTGGAAGGGAGCTGCGCAAGGAGAGAATGCAAGATTTTTATTTTATTTTTGAATGAATCGGTCGGCGAGTAAACCTAGCTAGATAGATCCGTGTAGTGTTATGACCAGTTTTATAACCCTTCCCCCCAAAACCAAACTTCCGGCTATATGCCGAGTCGTGTGCATACTCGATGTACCTCATTTCGAAATAAATAAAAAGTTTATTTTGAATGAGTGCACGAGTGTGCTCACTTCAAATAAACATTAGCCATCCCTGTCGGCTGAAGCTTTAGAACACACCGACGGCACCCCTGAAGAGGGGTAAGACCACCCCCAAATGGGATCACCTGTTGGCCGTGGGTGGCTACCCGTTATGCTTAAGCCCAGAATCCTGGGGAATGACCTGTCCATGGCATGCAACATACCTCTTAGGCTAGACGGTTGGAGAGACTCCCTCCAATCAAGCCCTAGCACCTATATGATCTACCCAGCCCTATTGCCTTTATGGCAAACCCCAACACTTTTTATCATATGAGTGCTTAAAGGCAGTGCCTGAAGGTCTTCATTTTCTGGGTAAGCTTCCATTTCTGGAGGTCTGGGGAGTATGAAGCACTCCCTCATTACCATTACTTCCAGAACCACTCTGCCCCGAAGTGGTATTAGCTGTTAAGGTTCCATCTATGAGTTAAATAGAAAAAAATTGTTTACAAAAAAATATTGTGTTTAAAAAAATCTTCTTGGCTATCGCTACGAATCTTTTGAAACTTTGCCCGGCATTAAATGACCTCCCGAGGTTAATATGCCGTTAAACAAAACAAAGTCATTAGTTGTTTAAGGTGTCTAGTGTTTCTGTAGTGAGATAGCCAATGGCGTGTTATCTCATTTACCTATGTGCATTTCAGCAGGAGATATACAGAGACAGTCTAGAGGACATGGAGATTTTTAGCTACAAGAAACTAACACATAGAGCTAAGATACGCTCGGAGAATTACTACTATTGCTACAACAAGGAATACGAAACTACACATCACAACAGTTTCGAAGAATTGTCACTTCATTGCTCCTAGTTTTCAAATTTTATATATATATATATATATATATATATATATATATATATATTATTGATTTGAAGGCCAATACAATGCATATAAAGAATAAAAACAAAAAGATATTCTTTTGTCTTATCGATTTCAAATTATTGAAATCGATAAGACAAAAAATATATTTTTGTTTTTATTTTTCATGTGCGTTGTATTGGCCTTCAAATCATTAATATATAATAACATAATTAACAATGCTTCAAGCAAATTACCAATTACTTATATATATATATATATATTTTATACTAATCCAATCATTATTTGATTCCTGTTTGTAGAAGATATTGTTTTCGGTTGAAATCGAACCTGATTATCTGGTGTCGCTTATCCACCGAATTCTTATTTTTTTTTATGGGTTTCATTACCTCAGTTAAGTAATGGGCAATTCCTCTTTATTATAAAGAAATAAAGAGGAAAAAAGGACATACTACACAAATATATTAAAGGAAGAGAATAGAGGAAAGATAGAGAGGGGGTAAGCGCGCGGAAATGATAACGCTAATATGTTTCAATCGAAAATATTGTGTTGTGTTAATGACATGTTGACTTTTTGGGGTTATTTAATGCCAACCCAACCTTAACGATAGCTTGGTAGAATAAAGAATAATTACTCGCGTACTTAGATCTGCTTTCCTTATTTTCCAGTGATCGAATTTGGAAGTAATTTAAAAGATTTTGTGGACCATATGAAGTTTAGGCACCCCTTTTTCAATCTCATCTCTTCAGGACATTTTTTTCATTTACACCGTCAAAATCCGGTTGTTAGGAGTTAGATTTATAATTTAAAAAAAAACTCTAAAAATCATCTGTTGACAAACAGCCGGATTTAGACGGTGTAAATCAAAAAAATGTCCCGATGAAACGAGATCGAAAAAGGGGTGCCTAAAGGTCATATTCTCCGATTTTCCCGTCCACCTTTACAAATATTATGAAATTTTATTCTTGGTGTCTACTAAAGGTTATACACAGATGTGTTGCCCTAATAATGTTCTTCGTTTGTATTTGTACATACGATGTAACACATCCACATAGTCACATGTATATCTATTTAGTGATCGACACAAGGTTCCTAGTTCGATACCGGTCCTCGCCAACTCAGCGTATGAGTAGCACAGGGATCTGTGCGGTAAAGTAAGGAGCTGATGGTAGGTGTGGTGCTCCACCTCACACGCTAAAATAATATCCTTGGTCTAGCGCTAGTGAAAAGGAGATAGACTCCCTGGCTGATTGGCTGATACCGACATTAGGCCTCCCCGACGACTTTACTTTACTTTATTATATAAAAATAGAGGTATAGACACTTTGGAACAAAGGGAGGTAAAATATTTTTGATTTTTTTTTTAATTTTAGAACAATTACCAAAAATCAGGTTATAACATATCCACATATTCACATTTATGTGTAAGTAAAAGTAAAGTCGTCGGGGCGGCCTAAAGTCGGTATCAACCAGTCAGCGAGGGAGTCTATCCCCCTTTCAATAGTGCTAGACCAAGGAGATTGTGCTTTCAGACTGTAAGTTTACCACTGTAGAGAGTATGCTCAAATGGTATGTGTGTGTAATATATATATATATATAAGTAAAGTCATCGGGGTGGCCTAAAGTCGGTATCAGCCAGTCAGCGAGGGAGTCTATCTCCTTTTCAATAGCGCTAGACCAAGGAGATTGTTTTTTAGCATCTGAGGTGGAGCACCACACCTACCATCAGCTCCTTACTTTACCACACAGATCCCTGTGCTACTCATACGCTGAGTTGGCGAGGACCGGTATCGAACTAGGAACCTTGTGGTTTTTAGCCGAACGATCTACCGATTGAACTAACCAGGTGTATTTAGTGACCCAAAAAGTGTATTTGTTTTATTAATTAAGATAAAGGTATGGGCACTTTGAACAAATGGAGGTAATACAGTTTTGTAAATTTGTTTTACTTGCTTTATCAGTATAGACTGTAATAAGTAATTAAGAGTTACCTCCCCTATTTTATTATTACCTCCCCTTTGAGGAACTCTTTGGTGTTTCTAAGAGTATATATGCACTCAGTAAACTATAACATTAGTCAAATAGAATAAAGCTTTCTTAAAACTATCTGTGTGTTCGTTTATCATTAGATAGAAAGATGGTTTGAGGGGCAAGTGAAATCTGTAGTGAAGAAGTGGCTCAAAGAACAATCAACATAATTTTACGGTGCAGGTATACATGCTCTCATTCGAATGTGGAATATTGCTATTGAGAGAAACGGTGACTATGTACAGAAGTAGGGATGTGATCAACAGAGGACCAGCTTCAATTTGATGTATGATACATGTTCATGTGTTGGTAATTATAGCTGTTCGAAACAAAATGGCATTACTTTTTTACTAACTCTCGTATATACTTATATAATTTCCTTCTAATGGAAGCGCGTGCCGTAATGGTTAAAGTCATGGGAAATGGACTTGTCGCCCGAGTTCAAATCCTGGACGTGGTAATTGCATTTCACTTAACGCTAATACCCTTGGGAAAGGTATGAATCCTACTCCCCCTCCAGCTATGGATAAATAGTAGGGCAGGCTGGACTCTTTAACCTTGGTTAGGCAACGGGTCTAGGAGAATGAAAACTCTGAATTCAAACCTGTTGAATTCTGCTTAAAAATTGACCTTGTGTCACATCTTACCCGTGCGGAAGGTTGGTAATATATATAATATATATATATATATATATATATATATATTATATGAAAAGAAAACATTTTAAAAATATAACAAACACAGATGTTACGATCAGGAAACAATTTTTAGTGTCAGTATTTCGGTATTTTATACCATCTTCAGGACACTGTTAGGTGGGAACAAAATGAAAGATGTTAAGTGTATAGTGGTTGTGTGAATCTGATGCTGTTAACCGTTAATATATATATATATATATATATATATATATATATATATATATATATATAATCTCCTTATGTAATTGTATAAACACGTAAAGAAATTCACGATTATTTCACTAGAAATAGATTTGATATATTCACCTTTGCTACAGCCAAATTAAGGATTGATTCATTTTATTTGGATATCGCCATAATAAATCATGTTGGAATCATGCCTACAGCCTGAGCAAATTAACAAAACACCCCGGGCCGAATCCGGACCCGCAATCCTGAAACTTTAGATTCCCAAGTTTTCATTAATGCGATTCTTTTCAGCAATTTTTACGTGATTTTTTTTTGCGACGAAATTTTATTGTACGATAACTAATTTTGAGGGTTTATATTTATTGTTGCAGGATTTTTTATGAGTATTTAAAAAGTGTTTTTTTTTTACATAAAATAAAAAAACAATATTGAATTGAACTAAATTACTGTAGGCTTTATTTTTAGAAATAGAAAGTAAAGGATAATGCCAATTTTAAATTTTTAATAAAAAACAAATTTAAATTGTGAAAAATAAAAGTTTTAAATATTGATATTGTCTACTATCGCAGCATAATTCATGTATCCGTATTTTCATACGATTGATTATATTCTCTCAGTTGTTTAGTAATTATTCCCCGTTCCAGCTTTACTGCAGTTATTAACTTATTTTTTATTGCATTCAAATATTTTCTTTTTAATATTCAATGTGATTTATGTTTAAGGATTGTGCACATCAAGATAATATTTCAATTTCTGTTATTCAAATAATTAAGTGTTAATTTAGATATGAAATTGACATTGCTTTTGTTTATTTTTGGTGAAATGTCTGTCGGTAAAATGTCCAATCAAGGATGCTGATTGATATGGTTTGTACATTTTTGGTACGGTTGTACGCTAACTCGATCCGGTACGGTGAACTACATCAGGTGATGTCAGCTTTAGACATATGCAGATGGTTCAGATTTGTCCGCTGTACCGAGGCAAGGCCTCGAGGTCTTTTTAATAGAAAAAAAAACTAACTTATTTACATAGAAATAAAACAATTATTTTACTTTTAAAACCGAATATTTATTAGCTTAGAAAATTGAAATTTAAAAAAAAAATTAAAATCATGTAAATTTCTGATTTTCCACAAATATGTTTTCTTTATTTACGAAGTTTATTTTATTTACAAAATAAAACAATTTAATTCCACATTCCTTGGCCACAATCGTGCAGTGATATCATTTAGGCTGGAATACTCCGTTTATATTGGGTTAAATGATACCCTACGAATTTTCATACAAATATAGAGAACACAGAGTCCAAAGATCAACACATGACCTGTAATCAAGAAAATCCACAGGCCTTCATATTTCGACATGATATCAACTTGTGTAGTCTGAAAGGTGGTTGTAGTAATTGCAGACAATTCCTCTACATTCTTTTGTGTAGAGACATCGTCCATATTATTTGTCAGGTAATCAGTTCCCACAGTTGTAGATACTGTTGTCGTAGTTTCGAAGACGTCACATGACTTTGTAGTATATTTATCAATGGCCGGATGTTCCTCATCAAAAAATGGGGATTTGTATGATTGAATTAAGGACAGAGTGGTCAAAACAACGAGGCAGCAAAGCATATCACCGAAAACTATTCGTGTATCCATTGGTTCTTTTTTTGTATCAGATTCTTAGCCTAAAGCTGTTATCTTATTTATAGTTTGATAATATGACGTATCAAACTGATCATAATTTTTCTCTCAAAAATAACTTTAGAATTTAGACTATACCAATATCTATAGCCTAAGGTAAGTATTTACTTCGTGCCAATTGCATCTCTGCACTTGAACCGAATGAAATCGCCTCAACGGCCCAACATCATCATCTCCTCAATTTCTGCTCCCTGGCCATATTAAGGACACCCACTCCCTTCTTAGGGGACTAAGAAGGGAGTGGGTGAACTGATCAGCTTGCTTTCGGTATTCCGAAAGACAGTCGGCGGTCCCAGTACTCTAGATGAGGGAAGGGGGGTAACCAAACGGCCCCAGTTTTGTTCTGTTTCTTGCTTTCTGTTGGGGACTTTTTTGTTTTTTGCCCCCTCCACTCCCACCTTGAATCATTCGAAAATTTTTGTTGATTATTTTTTGTAAATAATCATTTTAATGTTTTTTGTTTTATCCCATATGGGTCTAAGTGGGTTTCGTTCACAGAGTGCCAGAGGAATTTTGGTGGAAGCGGCGGCGGAAGGCGATGGACGACGGTATTTATTGGTATGGATCGGTCGGCGAATGAAGACTAACTAAGATAGATCTACAAGATGTCCTGCAAGACCAACTTTGTACTCCTTTCCCCCAAAAACAAAACTTCGAGCATTATGCCCAGGCGTGTACGACTGTATCTCTGTAGCCGACTTCATGAAAATAAATAGTGTCGCGAGGCGCTATTATTTCGTGGGGTCGGATGCAGAGGTGCAGTCGGCACCGCCAAATATCTCGCCTCAATGGCCCACAATTTTATTTTGTTGCATGTTTTCACTTTGTTGTTGTTGTTGTTGTTTTTGTTTTTTTTGTTTTGTTTTTTTTTTAAATTTTACCTGCCCCCATCTCTAAATGTTTTACTGTTTGAATACAAACCTCTTCGTAAAAGGGGGAAATAGGGTAATCAAAAATGGCCCACAATTTTATTTTGTTATATTTTTCAGTTTCTTGGGAATTTTTTGTTTTGTTACCCCAACCCCTCCATCTCCTTTTCATACGAAGCTTGTGCTTAAAACTCTAAATCATTCGAAAGGGAACATTTTAAGTAGGATAAAGCCATAGAGCGAAAGGGGTATTTTGGTGTAAGTAGGCTTCGCAGCAGGAGAGAATGCCATGTTTATTTTTGAATGGATCGGTCGGCGAGTGAACCTAGCTAAATAGATCCATGTAGTAGTATGACCAGCTTTGTTACCCCCCCCAAAAAAAAAAAACTAAACCTTCCAGCTTATATGCCGAGATGTGATTGATTCTGTTATAGTAGGTGGCCTACCTTTTTGATTCTGCTATAGTATGTGGCCTACCTTTTTGATTCTGTAATAGTATGTGGCCTACCTTTTTGATTCTGTTATAGTATGTGGCCTACCTTTTTGATTCTGTTATAGTATGTGGCCTACCTTTTTGATTTTGTTATAGTATGTGGCCTACCCAGTTTGAATGTGTCCTACCTCAGTAAGAGTATATTTATAGATATAAGTTGTAGACAATTTATTAAAACTAATTATTTTTCCCATATATTCCATTTCAAGAAATGCAATTCAGTCATAAGCTGTATATAGTAATTAAGAATAATTAAAATAATAATTTATCCATAATTTACATGAATCCAAGATCTATTTAATTCTAAAATATTCTAAACTTCTGAAATAGGGTTAGGGTTTAGGATTAGCAGTTATTATTATAACCTTATAATATGATTTTTATGGTAGGCCACATACTATAAGAGAGACATAATTTCGTAGGCCACATTTAAAAGATAGACCACATACTATAATGGTACCCATTATCTTATAAAGAGATAATCGAAACATTCGATTTGATTTATACTTATCTTATTATCAATGAAAGTCAGCGTCTTCTGTAACGTTGTGGTATTTTCACAGTACCAAAATGATATAAGTAACGCAGCGGTGGTGGCGATATATTCACCGTACTAAAAATGTCTTCGGCACGTGGCGGTCATCTTGTTGATAAAAATTACAACGCGAGAAACATGTAGTCACAACTGCTAGCCTTTATTATCGTGCTCGCCTCGTGTGCTCGTATCGGAGAGAAGGAAAGGCAGAGAGAAAGAGAGAGAGAACACTGTTAAATTACTGTGAACCCATACTAGGGTCCAGAGACCCGACCCGTACCCTACGACGGCGGAAAGCAAAAAGGGATCGGGACCTTTCTTCGTTGTTCCACGTCACCACGTGACCCTTGGTTCCGGTCAACACCCGAATCTTCCGGTTGACACTCAATTCTCCGTTTGGGGGTCACGCTCCGGTCAAATCATCGTTCTCCCTTTTTGTGCTCATCACTATTTTTTAAACCTTTATCATCTCTTATTTCTTCTTCCTCCTTTTCTAATATAGTAGTTCTAGCTCATAAAAGTCAGGACCTTCATTATCTTGTTACACTTCCTAGTGACCTGTTTTTTTATTGTTGTATTGCTGTTGTTTTTTTAAACAATTCTACCAATTCAATAGATCAATAAAGATAAAGCACTAACTTCTCATGAAACACATTACTGGTACACATAGTAATAGGATTTTGTACAATGCATAGTGATTATAGTATCTTTGGTTTGGTTTGTTTTGTTTTACGGCATATCAACCTCAGTGGGTCATCTAATGCCGACAAAGTTGTGAAATAAATTCATTCTTAATGCATAATACAATTGTTTATAAACTCATGTCTTTCTATTCAACCCATAGATGGGACCCTAACAGGTACTACCACTCCGGTTCAGAGTGGACCAGGGAGCAATGGTGATGAAGGGGTGCTCCACATTCCCCAAACCTCCAAAACTGGAATCTCACCATCAGATAGAGTTTAACGTCATTCCCAGGACATGTAGACACTCAGCCACCGCCTTCTAGCACCCATATGATATGATAAAGAAAGATTGGGGCTTGCCATAAGGGCAATAGGGTTGGGTCAATCACATAGGTGCTAGGGCTTGACGTGACCAACCGATTGATCGGAGGAGCCTCTCTGACCGCCCGTCTAGCCCAAGGTAGAGCCAAAGTGGAGTATTGCAAGTCATGAACTGCTCAACCACCTGGGCTCTATCCTTAAGCATCATGAGTCGCCACCCACGGCCAACAGGCGGTCCCATTGGGGAGTCTTACCCCTCTGCAGAGGTGTAGTCGTTGCATTCTAACACCCCAGCTGACAGGGCGGATAGTATTGTTGATTTTGTGTCTACGTTACCCGACACACAGGACATGGAAACACGCCTTTGAAGATTTGATTTTGGTTTCGTTCAGTTCAATTTTCATCTTTTATTTTATTGACCAGCCGATGATACCTGACATCGATACCTCTCCACCCGTAGATAGACTTAATCACCTTCTCAGTTCCCCTATCCATTTTTTCTCTCACTCACTTCGTCTCAGCTCCTCCCAATCCCTAGCCCAGTTCCTTTTTTACCCTCCAAATTAAAAAAAATGCCTAAAACAGCATAGCTATATATGCTCAAAAATCCCAGAATAAAACAGTAACAACTACGTTTTTGGCCTATCTGAAGATGCTGTGAGTTGTAGTTGAAATAAATTATTGCTTGAAGCAAATTTAATTGTTTTCTTCCATTTATTGGATATGCATACATATTCTACTTTCTACTTAAAGTTATCATTAGATGCGATGATAAGATTGATTCAGACAATTCGTGTGCATCTCTCTGAATGTTTGATTGTTTTGTTTTACGGCATATCAACCACGGTGGGTCACTTAATGCCGACAAGATTTGTAGGAATAATTTAGAAGAACATTTTTTAACGTTAGTAGACAGAAGGATGCCAACAAAGGAAGTTTGTACTGCACCAGTCTAAGAAGCAGCTAGGAAGAAGTGTAGAACGATGGTATCAGGACAAAAAGGAAAGGGAAGTTCTAACTTTGTTTCCTCTCTAAAATTTGAAGCTTTCAAGCAACAGAAACAGTGCTTCCTTACATGTTTGCCATGAAAATATATGACAAATGTTCGCACAAGCTGATTTATTGATCTTCAGTTTCAATATTCGAGTGCAAAATTTCTGTAGAAGAGATACGTAATGTGGTAGTAAGCAAACAAACACGGTCGGACTTGTAGAAGTTTTATTCTACATAGAATACAGTGGTAGATTTTTGACCTGTTTATATAGTTATTAGAAGGGGAGGGGAGGTAACTCAGTTACTTATTACACGTAACAAAATGATTTACTTAAGAAAGCTGATTGATAGCTTTTTTTTATATGTGAATTAAAAGCCAAAGATCTCAAAACATTTTAATAAAAAAATGTCGTTTGATTTTTATAGCTAATATTTGGACGTAAAAAAATAAAATTATTTCATTTTTTTTTTTTTTTTTTTTTTTTTTTTAGTTATTTACTAAGCGTATCTTAGATGCGGCACATGGCCAGGAGTATGGGGAACCTAGTGAGAATAGAACTCACTAACAATGGTTTGTTAGTCTCGCTGGTAATTTATGAGAGAAAGTGCGTCCCGGTCTCCTGCCTCAGAAATTGCTACCCGGTGACTATTAAAATAACGTCCCCAGCTATGTCGTCTCAGATTTTCTTTTATTCATGTTTGTTTAATGTCTTGTTTTTAGTTTAAATAAACAAGAATTACGACAAAAAAGAAGCGACACCCCACGAATACATTTACTTGTAGAAAATATCTATCTATCTCCATTTGTTCATATCTATCTATATTATTTTGTTTATCTATCTATCTCAGTCTATTCGAAACTATATATCCATATTCATATCTAAACAAGAATTACGACAAATTTCAATAAATAAACAAGAATTACGACAAATTTCTATAAATGAACAAGAATTACGACAAAAAAAGAGACCCCCCCCTTCTAAAATACATTTAACGCCCTAAGTTGGTTGTTTTCTTTCAAGTAACACCGACATCGCTGGGGACGTTATTTTAATAGTCACCGGGTAGCAATTTCTGAGGCAGGAGACCGGGACGCACTTACTCATAAATTACCGTCTAGCTTGCTGACCATTACACCACATGAAGTGACCATAGTTCAGTTTTATATAATCTCATTACACTCTCCAGTCATATGTAACTTTGTAGAGGGAGGACTTGTGGTCACGTCATGCCGGACGCATTAGTCTCGGCTATATCACAGAAGTTAAGCATGAACGCTTCGATGGGTGACCACTTGAGCAACTACAGGTACTCTGAGCAACCTAAGTCCCGTATGCCATATCTAAGTATATTTAGTAGACGTAGCTCTTGATTTCTGTTACAATATAGAATTATTTCAAGCAACATTAATATCAGTTCTTCTCGTTGAAATTCTTATTTAAAATCTATTTAAAAATGTTACTCTATTGTTATAAAGATAAGACTGATACCTGTGTGTAAGATGATCAATTGAGTTTACGTTCAACTTGTATCTTACATTCCAAGTCTTACATCAAATTGTGATTGCAATAAGTTGCAATAATTACAAGTAAAAGTTAATTAAAAACAAAACTGTGATATAAGAATTTATGTCATTTCAGTTTCATTCATTTTAAACACGATAGTGCTTTACTTTCTTTAAAAAAAAATCGTTCGAAATGATGTTTAAAGGTCTAGAAAACTAAAAGTTTAAGTGAAATAATTGATAAAAGTATATTATTTTTTAAAAATACGTTTTACATAAAAAATGAATTAGCAAATACACAATATGTAAAAATATCTTAAACTACGAATAATGTTGCGTAGAAGTTAGGATTATTTTTTTTAATACACAACATTTTCTAGGAATGAAACAATAAAAAAAAAAAAGAAGGATGTACCCAATAAATGTCTTCAAAATTTAAAATGAAAAAAATGTACGTCCTTTTGTAAAAAAAAAAAAAAAAAAAAGTAGCGAAAATTTAATTTTTGTATCGTTTTTCTTTTTTAAAGGATCTGAGTATTTTTTACCTAAAAATATAAGTAAAAGTAAAGTCGTCGGCGTGGCCCAAAGTCGGTATCAGTCAGACAGTGAGGAAGTATATTTCCTTTTCACTAGAACTAGACAAAGAAAATTGTTTTGATGTCTGCGCCGGGGTGTCACACCTACCACCAGCTCTTCACTTTACCACACAGATCCCTGTGGTACTAATACGGCGAGTTCGCGAGGGACGGAATCGAACCAGGGACAGTGTAGTTTCTAGTCGGATGCTCTACCAACTAAGATAAACAGGCCCTTAATTCAAATTAATTGTTCATTGTGATCTTTTCTATAGTTTTGCACAGAATCCCCGGTAATTTAGAGTTTTTAGGTAATTGTATATCAATGCATTTGAACCAAACAAATCTGTTGGCAGACATTCAATATAAAGAATAATGTTAGAATGATAGATTCTCTTTGTAATCAAAAAGTTTTACAATAATTTTTCATCTGTAAACTTGATTTTCAGAAAAATTAATACAAGAAATTAACATTCAGCGGAAAATAGGGTTTTAGAGCTGCACCATCGTTAGACTCGAATAATGGCTAAAAGCCTCACAAAAAAAAAAAAAAAAAAAGAAAAAAAGTGACCTTTTAAAAGTTAAAAAAAATTATTTTAAATAAGGAAAAGGGGTTTCGCTGATTATCTCTTTCTAAAAACATGTATTTTCCTGTGTTATTCGGACTATTGTCATTCATTGTTATTTGTCGAGAACCTTCTCGGACTCGGGAACCAATTGGACACATGGCCTAGTGGATAAGGTAGTTAGTTTAAGACAGTTCAAAGTGACAGTTATCTGTGGAACCAGAGTTCAACCCTGAGTAGAGGCAGTTAGAAAAATAATTAACACAACTCCTAACCCAGCTATGGTTAGCGGAATGAGAACAGGACACCCCCATGGACTAAATAAAGGGTTAGGTTCAAAGTTCCGTGATGGCTCCCGATTACGACAAGAAAGTTCCCGAGTTCGAAAAGAAGGTTGCCGAGTCCGAGAAGGTTCCCGAGTCCAACAAGAAATACATGAAGAAGGCCGGAGAGCATATCGGCCAAAACCTTGTACAAATACCAATGAAGATGGGGACAATAGTTCGAATAACGCAGATAATACTAATCTTCAAGCCTCATCTCAAACATTCAGAGAAATAGTATTTTCCTTATTATGATGTACTTTCCTTATTATTGCAGAAAATTATAGTTGACAGAGATTGCGGTGATTCTAAATCATCAAAACTTCCACCACCTTCGGAATCATCAGCAGAATCTCCCATTCTTTCACCATTTATAAGATTTGCGCTCGTTAACGTTTTCAAAATCCACCCTGCTAGTAATAAAAAGAATAAGGCGAGCGACACAATGCCCAAGACAACTGGAATCCAGATTTTACCATACAGAAAGTGATCAGTCAATGTTGTCGGGGGTACAGTAGTGGTCGTCGATCCGATCTGTGGCACAGGTGTGACCCCTAACGCATTAAATCCTTGTTCGTCACTTGACATGATATTTCGCACACTATGATGTTGGGACTCCAATTAAGTGTTTTTCTTTGGGACCTGTATTATCTTGCTTGTTGTAGTTTGTTTCTGTTTCATCAATAAACAGCGCAATTAAAACGGCGAAAGAAAATATAAGAGCTTTAACCTTATTTATTAATAGTATTTATTTGAAGTGAGCACACTCGTACACTCACTCAAAATAAACTTTTTATTTATTTCAAAATGAGGTACATCGAGTGTGCACACGACTCGGCATATAGCCGGAAGTTTGGAGTTGGGGGAGGGGTGATAAAATTGGTCATAACACTACACTGATCTATCTAGCTAGGTTCACTCGCCGACCGATTCATTCAAAATTAAAATAAAAATCTTGCATTCTCTCCTTGCGCAGCTCCCTTCCACCAAAATACCTCATTCGTTCTATGCATCTATCCTACTTAAAAATTTCCCAATATTCTTTTGATGATTGGAGATGGAGGGGGTGGGGAAAAGAAAAAAAATAAAAAGCCCCAAGAAACTGAAAACACATGTAAACAAAACAAAATTGTTGGTCATTTTGGTTACCCCCTTTCCTTCAGCTAGTATGTCGGCCTGCCGACTGTCTTCCGCACTTTGTTTGAAAGCAAGCCGTCAGTACTCTAATATGGGAGTGGGTGTCCTTAGTGGGTTGTCGGTAAAATATTAGGGTTCTATAGGCCGGGCGGGTTGGGTTACTAGAAAAGTTGACTTTCCAGGAAAAACATTAGGGTGACTCGGGTGGTTTTATAAAAAACTTGGGATTGGTGTCCTGGATATGTCCTACAAAACCTTATTTATTAATAGTAACATAAAATATGACGTAAGACCTAAACTAGGGGGTAGGGTTTTTATTGTGAAATATTTACAAATGTGGCACATGCCTAAAGATGGGAGGGGAGAGGGAATGGTTTACACTCTATTATTAACCTAATTATTTCCTTTCGTTGACCCAAAATATATTTTAATATTTCTTTTGATATAAGGTTAAAACTATTCAGGAATTAAGATTTTTTTTGATGTCTGTTTATTTTTTTTAGAAGCATTGTTGAATAAAGTATATATATTAAATATTTTATATTTTTGCTTGAAGGCAATTACAATGCGAATATCGCATAAATTCGATAATTATAGAAGATAACAATGACAAGTGAATTTTGCAAAGAATTACTCGGTGTGTAGAATAAAGTTGAAACAGTCTGTACGATATTCTACACACCGAGTAATTCTTTGCGAAATTCACTTGTCATTGTTATCTTCTATAATTATCGAATTTATGCGATATTTGCGTTGTAATTGCCTTCAAGCAAAAATATAAAATATTTAATATATATACTCTATTCAGGAATTATTTTGAACAATGGTCACCAAAATACATCAATCTGAGACTGAAATATTCTTACATATACATATTGTTAGGGAGGTAGGAATAAAGATTTTATTTACAAAAAGAGACCCACTCACATCCAGAATGGAAATGAGAAAACAAATAAATATTAGTGTAGAACATCATCACGTACTAACATGGCAGAAAAAGGAGTTAACCGGTTGGTTTTGCTTGGTTTCTTTTGTTTTATGGCATATCAACCTCAGTGGGTCATTTAATGCCGACAAAGTTTTTAAATAAATTCAGTCCTAATGGATACCCAATTTATTTATAAAAACATTTTTCTATTTAATCCATAGATGGGACCCTAACAGGTACTACCACTCCGGGTCAGAGTGAACCAGGGAGCAATGGTGAGGAAGGTGTGCTCCACATTCCCCAGACATCCAAAACTGGAACCTCACCTTCAGATATAGTTTAACGTCATTCCCAGGACATGTATACCCTCAGCCACCGTCTTCTAGCACCCATATGATAAAAAAGATTGGGGATTGCCATAAGGAAATAGGTTTGGGCAATCATATAGGTGTCAGGGCTTGATGTGGCCAACGATTGAACATAGGGGGCCTCTCCGACCACCCGTCTAGCCTAAGTAATAGCCTAAGTTAACGGGTTGCATAAATTGATGTGTGGAGTGTAAAAATATGTTTACTGTATAAAATCGTGGACACCCACATCTCCCGAGAAATTTGTTGTAATGTTATAGCTATATGTTCAAATGTATATTATTTTTCTCAATAAATTGTATCCAAGAGGACGGCATTTATTTGGCACAAATACGCCTGAATTTGCCTAATGTCAAGCCCTGGCATCTATATGATTGCCCCAACCATATTGCCCTTTTTATCATATGGGTGCTAGAAGGTGGTGGCTGAGGGTCTGCATGTCCTGGCAATAATATTAAAATCTATCAGATGGTGAGGTTCCAGTTCTAGAGGTTTGGGGAATATAGAGCACCACTTGATCATCATTGCTCCCTGGTTCACTCTGACCCGGAGTGGTAGTACCTGTTAGCATTCCATCTATGGGTTTAGAAAAAGGTGTTTACAAAAAAACAAAAAAATAAGTATCCATTAAGAATGAATTTATTTCAAAATATTGCCGGCATTTAATGATCCATCGAGGTTGATATGCCGTAAAATAAAACAAACAAAACCGGCGTAAATTATTTTTTGAAGAACGATGAATCCCATTCTAGCCGATCAGTCACATCTCGATCCGAAGAACAAAAAAATCACCTCAGATTTGTTGGGGAGAAATTAACATTGACTTTCACTAGCGCTAGTCCAAGGGGATTGTTTTTTCGCCTGGCTTGGACCGTACACCTACCATCAGCTCCTTCCTTTACTGCACAGATCCCTGTGCCACTAATACGATGAGTTGGCGAGGGTCGGTATCGAACCAGAAATCTTGTGGTTCCTAGGCAGACGCTATGTCACGTATGAGCTTTGTTTAGATTGATCAGCTTTGCCTGTAAATGATTTATTTGAACTGGGGCACACTTCTGCATCCGCTCCAAGAAAAACCGTCAAACCGGCACTGTTTTATTCAAGAAGCGGATACAAATGTGCTGTCCGAACCTGAGGATATAACCCAAGTGTTGTGCTATGGGGGGGGGACTGATCATGCCTTTTGTACTACTTACTTCCATTTGCTATAGTTATTTACTAGGCTTAGCTTAGATGTGACACAAGTCCAGAAGTATTGGGCACCCAGTGAGAATCGAACTCACTAACAATGGTCTGCTGTCTAGCTTGCTAACCATTACGCCACATGAGGTCCGCCCTGTCGGCTGGGGCGTTAGAATGCACCGACTGCACCTCTGCAGAGGGGTAAGACTCCCCCAATGGGGCCACCTGTTGGCCGTGGGTGGCGACCCGTGATGCTTAAGGATAGAGCCCAGGTGGCTGAGCAGTTCATGACCTGCAATACTCCACTTTGGCCCTACCTTGGGCTAGACGGGCGATCGGAGAGGCCCCCTCCGATCAATCAGCTGGTCAAGTCAAGCCCTAGCACCTATATGATTTTCCCAACCCTATTGCCCTTATGGCAAACCCCAGCCCCTTTTTATCATATGGGTGCTAGAAGGCGGTGGCTGCGGGTCTACATGTCCTTGGAATGACGTTAAACTCTATCTGATGGTGAGGTTCCAGTTTTGGAGGTTTGGGGAATGTGGAGCACCCCTTCATCACCATTGCTCCCTGGTCCACTCTGAACCGGAGTGGTAGTACCTGTTAGGGTCCCATCTATGGGTTAAATAGAAAAATGTATTCATAAAAAAATTGTATTATCCATTAAGAATTGATCTATTTCAAAACTTTATCGGCATTAAGTGACCCACTGAGGTTGATATGCCGTAAACCAAACCAAACCAAACCAAACCAGCCACATGAGGTGTCCAAACTTCCATTTGCTATAGGGAACCTTGTGAGAATAGAATTTTATTTTGTTTCCTGTTTTTTGTTGGGGACTTTTATGTTTTTTGGTCCCCTCCATTCCCACCTCATAGCATAGTTTTCATTTTTAATTGTAAATAATAAAAAAATTGTATATATATCTAGTTTGTTTACCATTGGGGCGTAAATAGGGTTTCACGCATAGAGCGCCATTTGAACTTTTGGTGAAAGTAGTAGTGAATGACGATGAACGACTGTGTATATTGATATGGATCGGTCGGTGAATGAGACTAGCTAAGATAAGTCTACAAGTCTAGTGGCATGAACAGTTATTGACCCCGTCCCCCACTTCAAACAAAATTTCGGGCCTTGTGCCCAGATGTGTATTCGGCTGTATCTCTGTACCGACTTTACATGAATAAACGTATTTGATGGGGTCGGTTGCAGGGAACATTTTGTTGTATGTATAAATAAAATGGCATATTATTAGTATGTAGATATGGTCAATAGTATTAATAATATAAAACAATTTTATCAATAATTTAGCTTTAGATAAAAAAAAAAATAATGGAGAATGTGATGTTACAAATTAATGGAATTGTGACTTGAGAAGTAATATAGTTTCAGTTACAGACAGAAAAACACACAATCTCCATTATAAGAAGATAAAAAGTAAAAATAACATATAGTTCAATATGTTTATTTTCTGTGAACTTTTGGTGAAAGTAGTAGTGAATGACGATGAACGACTGTGTATATTGATATGGATCGGTCGGTGAATGAGACTAGCTAAGATAAGTCTACAAGTCTAATGGCATGACCAGTTATTGACCCCGTTCCCCCCTCCGGACATACATATACACACAACTGCCCGTTATATATGTATAGAAGATTATTATTATTAATCTGAATTAAATTTAGCATCATTTGCAAAAATGACGACACCTACATGAAAGAACTAAAAATTTTTTAGGTATATAGGTTACTTACACTTAATCTATCAAGGTTTTGCTCGGTGATGGATTCATTTTTTAACTTTTATTATTTTTCAGTGTAAATGCTTAGTTAATTAGAAAATATTGTTTACTAAGATTAGCTTTTAGTGGTGACAAAATGCCACAAGTATAAGGTACTTGGTGAGAAACTAACTCCCTCAACCCACCCTGTCGGATGGGGCGTTAGAATGCACCACTGCAGAGGGGTAAGACTTCCCCAAATGGGGCCCTGTTACTAGAAATGACTTTTATTTACAAAAAAAAAAAAAAAAAATAGGCGGAGAGGAGCGTAGCCTCAACAGAAAAGAGAGCCAGAAAGAGGTGAAGAAAACATCTGCCCAAAAAGCATCACAGTTTGTGTGCAGTCAGTGCACCAAAGACTCAGGGACAGCCACTTACGCAGATGCAGATAATTATTTTCTATTTATTTATTTTTGGACACTACGCTATCGTCCTTAGTGGACGGAAAGGTGACAACATAACTGTGAAGCAACGTATATCTATGTAGATATATTAAAGAAATATTCTATATGTCTTTCTGTCTGTATGTCTGAGTGGTTGTTTGTACAACGACCGAGAGCACTTTCTTTCACAGATGAAAATTGGTGGAGACTAGCAATGACTATGGTTCAGTAGAATTCACACCCTATTATTGAGCGGGAGAGAATAAAAAAGCATGTTACACCTCATTTTTCAGAGGAAAAGCTAAATCAAAAGATAAGGGTATACATCAGATATTCTATTGTATTCAACAAGATTTGTTTAATAAGAATTGCTATACAGTAAGCTTAAATTAGGAAATACATTCATTCATAAGTGAAAGCTATTGCCTTTCTATTTACTGATTTATATCAGAAAATGTAACTAGACTTTTAAAGAATATCAATAAGCATTCCTGTCACTTTACAAAATGTTGATGAAATTAATATCTCTGATTGCTAATTAGGTTTTGTTAAAAAAAAATTTGACACAGGAAACACTCAAGGCTCAGAACTGGAACCTCACCATCAGATAGAGTTTAACGTCATTCCCAGAACATAAACACCCTCAGCCACCGCCTTCTAGCACCCATATGATAAAATGGGTTGGGGCTTGCTATAGGGACAATCATATAGGTGTTAGCGCTTGATGTGACCAGCCGATTGATCGGAGGGTGTCTCTCCGACTGTCTGTCTAGCTCAAGAAAGAGCCAAAGTGGAGTATTGCAAGTTATGGACTACTCAACCACCTGGGTTCTATCCTTAAGCATCACGGGTTGTCACCTACGACCAACAAGTGGTCCCATTGGGAGAGTCTTACCCCGTTGCAGAGGTGCGGTCGGTGTATTCTAACGCCCCACCGACAGGGCGGCCAACAATCCAAGTAAGACGAACAAGACATGCTGGATAATGCTGATGAAGTAAGAACGAACTCAGAGATGATATTCTCCTGTGGACACACTAGTGTAGACCGACCAGTGATCAGTTCTAGGCGGATTCTAGATACAGCGCGGTGGACTTGTCAGACGGGATGGCAGATAGGGACGGATGACGAGATAGAGTCATGGGAATCCGTGCTGACGCACGACTTGATGATGATGAATAATGAAATATGAACTAATCAAGTGGGAGAACAATTAACAGCTGTACATACCAGCATTACAACCACATCTAATTTTGCATGGTTCCAAATTTGTACACATTTATGTATTTAATAGATAAATGTTAAAATTTTATGCTCGGATTAGGTTTGATTTCAGAAAGAAGAGTTCTCCAGTCAGCGAATAAATAGCACAGGGATCTGTGCAGAGCTTATAGCAGGTGTGGTGCTCCAACTCAGACGCTAAAATAATCTCCTTGTTCTAGCGCTAGTGAAAAGGGGATAGACTATCTTTCTGTATGGCTGATACCGACATTACCACTCCGTCGTTTTACTTTTTTAAATATTAATGGTGTCTCCATGAAAAGAGTTAGATTTGTTTAAAAACCACCCATCTTATTAGTGCGTTTAAAATCCTGCAATGTTTGGTTTGTTTTGTTTTACGGCATATCAACCTCGGTGGGTCATTTAATGCCGACAAAATTGGGAAATAAATTAATTCTTAATGCATAATACAATTTTGTTTATCAACTCATGTTTTTCTATTTAACCCATAGATGGGACCCTAACAGGTACTACCACTCCGGGTCAGAGTGGACCAGGGAGCAATGGTGATGAAGGGATGCTCCACATTCCCCAAACCTCCAAAATTGGAACCTCACCATCAGGTAGAGTTTAACGTCATTCCCAGGACATTAAGACCCGAAGTCACCGCCTTCTAGCACCCATATGATAAAAAGGGGTTGGGGCTTGCCATAAGGGCAATAGGATTGGGGCAATCATATAGGTCCTTGACGTGACCAGCCGATTGATCGGAGGGGGCCTCTCCGACCGCCCGTCTAGCCCAAGATAGGACCAAAGTGGAGTATTGCATGTCATGAACTGCTCATCCACCTGGGTTCTATCCCTAAGCATCACGGGTCGCCACCTACGGCCAACAGGTGGCCCCATTGGGGGAGTCTTACCCCTCTGCAGAGGTGCAATCGGTGCATTCTAACGTCCCAGTCGACAGGGCGGTCCTGCAATGTGTCTTATATAGAATTGAAGGTTTACATAATATATGGTGTGGTTAATTTGCATACTGGCTTTAACAAAACCGGACTTAAGAAATATTTTTTTTATTTTCTTTCTTCTGTTTTTTTCATGTCTATTTTTGTAACCGCAAGTCTTCATATTTTATCACTTTGTTTTAATGCAATTGACATTGTGGAAATCTGAATTATGATCATTTACCTTTATTTTTCATTATTCTTTATTTCGCAAATATGGGTTCGTATTGTACCACAAACTTAATGTTTTAGATATTAAAAAACGTTTTTTTTCAACGAAATCTAATTATGATTTCTGTATCTCGCGCAAAATAATGAACAGAAATGCCGTCTCATGTTTTCGTCATTTTCCCTACAAGATATACATATATCAATGGCAGCAATAATTCATTGCACTTTTATTAATATATATATATACTAGCAAATATATGCACCCTCCGGGTGCAAGTATTTAAGTTTTAATGTAATGAAATATCGTATTAAATTAGAAAGTCTAATAAGAAGGCATATAAAAAGATATGTAAGAGTGGGGATATAATAGAAAAATAGAAATGAAACTTACTCTTCCATCACTCCCGTCTTTCAGTGCTGAATTTTACTTATTTAACTATTTAGTTAAATTAGGAAATAAAGAATAAAATGACAGTTATTTTTTTCTTGTTAATGGATTTCATTTAAGATTCATTGAAGACATTTTTTGCTTATATTCATTAAAATAAAACCAAACAATTAGAAATCAATAATACTAAACACATATTTAATAAAATCACATTTTTAATATCAATATGCAAATTAGCCTTCCCATTCACACTGTAAACCGCTATTTTTTGTATATATAAATACAATTGCATGTAGATATGGACAACACTAATAAAAAGGTGAAGCAATTTTATTAATAATCGAGGTTTAAATATAAATAAAATCATGGAGAATGTGAAGTAAATAACGAAGGGAATTGTGACTTGAGTAGTAATATAGTTTCGGTTACAGACAGAAAAACACACAATCTCCATTATAATAAGATATATATATATATATATATATATATATATATATATATATAAGTCAAGAGCAATATCTATTTCATCTTGTAAATTACAACTTAATTCACCAAGATTCTTTCAAATAAGGATTTTTTTTTTCAATAAAGATTTTTTCACAATGGATAAAAGACTAAAATTAAAGAATTGGAAATCAGGTACTAAGAAAATGTAGTTATAATTGTATTCAGCCTATATAAGTAAATTCCCGATTATATTGGAGTTATTACCAAGTCTCGCTAAGTCTGGCACTTAAACTTCAGTTTTCTTAGTCGTCTCCGATTAAAGTGTTCAATTTAATATATTGTAAAAATCAACCAACGACAAAGATTTGCACGATTAAGTTCAATTTTCTATAGACTAAATATATTTTCCCTTCATATATAAATTTCATGAGGACAACATTGTTACTGCATAGAATCTTTGTACAAAAATTGACCAAAGTTAATCGCTCCATTAAAAAGTGTATCATTAAATACAATAGGTAGGAATAACAAAAACTCTAGCCTATGTAAAGTGGGTTTAAATACAGAGTTGTAAAATTACAAATTGTATCGCTAGAATTTATTTGTACTCGCAAAAAAATTGGGATGGTCCAGAGTGAATTCCCGTTGTTGATACGATTATCCAATTTGTTGGTGGAAAAAGTTAATATTTGAAGTTTGACAGTCTATTTTCCAAATTGAAAAAAAAAAAAAAAAAAAAAAAAAAAAAAATTGAACATAATTGAAAATTACAATAGTTATTTTAAAGGTTTCAATTAGATCAATTTTATTTCTTGTAACTTATAATATATTAATAATTTGAAGGAAATTACAATGCGTATAAAAAAAATAAAAACAAAAAAGATGTTATTTTTGTCTTATCGATTTCGAAGTATAAACGTCATCATCATCAGGTGCATATCAGAAATGTACGTGTTTACGTTTTTCTTTGTGTGGTTATAATTTCTCTTTCCTCTCCTTTTTTCCTCATGTTATGAATGAAATGGGCGAATAACTAATTCTTTTTTTTGAATGTCTGTTGGGAACGAATGCTTGAACCCTGTATCCAATATTGTCTGTCTTCCGGTGAATATTGCAACAATGTAGCCATGTCAAATTCAAAAACTTAGTTAATCACAATTGTTCCAATCTCTCCCTGTAACTAATTTTACTATATTTTCAATTTAGTCGCTTTTTTGGCTCTAGAATCTCAATATTACACTCCAATTTCCAAGTCTAGACACTGGAGCCTTGTAAAAAATTTTTTTTATTTGAAAACTGAATGAAGATACACGGAAAGTAAAAAATAAAACATTGACAAAAACCACAAATAATTGTATAAAATGTACGGGAGATGTGTAAGCGAAATCGTCTTTCCACCATTTTATGAATATGATTTTATACGAAAAGAGCCGTTTCTTGCTAAGAAATTAAAATTTGTGAGAAAATAAATCAGCCTTATAGACAACTTGATTGCCTACGGAATCAAAAATATGACACGGTTGATTTCGAGTGGTGGATACCCCGCAGGAATCAGAACTCCCGTGCGGCGGTGACAAGCTTAGATCTTTCAGCATTGCCTATTTAGACGGATGTCGTCCTATGGGCCGTATGATACAGAAAAAATTAAACGAGACGTTTTTTTCGTTCGATTGAATGTCGATTAAATGTTCCTGTAATAAATCGAAGGATCTAACGTTATATCTGATCGATTATATTAAGTCATGGCAATTAAGGTTTCTTTTAACTTGGTCAGGGCACAATATTGTGCGTGTGAAAGTCTGCTAAATAGTCTAGATTGACATTTTTTTTTTTGAACGTCGGCAGTCTTAAAAATTATAAAAGCTGGACTTCAATAGAGATTGAACGCCACCTCTTATAAAATGTAAAATAAAACTGGACAGTCTGAAGAAATCATATGTTCGCCTGAATTCAGTTTCGTCTAATGATCTGAAACATTAGGTGTTATGTTTAGCAGACCATTGTTGAGGGAGTTTGGTTTGTGGCATCTCTCCGTCCTACCGTCTAGCCTAAGTTGAGTGTTGCAGGTCATGGACTGCTCATCCACCAAGACTCCGTCCTTAAGCATCACGGGTCGCCACCAACGGCCCCATTTGGGAGAGTCTTGCCCCCTCTGCAGAGGTGCATTCTAACGCCCGATCCGACAGGACGGGTTGAGGGAGTTAGTTTCTCACCAAGTACCTTATACTTGTGGCATTTTGACACCACTAAAAGCTAATCTTAGTAAACAATATTTTGTATTGAACATTTACATTGAAAAATTAAAAAGTTAAAATGAATCCATCACCGAGCAAAACCTTAGGTTACTTACACATAAGCTAAGTAACCAATATAGCTAAAAAAAAAAATTAAAAAAAAAACAAAAAAAAAAAAAACAAAAAAAACTTAGTTTTAAATCATTTGCTCGTAAAAGGGGGATGTGATACTAATTGGTCTGCGCGAAAAAAAGTTTTAAAGAGCTGCACTGCCTAGGATTATGAAAAGTTTTAAAATTTAATCAGTTTAAAAAAAGGGACGGTGAAAAGAAATGTAGATTTCGCTGAAAAAAAAAAAAAAAAAAAAATTAAAAAAATTGCCGAGTTATCAACTTCTTAGAGGGCATCATGATCCACATTATCGTATGAAGATAAAGTGGAATAAGATGGCGCCGAGTCTAACGGATATAAATTTTGGTTATCTTCAACATCTTTTTGAGAGGTACAGCAACGATAAGAATATAATCCTTCCAGGATTGCCTTGTAGTGTCTTTTTACGAAACACACTAGAATGATAAACACCACCACGACGACGACCCAGGAGCCGATACCCACCCAAGTCCAGACGTGGCGGTGTTTAGAGTGGTCGGAAGAAGGAGATGATGTTGTGGCCGGCGTAGGTGATGGATGAATATCCCGTTTCACAAAACGCTCGGGTCTGGTGTCAGGCAAATAAGCGTGGGGCTTAAGACTGTCCTGATGTCTTTTATGTTCGTCCTTACAGGGTGTTTCTGTTTCAGCAAAACTCATTGCAGTTAAAACGGCGACGCAAAAAATAAAACCGAGATCTGTTACCCTAGCCATGGTTTATCCCAGCCGAAAAAGAAAAAAACTTCTTATTGTGTTGTTGTTTTTTTTTATACCTATATATACCATGATATTATTTCGCATTCAAAAATAAACAAGGAGTTTTTATTCATTGACCTTGTTTGGGAGAAATTAAGATTTAGATTCGTTCAATATCTAGAGTTCAAGGTAAGATAGATTAGTTTTTTGGACCACATGACCTTTGCAGAGGGGTAAGACTCCCTCAAAAGGGTCCACCAGTTGGCCTTGGGTGGCGACTCGTGATGCTTAAGGATAGAGTATTGGTGGATGAGCAGTCCATGACATGCAACACTCCACTTAGACCCTTACTTAGGCTAGACGGACGGTTGGCGAGGTCCAATACTATCAATCGGCTGGTCACGTCAAGCCCTAATACCTATATGATTGCACCAACCCTATTGCTCTTATGGTAACCCCACAACCCTTTTTATCATATGGGTGCTAGAAGGCGGTGACTGAGGGAATGACGTTAAATTCTATCTGATGGTGAGGTTCCAGTTTTGGAGGTTTGGGGAATGTGGAGCACCCCTTCGTCACCATTGCTTCCAGGTCAACTCTGACCCGGATTGGTAGTACCTGTTAGGGTCCCATCTATGGATTAAAGAGAACAATGTATTATTTTAAAAAATCGTGTATCCATTAAGAATTAATTTATTTCAGAACTTTATAGGCATTAAATGACCCACTGAAGTTGATATGCCGTAAAACAAAACAAACCAAACCAAAGGAAGAATAAGAAGACAGTGGCTAGACCACGTTTTTCCCTCCCTAAACAAAATACTTTGTGCTATATATATTTACCAACCCCTCCGCACGAGCATGATGTAACACAAGGTCAATATCTTAGGCGGGGTTCATCAGATTTTTCTTCTCCTTGACCGGTTGCCTAACCAAGGTTAAAGCGCCCAGTCTGCCCAACTATTTATCCATAGCTGGAGGGAGAGTAGGATGCATACCTTTCCCATGGGTATTAGCGCTAAGTGAAATGCCATTACCACATCCAGAATTTGAACTCGGGGCGATGAGTCCATTTCCCTTGATGTTAACCATTACAGCACGCGCTTCCATGCTATATGCTCAGGACTGGTTGCATCTCTCTGTCTGTTTTGTATTTATTAAATGATTTTCTTTACTTTGGAAAAGATGTAGAGAGGATACAACTGGCCCAAACCCGTACACGTGGGGTACGTGGTAAATACCTAGTATACCCACCCGCCCCTCGGGGCGGGGGTCAGTGGCTTTGGCCCTGGACCGTGGCTACAATTAATAGCGTTGATCCCAGGGAGCTTTCCCCCCAGGCAATACCTTCCCCCTAGATTTAAAGGGGCAGGGCTGGGTTTATTGCCCAGTGTCTGGGGCGCCTCCCTTGAGGGGGAATGCCGACGGGATCAACACAATTTTTGAAACCGCCACCCATGAGCTTCGGTTTGTGGGTGGTCCGAGGTTAATAGGGTACTGTGCCTAACCCGTACAAGTGAGGTACGAGGAATATACTAGTATACCCACCCGGCTCTCGGGGCGGGGGTTCAGTGGCTTCGGCCCTGGACCTTTACAAGCTAATAGCGTTGATCCCTGGGTTTATTGCCAAGTGCCTGAGGCGCTCCCCTTGAGGGCGAATGCCGAAGGGATCAACGTGACTTTTCACCCGCCACCCATGAGCTTCGGTTTGTGGGTGGTTCGACGTTAATAGGGCATTACACGTGGGGTACGAGGTAAATACCATGTAGATTTGGTCAACAGTATTAATAATGTAAAACAATCTTATTAATAATGAAGGTTTAAATGAAAAAATAAAATCATGGAGAATGTGACGTAAATAAGTATGGTGATTGTGACTTGAGTAGTAATATAATTTCAGTTATAAACAGAAAAACACACAATCTCCATTATAATAAGATGTGAATTGAAAACGACCCCATCCGCGATTTGAACTCGGCTCTCTATGTTCCTTTCTTACGACGATAATCGTTACAACACGAGTGTTTTTATTGCGTAACCCAAGCAGTTGAAATAAAGAAACGAAATAAAATAAAAATTAGAGCCTATATCCTATCCATGATTTGTCCCAACTGGAAGAAATTCCATTTTCTCTGTCTTGATGCCTATAAAAATTTAATGATACTATTTTGCATTAAAAAAATCTACAAATTGATTTATAAGATCAATATCCTTCTGGTCACCTTCGTCTAATTGAACACATGGGGAGGTGGATATAGGCGTTGAGTTAATACAGTTCTAAGGGGCAGTTATCTCTAGGCTGTAGGTTTAGTCATGGCCAAGGACGACAGTAACATAAAATAATAATTAACACGCCTTAACACTTGTACCCAACTATGGACTGAGAACAGTATACCTCGTGGGTTGAATAAACGGTTGGGTTCAAAGTTCCGTGAAGGTTCCCGAGTTCGAAAATAAGGTTCCGAGTTCTTGAAGGCTAATGTATCCGACAAGAAATACCTGAAGAAGTCAAAAGGGTCCATCGGCCGAAACGTTGTTCAGATAACAATATATATATATTTACCAACCCCTCCGCACGAGCAGGATGTAACACAAGGTCAATTTCTTAAGCGGAGTTTAACAAGTTTGAATTCAGAGTTTTCATTCTCCTAGACTGGTTACCTAGCCATGGTTAAAGAGTCCAGTCTGTCCTGCTATTTATCCATAGCTGGAGGGAGAATTGGATTCATACCTTTCCCAAGGATATTAGCGCCATGTGAAAAGCCAACGGCTTCATTCAAGAATTGAACTCGCGTTGACGAGTCCATTTCCTACGACTCTAACCATTAGACCACGTGCCTCCAGATAACAGATAACAATATAGATCAGAAGAATATTCCGAATAATCCAAATAATACAACTTATCAAACCTCCTCAAAAATGTATGCCCTGTCGGCTGGGGCGTTAGAATGCACCGACTGCACCTCTGCAGAGGCGTAAGACTCCCCCAATGGGGCCACCTGTTGGCCGTGGGTGGCGACCCGTGATGCTTAAGGATAGAGCCCAGGTGGATGAGCAGTTGATGACATGCAATACTCCACTTTGGCCCTATCTTGGGCTAGACGGGCGGTCGGAGAGGCCCCCTCCGATTAATCGGCTGGTCACGTCAAGCCCTAGCACCTATATGATTTTCCCAACCCTATTGCCCTTATGGCAAGCCCCAATCCCTTTTTATCATATGGGTGCTAGAAGGCGGTGGCTGCGGGTCTACATGTCCTGGGAATGACGTTAAACTCTATCTGATGGTGAGGTTCCAGTTTTGGAGGTTTGGGGAATGTGGAGCTCCTCTTCATCGCCATTGCTCCCTGGCCCACTCTAACCCGGGGTGGTAGTACCTGTTAGGGTCCCATCTATGGGTTAAATAGAAAAATGTATTTATAAAAAAATTGTATTATCCATTAAGAATTGATTTATTTCAAAACTTTATCGGCATTAAATGACCCACTGAGGTTGATATACCGTAAAACAAACCAATCCCCAAAAAAGAAACAATTTTAGAGAAATGGGTTGAGGTTTTGTTCGCCATTCCCTTAGGATTCAATAAGATTTAGACTTGAAAAATATCAAGACTTCCAGTCGTTTGGCTTTCTTTGCTTGATTTCCAATTACCGATTATCGGTCACATTTCCAATGTTTCAGCATGTGACTTAAGGTCGCAAGTAGGAAACATCCAATGATGATCGTGCTCGCCATTCAATATTAATGACTCTTCGATACTCGCTTGCCAGCCATTCTCTAGGATGGAACGCTCCAAGACATTAATGAGTGCATCACTCTAACTGGACTTACACATGAACCAGATTCTCTTCTCAAAGACCATTACCAACTTTAAGTGACAGCTGTTTCTAACTATCAATAATTGGTTCAATCGAACATAATATACCTAAATTCCACCATCGTATGTCACCCCACCAAAGAAAAAAAAAAAGAAAAATCATGGAATTAACCGAATTTAACGAAATTTTCTCCTTAAGCTCCTTACTTTACCGCACAGATCCCTGTGATACTCATACGCTGAGTTGGCGAGAGCCGGTATTGAACTAGGAACCTTGTGGTTCTCTAGCCGAACGCTCTACCGGCTGAGCTAAGCGGAATTAGCTAGCTGATCAATTCCACTAAAAATGTTTTAGTCTCTCTATTCAGCCCCAGCAAAAGAATAGCCCCAAACCATGATATTTGATGCGGCCATTTATTTAAGTAGGTAAGAGTTTCATATTTAGAAAATCGGCATTAAAATTATTTGCTAGTATATGGATTAATACAGAATATTATAAATTGCCAAACAATTAACATATATGCAAGCCTTTAGGAAGTGCGTTGTGTAATGGTTAAAGTCAATAGGAGAATGGACTCGTCACCCAGAGTTCAAATCATGGACGTGGTAATTGCATTTCACTTAGCGCTAATACCCTTGGGAAAGGTATGAATTCTACTCTCCCTTACGTTAACCCAAAATTCAGAGTGGACCAGGGAGCAATGGTGATGAAGGAGTGCTCCACATTCCCCAAACCTCCAAAACTGGAACCTCACCATCAGATAGAGTTTAACGTCATTCCCAGGACATGTAGACCCTCAGTCACCGCCTTCTAGAACCCATATGATAAAAAGGGGTTGGGGCTTGCCATAAGGGCAATAGGGTTGGGAAAATAATATAGGTGCTAGGGCTTGACGTGACCAGCCGATTAATCGGAGGGGGCCTCTCCGACCGCCCGTCTAGCCCAAGATAGGGCCAAAGTGGAGTATTGCATGTCATGAACTGCTCATCCACCTGGGTTCTATCCTTAAGCATCACGGGTCGCCACCAACGGCCAACAGGTGGCCTCATTGGGGGAGTCTTACCCCTCTGCAGAGGTGCAGTCGGTGCATTCTAACGCCCCAGCCGACAGGGCGGTTAATAAGGCTGTGAAGTTTGGCAGACATTTTTCGTGGGTAAGCACCTCGACACCATAAACCCATTAGCCTAATGGGCAAAGTCACCATCTTGCCTGATTTACAGGCCCAATTTTCCATCCAGCAAATTTAGGGTCCACCTTTCCTCTAGAAATCCCTACTGTATATCCCAAGGGAAGTTTCTGGTCACAACTTAGATAATCTATTTCCTTAATAGTAAAACAAGAAGTATCCAAAGGATTACCAACTGCTATAAATGTTGTTATTTGGGCTAAATTATGCTAATCAATTCACCTTGTAGACCAGTGAATGTTGTAGGTTTTCTTGTAGTATCATCAACATCCACCTTGATCTTAACCTTATGCTGTTGGCTAAAAGAGATAAATAGCTTTGTTATAGAAGACCACTGTCCATCGATAACCGAGCGGGGGAGGTGCGCTCGTTCTCTCAACCTCCGGAATCTCGCATTTGTGGCATTACGTTTAGGTGTAGTATTATTTTAAATTGGATTTAGATTCCATTGTTTTGATGAGTTCCCAAAAGGACGTCCCTATCTGAATAGTCAGTAGTTAAAAAAACAGAAATTTAGTTAATCAAAATTGCTTAGGGAAATTGAAATGCTAAATCTATAATTGAAGAAAAATATTTCCAACAACATTTAGATTTTTTTAAATATATTCGCTTGAAAAAAGTTTATAACCGATCAAGTTAACTTTTTCGTTCTATAATTATTTTTCATAGCTTTAGTCTTAAGACATCGGTACAGCATTAGGTTAAAAGGGTTCATTTTTAGCGAAAATTGAAAATCGGGATCACTTATATCGCGTACAGCTAAGAACCCCTTCCCAGATACTCACAAAAAAGAGAAATTAATAGAAATAAAAGAAAAATCTCAAAAAATTATTAATGCCACAAATGACAGACTCATTTTCCCAATAAATATTGGTTTGAATTTTATTCGTTCAGAAAGGGCGAATTTTTCATTATCCGAACAAAAAATCCCAAATACAAAAAGAATGTCTACTAAGGCTTTTTATTAGCCCACCAAGCATGAAGTTTCGTTTACAACAAATAAATCCCCTCATGGACAGACAAAGAAAAAGGTGGTTTTAATAGAATAGAATAACTGAAGTAAAAGAAAAACTACAGGCAGATTTCTGCTATATCTAAACGGATTCTATTATTTCTGGTTTAGAAACACGTAATCTTTTGTCTTGTCATACGGTTTGGTTTGGGTTGTTTTACGGCATATCAACTTCAGTGGGTCATTTAATGCTGATTAGGTTTTGAAATAAAGTCATTCTTAATGGATTCACAATTTTTTATAAACACATTTTTCTATTTAACCCATAGATGGGACCCTAACAGGTACTACCACTCCGGGTCAGAGTGGACCAGGGAGCAATGGTGATGAAGGGGTGCTCCACATTCCCCAAACCTCCAAAACTGGAACATCACCATCAGATAGAGTTTAACGTCATTCTCAGGATATGTAGACCCTCAGCCACAGCCTTCTAGCACCCATATCATAAAAAGATTTGGGGCTTGCCATAAAGGCAATAGGGTTGGGGCAATCGTATAGGTGTTAGGGCTTGACGTGACCAGCCGATTGATCGGGGGGCCTCTCCGACCGGCCGTCTAAGTAGAGGGTAATGGACTGCTCATCCACCAAGCCTCCATCCTTAAGCATCACGGGTCGCCACCAACGGCCAACAGGTAGTCTCATTTGGAGGAGTCTTACCCCTCTGCAGAGGTGCAGTCGGTATATTCTAACGCCCCAGCCGACACCTACCACCAGCTCTTCACTTTACCGCAAAGATCGCTGTGATACACATGCACCAAGGTGGCTAAGGCCGGTATCGAACCAGGGACCTTGTAGTTCCCAGGCGGACAAGCTAAACCGTCTCTAGATTGTTCTAAATCTCAGGAAAACAAGTAAGTAAAGTCGTCGGGGTGGCCTAAAGTCAGTATCAACCAATCAGCGAGGGAGTCTATACCCTTTTCACTAGCGCGAGACCAAGGAGATTGTTTTTGCGTTTGAGGTGTAGCGCCACACCTCCCATCAACTCCTTACTTTACCGCACAGATCTCTATGCTACTCATACGCTGAGTTGGCGAGGGCCGGTATCGAACTAGGAACCTTGTGGTTTCTAGCCGAACGCTCTACCGACCGAGCTAACCCATTTTATACTAATCCAATCATTATTTGATTCCTGTTTGTAGAAAATATTGTTTTCGGTTGAAATCCAACCTGATTATCTGGTGTCGCTTATCCACCGAATTCTTATGTTTTTTATGGGTTACATTACCTCAGCTAAGTAATGGACCATTCCTCTTTATTATAAAGAAAGAGAATAGAGGAAAGATAGAGAGGGGGTTAGCGCGCGGAACAGATAACGCTAATATGTACTCATACGCTGAACTAGGAACCTTGTGGTTTCTAGCCGAATGCTCTACGGACTGACCTACTCCAGTGAATTAACAAATATCAACACGAATAATCAAAAGTCGGATGAGGATGTATCATTGATGCGTCTCAATTCCGACGTTCATAAAAGCGATGCACTAAGCCGAGCCAGTTGCAAATGACCCAATCATAGTTTTCAATTCGTTCCATCACTTATATAAGTTAATACAGGCTTATGAAGATCAAGCTCTATTCCAGACACAGAATTTTAGGTGGCCCAAGGCATTTTTAGATTGGTGAGTGATTGTAGAGGGGGGACCTCGTTCTGGTCGTTCAACCACTCCATGAAAAATGCCACAAAAGTCAGGTAACATTAATCAGCTAATTTCCAATCAGGGTTATATACCTGAAAACGTAGATAAAAACCTGTTTGATTCTATTAAAGACCAACTCTTAAAAGGTTGTGGGCTACAAGAAACTTTTTAATGGTTATCATCGTAGAAAATGGACACAGTGAACAGAGTTCAAATCCTTGGCGAGGCTGTTTTCATTTCCCATATCGATAATACCCTTGGGAAAGGTATAAATCTAACTATTCTCAACCAAGCTATGGGTAAATAAACGTACGGGTGTACTGGTCTTTTCTTTTTATATAAAAATATTTCCCCAGATATCAGTTTGAAAAATTATTTTATTTTGAAAACTGGGTTATCTGGGTTTTGTCCTCACCGGTAGAGCTTAGAAATATATATATATATATATATATATTATATATATATATATATATATATATATATATATATATATATATATACATACTAGCTAAAGTACATCATAATGTCGCATTATTAGCACGGATATCCATGATAATCTCATCCCAGCCGACCCTATCAATCTTTGTTCTCGGGAGGTCCTCTGCACTGCACCCAGTATCCGCACAGAGCTGGTCAATGTACGTCTTTGCTGGGCGACTCACACTGGCATTCCCATTAGGGTAGGTCAATTTTTCCATTTTTCAAAATATCAAATTGTCCATCTATACGAATGTTTTGTGTTAGTATACTAAATACTGATACCAAAAATTAGATATTTTACTTGCACCACATGATTTTTTTTAATGGCATATCAACCTTCATGGGTTATTCAATGGATTTTAATTAAGATGAATTTAATAGTGCAACTGGAGTTGGTACTCACTTATCATCAATGACCATCCCATTAGCTACTATACCGCATATGGACTCCCTCAACAAATTGCAATAAAAAATGCAATGGAATCTATAGATGGGACCCTAACAGGTACTACCACTCCGGATCAAAGTGGATGTGGGAGCAATGGCAATGAAGGGGTACTACATACTCCTTAGAGATGCAGAATTGGAGCCTTGCCCTCAGATGCAGTTTAGTGTCATATCCAGGATACCCTGGAAGGGATTGTGGTGTAATCATTTGAGGAAATAGTATCAAAGATCGTCTAATAAAATGCACTAAAAATCCTCGTTTTCGCAAAACCTAGCCTTTAGAAAACGAGGATTTTTAGTACATTTTAGTAGACGATCTTTGATGCTATTTCCTCACACAAAGATGCAAGTAAAAGATCTAATTTTTGTATCAGTATTCAGTATACTAACACAACTTTCGCATAGATGGACAATTTGATATTTTAAAATGGGAAAAATCGATCTACCCTAGTGCCCATTTGCTGGCTTCTACAGGAGAACGTCACTTATGAGTTCGTCCTTGCTTCTCCAGCAGTGTCCTGCAAGTCTTGCTCAGATGGTTTGGGTGATATGGGGCAGTAGACCGTACAGCTGTTTTTATAGTGGGGTGTTGTTTCCACGTTTTGTTTAGGATCATACACAGCATTAGTGTAGGAATATCTACTGAAAAACATTTTCCGCCAGCAAGAAGTATTTTCCTTTGCAAGCCATAGCAAGACTTATCACGACCAGAACTTCTTGCCCATCATTCAACCGAACGGCAACCCAACATGCGGACAGGAAGACATTGGAGTGACAACTATCTGGAAGTGAGGAATTATTTTTTCTTCAAATTTCATTAGCGCGTGATTATTCTACTAAGCGCATTGCAGTAGTGGACTGAAAAACAAAAACGAGGTTACGGATTGGGGCCTCGGGACAATGGGTCTTCCAATGGTTCTATTTAGGAAGGAGTAATGGACTTTAAGTTTTAATTGAAATGTCATCGTTATTAAAGTTAAAGATTACTTAAATGAATAGGAAAAAAGTACAAAAGGATTGTTTGGTTTGTTTTACGGCATATCAACCTCAGGGGGTCATTTAATGCCGATAAAGTTTTGAAATAAATCAATTCCTAATGGATAATACAATTTTGTTTATCAACTCATGTTTTTCTATTTAACCCATAGATGGGATAAAAGGATTGTTATATATTCGAACGAAAAGCCTTACAAAATTATTCAGTTGCAAATTGATTTATTCACAAAGCATTTAAGTATTACATTTAAAATAAATAAAATCAAGATCTCAATAGATTTCGTTTTTACCGTGTTACGGTTACATACAAGGAGTTTTATTAATCGATAGATTAGAAAGTTTAGCTGATTGTGACAAGGCCGCTATGAAGTACAGAAAATTGGAGTGTAAAAAAAAAATCGTCTTCCAGACCGAAACAAAATTGCTATGATGTGGCATGAATTATATAATGCAAGTATTTTTTAGCCTGGTTCAAGGTCACTTTGGCGAGGTGAAAAATTTAAAGTGTATTTCATGAATTTCTGCTGAGAAATGGGTAAAAAAAATATTTTTATCTCAGGCGTAGACAAGTGGGATACCAAGCTAGCACAATTTTTATTTAAGAGAGTTTAAGGTCCTGATAGTTGATATCTGAATATTTTTTCATGATTATTATTATCGATGTCTTTTACTAGTCATACAAACTGGAGCTTAAGCCCCTGTATCGAGCAAAGTATTCAAGTAGATTTTTTAATCTAAGGATTAAAATGTTACAAAGTTTAATAATCTGAATATTAGGAAAAGTTCCAATTTATAGCCTCATTTAAATTTGTATTTTGCAGAGAGTACAAATCAGAAGTTAAATCACTTCTCATAAGTAGCAGAATTATTTTATTTGACACGGAGCAAGTTAAGAGAATATAACATGTTGAAGTTTCCTCTAGGGGAAAGTGTCATCCGTAAAGTTACGTTTTATTTAGTTTTGACAGCTAAGAAGGTTTTATTTGGTTAGTTTTACGGTATATCCACCTCAGTGGGTCATTTAATGCCGATAAAATTTTGAAATTAAGTCATTCTTAATGGATATTCAATGTTTATTTATAAACACATTTTCCTATTTAACACAGAGGGACCCTAACAGGTACTACCACTCCGGGTCAGAGAGCAATGGTGAGGAAGAGGTGCTCCACATTCCCCAAACCTGTAACCTCACCATCAGATAGAGTGTAACGTCATTCCCAGGACATGTAGACCCTCAGCCACCACCTTCTAGTACCCATATGATAAAAAAGGGTCTGGAGCTTGCCATAAGGGTAATAGGGTTGGGGACAATCATATAGGTGCTAAGACTTGACATGACCAGCCGATTGATCAGAGGGGGCTAGGAAGGATTTAATAACCATGCACATTTATATATATTTCAGGCCTAACAGTTTTTAGGATTAAGGATGGGTAGAGAGTATAGAACAATGTAGTGTTCGTATGAAAAAAAAAAAAAAAAATCTAAATGATACAGATTACCAAACCTCATTAAAATCATTAAGACAACTAGTTTAGTATTCGTCCGGTGAAGACAGTTTTTGTGTGGAGGTTAAAAAGGTCAGAGAAGAATAAACATACTAATAGCTATCAATATTCATTTAGCTCTAAGCCAAATCTCCATGTTTGAATAGGTCTTACGTTAGAACTTTGAAGATTCGGGGCGATAACTGTATAGTTACAAAGACAATAACAATGCTATAGAAGTTACAAAAGTGAAAGTGTAAATGCAAATACTAATTAAGTGTTTAGTAAAAAAAAAAATAAGGCGAAATTAATAATACAAAACAGGACATGTAAAATGTGCGAAGAGAGGTAAATTACAGTTTTGGTCCTTGGTGTTTCTAGGTAAAAATAATTTCTATTAGACATTACAGCAGTTGAAAGACTTGGAAAAAATTACAATAAAAGTTGATTTAGCTTCGGCAGATGTCATGTCTAAATAAAAGAATCCTAAGAAAATTGAATTCTGTTTCTAGCGTCAAGATAAAATACGATATATTGTGCAAGTATCCTTAGATTAAAAGAAAATATCAAGTCTTATCTAAAGGGAATCGATATAGTGCTTTAAAGGACCTACTGCCGTGCGGTTCCAATTAAATTACGTAAGACTTGTTTAAAAGTCTGTTTAAAATATTTTAAGTTTCTGGGATAGATCTAGGTACGTCAAAATGTTAAATTGCTCAAAGATATTTGGACCCGGATTAAGACTACCAGGGAGTTTCCAGCCGTCAACGTTATTTTGCTTACTAATGTGCGCATCTATCCATTGATGATAAAGGGTACTTTCGAATTACTTTCAGAAGATGTAGTAATAAGACTCGAAACGAAGCAAAAGCAAGTAATTTCTCGATCCCTTAATCACAAACTAGGAGGCAACTAAGTCAGTCAGACAATGACTTTAGCAAAGACACTATTAAAACAGAAACCATGATGCCGAGAGTTACATAAAATGCAGTGGATTCGGTGAAACAGTTTGTTTTCTCATCCTTCTTATCCCGGTCTTTCTTTTGACATAATATCGGAGCAGACCGTTTCTGTTCAGCTGCTCCTGAAGAGATGTCTTCCGGCTTATTTTGAAGACACTTGCTTCCAACAGGGTCTGACGAGCTAGTTTCGGCTTTATTATTACAGAGTGTTGTGAATTCTAGAAGTGGTGTTTGAGTTACGGTAGGGATTGTCACAGTTGTCGTATATTCAGCAAAGTCTGTGGTGGGAGCGCTAGTTGCAGAATCGGGGAAGTCCCTGTGGAGGGCAGTTTTTGTTGATCCAGACAGAATTGGATCATCGGCTTCGTTATTTGACGGATTATGGGTGGCGGTGGATTTTTCTGTATTTGTTAAATTTTGTGCCACAGAATCAGGCACGCCCAGAGCCCAAGGTGTGAAAATTGCGAGGAGATAAAAAAGACCGGATGTCTTATTCATTGTGTGCGACTTGAAACCACAATGCTGAGGTCTCCTGACTTTTAGAGGTATATATGCAGGGTTATTGGGAATGGGGTGATTACAACATATCTATGGTAGCACCTTTATGATACAATAATTTCAGCCTATATCTGTTGATCATCCCTGTCAACAAACTGTTAGAATCTTCCGCTGGATGCTTCGAGTTTTATTTTCATAAATTTATTCCCATATATATATATATATATGGGAGTAAATATGGAAATTAAATCCGACAATATAAAGAAAATTTGAAAAAACAAGTATTCCGAAATTGGGATGAATTTAAATTCATCCCAATTTCTGAATACTTGTTTTTTCAAATTTTCTTTATATATATATATATATATATATATATTATATATATATATAATTAATGGTGATATTATGATTTCACACTCATAACTTAAAGTTTCTTGGTAGTCCAATCATCTTTCCATGCAAATACTTTTCTCATTTTTTCATTCACTATTCATTATATATATATATATATAATATATATATATATATATATATATATAGTGTGTGTGTATAGAATTGAACAAAACAGAAGCCTCTTGCTTGGCAATTTTATTAACAATCTTTTCCAGCTTTCTGGCCAACTTCTTTTATATTTGGATGGAAAACGTGGATTAGTTTGCCAAATTTTGTTATCCCAAGTACTTTCGGCACATCGAAGTGCCATCTTCAAGGGTGATGCGTTTGTGTTCCAGTTTTGGGGATAAAAATTTTGGTGGACTAATCCACAGATTCCATCCAAGTATAAAAAGGTTTACCAGAAAACTTGAAAAGATTGTTGATAAAATTGTTAAACAATAGACATCTATTTTGTTCAATTCTACTTGAATAAATGAAATAATGCTGCCCAAATACACACATATATATATATACCAACCCCTCCGCACGGGTAGGATGTGACACAAGGTCAATTTCTTAAGCGTAGTTTACCAGGCTGGAGTTCAGTTGTCCTTCTCCTTGACTGGTTACCTATTCAAAGTTAAAGAACTTAGTCCGTCCTACTATTTTCCCATAGCTGGAGGGAGACTAATTGGATTCATACCTTTCTCAAGGGTATTAGCACTATGTGAAATGCAAGCAGCTTGGTCTAGTAATTGAACTCGGGTCGACGAGTCCATTTACTACGACTCTATTAGATTACGCGCCTCCATTATATGAAATATGTCATTAGAAAATACTATATTTACCAACCACTCCACACGAGCAGGATGTGACACAAGGTCAATTTCTTAAGCGGAGTTTACCAAGTTGGAATTCAGAGTTTTCCTTCTCCTAGACTGGTTACCTAACCAAGGTTAAAGAGCCCAGTCCGCCTTACTATTTACTCATAGCTGGAGAGAGAGTAGTTGGATTCATATCTTTCCCATGGGTATCAGTACTATGTAAAATGCAAACAGTCTCGTCCAGGATTTGAACTCTGTTCGGCATGTCCATTTCCTACTACTCTAACCATTACACCACGCGCCTCCACTCATATAAGTGTCAATAGTTTTTATTGTCTTTTCTTTTTCTTCTTTTAATTTAACCCTTTTCCAGTATGTTAACAACAAAGAGAATACCAACGGAATCCTTGATCCTACCCGCCATCTCGTCTGGGCGTTAGAATGCACCGACTGCACCTCTGCAGAGGGGTATGACTCCCCCAATGGGAACACCTGTTGGCTGTGGGTGGCGATCCGTGATGCTTAAGGACGGAGTCTTGGTGGATGAGCAGTCCATAACATGCACAACTCCACTTGAACCCTTACTTAGGCTAGACGGGCGGTCGGAGAGCCCCCCCCCCTCCGATCAATCGGCTGGTCACATCTCAGAAGAACCGAGACCATCTAAACTGCAGCACTGTCGGGATCGGCTAGAATACTCAGAAGAGTCCTGGAGACCTGAGAAGACAGAACTCAGCCTCCAATTAACAACCAGCTACGACAGGTGTGAAAAACTCATAATAATAATAATAATAATAATAATAATAATAATAGCCATAAAAATGTCGGCCATTGCATCTGTCATCTCCGAAAGACAACACTGCTTTGATTCAGGATGGGCAAAGATTGCGTAAAATTCGTTTGGTTTGGTTTGTTTTGTTTTACGGCTTATCAACTTCAGTGGGTCATTTACTGCCGATAAAGTTTTGAAATAAATCAATTCTTAATGGATAATACAATTTTTTTTATTAACACATTTTTCTATTTAACCCATAGATGGACACTAACCGGTACTAACCACTCCGGTTCAGAGTGGAACCAAGAGGCAATGGTGATGAAGGGGTGCTCCACATTCCCAAACCTCCAAACCTGGAACCTCCCCATCAGATAGAATTTAACGTCATTCCCAGGACATGTAGACCCGCAGCCACCGCCTTCTAGCACTCATATGATAAAAAGGGGTTGGGGCTTGCCATAAGGGGCAATAGGGTTGGGGATCATAATAGGTGCTAGGTGCTTGACGTGACCAGCCTATTGATCGGAGGGGGGCCTCTCCGACCGCCCGTCTAGACCAAGATAGGGCCAAAGTGGAGTATTGCTTGTCATGAACTGCTCATCCACCTGGGCTCTATCCTTAAGCATCACGGGTCGTCACCCACGGCCAACAGGTGGCCCCATTGGGGGAGTTTTACCCCTCTGCAGAGGTGCAGTCGGTGCATTCTAACGCCCCAGCCGACAGGGCGGCATTGCATCTGTCATCTCCGAAAGACAACACTGCTTTGATTCAGGATGGGGAAAGATTGCGGAAAATTCGTGTTCTGGCTGTTAAATTTGATCTTCTGAACTTGGTGTGCCATGAAACCGCCAATGACTATGTTAGGTATCATCTTATTGGGCCATAAATCAATTGATTGAAAGATAATAGATTTGTTGCCACGTTCTTCGGGGGGGGGGGTTCTGCGCTTGTGCACCAATGAGACAAATGCATTTATCTCGACTCCGTGAAAATAGCGTAATAGTGCTGATAGAATTTTATTTGGATAGTGAAGTTCTATGTTCGACTGGTAAATGTTTGTATCATACGGACAACCCTGGAAATATAAAACTTTCATTGGTAAATCATTTTTTCTGTTGGTTTTTATTTACTCTCTGTACAATCATTATGATAAATTTTCTTTTGACAAGATTTGAAATATATATATATTTCACTGCCAGCAATATATAAAGCAATGATCGTCTTATACACTGGATCTCTCTGGGTGATCGTAAAAATATATAAACAAATGTATGTATTTAATAGTTTAACCACCACCCTTTACGGTAAGCTGTCAAATGGCCGAGTGGTTAAGAAATCGGACGGACAAAAAGTCAGTCAGATTTCGCTCCTGGTCATAGGTAGTTGTTGTGTCTAGCCACACTGAAGAGGCGTGAAACTCCGAAACACGGCGTCTGTGGATGACTTATCATGAACAAACCTTCTTGACGTAATCGGAAGCCATCACGGAACTTTGAACCTAACCCTTTATTCAGTCCACGGGGGTATCCTGTTCTCATTCCGCTAACCATAGCTGGGGTACAGGTGTTAAGCTGTGTTAACTATTATTCTATGCTACTACTGTCCCTGACCAGGATTGAACCTATCTAGAGATAATTGTCACTTAGAACTGTTTTAACCTAACTCCTTTATCCACTATGCTAATTGTCCAATTGGACAATTCAGTGTGAATTTTGGGAACACCTATACCCCAGCTATGGTTAGCGGAATGAAAACAGGATAAGTGGATGAGCAGTTCATGACTTGCAATACTCAACTTTGGCCCTATCTTGTGCTAGACGGGCGGTCGGAGAGGCCCCCTCCGATCAATCGGCTGGTCACGTCAAGCCCTAGCACCTATATGATTTTCCTACCCTATTGCCCTTATGGCAAGCCCCAACCCCTTTTTATCATATGGGTGCTAGAAGGCGGTGGCTGCGGGTCTACATGTCCTGGGAATGACGTTAAACTCTATCTGATGGTGAGGTTCCAGGTTTGGAGGTTTGGGGAGTGTGGAGCACCCCTTCATCACCATTGCTCCCTGGTCCACTCTGACCCGGAATGGTAGTACCTGTTAGGGTCCCATCTATGGGTTAAATAGAAAAATGTATTTATAAAAAATTGTATTATCCAAAATGATTTATTTCAAAACTTTATCGGCAGTAAATGACCCACTGAGGTTGATATGCCGTAAAACAAAACAAACCAAATCAAAATCTAAATATCCAACCTGGCGTATATGGTAAAGTCAACTAGTACATAAAATAAAGTATCATTGAATAATTCAGAGGTTCAACAGAAAACCTATTGCATTCGGGTGAGTGCAGCGTGTCATGTAATTACTACACACGCGAGAGAAAAAAACGAATATTGTATGAGTATGTCAGAGTTAATTAAGTTAGTAAAAACAGCATAAAAAGTAGAATGTCCCCTTTCTCATTAACACGTTAAGCATCGTGATACATTTTTCATCATGAGATAATGACGTTTTTCACGAAGAAACATGGATCCAACTCCAAACACCAAACATTCCCTGTCGTGTGTGATTATACGTAAATAGACTTAATCTTTTCGGTAATGCTCATGACCTCTAAGGTTAGAACAGGATATTTTGATATCCAATGTATTTCTGTTTGAAAAGTAATTGACTACCCGTGAAAATGATCTAGGATTATACGAATGCTTATTTTAAGCAGGAGTGAAGCAGTCATTATCACTGCAAATCTATATCAATTATAGCGAAATTTTTGGTTTAAAAAGGTGTCCAGCGAGAGACAGATCAACACAATTATCCTTTTTTTTTTTTGTTAGGAAAGTACTTATATATGGGCGGATTATAAATACACACACGCACACACACAACACACAACACATATATATATATATATATATATATATAATATATATTGAAGTGGACAAACAATAGAGATAGCCGACAATTTTGGAAGATATGATGTGCTTAATTGAAGTCATACTTAATTTGAAAATTAATCAGTTATAATTAAATGAATTAGGCGTGCATATCGGTTTAAAGCATTAATGTGCTATATTATAATAATGTATTATCATAAATATTCATCTGGGAATAAATATCAGAAAACTCCGGTTATTGTTTTGAATTTCTTTTATTTAGTAGTAGTGGTGAATTTTCGGGATTGTAATGATCTCCCTTCTTTCAAGACCTCAGTGCAGTAGTGACTTACATACATGTATTATTTTAAATATGCGTGACAGTTTGTTTTTTGTGAAAATAAAATGAAATACCATTTTTTTAAAAGAAAAATGACGTGACATTCTGCTATTTAAAAACAAAAAAGAATCTCTAAAATATTTTCGATTTTTTATTTAATTTGTTTAATAATGTATTGGTTGTTTTTATTTTTAAAAAACACGATCGTATTTATTTAAAAATTCGTGACAGTTGTTTTGAATTAAAATGAAATGAAAAAATACCCAAAAGAAAGATATTTTAAGGGGTGGTAAAAATATCGCTTTCCATATCACATTAGCTTTTGGAAATAGCCTTTAAATGGCTAGGGAGTTTTTATAAGTAGCACGGGTCGGATTTGAGCTGGCACCGCTTAGTGCTTTTTTTTTTAGGGCAGAATGCCAGGACACATGCAATATGCACCTTTTGTTTTTCCTCTGACAGATCGACAAAAATCAATTAGAGTTCTGTTCAACTGGAACTAATTAAACAGAATTTCATCATGTTTCTTGACTTGCCACATAAAAGGCGTTCCAATTACGATTACAAATTGTTACCTGGTGTCTGAGCAGTCCATGACATGCAACACTTATATTAGTCCTTTACTTCGGCTAGACGGACAGTCAGAAGGACCCAGTCCCATCAATCGGCTGGCCACGTCAATCCCTAGCATCTACATGATTGTTCCGACCCTTTTTCTCTAATAAAAACCCTCAATCCTTTTTATCACTACCCCTGATTTAAAAAAAAAAGTAAAAATAATGGAATTATAGGGTTTTAATGAAATTTTCAGTGTTTATTTGTCAATGGCTTCATTTTTATAAATTCTATTTTATTTAAAAAAAATCATTTTACCTAAAAAATTATTTTATCTAAAATCTTGCAGGATTTTTTTTTTAAAGCTTTGGTCCACTTTTGTTTTGCGAGCGTAAAATATCCGTGAAGTGATTTATAGGGTCGGGCAAACCAGCAAAGATGTGTAATAATTTTTTCTTTTTAATCCTTTAAACTATTACCAAAAAAATCAGGAATTGTCAGATTCTAATGAAACTTTTCACAACTTTATTCATTGAAATCTAAGTGGTGACATTTGGCTTCATTTGAAGATAGAAAAATTAAAATATCTGGTTATATGATTATTAGCGGCTTTATCAAATAAACAAAAGGCAGTAGCTGAGTCTTAGTGTTTGGGGTGTGACTTCAAATAACTGCATGCTATGTAAGTCTAGTTCTGGAACTCTGGGGATTAGAGAATGCTCCTTTATTGCTATTAATCAGGGTACTCTGACACGGAGTGGTAGTACCTGTTATTGTCCCATCTATGGTGAAACTGATAAGACATTAGAGTAAAAATGTTTTTTTTTTAGTTTTTAATAAGCACCAATAATGAATAACACAAAATTGGCTACAACATAAATAACCCAATCCAACTAACCATATTGTCAATTTTTCCGTCTCAGCGTCTAAAGCTCTTTTAAATCTTACAGTTGACCGTCCACAGGTGGAAATCAGCCATCAGATAACTCCACCTTAGACCTTACCTTTAGGCTAGACGGGCGGTTGGAGAGGCCCGCTCCGAATCATCGCTGGGTGACGTCAAGCCTAGCACGCTATCTGATTTTCCCAACGCCTATTGGCCCTTATGGCAAGCCCCCCCTTTTTATCATATGGGGTGCTAGAAGGTGGTGGCCGAGTGGTCCTGTATCATGTCCTGGGAATGACGTTAAACTCTAATCTGATGGTGAAGGCTTCCAGTTTTTGGAGGTTTGGGGAATGAATGGAGTACCCCTTTCATTCACCTATATGGCCCTTGGTCCCACTCTGACCTGAGTGGTATCCTGGGTCCTCATTCCGTAAACCATAACGCTGGGGTGGAGTTAATCTTGACACTAAACTCCTACCCAGCTAATGGTTAGCGAATGAGGACAGGAGTACCGCTGTGACTAAAATAAAAGGTTAGGCTTCAGAGTTCCGTGATGGCTCCCGATTACGACAAGAAGTCCCGAGTCCGACAAGAAAATACCTGAAGAAGGATGGAGGATATACGGCGCGAAACGTTGTACAATATCAATGAAGATGGTGGACAGATAGTCCGAATAACGCAAGACTAATACTAAAACATAAGACAGTTTTATCGTAAGAAGGTGGGGGAAAGTGATCAATAGATTATGTTAATTCACTAAAATTTTTTTGATCTTCGGCTATGGAAGATTATTAAAAACTGTGCAAGGCCGAAATTATTCTCCAATCTTGAATATTTAGGTACCAACAATGTTTACTCTCATAGCTATTTTCAAAATAAATCAATACCCCTGCTGAAAAAAAATTACCCGAAAATCCGGAAATATCCGATTTAATTACATTTTCAGTGTTTGATTTATCAGGTAATGAACTGTTATACTGTATTGCTTTTATTTTTCAAATCTAAAATGTGTGACTGGTTTTCAATCACTCTAAACTTTGACGCCCCCCACTATGTTTTTTGTTTCTTAGGCGCAAAATTAATCGTTGGGTTATACAGAATTGATACTGCATTCTGGCATAGATAAAAAGACAAAAGACCATAATAAGGTGTGAAATAGAAAAAAAATATTATAAAGAAAAAAATTTGCACCAGAAAATATTACTAGAAAATCTGGATAATTAAATGTTAAATAAAAATAAACTTGTATATGAAATAACAATTTTCTTTTAAGATTATCAGTAAAATAATTACTGGCCTCGACATTTTTCTGTTTAAAAAGGCGAGGCTAAACTTTAAAGCCTGAGATTTCTCTGGTAGTTATTACATCAGCCTAATAAAGTAAGCTTGTTATTAAATATTTTTAGAATCTAAAAATATGAATCTTAACTAAAAAATATCGGCTATATTCTACAATGATTTAAATCTATTAAAAGATTTTAAAGGGTTATTTCTTTGCATTACTATTTCCAAATTAACATTACTTTGTAATTTAAAATGCAATTAATTGTAATACAAAATCAGCTTCTAAAAAATCTTCAGGATAAACTGACTGAAGAAGGGCGGTCACAAACGACACTTTTATTCAAGAAAAAATAATAAAGTAGGCATCAGATAAGGGGTGGGGGTTAAACTAAGAAGCTGAACTCCTGTCGTGCGCCTAGGAACCACACGGGGGAGTTTCTGGTTTTGATACCGCCCTCGCCAACTCAGCCTATGAGTAGCCAAGGAATCTGTGCGATAGGTGTCGCCCTCCCACCCCAGACTCAAAACATCTCATTGGTGTGGTGCTTGGGAAAAGGGGATATACTCCCTGTCTTGCGATACCGACAATTAGGTAGTTCCGGCCGACTTTTTTAACGTATATTATTGTGCTCATGTAGTAATATTTCTATTTTCATTTATAACATTGTAGAGTATATGAGTACACTAGAGATCTGTGCGGTAATAAGGAGCTGATGGTAAAGTGTGGCGCTCCACCCGTAGAGCTCAAAGACAAATCTCATGGGCATGGTGCTAGTGAAAAAGGGATAGACTCTCACGATGAGCGACTTTAGGCACGCCAGACCACATGACTTACACTTACAATAAAGAATTTTTTTTTATCACTCGCAGTTAGATTTTTAAAAAATTTACAATCTTCACTATTTCAAGTTTCTCTATACAGTAATGTATAAAACTACAACTTCTCAATTCTTATTTCGAGGACTAGCATTAGATTTTTCCATGGTTAATGCTGACTTTGGTTATAGAATTCTTTTTTTTTAATACATTGAGTGAACGCCAGGTAGACTTTTTACCTTTAGACTACAATTAAGGACATTTTAATAGGCAATGTACTCGAAAAGTATTCACTTTGGTTTGAGGAAAAAAAAAAAAAAAAAAAAAGAAAAAAAAAAAAAAGAAAAAAAGTTTAGTTTATTTACATTTGCTTCTATTATAATTAGCGATATTTAGACAAACGAATAGAACCAGTTTACCGGTGTTTAGTATTTAGTATTTATTCGATAACTTCCATTTCATTAATCTTGGGGAAAAAATCTCAATTATTTTTAACAGATGTATTAAATAGTTTGTGCAAACTTTAAATATTCATAAAGAAATTAGTACGTGGAGAATGGATTTAATAATTAGCCTTGTTTAAAAGTAATTTGAAGCTAGTAAAAAAAAGAAAAAAAAAAAAATTATCAAGTTAAAATCCCTTCTCATTCTATAGAACTAATTTCATATTTTGTTAGAGGTTTTAAGAAGGCAAAAACGTTTTCCGAAAGATGAAAAGGCCGAGACATTAGAAGTTTATTTTAAACTTTGGGGCGAGCATGGAGTTTTCGGCAAGCCTATATACATTATGGTAGCTTGTCTCTTTTCTTACTAAGCTTAGTATACAATGGGGGGAGCCCACGTGTATAAGATCTGCGTTGATTAATATTTAATTAGCATTGTAATGAAAATGCATCGTTTGCTAAGTTGAAAAGAAGCCTGGAACTAATACCTGAAATAGTTTTTCTGCAAAGTTTTATGAACAATATCGTTGAAAGATGTCTAAAATTCCAAACTGTTATAGATGTAAACTGTAAGCACTCAAGATTAGTTTTTAAGCGTATAAACGTCTACAAAATCCTCGATTAGTAACTTTGTTTTTTCTTTTAAAGATTTGGAAGATTAAAAGAAAATGCAAAAACGGTTTCAATACAGAATATCATTACACTGCGATTATGAAAACATACAAATTTGGAAGCAGATTATGAACACATCAAAGGATTTTGGTTTCATATTTGCTAGACATATTTAGTAGAAAGACAAAGTTTTCTACCTTCGTATCCGAAAAATATTGAGGAAAATTCTATTTATCAATTTTAATATTAAGCGACAAACTCAAGATTGAAAGGTTAAATGAAAAATAATATAAATAGTGAAAGCCTAGATTCAATGCGAATGACTAAAAAGTTACATATGAACTTTGTGCAAAAAAAAAAAAAAAAAAAAATTGAAAGATTAAAAGCAAATAAATTTGCGGAAAGACGATACTGACGCTGTAGGATCACAATCAGGGTAGTCTTTTTTTAAGTTTAAAGCTCATTTTTAGCTTTGTTTGGGTAAAAGCGAAACATTCAAAGAAAAACAAAAGTATTGTTACCATCAGTATCATATCAAATCAAGAAAGGTGTCCAAATTGTTTGAATGTGAGGATAATACATTTTTGACTGGTTTGGCAAACTCCCAGACTGGTAAATCTCATAAGAACTTGTGCCATCCTTCAAAAACGCATTCTAATCAAGTGATGCCCAGAGGAAAGACAATTACATGTCGTAATATTCCTTCCTGCTGCTTGTAGTTAATTATGAATGAGACAGAGCTAGAAAAGATGTCCTATATATATATAATGCATGAGTTAAAGAAAACTTTGAAATAAATTAAATGTTTAATTTGTATATTTCATTTAAACAAACTATATCCATTGCTGACAAACCAATACATATCGAAAGTTGTTAAAGACAAAACATTGTTCTGATTCTTGTCTATAAGATTCGGTAAACTGATTGTAAAGACTTGCCATGAGGTACGAATAATTCACAAAGACCAACAGAGTAAT
>CM042152.1:92508525-92523525 GCA_023376005.1 Doryteuthis pealeii
CACACACACACATACTATATATGTATATATATAATATAATATATATATACGAGAGAGAGAGAGACGGAGAGATTTGATCATGTAAATGACAAGACAAACACCCCCAGTATAAATAAAAACATTTCTAATACCAATTAATCAAAACATGAACATATATATATTATATATATATATATTATATATATATATATAAATATTATATATATATATTACTATATATATATATAAATAAAGTTTGTCTTTATAGATTCATTGAAGCATTGTGTGCTGTGTGTAATATAAAAGATTTTTGAAGCAATTTACAATGGCAATACGTGTGAATTTATTAACTTTTTTTAAATATTCGGAAGTAAATTCCATCTTAAACAACAGAAGATTTACAATTCGCCGTGGATAAGTACTATAAAAAATCACCTTAGTACTTTCAATTACTTTCAACTCAATAACTCTGAAGATGGAATTTTTACTTAGTTGAAAAAAAAAAAAAGTTAAATAAAATTCAACACATATTGCATTGTAAATTGCCTTCAAAATCTTTATATTATATATATATATATATATATATATATATATATATATATATATATGTGTGTGTGTGTGTGTTGGTGAGTGTGGGGTTTACGTATACATTTATACACATGCATACTTATGATATAATATAGATAGGTACTCAGTCGGTAGAGCGTTCGGCTAGAAACCACAATGTTCCTAGTTCGATACCGGCCCTCGCCAACTCGCATATGAGTAGCACGGGATCTTTGCGGTAAAGTAAGGAGCTGATGGTAGGTGTGGCGCTCCACCTCAGATACCAACCAATCTCCTTGGTCTAGCGCTATTGAAAAGGGACAGACACCCTCGCTGATTGGCTGATACCGACTTTAGGCGCCCCGACGACTTTACTTTTTTTTACTTTATAGGTGAAGTGTGTAAAGTCGTGGTGGTGGCCTAAAATCAGCCAGACAGTGAGGGAGTGTATCCCTTTTTACTAGCGCTAGACCAAGGAGATTATTTTTGGCGTTGAGGTGGAGCGCCACTCATGCCACCAGCTCCTCACTTTACAGCACATATTCCTGTTGCTACTCATACACTAAGTTGGTGAGGGCAAGTTTCGAACCAGGAATCTTGTGTTCTAGACGGACGCTTTTCCGACTGAGCTAAACCGACCCTATATATATATATATATATAATAATATATAAATATATATATATATACTATATGTAACACACACAATACATACATATATGTATACTTATATACATATTACACAACATACATACATATATATACAATATAATGTATATATGTATATATATACATATACAAATATATATACATATATAACATATACATACACATATGTGTTTACATATATACATATACACACAAATATATAGGCATATAAAGGTATATTATATATATACATATATAGACATATATATATCATATGCATACATACATATATATATACATAGGTTACATAATCTATGCGGTTGCATAAGATTTGTCAATCCCTGTAATTCTGAGGGGATGGCCCTTTTCATACCATGGCGGGTCCTTCCATGGAAATTACAGGAAGCCCGCCAAAATACGTGAAGTCACGTAGAACTGTCGGTCGCCAGTTTTGCAGTTGGACGTCCAGGCAGTGAAGTGTACTGCTGAACTGTGACTCACTCTGCATACGGCGCGCTATGTTAGTTAGCAGATGTCTGGTGGGGATTTAACAACAAAATAAGATCAAAAGTAAATCGAAGTCTTGTGTTTATTACCTAAAAACTAACAATGACACAGGGCTTCTGATAAGGAGAAATCCCTAACAGAAAACCAGACCGAAGTCCCCAAGTTCAACTCCAGACGCAAGATCTTAGAAGATGCCAGACCAAGTCAAGATGATAGAAGATATACCAAAGACGATCAGAATACTAAAGACGGCGAAAGAATGGAATTAAAGAAAGAGGTATGCAACATTATAATTATTTAGTGCCAGTGAGGAAGGGATATGCAACACATACATATATATATATACATATAGTAATAGCATAATCTTTACAGACACTGCCCTCCCTCACAAGGTATGCTATTGCTATATGTATATATATGTATATACATAATATATTACGTCAATATATATATGTATATATATATATTATATATATAATATATATGCATATATTCATACATACATATATATATACATAACATAACATATAATAAATACTCATATATATACATACATTTATCGTCAATATATGTATATATATACATATGTATACATATATATATATATATATAATATATATATAGTCAAATAACTCTGCTTGAGTCGATAAGATCATTAAAACTAGGAAATAAAGCGGAATATTTATTCGAACGACAGGAAGTTGTATTTTTTAAGTTGACTCCTACATACTCAAACGCCCTTTTGAATTCATGCATGGATTCTCACCACTCAAAAGAGTATCGACCTCCGGAATCCCATATGGATGGACATATTTACTGTATAAAGCATAAAAGTATGAATTCAAGGAACTAAAAATGGACGAAGAAACAGATAGTCTTCACTATTCTCTCATTTCCGTAACTAGTTTCAATTACTTACCCATACATATTTAAAATTTTCCTTTTACATGGCATTTTAACATGGCATTTATTACAGAAATCTTCCTAAATCTATTCACCAAAATATACCATTCTCTCTAGGAGACACTGACCTCATCACATATCCTATCTCTCGGTTAAATAGAAAAATGTATTTATAAAAAATTGTGTATCCATTAAGAATGAATTTATTTCAAAACTTTATCGGCATTAAATGGCCCACTGAGGTTGATATGCCGTAAAAAAACCCAACCCAAACCAGTTTAGTGGCAGATATGTTTTGCCGACTTTGACACAAGGCTATACAAACGAAACCCCAAGACTCAAATTAGATTAAGAAGCTTCATCAGATAATATTAACTAAGCTTAGCCCCAGTCGTAGAGCGTTCTGACTAGGAACTACAAGATTCCGCGTTCGATACCAGTCCTCGCCAACTCAGTATATGAGTTAGTTACTAGGATCTGTTCGGTAAAGTGAGGAGATGATGGTAGGTTGTTGTGTTCCACATCAGACGCAAAAACCATCTACTTGGTATGCGCCAGCAAAAAGAGGATAGACTCCCTCGTTGTTTGGCTGATACGATTTTAGGCCATTCCGACGACTTTTTTTTTAAATTAGAGTTCAATAATATCGGAGCACACAATCATTTCTCTCCATACAGTACGACACACCATAAGTAGTCAAGTCAGGCGCCTCGTGTGTTGTAATGGCTGTCAACTCGTGGTTCGAGAAGACCATTTCCTGTTTTTCTTTCTTTAACATCATAGTAAGTGCCAGTAGCATTTGACACTCTATCCTTCTGTTTTCTCAGATGACTCACCAGGCCAGCCCTGGAGAGACATACTCTTCCACATAAACTACATGTTGGAACTTTCTCCGTTTGGAATGTTACTGGGCTGAAAATTGCCCGTTTCAATTTTTTAGTGTTTTAATTCGGTTGGACTCAAATTCTTCCACAGACAGGTAGATGGTGGCTCTCCAGTCAGGTCTATTACGAGCTAGCTTCTTCCAGTCCTCCACAGCAATGGAGTGTAATGGTTAACAAGCAACATACTAGATTATCACTTTTCATGTTTTGTGAAACATACTGTTAGCCTTGAATTAAACTTTAGTAAAATAAAAATGTAAGCTTATTTTAGTCAAAGCCACAAGTCTGCAAAAGGTGAGATCCACTAAGAATACAACTCACTATGGTACTTTGGTCGTTTACAGAGCTTCTTTCTTTACGAAGGGAGGAATATGGGGTACTATGTGTGAACCAAGCTCATTGCCAACCTACTTTACTAAACAACAAAGTCCCATAAAATGCCTATAAGTCATTACACTCGTCGATGCCTCACCATGTCCGGTGGGTTTGGGACTTAGACTAACCGACTACATCCTTTGCAGAGAGATAAGACCTCCCTAGCAAACAACGGTATCCTAGGTACGACACTTAACTCTTGTCTACATTAAACGGCTCGCAGCGGTTTCCCACTACTGCGATCTTACACATACCACACCAAGCAAAATACAAAAACTTACAGGTTAAAATTACCAAGAAAATTTGGAATAGCCATGGGGAAATTTGGTAGGCAAGAGTTCTAAAGCTCTGGTGTGTATGAAGTCAACCTTTCCTCTTCATCATCATCACTCACAGCTCCACCCAGATCAGTGTAGTGCCTGTTAGGTTATAAACTACGATTTAAAATGTATGTTTGAAAATTATTGGTATTGGATAGGAATGCCTTTAAACCAAATAACTGCCATACAAATGATTATATCATTAAAATAGAATACTTAGTTAAAGCCATACAATTGTGTATACATTATTAATCTATTTAATCTATACATATATAAAGGGTAGTTGTGTGTATAATGTATGTCCGGAGGAGACTTTAAAAATAAAACAATTAACGACCAAGTAAAATACACCAGAGCTTGGTTTTTGAGTAAAATAATAGAGATTTTATTATATTCGTGAAGATAATTAAAAAAATAAAATTTAAATGTAAACAGCATGGATGTTTTTTTTTTTCATTTAATGCTTTAGATAATAGACATTTAACATTTCTTCAGAGTAGCTGGATCAATGCAGGTCTATTTTTTACATAGAGATTTAAATGGGGGCATCCACGAAGATTCAACTCAAATTCAAAACTTAACTTTAAAAAATACCGACGCGGTAGCCGCTGTAAATTTTATATATACGAAGACTTGTAAGTAATTAATCATTTACTAATCTAAGCTTAGCTGTGTAATAAGACCAGAAGTATGGCTTAGTGGCAAAACGTGCCAAACTTCAACAACGTAATAAGCGAGCTTTGAACTCCAGTCGCGTTATTACGTGTCGCTTTTGGTCTAATACCTTTGGGAAAGGAATGATCCTCTTTGCCCCCACCAATTGGTTAAACAGTACCACCTCAAGGATGGCTTTTGGCATTAAATAACCCACGATGTGCCATTAAAATAAGATAAAAATAGAACAAACCAGAATTATGAAGCACCAATTGAAATTGAACTCACTAATAATAGTCTGCTAATCTATCTTTCAACAGTATAACAGGTGATAGGCCCTACTTGGTACTATATAACTGCGTACAAACGCATCCGCGGCAGGACAAAGTGCCCAACACAGAAGTGCTGGAACGAGCAAACATAAACAGCATGCCTGCCATCACTGCGTGAGACGCCTGCGCGGGCTTGGCCATGTCAGGAGGATGAACAAAAAGGCCGCATCCCCAAAGACCTACTGTATGGGTAAACTTGTGGAGGGGACCTGACGGCAGGAGACACGCCTACACTTCAAAGATGTCTGCAAGAGAGACCTGAAGACATGCCGCATCGACATAGACACGTGGGAGGCTTGTGCAGAAGACCGTGCAACCTGGCTCCTCCTCAATCAAACAAGGAACAAAAAGAAGTGAAGAAAGAGGAAAAAGCTGCCACAAGAAAAGAGAGCTAAAAGAAAGGGAAACAGCAGCACCCCCCAACACCTACAGAAAGCATCACCTTTTGTTTGCAGCCACTGCACCAGAGACTGAGGATCGGTCTGTTCAGCCACTCACGTAGCTGTAGGAAAGAGAGAGACAGACAGACAGACAGACAGAGACAGAGACACAGAGAGAAACTACGCCATCGTCTAAAATAGACGGAAGGTTGTCAACCAAAAAATAAATTATATTATTAGATACAAATTTTTAAAAAGTGTAATGTTTTAATAAATGATTTTGTAGGAAGGTTGAGTAGTAGCTTTCAATTGTAATTTTGATTGACGAGAAGAGAGTCCCTTGGTGAATTCAAGTTTTCCTTCTGTAGGAACGGTTGCCATATCAAAATTAAGACCCTTTCTGTCCATTTACCAATATTTGCAGAGAAAGAGTTGGATTCGTACCTTTCCCAAGAGCATTAGCGCTATGTAAATGCAAACAGCCACGTCCAGAATATGAACTCGTCTCGCCGTGTCCATTCCTTCGATGATAACCATTACAACACGCGCCATGCAATAGAACATTGAAGATATAAATAGTTAGATTTATAATCAAACATTTACATCAGATTTCGGAATTTAATTGTTCACAGGGGGTTTAATATGACGCAAGATAAACCAGAATAAAAACAAACTAGCAGACGCCAAAGATGAAAAAGAAAAAAGAGGATGTAGGCTAACTTTAATTAATTCTAGCAGAGTCGTCTCAGTTGTTCTACGTACTAAATAACACAAAGAGACAGGAAAGGAAAAGGTTATTTTGTTTTTTGTTGTTTTTTGTACATTAAAGTGAAAATAAAACAGGCAGGATTGAAAGATTGAAGAAAACTTATGAAATGACGAAGGTTGGGAAAAAAAGAAAACACCGAACCAAAATTAGAATAAATAACACCTGTACTCCTGCCATTCAACTTGTCTGGCAGCCATGTTTTGAATAAAATAAAATAAAAATTGGAATGAAATAACACAAGTCGGTTATTAACTGAAACACGTGCAAAATCCGATGGGATGAAATCGTTTGGGAAGGTGAAACGTATTCTTCCCTGCATCTTTCTCCCTCAAGAATAACAACAACAAAAATAACAATAAAAAGTTTACGTTGTATAGAAACATAGGAAAGATATTTTTTCTGTCGTCAAATCACAGCAAAAGAATGAAAGGCGGTAGCTCAATAGGGAATTAGGATATCGCCAAAAAGAATCAGAAAATTCTTAAAGATTCTTTTTTTTTCCTGTCTTAGAATTCTTTTAATCTAGAACAAGAGATCACCAAACTTTTTTACACAGTGGGCCGGATAATTGAAAAAAAATAACGAGCGCGGGCCACATTATTAAATCGCAGTAATTTCTTTTAAAGGAGAACGCTTCAAAGTAAACATTCTGATCAATTTAAATATATTAAAATCTCAAATATGTTAAAAACATAGTGTTTGCCCTTCCAAAAATATTTGTCTCATAGATTTGACCTATTCGTTGATTCACAGTAGCTATTGAAAATTACCCGTGTTTTTCAAACAGTCATAACAGTGAAAATTCGGGATTGCGTAAGTAAGAATTTATATTACCACATGATGGGACAATAGGATTTAGAGTTGATAAGGTGGGGCATGCTGAAAAAAAGGGTTGGGAACCCCTGATCAACCCTCTGAAATCTAGAATTTTTTCTTTATTTGAAAAGGGCCCACTTTGAATTCTGCTCTATTTGAAAGGGTCTATTCATCACGCAAATATTAATTCAAACTATTAGCTCAAAATGTTAGGAATATAAAAATGATCGGATAATTTAAAAGCAGACATATATGTACAAAACATTACATACGAAGACGCGTTTTGTAATGGGTATCGTCATGGTATCAAGTATTGCTATCTAACACAAATATTTGCACAAATCAAACTCTATGTATCAAGTGTCCCAGAACTAGGGATCAACATCTCTTGAACTGTAGCCTCACCACCCGATCCAATTTACTGTTATACCTAGGACATTGCTGTTGATTAGCTTCATGCATATCAATCATTTTTGGGTTATTTAATACTGAAGTCTTTTACTAACTATTAAATTTTTTCAAATAACTAATGATAATAATTTAATCAAATATATCTTTAAATAACTATTCTTAATACAAATAATTAGCTCACATTATTATGTTTATAAGTATTCCTACAATACTAATACTTGCACAACAATTACTTGGTTTAAAGTATTCTATCTAAACTAACAATTTACACACAATTACTTGGTTTAAAGTATTCCTATCTAATACTAATAATTTGCACACATTAATTGGTTTAAAGTATTCTTACTAAACTAATAATTGCACACAATTATATGATTTCAAGCATTTCAAGCTTAACATTATATTTAAATTTAAATGTATCAGAAACGTCTTCCCTCGGTTTCAGTTAAAAAGTTTTAACAAAAAAAAAACAAAAATTTTTTTTTTTTTCCAAATAAACCGTCGCGGGCCTGATAAAAGGACCTTCGCAGCCGTTATCCAGTTTGCGCTGTTTTTGTAACCTCTGAACAAGAATTTTGCGATGGAAACGTGAGACTATGTCGAGCATACTAAATCCAATATTTTGGCTTCTCAACCAGCTCGTATACGAGCACGTATCCGGTAAAAGAGCGGACAAGGGTGGACCGATATTTTGTTAGTTATACCTCTTTGTTCATTAAACCCCACCTCTACCTATACCTAGTGTGTTCGGCCACTGGACAGTTGAGTTGGTTAATAGCGTCGATCCCAGGGGCGTCCCCCCGGCAATTACATGCCCCCCTCGATTTAAAGGACAGAGCTGGTTTATTCCCAGCGCCCTGAGGCGCCCCCTGAGGGGTAATGCGACGGATCGACGCAATTTTTCACCTACCACATGAGTCTCGGCTGTGGGGGGTGCCCACATAAAAACGGCCTTTGTGCCATATCGTGTGAAAAGTGGACACATTTAAATACCACTTTGTCATAACTCCTTTGTTTACTATCTTCTCACTTCAAACTTGAAAAATCTTTGCAAAAACACATACAAATATTCAATAGACGGATGAAAATTTTGAGATCTGGCTTGATAATTAGCATTATTTTGATTATTCTAATTGGAAATAGCCTAGTGGATAAGAGGAAGCGTTAAGACAGTTCTAAGGACATTACACTCAAGTCTGCTGGTTTCAATACTGGGTCAGGGGCAGCAACATAGAATAATAATTAACACAGCTTAACACCTGTATCACACCTATGGTTAGGGAATGCAGAACAGGATACCCGTGAACTGAATAAAGGGTTTAGCGTTCAAACTTCCGTGATGGTACCGATTACGACAAGAAGGTTCCCGAGTTTGAATAGAAGGTTCCGTGTCGAAATGAAGGTTCCCAAGTCCGATAAGAAATACCTGAATTAAGCGCCGGAAGGCATATCGACCGAAAACGTTGTATATATAACAATGAAGATGACCACAATAGTCCGAATAATCCAAAATAATGCTAATTATCAAGCCTCATCTGAAAAATTTCTAGAAATTGCAGATAACCAATGAAGGCATGAGTACATAGTCGAATTAATCCAAATAATGGCTAGATGAAAATTTGTTAAGAAATTGAAGGTAATTTTGCGAGCAGTATCGGTGAAATTACTTCAAATTATTTCTTGAAAACATCCAATTCTTAATGACATTTTACACTATTTAAGTCTATGATCAGATTTGGCAATTTGTTCCAAAAATATATTACTTTCTTTACAACAAATTCAATACAATTGGTTAAAGAAAGAAAGAAAGAAAGAAAGAAAAAGTGATGTGAAGAAAGAACCAGTGAATGAATGAAATAGTAAAATAAAGCAAAAAAAGAAAAGGGAACTAAATACTACGAGAATCTGAAAAGAATTTTTTAAAAAACAGACCAGAAATTCATCAGGTAGAAATGAAAACACCAATGATTTTTTTTAAAAACTACAAAATAAGGAAATGAAATAATAAAAAGATCATACGTAAAAGAACGTAAAATGAAAACGATAGAATAAAAAAAAATTAACATCAAAAAGATTCTCTTTGTAAAAAGGCAATCCAATTCTTTTCTTTCCATTGAAGTGATTTCGCAATCAGTTCTCAGAATCATATGACGAAGACCTTTTGACGGAAAGTCAGCTGATAGTTCCCCTTTCATCAATATTTCTCCTCTATAAATCACTTACCATCAAAAATAAGGTGGGGGTCTTTCTGTTCCACTTTCATTCATTGCACTTTTTAGTTTTGAGAGTGCCTTACACAGTAAATTTTTCAGTTCAGAAGAAATATCAAAAATATTTCTACCGTAATTTTGAAATTTCATTAATCATTTTTGAAACATATCAATTAGATTCCACCCTGTCGGTTGGGGATGTAAAATACACCGATTGCACATCAGCAGTGGGCTAAACCCATTCCCCACGTGGTGACTTGTTGGCCAATGTGTGGTGACTTGTAATCTTAGTGTGGAATGCTAGCTCATCTTAAAATCAAAAACCGCCAGTCGGTGCGGCGTTAGAATGCAGCCGACTGCACTTTCTGCAGAGGGGTAAGACCCCCCAATGGCAGCACCTGTTGGCCTGGGTGGCGACCCGTGATGCTTATGGATAGAACCCAGGTGATGAGCAGTTCATGGCATGATACTCCACTTTGGCCCTACAATCGGCTGGCCACGTCCAAGCCCTAGCACCTATTATGATTTTCCCAACCCTATTGCCTTTTTATCATATGGGTGCTAGAAGCGGTGACTGAGTGGTCTACATGTCCTGGGAATGACGTTAAATCTATCTGATGGTGAGGTTCCAGTCTGGAGTTTGGGGAATGTGGAGCCCCCCTTCATAACCATTGCTTACAGTCCACTCTGACCCTGAGTATTACCTGTTTGGTCCTATCTATGGGTTAAATAGAAAAAATGTATTTAAAAAAATTGTATTATCCAAAGAATTGATTTATTTCAAAACTTTATCGGCATTAAATGACCCCACTGAGGTTGATATGCGTAATCAAAACCAAACAAAGCAAACTAAAATCAAATTGTAATTCTAAGACTTGAACTTTTATATGTTTTTACATGTGTTTATAAAGGGTTGCTTAGACCAGTCGGTCAAGTGTTCGGCTGAGAGCCTCAAGGTTTCTTAGTTCGATACCGGCATTTCGCCAACTCAGCGTTGAGTAGCACAGAGATCTATGCGGTAAAGGGAAGAAGCAGTGCGTAGGTGTAGCCGCTCCGGCTTCAGACACTAAAAATAAAAACATCTCTGCAGAAGTGAAAAGGGATTAGACTCCTTCACTGTCTGCCTAATACCGACTTTAGGCCACCCCAAGGACATTTGTTTTAATATATTTTTACACTTGATGTATATTGTCACATTTTCTGCATTTGGTGTCATCATGTTGTAAGATTCAAAGTTAATAATTGAACAACAGCCCGACACGTTGTGAGACAAAACATTTTAATAGGTGTACAGCACATGGTAACAATAAGCATACATTAAATACATAGTACTTAGATACAAATAAAAGATATAAGAGTAGAGTAAAAGGACACATTCTGAATGGTAAATACAAGATACAAATTTAGTATAAACGAGAACCCAATGTTACCATAAATATAAATGTTACAGACATGGAACTTAAGGAGAGTCTAGCTGCTATAAAAGACTTTAGAGTAATGTAAGGGGGGCCAAGACCCCACCGAGAAGGGGGTAGACATAAGTCTAACCCATTGTGCTCGTTCAGAGGCAGTAAGGAAAAAGAGAGCGGAAGCATTTGAATAAGCCGCTTATATACCAGAGATCCCCTAGTGGCCACAAACGCACAACGGCGGAAGATAACTCTTCCAGGCAAAGGGAAGATAATCCCCTACAATGTTTAAGGATGTATTTTGAAGGAAGGTAAGCCTCCTCACGGGTAAAATTCGCGCAATGCATATATTGATACCATTTTATGTTACATACTAGAGTTTTCACGGACCAAATCATATTATGTTGTATTACCTTTTCTTACTTTCTTTACTTCTTACTTGCTTCTATATTTTGACATCTTATTCTTCTGGCCGTCTTTGGTTCTATCTTCTAACATTTTGCGTTGGGTTTCCTGGGACTTCGGCTCTGGTTTCCATGCTGGATTTCTCCTGTATCAGAAAGCCCTGTGTCATTGTTAGTTGTAAACACAAGACTTCGATTTTCTTTTAATGTTACTTTATTCGGTAAATCCCCAACCAGCCATAACATAGCGCGGCGTATGCAGAGTTACAGTTTTAGACAGAGCATCATGGCCGACGCTCTGTCTGACGTCCACTGCAAACTAACCGAAAGCTCCTTACATTCTTAACCGAACAAGTTCTTCTATGCCTTCCGCGTTCCCACGATTTATCCCCTGAAGGCAAGGTTGGAGATGAGGTCAAATGCCGTCACTTACTTTCAGGGCCATCCAACTGCATGATCGCCCCATATCTTTATACTACCTTACATAAATATGAAAAGGTCATCCCTCAGGAATTACAGGGGATTGACAATTCTTATGCCACCGCATAGTTTGTAACATTTATATCAAGTTCTGTCTGGATAATATCTAACAAGCTTGTCTTTGATGACAGAAAGCGACTTAACTATCAATAGCTTGAAAGTAATTTAAAATTGATTTGCGTAATTTATTTAATAAACTTAATATAACAAAACCTAGCTAGACTGATATAAAATAAAATTCCTAATAAGTGTCCCCTCCAACTTCGATCTGAATCTATTCCGTGCCCCGCAACCAGTAGCTGATAATGCAATGAGTGGCTATATTTCAGGCTTGTGTGACAAACTAATTGTTTAGTAAATAAATAAGACGCATTTAAATGCTTTAAATATTTTACTGTACCATTGAAAATTACCCTCTTAAAGAAAAGAACAAGAAACTCTTTTGAATTTATTTGCCTCATCAGTAATATTCAACACTTTCCTTAGCTAATTTATCAATTGAAAAAGCAAATGGAATGTTGCTGCGAATTGTGCTGTTCAAAGACAATAACATTCTTACTATTTCAGAAAACCATCTCTCTCTCTCTCTCTCTCTCTCTCTCTTCTCTCTTCTATTATAATATTATATATATATATAAATATATATACTTACTATATATATATATACATACCCATATATATATGCATCTATATAATATACTTCATATATATGCATATAGTATACATATCATACATATACATATATACATATATATACATATACATATATATACAATATATATATTACTTACATATATATATATACTTACATAATATATACTATATATACTAATATATATATATATATTATATTACTTACATATGTATATATACAATACATATATATATTATATATATTATTATTATTATATATACTTAATATATATATATACTTTACCATATATACATATACATACATATATATATTACATATATATATATAATATATTACTCACATATAATATATATACTCACATATATATATATATATACTCACATATATATATATATATACTCACATATAATATTATATATATATAACATGACTCACATATATATATATATATATATATATATACATACTTCACATAATATATATATATATATATACTACTCATATATTATATATATATATATATAATATATATAATACTACAATATATATATATAATATATAACATAATCACATATATATATATATATATATATATATACTCACATATATATATATATATATAATATATATATTATATATATACATACTCATATATAATATATATGATATATATATATATTCAAGAAAGACAATCGTTTCATTTCGGCGCCGCTGAAGAAAAATCTGAATCTAGTTGTGTCGTTAATGAACTTGACTTGTTAACATTTCTTTCAAGCCCAAAATATTTTTCGTGTTTAGCAAAAAAACAAAATAAATCAGTTTTTCTTTTCTTTTGAATTAAACCAGGAAACCAAAACAGTCATGAATGATTGATAATTTTGTACTATTTAAGGTAAACACTTAATAAGGATGGCCTGGAAAGTTTCCAGCATTCATTTAACATAATCTGTCTTTCTTTTAAAAATATCAGAGCAAGTATCATTCGCATCACAAAGTAAAATTATCATCAGAGCATTATCATTCGCACACAAAGTAAATTTTGTCAGTGCCCAACCTAGAAGTAGCAGCTGAGTGCCTACCGACCAAAGAAAGACCAAACACTCTGTCCCCTGGGAGGCAGAAGCAGTTAGAGAAAAAGAGAAACAATATAAAAAAACAGCCAACAAAATAATAACAAACCCAACTTAAATTTAACTGAAATAGTAAACTAATAATTACAGTTAGTTAAGTTATTAAAAGTAAGCAATATTACTTATGCCAGTTAAATATTTAGTACAGTACTATTTCAGTAAAATTTTAAAAATTGTATTTCTGTATTGTTGGTAAAATAATGTCTGATTACAGATTCATCAGTCTTACATAAAAACCTTTTCAACAGCAAATGCACGGTTTGCACGGTCCAGCCATGATTCTATTTTTAAAGAAAAGAGAAAGCTTGAAATTCGTGGAACATTATTACTTCATGACAACCCGGCCCTGTTCGTCTGTGGCTTAGAAACACCGATGCACCGCCGCAGAGGGGTAAGACCCCTATCGGCTCATGGATGGCGGCCTGTGATGCTTAAGTACGGAATCCTGGTGGATGGAGTCCATGACATGCAACGCTCCTCTTAGACACGCGGTCCGGAGAGTCACCCCTCCGACGATCGGCAGGTCACGTCAACCCTATATCAATATGATTTCCAACCGATTGCCCTTGTGGCAAGGTCCAATTCTTTGTATCATATGGGCGCTAGGAAGGCGAATGGCTGAGGGTCTTCACGTCCTGAGAATGACGCCTAAACTATCTTATGTGAGATCCAGTTCTAGAGGTTTTAGGGAATGTGGAGCACCCTTCATCACCATAGATAGGAACCTAACAGTACTACCAATCCCGGTCAGAGTGGACTGGGATCAATGGGTGATGAAGGGGTGCTCCACATTCCCTAAACCTCTAGAACTGGAATCTCAGCATAAGATAGTTTAGCGTCATTCTCAGGACGTGAAGACCCTCAGCCATCGCTTCTAGCGCCCATATGATAAAAAGAATTGGACCTTGCCACCAAGGGCAATCGGGTTGGGAAAATCATATTGATGATAGGGCTTGACGTGACCTGCCGATCGATCGGAGGGGTGACTCTCGGACCGCGTGTTAAGAGGAGCGTGCATGTCATGGACTGCTCATCCACCAGGATTCCGTACTTAAGCATCACAGGCCGCCATCCATAGCCGATAGGGGTCTTACCCCTCTGCGGCGGTGCAGTCGGTGTATTCTAAAGCCACAGACGACAGGGCGGGTGTCATGAAGTAATAATAGTTCCACGAATTTCAAGCTTTCTCT
>CM042152.1:92526025-92536025 GCA_023376005.1 Doryteuthis pealeii
AAGATAGAACCAAAGCCGGCCAGAAGAATAGATGTCCAAAATATAGAAGCAAGTAAGAAGTAAAGAAGTAAGAAAAGGGTATACAACATATATCGATTTGGTACCGTGAAAACCTCAGTATGTAACATAAATGGTAATCAATATAATGCATTGCGCGAATTTTACCCGTGGAGGAGGCTTACCTTCCTTCAAAATCAGCATCCTTAAACATTGTAGGGGATTATCTTCCCTTTGCCTGGAAGAGTTATCTTCCCGCCGTGTTGCCGTTTGTGGCCACTAGGGGATCTCTGGTATATAAGCGGCTTATTCAAATGCTTCCCTCTCTTTTTCCTTACTGCCTCTGAACGAGCACATGGGTTAGACTTATGTCTACCCCCTTCTCGGTGGGGCCTTGGCCCCCCCTTACATTACTCTAAGTCTTTTATACAGCATAGACTCTCCTTTAGTTCCATGTCTGTAACATTTATATTTTATGTACATTTGGGTATCTCGTTTATACCTAAATATTGTATCTTGTATTTACCATTCATGAATGTGTCCTTTTATCTCTACTCTTATATCTTATTTGTATCTTAAGTATCTATGTACTTTATGTATCTTATTGTTACCATGTGCTGTACACCTATTAAATGTTTTGTCTCACAACGTGTCGGAGCTGTTGTTCAATTATTAACTTTGAATCTTACAACATGATCGAACACCAAATGCAGAACAATGTGACAATATACATCAAGTGTAAAAAATATATTTAAAACAAATGTCCTTGGGGTGGCCTAAAGTCGGTATTAGGCAGACAGTGAAGGAGTCTATCCCCTTTTCACTATCGCTAGAGATTGTTTTATTTTTAGTGTCTGAAGCGGAGCGCTACACCTACCACTGCTCCTCACTTTACCGCATAGATCTCTGTGCTACTCATACGCTGAGTTGGCGAATGCCGGTATCGAACTAGAAACCTTGAGGCTCTCAGCCGAACACTTGACCGACTGGTCTAAGCAAACCCTTTATAAACACATGTAAAACAATATAAAAGTTCAAGTCTTAGAATTTTACAATTTTGATTTTAGTTTGCTTTGGTTTGGTTTTGTTTTACGGCATATCAACCTCAGTGGGTCATTTAATGCCGATAAAGTTTTGAAATAAATCAATTCTTAATGGATAATACAATTTTTTATAAATACATTTTTCTATTTAACCCATAGATAGGACCCTAACAGGTAATACACTCAGGGTCAGAGTGGAACTGTAAGCAATGGTTATGAAGGGGGCTCCACATTCCCCAACCTCCAGAACTGGAACCTCACCATCAGATAGAGTTTAACGTCATTCCCAGGACATGTAGACACTCAGTCACCGCCTTCTAGCACCCATATGATAAATAAGGGCAATAGGGTTGGGAAAATCATATAGGTGCTAGGGCTTGACGTGGCCAGCCGATTGGTAGGGCCAAAGTGGAGTATTGCATGCCATGAACTGCTCATCCACCTGGGTTCTATCCATAAGCATCACGGGTCGCCACCCACGGCCAACAGGTTGCTCCATTGGGGGAGTCTTACCCCTCTGCAGAAGTGCAGTCGGCGCATTCTAACGCCCCACCGACTGGGCGGTTTGATTTTAAGATGAGCTAGCATTCCACACTAAGATTACAAGTCACCACCCATGGCCAACAAGTCACCACGTGGGGAATGGGGTTTAGCCCACTGCTGATGTGCAATCGGTGTATTTTACATCCCCCAACCGACAGGGTGGGATCTAATTGATACTTTCAAAAATGATTAATGAAATTTCAAATTACGGTAGAAATATTTTTGATATTTCTTCTTGAACTGAAAATTTACTGTGTAGGCAACTCTCAAAAACTAAAAAGTGCAATGACAGTGCAAGTGGAACAGAAAAGACCCCCACCTTATTTTGATGGTAAGTGGATTATAGAGGAGGAAATATTGATGAAAGGGGAACTATCGCTGACTTTTCCAGTCAAAAGGTCTTCGTCATATGATTCTGAGAACTGATTGCGAATCACTTCAATGGAAAGAAAAGAATTGGATTGCACTTTTTACAAAGGGAGAATCTTTTTGATGTTAATTTTTTTTTATTCTATCGTTTCATTTTTACGTTCTTTTTACGTATGATCTTTTTTATTATTATCATTTTCCTTATTTGTCAGTTTTTAAAAAAAAATCCATTTGGTGTGTTTCATTTCTACCTGATGAATTTCTGGTCTGTTTTTTAAAAAAAATTCTTTTCAGATTTCTCGTTAGTATTTAGTTCCTTTCTTTTTTTGCTTTATTTTACTATTTCATTTCATTCACTGGTTCTTTCTTCACATCACTTTTCTTTCTTTCTTTCTTTCTTTCTTTAACCAATTGTATTGAACTTTGTTGTAAAGAAAGTAATATATTTTTGGAACAAATTGCAAAATCTGATCATAGACTTAAATAGTGTAAAAATGTCATGTAAGAATTGGATGTTTTCAGAAATAATTTGAAGTAATTCACCGATACTGCTCCAAAATTACCTCTCAATTTCTTAACAAATTTTCATCTAGCATTATTTGGATTATTCGGACTATTGTACTCATCTTCATTGTTATCTGCTATTTCTAGAAATTTTTCAGATGAGGCTTGATAATTAGCATTATTTGGATTATTCGGACTATTGTGGTCATCTTCATTGTTATATATACAACGTTTCGGTCGATATGCCTTCCGGCCTTCTTCAGGTATTTCTTATCGGACTTGGGAACCTTCATTTCGGACACGGGAACCTTCTATTCAAACTCGGGAACCTTCTTGTCGTAATCGGGTACCATCACGGAAGTTTGAACCTAACCCTTTATTCAGTTCACGGGGGTATCCTGTTCTCATTCCACTAACCATAGGTGTGATACAGGTGTTAAGCTGTGTTAATTATTATTCTATGTTACTGCTGCCCCTGACCAGTATTGAACCAGCAGACTTGATGTAACTGTCACTTAGAACTGTCTTAACCTTCCTCCTTTATCCACTAGGCTATTTCCAATTAGAATAATCAAAATAATGCTAATTATCAAGCCAGATCTCAAAATTTTCATCCGTCTATTGATATTGTATGTGTTTTTGCAAAGATCTTTTTCAAGTTTGAAGTGAGAAGATAGTAAACAAAGGAGTTATGACAAAGTGGTATTTAAATGTGTCCCACTTTCACACGATATGGCACAAGGCCGTTTTATGTGGGCACCCCCCACAAGCCGAGACTCATGGGTGGTAGGTAGAAAAATTGCGTCGATCCCGTCGGCATTACCCCTCAAGGGGGCGCCTCAGGCGCTGGGCAATAAACCCAGCTCTGTCCCTTTAAATCGAGGGGGCATGTATTGCCTGGGGGGGGGACAGCCCCCTGGGATCGACGCTATTAACCAACTCAACCTGTCCAGTGGCCGAAACACACTAGGTATAGGTAGAGGTGGGGTAATGACAAAGGAGGTATAACTAACAAAATACGGTCCACCCTTGTCGCTCTTTTAACCCGGACTAACGTGCTCGTATACGAGCCTGGTTGAGAAAGCCAAAATATTGATTTAGTATGCTTCGGACATAGTCTCCGTTTCCATCGCAAAATTCTTGTTCAGAGGTTACCAAACAGCGCACTGGATACGGCCTGCGAAGTCCTTTTATCAGGCCCGCCGACGGTATTTGAATTTGTTTGTAAAAACTTACTGAACGAGAGACGTTCTGATACCATTTAAATTTAAATATAATGTTAAGCTTGAAATGCTTGAAATCATATAATTGTGTGCAAATTATTAGTATTAGATAAGAATACTTTAAACCAATTAATTGTGTGCAAATTATTAGTATTAGATAGGAATACTTTAAACCAAGTAATTGTGTGTAAATTGTTAGTATTAGATAGGAATACTTTAAACCAAGTAATTGTGTGCCAAGTATTAGTATTTGATAGGAATACTTATAAACATAATAATGTGAGCTAATTATTTGTATTAAGAATAGTTATTTAAAGATATATTTGATTAAATTATTATCATTAGTTATTTGAAAAAATTTAATAGTTAGTAAAAAGACTTCAGTATTAAATAACCCAAAAATGATTGATATGCCATGAAGCTAATCAACAGCAATGTCCTAGGTATAACAGTAAATTGGATCGGGTGGTGAGGCTACAGTTCAAGAGATGTTGATCCCTAGTTCTGGGGACACTTGATACCATAGAGTTAGATTTGTGCAAATTATTTGTGTTAGATAGCAATACTTGATACCATGACGATACCCATTACAAAACGCGTCTTCGTATGTAATGTTTTGTACATATATGTCTGCTTTTAAATTATTCCGATCGGATTTTTATATTCCTAACATTTTGAGCTAATAGTTTGAATTAATATTTGCGTGATGAATAGACCCTTTCAAATAGAGCAGAATTCAAAGTGGGCCCTTTCAAATAAAGAAAAAAAATTCTCAGATTTCAGAGGGTCTGAATCAGGGGTTCCCAACCCTTTTTTTAGCATGCCCCACCTTATCAACTCTAAAATCCTATTGTCCCATCATGTGGTAATATATAATTCTTACTTACGCAATCCCGAATTTTCACTTGTTATGACTGTTTGAAAAACACGGGTAATTTTCAAATAGCTACTGTGAATCAACGAATAGGTCAAAATCTATGAGACAAATATTTTTGGAAAGGGCAAACACTATGTTTTTAACATATTTGAGATTTTAATAATATTTAAATTGATCAGAATGTTTACTTTGAAGCGTTCTCCTTTAAAAGAAATTACTGCGATTTAATAATGTGGCCCGCGCTCGTTATTTTTTCAATTATCCGGCCCACTGTGTAAAAAGTTTGGTGATCTCTGTTCTAGATTAAAAGAATTCTAAGACAGGAAAAAAAAAAGAATCTTTTAAGAATTTTCTGATTCTTTTGGCGATATCCTAATTCCCTATTGAGCTACCGCCTTTCATTCTTTCTGCTGTGATTTGACGACAGAAAAAAATATCTTTCCTATGTTTCTATACAACGTAAACTTTTTTATTGTTATTTTTGTTGTTGTTATTCTTGAGGGAGAAAGATGCAGGAAGAATACGTTTCACCTTCCCAAAACGATTTCATCCCCATCGGATTTTGCACGTGTTCAGTTAATAACCGACTTGTGTTATTTCATTCCAATTTTTATTTTATTTTATTCAAAACATGGCTGCCAGACAAGTTGAATGGCAGGAGTACAGGTGTTATTTATTCTAATTTTGGTTCGGTGTTTTCTTTTTTCCCAACCTTCGTCATTTCATAAGTTTTTCTTCAATCTTTCAATCCTGCCTTGTTTTATTTTCACTTTATGTACAAAAAACAACAAAAAACAAAATAACCTTTTCCTTTTCTGTCTCTTGTGTTATTTAGTACGTAGAACAACTGAGACCTTCTGCTAGAATTAATTAAAGTTAGCCTACATCCTCTTTTTTTCTTTTTCATCTTTTGGCGTCTGCTAGTTTGTTTTTATTCTGGTTTATCTTGCGTCATATTAACCCCCTGTGAACAATTAAATTCCGAAATCTGATGTAAATGTTTGATTATAAATCTAACTATTTATATCTTCAATGTTCTATTGCATGGCGCGTGTTGTAATGGTTATCATCGAAGGAAATGGACACGGCGAGACGAGTTCATATTCTGGACGTGGCTGTTTGCATTTCACATAGCGCTAATGCTCTTGGGAAAGGTACGAATCCAACTCTTTTCTCTGCAAATATTGGTAAATAGGACAGAAAGGGATCCTTAATTTTGATATGGCAACCGTTCCTACAGAAGGAAAACTCTGAATTCAAACCAAAGGGACTCTCTTCTCGTCAATCAAAATTACATTGAAAGCTACTACTCAACCTTCTCCTACAAAATCATTTATTAAACATTACACTTTTTAAAAATTTGTATCTAATAATAATAATTTATTTGTTTGGTTGACAACCTTCCGTCTATTTTAGACGATGGCGTAGTTTTCTCTCTGTGTCTCTGTCTCTGTCTGTCTGTCTGTCTGTCTCTCTCTTTCCTACAGCTACGTGAGTGGCTGAACAGACCGATCCTCAGTCTCTGGTGCAGTGGCTGCAAACAAAAGGTGATGCTTTCTGTAGGTGTTGGGGGTGCTGCTGTTTCTCCTTTCTTTTAGCTCTCTTTTCTGTGGCAGCTTTTTTCCTCTCTTCTTCACTTCTTTTTGTTCCTTGTTTGATGAGGAGGAGCCAGGTTGCACGGTCTTCTGCACAAGCCTCCCACGTGTCTATGTCGATGCGGCATGTCTTCAGGTCTCTCTTGCAGACATCTTTGAAGTGTAGGCGTGGTCTCCCTGCCCGTCAGGTGCCCTCCACAAGTTTACCATACAGTAGGTCTTTGGGGATGCGGCCTTTGTTCATCCTCCTGACATGGCCAAGCCCGCGCAGGCGTCTCACGCAGGTGATGGCAGGCATGCTGTTTATGTTTGCTCGTTCCAGCACTTCTGTGTTGGGCACTTTGTCCTGCCAGCGGATGCGTTTGTACGCAGTTATATAGTACCAAGTAGGGCCTATCACCTGTTATACTGTTGAACAAGATAGATTAGCAGACTATTATTAGTGAGTTCAATTTTCAATTGGTGCTTCATAATTCTGGTTTGTTCTATTTTTATCTTTATTTTAATGGCACATCGTGGGTTATTTAATGCCAAAGCCATCCTTGAGGTGGTACTGTTTAACCAATTGGTGGGGGCAAGAGGGATCATTCCTTTCCCAAAGGTATTAGACCAAAAGCGAACGTAATAACGCGACTGGAGTTCAAACTCGCTTATTACGTTGTTGAAGTTTGGCACGTTTGCCACTAAGCCATACTTCTGGTCTTATTACACAGCTAAGCTTAGATTAGTAAATGATTAATTACTACAAGTCTTCGTATATATAAAAATTACAGCGGCTACCCGGCGTCGGTATTTTTTAAAGTTAAGTTTTGAATTGTGAGTTGAATCTTCGTGGGATGCCCCATTTAAATCTCTATGTAAAAAAATAGACCTGCATTGATCCAGCTACTCTGAAAAGAAATGTTAATGTCTATTATCTAAAGCATTAAATGAAAAAAAAAACATCCATGCTGTTATCATTTAAATTTTATTTTTTAATTATCTTCACGAATATAAATAAAATCTCTATTATTTTTACTCAAAAACCAAGCTCTGGTGATATTTACTTGGTCGTTAATTGTTTTATTTTTAAAGTCTCCTCCGGACATACATATACACACAACTACCCTTTATATATGTATAGATAAATAGATTAATAATGTATACACAATTGTATGGCTTTAACTAAGTATTCTTATTTAATGATAATAATCATTTGTATGCAGTTATTTGGTTTAAAGCATTCCTATCCAATACCAATAATTTTCAAACATACATTTTAAAATCGTAGTTTATAACCTAACAGGCACTACCACTGATCTGGGTGGAGCTGTGAGTGATGATGATGAAGAGGAAAGGTTGACTTCATACACACCAGAGCTTTAGAACTCTTTGCCTACCAAATTTCCCCCATGGCTATTCCAAATTTTCTTGGTAATTTTAACCTGTAAGTTTTTGTATTTTGCTTGGGTGTGGTATGTGTAAGATCGCAGTAGTGGGAAAACCGCTGCGAGCCGTTTAATGTAGACAAAGAGTTAAGTGTCGTACCTAGGATACCCGTTGTTGCTAGGGAGGTCTTATCTCTCTGCAAAGGATGTAGTCGGTATAGTCTAAGTCCCCAACCCACCGGACATGGTGAGGCATCGACGAGTGTAATGACTTATAGGGCATTTTTATGGGCACTTTGTTGTTTAGTAAAGTAGGTTGGCAATGAGCTTGGTTCACACATAGTACCCCATATTCCTCCCTTCGTAAAGAAAGAAGCTCTGTAAACGACCAAGTACCATAGTGAGTTGTATTCTTAGTGGATTCTCACCTTTTGCAGACTTGTGCTTTGACTAAAATAAGCTTACATTTTTATTTACTAAAGTTTAATTCAAGGCTAACAGTATGTTTCACAAAACATGAAAAGTGATAATCTAGTAATGTTGCTTGTTAACCATTACACTCCATTGCTGTGGAGGACTGGAAGAAGCTAGCTCGTAATAGACCTGACTGGAGAGCCACCATCTACCTGTCTGTGGAAGAATTTGAGTCCAACCGAATTAAACACTAAAAATTGAAACGGGCAATTTTCAGCCCAGTAACATTCCAAACGGAGAAGTTCCAACATGTAGTTTATGTGGAAGAGTATGTCTCTCCAGGGCTGGCCTGGTGAGTCATCTGAGAAAACAGAAGGATAGAGTGTCAAATGCTACTGGCACTTAACTATGATGTTAAAGAAAGAAAAACAGGAAATGGTCTTACTCGAACACGAGTTGACAGCCATTACAACACACGAGGCGCCTGAACTTGACTACTTATGGTGTGTCGTACTGTATTGAGAGAAATGATTGTGTGCTCCGATATTATTGAACTCTAATTTAAAAAAAAAAGTCGTCGGAATGGCCTAAAATCGGTATCAGCCAAACAACGAGGGAGTCTATCCTCTTTTTGCTGGCGCTATACCAAGTAGATGGTTTTTGCGTCTGATGTGGAACACAACACCTACCATCATCTCCTCACTTTACCGAACAGATCCTAGTACTACTCATATACTGAGTTGGCGAGGACTGGTATCGAACGCGGAATCTTGTAGTTCCTAGTCAGACGCTCTACCGACTGGGCTAAGCTTAGTTAATATTATCTGATGAAGCTTCTTAATCTAATTTGAGTCTTGGGGTTTCGTTTGTATAGCCTTGTGTCAAAGTCGGCAAAACATATCTGCCACTAAACTGGTTTGGGTTGGGTTTTTTTACGGCATATCAACCTCAGTGGGCCATTTAATGCCGATAAGTTTTGAAATAATTCATTCTTATGGATACACAATTTTTTTATAAATACATTTTTCTATTTAACCGAGAGATAGGATATGTGATGAGGTCAGTGTCTCCTAGAGAGAATGGTATATTTTGGTGAATAGATTTAGGAAGATTTCTGTAATAAATGCCATGTTAAAATGCCATGTAAAAGGAAAATTTTAATATGTATGGGTAAGTAATTGAAACTAGTTACGGAAATGAGAGAATAGTGAAGACTATCTGTTTCTTCGTCCATTTTTTAGTTCTTGAATCATACTTTTATGCCTTTATACAGTAAATATGTCCATCCATATTGGGATTCCGAGGTCGATACTCTTTTGAGTGGTGAGAATCCATGCATGAATTCAAAAGGGCGTTTGAGTATGTAGGAAGTCAACTTAAAAAATACCACTTCCTGTCGTTCGAATAAATATTCCGCTTTATTTCCTAGTTTTTAATGATCTTATCGACCTCAAGCAGAGTTATTTGACTATATATATATATATATATATATATATATGTATACATATGTATATATATACATATATTTGACGATAAATGTATGTATATATATGAGTATATAATTATATGTATGTATATGTATATATATATGTATGTATGAATATATGCATATATATATATATATATATATATATATACATATATATATTTGACGATATATATATGTATATACATATATATACATATAGCAATAGCATACTTGTGAGGGAGGGCAGTGGTCTGTAAAGATTATGCTATTACTATATGTATATATATATATGTATGTGTTGCATATCCCTTCCTCACTGGCACTAAATAATTATAATGTTGCATACCTCTTTCTTTAATTCCATTTCTTCGCCGTCTTTAGTATTCTGATCGTCTTTGGTATATCTTCTATCATCTTGACTTGGTCTGGCATCTTCTAAGATCTTGCGTCTGGAGTTGACTTGGGGACTTCGGTCTGGTTTTCTGTTAGGGATTTCTCCTTATCAGAAGCCCTGTGTCATTGTTAGTTTTTAGGTAATAAACACAAGACTTCGATTTACTTTTGATCTTATTTTGTTGTTAAATCCCCACCAGACATCTG
>CM042152.1:92541025-92581025 GCA_023376005.1 Doryteuthis pealeii
TCCAACTTCACCTCTGTAGTAGGGTAAGACCCCCTCCAATTGGGGCTGTGGACGAGCAGATTCCCAGCCCTCACGAACGAAACGAGTCCAGATATGTGTGGCCTGTGCGAGGGGAGGAGTGTGGAGAGTGACCACGGAAATTGAACTCGTCACCTCTTCGTTGCTGAAATGCTGGTGAAATTCCGCATGAGCAGTGTAGAGTAACCCGGATGTAAAATCTCGTCGTGAGGATTGACGCGTGCTGATGAATGTCGAACGTGCAATTCAGAGTGAGGAACCCGGATGAAACACAGCAATGGGATATTTAGGGACCTGCTCTCCCAGTTCGGGAAGAAAGTCTCCAGCAGCATTTTTGCTGTCGAAACGAATGGAAGAGAGGATATATTTGGATAGTGCTAGTGAGAAGACTAGAACTGCTGGGAGAGCAAAGCAATTACGACGACTACGACTGTCTGATAATCTACAGGTCCCTGGTTCAATCCCAGGTTTCGGCACCACTGATAACCTGAAGGAAGCAGTTTGCTAAATGGGCTAACTGTTGGTGGTGGGTGGCGAATGGTAACAAATAAACATTCCTGGAAAATCAACGTTAAAAAACTAATACTTGGTTTCGAACCATTATTCCTGAATCTGGTATAATACATAACTATTTCAACACCGAAGCGTACCATATAAAATTGTTTTCACCTACACGATCTTCTTTTTTCTGTTTAGAATAAATTAAAAAATTTTCCTCTGCTACAAGATCTTTTCCGTCCCACGTTTCTTATCAGTGAGTAAACACAATTATCCGGCGACATGTTGAATAATTTCACCACAACCGTCCTTACATTGAAAAGATAAACAACAAAATTGGGATATCTTTTCGCCTTTGCTTATGTACGGAGGGGTATACAACTAAGAAAATTAAGTTGTAGTAATATAATTATATTTACATACTGAAAGGTCATCAGTCTAAAAAAATCAATAAATCTGGAATTGAAGAGAAAAAAAATACTTAAATCACGTTACATAGGCATCTGCACAGCCTGGTAATGATTTGCTATACACTTTTACAACAATAGGAAAAGCATTAGATGAAGAGAAAAATATGCCAGTAAAGTTGAATATTTTTGACAGATACACGCCCCCTAAACACGTGTCGCTATTTCATTGGTTAATGCGCTTTTTGTCATTTCCTTTTATTTTTGCCTTTTTGTTTCTTTATTTTGTTTCTTTATTCTTCTCTATTCAATATTTTTTCTTCTTTTTTTTCTATTGCACATTTTGTGCCCCCCCCCCCCAAATGGGGCTTACACTTTGGCCGTGGGTGGCAACCCGTGATTATTATAGACGAAATCCTGGTTGAGAGAGCAGTCCATAAATGCAACACTCCACTTAAACCCTTACTTAGACTAGACGGGCGGTCGGAGAGGCCCCCCTACGATCAATCGGCTGTGCATATTATGCTCTAACATCTATATGATTGCCCCGAGTTCAAATCCTGGACGTACTAATTGCATTTCACTTAGCGCTAATACCCTTGGGAAAGGTGGGAATCCTACTCTCCCTCCAGCTATGGGTAAATAGTAGGGCAGACTGGGCTCTTTAACCTTGGTTAGGCAACCTGTCTAGGAGAAGGAAAACTCTGAATTCAAACCTGTTGAACTCCGCTTAAGAAATTGACCTTGTGTCGCATCCTGCTCGTGCGGAGGGGTTGGTAAATATATATATGATTGCCCCGACCCTATTGCCGTTATGGTATGCCCCAACCACTTATATCACATGGGTGCTAGAAGGGGGTTGGCTGAGGGTTTTCATGTCCTTGGAATAACGTTAAAATCTATCTGATGGTGAGGTTCCAGTTCTGGAGGTCTGGGGAATTTGGAGCACCACTTCATCACCATTGCTCCCATGTTCACTCTTACCCAGAATGGTAGTACCTGTTAGGGTCCCATTTATGGGTTAAGTAGAAAAATGTGTTTATAAAAAAAAATGAGTATCCATTTAAGAATAAACTTATTTCAAAACTGTGTCGGCATTAAATGGCCCACTGAGGTTGATATGCCGTAAAACAAAACAAAAATTTTCTTTTCTTTTTTCATTATTTTTCTGTCTTCTTCTATATGTTTCTCTTTCTCTATTCCTTCTTTTTTCGTTTCCCTTAAATCTTTTCTTCTTCTTCTATTTATTTTTCTTTCTTTTTTTTCGTTATTTCATTCTTTCTCTTTATCTGTATCTCTTCATTTCATTCTTGATTTTCATTTTAACGTTTTCTCTATTCACTTTTTTCTTCTTTCTCTTTCATTTTTTTCTTCTTTCTCTTTCATTTTTTTCTTCTTTCTCTTTCATTTTTTTCTTCTTTCTCTTTCATTTTTTTCTTCTTTCTCTTTCATTTTTTCTTTCTATCGTTCTTCTTTCTCTTTCAATTTCCCTTTCTCTCGTGATTTTCTTTTAGCGTTTCCCCTATTTACTTTCTTTCTTTCTTTCATTCTTTCTTTCTTAATGTTTTCTTCTTCTGAACGTTTTTTATAGTTCACTTTTGAAATCTTTTTGTTTCATTCTTTTTATTCTTTTAAATTGAGTATTCTTTTTCAACTTACCTTCTTCTTTGTATCGCGTCTACCGTTCTGCTTTCTCTTTCTTTCTCCCTCTCTCTCTCTTGATTTTCTTTTTCGTTTCCACTATTTCTCTCTTTCTTTCTCCTGTTCTTTCTTTCTTTCTTTCTTTCTTTCTTTCCTGGTGTTTTTTCTTCTATACCTTTATATAGTTCACTTTTTAAATCTTTTCGTCTTATTATCTTTATTATTTCATATTGACTATCTTTTCAACATGCTTCTCCTTTGTACGACGTCTACCGGAGACAGGTACCCATCATGTTGGGATTGCAGACCTCTTCTGTAATGAGTTTCATTCTCATGTAGTGCTTTAGAACTGTCATCCAACACTAGACAAATTTAAATGAATATTTGAAAGACCTGTCCTAAAAGAATAGTAAGCAACATACTTTTACTGATTATCTCTTCACAGAGCGCTTATGGGAATAAGTCTTGGCTCATTTGTCTTGTTTGTTTGGTTTGTTATGTTTTACGGCATATGAATATAGTAGTATAGTATAAAGTAGTAAGAAAGGAGGATTGGTTTGGTTTGGTTTGGTTTGTTCTACGGCATATCAACCTCAATGGGTCATTTAATGCCGATAAAGATTTGAAATAAATCAATTCTTAATGGATAATACAATTTTTTTATAAATACATTTTTCTATTTAACCCATAGATGGGACCTTAACAGGTACTACCACTCCGGGTCAGAGTGGACCAGGGAGCAATGGTGATGAAGGGGTGCTCCACATTCCCCAAACCTCCAAAACTAAAACCTCACCATCAGATAGAGTTTAACGTTATTCCCAGGACATGTAGACCCTCAGCCACTGCTTTCTAGCACCCATATGATAAAAAGGGGTTGGGGCTTGCCATAAGGGCAATAGGGTTGGGAAAATCATATAGGTGCATAGAAATTGATTACATCCTGTCACTCCAGTTGGTCTAAAACTGACCGTATGATGAAAGAAAGGGAACTAATGAGGTGGTTTGATTTAATTTGCACACCGATGTGTAGCATGGCGGAATGAGCACTTAAACTTTGGTTAGGCAAACCGTTTACGGGAATGAAAACTCTGAATTCAAACCTGTTAAACTCCGTTAATGAAATTGGCCATGTGTCACATCCTATTCGCGTGAGGGGATAGGTAAATAGATATGCTTTATGACTATCTAGCTTAATATGGTACAACATCCAAATATTTTGTCATTTTGTCAAACATGCAGTTTAGCTTCAATTTGGGTATCCCTAGTAAAAGCCAATGTTTGAAAAACAGTTTCGACTACAGTAAAGATCAATGTTTGAAAAATAGTTTCCAGAACCAAGATTATCATACTTTGTACATATTGAACTAATTTGTAGTAGCTCTTAAGTAAACATATCAAACGAAGATTAATATAAATTTCAAACGTTCAACACTCGATAAAGATGAAGAGAGGAGGAAAGAAAGAAAATAGAACAAAAATGTGGGAAATAGAAAGAAGATCAAGAACAGAGAGAGTGAGAGAATATAGAGAGAGAGAGTGAGAGAGAGAGAGTGGGGAGAGAGAGTGAGAGAGACAGGCAAATAGACAGACAGAGTAAGTGTGAGAGAGAGAGAGGGGAGAGAGAGAAGGAGGGAAGAGTAAGTAGATGAAAAGGGGAGAAACCTTTCCTACGACGATACCCAGTTCACAACGCGTCTCCACAAGACGTATAGCATAGACGACAAGGAAGGAGATATTGCTAGTTATTTAAGTGTAGTGTCCAGTTGCTCACACCTTGCTCACACCTTGTGCCAGACTTACCAGAGATATGCATCAACAATACGTTGGAATTATCATTTAATTTTCATACGTTGCTGAAAATCTAAAGGCCGGTCATGATGACGTCATGAAACCTGATCTAAAGTCACTTTCAATCTGCATCCAACGTGTAAATTGTAGTTCTACATGTCAGGCGCTTGTCAAATCGAATCAAGGAATTAAATTAAATATGAAAAAAACAAAACAAAACAAAGAAACCTACGCACAATTTTCAATCCTGACACTTCAATTTTCATTAAAAACTATTTTATATTAACTGTATTATTTAAAAACCTTTTTTTTTTCCTTTTCAAATATATTTTGAAATTTGCTCCAAAATTCCTTTGTCTGTTTGAATTAATAATTCTTATTTCATGTCAACTTTAATGTCTTACGCGACAGTTACAGATAGAATAGAATTACACGTCCTTTTTTTTTCTTTTAAAAAAACATATTTTATAGTTCGTTAGTTACTTAGAATGAATAGGAAATTTTAATCAAAATCTACCTTTATTATTAAATTGAAAATAAATAACACATTTTCTTGTGCTAGTCTTTTAGTTTCAAGTTTTATTTGCACTCGAATCGCCAATCCTGAATATCCGAATATTTGATATTTTTCTTTCCGGCTAAAAAAAAAAGATTCATAGACGATATACGAAGCTGCATTATCGGAATTGATAAAACTAGCAAATATATGCACCCCCCCCCGTTGGGTTCAAGTATTTCAGATTTAATGTAATAAGATATTATATTACATTAGAAAGGCCGCCCTGTCGGCTGGGGCGTTAGAATGCACCGACTGCACCTCTGCAGAGGGGTAAGACTCCCCCAATGGGGCCACCTGTTGGCCGTAGGTGGCGACCCATGATGCTTAGGATAGAGCCCAGGTGGATGAGCAGTTCATGACGTGCAATACTCCACTTTGGCCCTATCTTGGGCTAGACGGGCGGTCGGAGAGGCCCCCCTCCGATCAATCGGCTGGTCACGTCAGGCCCTAGCACCTATATGATTTTTTTTCCAACCTATTAACCTTATGGCAAGCCCAACCCCCTTTTTTATCATATGGGTGCTAGAAGGCGGTGGCTGAGGTCTACATGTCCTGGAATGACGTTAAACTCTATCTGATGGTGAGGTTCCAGTTTTGGAGTTTGGGGAAGTGGNCTAATGATATTGTCGTTTTATCGGTGCCTCGTGGTTCCAATGAGAAGCAAGTTGGCCTCAGATTATTTAATTTGGAGAGTGATCTTCAGGGTACCTATTGTTGGTGGTAACCAGTCTATTTTGTAAAATAGACAAGCTTCGAAAAAAAAAAAAATCGCATTTTATGTACTACTATAATAAACATTCACCCCGGCATATCTCCTAAGTTGTGTAATATGGCGATAAACTTTAATATTGGCCTGTAAATGATTACTCATCTAATGCCCATAAATATCAATAGACAATAGATCCAATAAAGCGCATGCAAATTAACCAGGAGTTAAAGTCTCATTTTTTTAAAGAAGAAAGTAATTTTGTGCTGTGGGCTTTCATGATTAATTCAAATTTGCTTAATCTGGAACTTGCTATAGTTACGCGAGCGTTAATGAAGGTTGGAACTCATTAAATGACGACGGCGATCTCCAGAAAAAATGCCGACAAATTTTTTCCAGGTGAAATTAATATCAATTCATTTTTTTGTGCTTCAAACTTTGATTGTAACATTCGGCTTCTTTGCAAGGCTCCGGGCCAAATGCTCATTGGGTTCGACAATTCACGGGTAATTTTATGTCCGTTTTGACGGGTCCAATAGATCGCTTTCGCATTTTGGGAAAGCCTTTCCGCTTGCAAAAGACCAACACAAGACGGAGACAAGTCATCTGCGGAACCAGGAGTACGTTTTTCTGCAATCGAAATGGGGGTGGTAGTCGTTCTCAAAACGCTTTACTTCCGGATAGAGTTTTAGAAGCTTATGTTGACTAATTGTCGACGCCGTATTTGCATCAACTCAGTCTGTGTAGAAGCTGCCAGGATGAGAAAGTCTCCGCACTGTAGAGACTCAGTTTCGGGTTTTTGCCGCTTAAAGAAGAGATCAAAGATGAGAAATCCGGTAACGTACGTTCAACATATAACAGCAGATACCGATAAAGGGGCAAAAGAGGATTAGTAATTGTCAAAGTTACTAAAGACGCCTACAAGAGTATTTGATTCTGATCAGTGACAACGGTATATAAAGTGGTGGATTCGGATCAGTGGTTTAATTCAGTTGTTTTCTTCTTTAAATTGGCTTCGAGAACGTTACATGATAAGATGAGAAAAGTAGTCACCAAGGAAGAGAAGGATTTTTTACGATTTGGAGGTGTAGCTGATTTTTAACTGTAAATACTACCAGATTACGATCCCCGCTTAAGGAAGTACGGCTATTTACTACGCTTTGTTTAAATGTTGCCTCGATGGTAGCAGACGTTTGATTGATTTTTCATTTTTTTTTTTCAGAAGTAATTGTGGAAATATATAGAAAAGAAAAAATGGAATAAGACATAATACGATTTTGGGGGTGATAAAGGTGTTTTGTGTTTTATCAAGCAATGTTAATTGAGTTTGTCTAAGTATGTATGCGCAATTTTTTTTTTTTTTTTTTTTTTTTTTGTTTTTGTTTTTTTTTTTTTTGGGTTTGTAAGTGACCGCCATCTGGTGTAATGGTCACAATCAAATTCTCGCCAGATCATTACTTCTGAAAAAGTGAATTCGATCACATCACTGAGTGCCCTATACTTGTGAATTAGTGTCATATCCCACCCTTGACGAACGGGTTGGGTGAATACCTCTACTCATTTTTTTCAACTATTCGTGTCATTCTTATTCCAATATTTTTTTCCCAGAAAATTGGACACATTGTGGATTGGCGTTGAGTTAATAAAGTTCTTAAGTGACAGTTTTTCTAGCTGCAGTTCAATTCCTGGTCAAGGGCGACAGTATTATATAGAATATAATTAACACAGTTTAACACTTGCACCCAGCTATGGTTAGCGGAATAAGAGTAGGATACCCCCGTGGACTTGGACTGGTCGGTTTGGTTGTTTATTTTACGATATCAACCTCAGGGATTTAATGCGAATAAAGTTTTGAAATAAATCATTCTTATGATAATACATTTTTTATAAATTATTTCTAATTACACAGATGGGAACCCTAAGTAGTCTACAAATCCCGAGTCAGATGGACCATGGGAAGCATGGTATGAAAGGGTAGCTCACATTCCCCAACACTCTCCTAAAACTGAACCACCATCAATAGATTTAAACAGTCATTCCAGCATTTAGACTCGCTCAGCCGACGCCTTCTATAGACCTATGATAAAACAAGGGTGTTGGGGGTTCCATAAGTTAATAGGGATGTGAAAATATGATAGGTGCTAGGGCTTGACGTGACCAGCCGTTTGATCAGGGGGGCCCCTCTCGACGCCCGTCTAGCCCAAGTAGGGCCAAAGTGGGATTGCCACGTCATGAACTGCTCATCACTGGCATCTATCCTTAAGCATCAGGGTGCCACTACGCCAACAGGTGGCCCCATGGGGAGTCTTACCCCTCTGCAGAGGTGTAGTCAGTGCATTGCAGGACACTGCTGGGAGAAGCAGGACGAGCCTCGTAAGCGACGTACTATCTGTGGAAGCCAGCACATGGGCAGCTAATGTGGACCGCCACCAGGGACCGACATGATGAATGATGAGTGATATAGATTAGAGATAAATCATTATGAAAAAAAAAAAAAAAAACAAGAATGCTGGGTGGCGATCGTGGAAACAACGCCTCGCAAGAAGGCAGCCTGTACGGCCACGTACCCCTATCATACAAAATGAGCAAACAAGACACATTGTCATTTTTGGAGAAGCAAGGATGAACTCATAAGCGACGTTCTCCAGTGAAACCACACATCGGCACGCCAGTAGCGGGCCGTCAGCAAAGACCTTACAATGACCTGGGGCCACCTGTTAGCCGTCGACGACCCGCGATGGCTTAAGGACGGATCCCTGGTGGATGAGCAGCCCAGGACATACAACTCCCTGAGACCTTACTTAGGCTAAGACGTGCGGTTGGAGAGGCTCCTAACGACAATCGGCTAGGCATGTCATAGCCCTAGCGCCTATATGATTGCCCAACCTTATTGCTCTTATGGCAAGCCACCCTTTTCATCAAAGGGGGAGTTGTTTCCACGATTTGTTTAAGATCGCACGCAGCATACTCGTGCAGCTCCCCTCTATTATTCTATAGTCGCTTTGTTTGGGTACAAGTGGTGAAGCCATACAATAGTCACTTGATTACAAAGTGACGGCATATAAAACTTAAACCCTGATGTTTATTCTATTAGTGATCTTAAAAAATATGAGCTACTATAAGCTCAAGTCACTTTGAGATGAGGCTCAGTCTTCACCCTCTGTTTCCGAAGGCTTTCGACTTCTCGATCTGTTTTGTCTCTTCTGGATAGATTGAACATCCACGCCAGCACTCGAACCTGCTCATGCCTGTATTGTAGCAACCCCTTAGCCGGTCTCCGTGACCTCATTTTCCCACATGACCAAAGGATTTAACCCTATATAGGTATAATGTAAGGCATTTTTTTTAAGTTGATGTCGTTTCACGTGGCTTTCACATTGATTCTGAGTTTTATAATTTCTAATTTTAGTTTTTGACAATATATGATTTGTTGAAATACGTGTAACCTGTCATCAGGTGAACTTGGCTTACTTATGGAATTTACATAATATGAACAAATGAATGCTGCATTCATATAATAGCCTACGTTCCACATTATTATCACATATAAAAGGAGTTTATATTTTTTCATGACCGACATTAAAAAAAATATGATCAAGGTCATTTGTTCTTACTTAAATCTGACATAATTGAGTCTGAATTTCTATATATTGCAGTTCTTGGGCGTTGTACCTGGCAATGTTTTTAGATGTATTTCCCGTAATCAGGGAATGTCAAAGTCATACTCAAATTTTTGAATCACCGGTAATAAATTGTTCTCTTCCGATATCCATGCTAAGAAGATAATTGTAATTCAGGTTATACTTCACCTGGCCACGATGAAGAGACTGGATAAGTCGCAAACGTGTCTTGGATGACCCTAATATATACTCCCCATCCCTAGGGTTGTGCACTCTGGGGGGGGGTTCTCGCTGACGGTCGCCAACTCAAGCGTAAACGCAACGCTCTTCTCTATAAGGAATGGAGGGCACCCCTGTGACGGGTCTTTACCACAAAGCGAGTGTGTATTAAAACAGTTAAAATCCCCTTCCCAATTTTGTAAGTGAAGACAGCCTAATAGTTAAGGAGCCGGACTGACAACCCAACCGACCGGATTTAAATTCCGCTGTACGGTAGCTTACAAAAATGTCTAGGGCCACACTGAGAGACTTGATAAGTCGAAAACGTTCTTTGTGGATGACCCTATGAATTATATATATATTATATTATTAATAATTAACAGTTCAATTTCCTTTCCTTTACGATTACCATGTTTGCTTTAAACATCATACACACACACACACACACACAATATATATATATTATATTAATATATTATATATTTAATGTTCGTAAAGATTTGGCGATTAAAGAATCAGTAAATGAATTGAGTGCCTGTTTATTTTCAACGTTATTTTCGTTAATTCAATTTCGTAGCAATTTAGTTAATGTGCTGCACGTTGGATTTCTAAAAGGTTTTAAAACATTTAATTAGACTGAAGAAGGATTCGTCTGTCTGTTAAGGAAAATAAACAAATTGTTTTATCACTGTTCTAAAAGATTTTAATAATTAATTTACTTTCCTTTAACGATTACCATATTTGCCTTAAACATCACAGAAACTTGCATATTCCATCCAATATTCTTTATACCTATCTGCTGTTGTTTGTTTGTCAACTCCCGATCACTCGTCCTTTCATAAAGGAAATGTGTATTTCTTTGATGTTTGAGATGAGGCTTGATGATTAGTATTATTGTGTTATTCGGACTATTGTTCCCCATCTTCTTCTATTTTGTACAACGTTTCGGCCGATATGCCCTCCGCTCTTCAGGTATTTCTTGTCGGACTCGGAACTTTCTCGGACTCGGGAACCTTCATTTCGAACTAGGGAGCCATCACGGAATTTGAACTAATCCCTTTATTTATTCCAGGGGTATCCTGTTTCAATTCCCGGAAAAAAAAAAAAAAAAAAAAAAAAAAAAACAAACCATAGCTGGGGTATTATGTTAATTATTTTTTCTACTGCCTCTACTCAGGATTGAACTCGGTATCCGGAGAATAACTGTCACTTAGACTGTCTTAATCTAACTACTTACACTAGGCATGTGTCCAAGGTTGGCAATTGAGTGTGAAATTTTGGGAACTTATAACTAATGTCTTGATTGGCTAGAATATCTCCTATTTACTTATGTATGATTTTTTTACCTGACCTCATATTGTTGTTTTTCGACAAGAATACCTGAAGAAGGCCAAGGCATATCGGCCGAAACGTTGTACAATAACAATGAAGATGAGGACAATAGTCCGAATAACGCGAAATGTGTAGTGACTAGCAAGAACTAACTCCAATAAATCACACCATATTTGTCGCGGGTTAAGAAAGATACACTCATTTTCCATAGAAACGCTAAATAGAAATATAATAGGGATATAAATCAATGGCATATAAACAAACTAGAAGCGACTACCCGGCGGTCATCTCTGGGTTCGAGAGGTGATTTTTTTAAGTAGTCTCGCAGATCATTATCCTTATCACAAGTTTAGATCCTCACTGGATGCCATAAATCCCCACGTAAATATTAACTATAAAGTAAGAAATTTTTAATTCAATAATTTACAATTTAAAAAGATACAATATAAATTTGAGGCAATTAATTCAACAAACATCACTATTTCATTACTTTCTGTTTTAATAAGCAAATTTTAATTTTAAATATCTTCAAATATTATAGGCGAAATTTCAGTATTGTCAATATTTCCGTCTGAAGATTGCTTAATACAATGAAACTATAATTACGGAAAATTGCCCCATAATATTTCAATTTATGATTTTAACTGCTCTGCTATTTTTAGCATTGAGCATCTTTATATGCTAAAACTTTTCATATTCATTCACATTATATATACAGCAAATATTCACCCTCGGGTGCAAGTTTTAAGTGTTTTAATGTAATAAATATTGTATTAAATTAGAAAGGCTAATAACTAAATAAGAAATACAGATAAAAAGATTTGAAACAGAGGAGTATAATAAAAGATTTGAAACAGAGGGAGTATAATAAATGGAACAACCGAAACTTACTCTTCATCACTCTCGTCTCTCAATTGTTTTTTTTCTAATTTAAGTATTTGTTATAAGAGGAAGTAAATGAATAAAATGACAGTTATTTTTATCTAGTTAATGGATTTCATTTAAGATTCATTGAAAGAGATTTTTGCTTATATTCTTAAAATAAAACCAAACATTAGAATCAATAATACTAAGCACATATTTATTAAAATTCGATTTTTTAATATTGATATGGGCAAATTAGCCTTCGTTCACACTGTAACGCTATTTTGTTGTATATATAAATATAATTGCATGTTTAGTATGTAGACATAGTTAACAGTAATTATAATGTAAGACAATTTTATTAATAATTGAGGTTTAAATAAAAATAAATCATGCGAATGTGAATGTCAATAACTAAGAGAATTGTGATTGAAGTAGGAATATAGTTTCGGTTACAGACAGAAAAAACACACAAATCTCCATTATAATAGATAGTATATATATATATATATTATATATATCAGGAAATTATTAATTTTGTTGAAAGATGATACCATTGGAAACGGAATAACATTAGTAGTATTTATTATCAAGACTATTCGATTTTGTGGCTCTATAAGTAAAAATTCAATTGCAAACGTTTTGCCTGTAACAAGTAAAGTAAATATATATTAAAACTGTAGTTAATTCTAAAGCAGTCAGGGTACCAGTGCAGGAGTTTGCAACGGGTAATAACATTTCTGTGTCTCTAAATACTTTTGGGATTTCCTTGGATGTTCAAACTTTAAAAATTGATGGAGAAATCATTGACATAAACGGTTTTTCTGTGATTTCTATATTTTGGTATTACCATTGTTAATGTTCAAAACTTTTAAAATGATGCAAACATCATTGACATAAACATTTCTGTGATTTCTAATATTTTGGAGACCTTTACCTCTGAAATTAGCTTTCGTATGTCAGACTTTAACATGAAGTAAAATCAGATAATAACATTTCTGTGATTTCTAAATAATCATTGATAATAAACTTTCTGTGTCTCTAATATTTTGGAGACCTTACCTTTGGATTTACCCTCATAAATTATTATTAAGAATATCAATATTCAGTACATTATTCTTTAGGAATTATGGTTTTTCTATGTCCTTTTATATACCCCGAGTCAACCACCTGCGGAAATGATGATTGACCGTTTAATTTTCATTGTTGAATGTTTCAGTGTGGGAATCAATGGGACGGCAAGATGAAATGCGTTTTATCGGAGGTGTATACTTTTTTGGTAATTTAAGGAAATGAAAGAAATTATTCATATCAGCCATTCTTTGAAAACAGAAATTAAAATTAAAAATATAAATCCATAAATTGCTGAAAAAGATAAAGATATAAATTCAAATCCCAACAAAAAAAAAGCATTTTTTTTTTTACCACATCTTATTATTTTCGGTTCTGCTTCCATTAAATGGCAAGGGTGTTCGACATTATCCAAATAATTGGAAAATATCATCCATTTTTAGTAAAAAAAAAGCCCTCAAAACATTTTCCTATATTTTAAGCTAAATTTGTTTCATTTTTCTTTCATATTTAAAATACTTAAACATAAATTGAAACTTAATCTGTTGCTAAAGCAAGTTCCGTGCAAAATTGCATTTTCCAGTTAAATCGCAAGTTTTTAATAAAAACACTGTTAATAATTTCACACTTAATCCCAATGACGTTTACATTAAATGAATCTATCTATCTATCTACCCCCTCTTCTCTCTCTCTCTCTCTCTCCTCTCTCTCTCTCTCTCTCTCTTTTTCCTTTCCCTTTTCCCTCCATATACTATATATATTTTGTGTGTGTATGTGTATATATAAATTATATATATCTAATCTATAAAAACAGAGATTTTGGTATGTACGTGTCGACGTAAAACAAAAAACGGAGGTCCACTCAGATTCAAATCTTGCATACACATTGATATCGTTCTAACTAATGAAAAATTCGCAATTTGGTTATTGATTTTATTGATTAAGGGATTTAAGTCGATTAATTAATTCCAAATCACCCAATTTGCGGAACTGTCCGTATATCACCCTCCTGATAATAAAATATTGTCTCTGCCTGCTTATTGTGTAAAGCGATAACAGCAGCGAAATTTTGATTTTAAATAATTAATTTTGCAGTCTAAGCGTTCAGTTCCGATTTATGGCTATTTATGGTCCAGTCTTTAATAATTTTTATCTCGTTAGAAAAGATAAGAAAATACTCTTTCAAATATGTAATGTTGTGTGAGTTTTTATTAATTGAATCATTTTTTTAGCAGCGAGTTAAAAAATTAAATGGCTTCGGATAGCCACACTGCCTATGATTATTGCGATACTAAGCAGTGCAGTCTATAACAGTCAGATCGGAATCTCTACCTAATTAGGATTTTAATTTTAAATATTTATATCTTTAGTAATAAGATGAAAATAGTCTTTCTGAATTGTAATTGTATGTGTTTTTATAGATTTTTTTTTTTTTTACAGCGAGTTAAAAAAAAAAAAATACTAGTATAGGCATAATACGAATACGGCAGTTCAGGAATCTCTTAGTCTTTCTGAATATGTATTTGTATGTGTTTTTATAGCTAAATTGTTTTTTACAGCGTTTGTCATATTCTTAAATTGTAAGCAGTACACTCAGTTTTAATTTTAATTTTTGTAATGCATAAAAATTGTAGAAATCAATGCACGCTTACGGTTACATTATCTAAAAAAATATTTTAATCCGTAAATAACATATCATGAAAATCAGTTTACGTCGTAAGTCGGTTACATATTTGATATTAAACTAAGATTTTCATTCGAAATAAAATGATCTTTTTAATTCTTTAAATTTATTCATTTAATTTTTCTGTTAGATGTTTTAAAGTTAAAAATAACAATAAGATTGACGAAATTTCTTAGAAACTGTTTTTTCTTTGTTCGTTAATAATTATTTCTCACACCACGATAAAAAAAACAACAAAACAAAGGTTACTAATATGGGACAAAAAATCCGGTGGTTTTATCTTTAGTCGAAGGCACGCAACTGAGAGATAAGTAGTCAATTTATTTTGTAAGACGAAAATTATTTCAAGTTTATCTGACAATATGACAGTTATTGGAAATTTAAAAAAAATTATATGTAAGTAGAAAAATTGTAAGCTTTGTTTATCAAAATGACATGATTCGTTAGTAAATTACCCGAAAGTTGATAAAAACAAACAATAACAACCAACATTTAAATTATTATTAAAATACAATTTAAATATCCTCAGAATTTGCCTTACAATTAAATTTTAAATTTATGATTTTAACTCTTTATTGTGAGTAATTAACATGCTGAGTTTATAGTGCAACTTTTCAGTTCTGAAAATTGGCATGTTTAAATAGAGATTTTTAGGTGACATTTGAATTTTTATGAAAATTGATGTTTTTGTAATTAGTATAAATTTTGTAATAAAACTTTAATTTTTACTAGGGGTGGGGGTTAGGGTTTAGGGTTAGGGGGGGTAGTTTAATGGGAAAATAAAATAAATAATTTGGGTTACGTTCAAGCGGTTCCGATATGGGGGATCAATTTACTATAAATTATAACGAGGAATGAGCACCCGGAATACTCAAATAATAAAGAAACTTTTAAGAATTTTTTTTTTCAATCTGATAGATTGGGGTGTGATAATCGATTAATCACTGAAGGGAAAAAATAGATGGGGGGGGGGAGTCCAGATAACCAGGTCCACCAAAACGTTTTTTAAACAATGTTTTTAAAATACTAGGTACCACCAATTTTACCCTGTGAAATTTATCCTTCCCCCCCCAATATGGTAACACTATGAACTTGGCAGAAGGAAATTAAATATAATTGTCTGTGCAAGAAAATTTTTCTTCCGGATTTGAAAGAAAAAACATTAGAATAAACGTCCTGATGATTCTTTAACACTTTTTTTCTAGCTTACGGGACACATTTAATGAAAATTATGATTGAAAAACAATTGTTTTGCGATGTTTTGCACTGTTAAATCAACTGAAAAATTAACGTAGCTAAAAACGTAAGTTACGAATAAGAGTTTTTTTTAATTCTATGAAAAATCAATTAATTATAAATAATAACAGAAATATTCCGTTTATTCAGATGGCCTAAACTGATCAAATTGGTGGTCCTATAATACTATCTTAGTTTTTAGCAAAAAATAGATATTGGCAATAGCGAGAATTTACAATTTTCGTTCTCAGCTTCTTTTTAACCTCAACTGCCAATTAAAATAAATGTGAATTATTGTCATGTACAAAAAATTTAAAAACAATACAAACAAATATACAAAGAATACTTTCAATTTGTTGTATAATAATATGAATAATTTTAAACTATAAAACAGAAAATACAAATCCTGAAATTACAAATTCTCATGATTTAGTTTCAAGGATTATTTTCTCTTACCCCCTCTCTAACTACTGTCTTCCATTCTCTTCACTCCCTGGTGATCTCAAATTTCATTTAGTCGGTCAGGACCGGGTACTTTAAGCTAGTATAATTATATTTATTGCTTGAAGGCAAATGTGCAATGCATGTATCGCATAAAATTCGGATATTTCTTTTTAATATAGAAAATGAACTTGAAAGTGTTAATCCGCAAAGGATCGCTTGTGTGTAGACATCGTCAACAGACATCGTACAGACTGTTTCAACTTTTTTGTCAAGTTCTTTTTATATAAAAAAAAAGTATCGAATTTTATGCGATACATGCATTGTAATTGCCTTAAGCAAAAATATAATATATACTTTATTCAACAATGTCTTCTAAAAAAAAAACCATCCAAATCTTATATATATAATATATATATATGTGTGTGTGTGTGTGTGGTTGTTCTACGAATAACACTTCAAAGTAGATGTTTATCGATGGGAAAATACATATTCCCAAGCTGAATATGGGAAAATAACTGCTTTCTATCAAAGAATTGCTGATCCGACGGTTTTGTTATTTTCTGTATCTATAATAGCTTCCGTGAATGCATAGCCAGCATATTTTCTATTCATTTTTCGTAATAATAAAATGTAAACGTGTGTGTGTGGGGGGAGTGTTGTATATCTCTGTGTGTGTGGTGTGTGTGTGTTGTGTGTGTGTGTGTGCGTCTTTCAAATACAGTCCTTCCATATCTACCTATATATATCTATTTACCTATTATCTATCATCTATTTTTATAATCGATTTTACTTCTCCACCTACTCAGATTATATAGTGTTGTACTCTAATAAATCTCTCTCTCTCTCTCTCTCTCTCTCTCTCTCTCTAATATATATATATATATTATATATATATATATATATATATATATATATATAATATACCAAACTTGTGTGGTAAATCCTCGCGTTGAGAAAAAACAGCAAATAAGTGTGATTGTAAAAATATACTACTCAAACATCAACCGGGAGAAAAAATTCTTTAGAAAAAAGAAAAGACCAAGATAATCGACCAACCAAACATAATCTATTAGTACAATATTTTGCCAAAAGAAAAGCATTCATAATGCATATATATATAAGATATATATATTCATATAAAACCGCCAGGAGACTAAAGCAATAGTGAAAGTGCTCAATACCTAAGTAGAGCAAATAATAAAGATAAACTAATGGGAGTCAGACGAACCTACTAAAAGATTTCGCTTAATGCTTTTCTTTGTTTGCTTAAATATTCTCTAATATTTTCGATATTTCAATATTTATAATTTTTAAATTATTATTTTAATATATATTCAATAATGAATAAATAGAATACATATGTAGCATGAAACAAACTCCTGGCGAAACACTCATTTAAGTCAATTTTATCCATTCAACATTTTCTTTTATTTATTTATCTTTCATATATTATATATATATATAATATATATATATAATATATATATATAATATATATATTAATTATAAGTAAGAAATAACAAAAGACTTAGAGATTTTGCATTTTACTATCAATTTGCTCTGTGACTCTAACAATAAGCGCACACATTGAGCTCTCAAATGCACAGGTTGTTTTAAAAAATCTATGTCGTAAGGAAGATTTCTGCTCTGAACTTTTGATTATATATATATAGATATTATATATATATATATATATATATTATAATATATATATAATATATATATTACTCCGTTTTCTCTATATATTTTCGCAGTTTATGTAAAAGTTGTATTCGAAATATTAAATAAATTCTTCTGCTAAATAGTTCTCCTTGACATTTAGGCATAATGTTTTCATGTCTCCAGATAATACTCCCTTAGATGAATTTCCATTAAAATTTAATTCAAGGTGTAGAGAGTATAATTGCATTTTACATCATGTATTTTACAAAACCGACAGTCAAATAATACGACACGTCTTAATGCCTTACTACTGAATAACAGTTCGATCTGACTGGATTCTCTGGATTATGCAAAAAATTGATTTTGACCAATATACAAATGTTATATGATAACCAGAATCTGTTCTTCAGAATGAAATGCATAAAAATTCTCTGGGACTTTGAGTAATGCTTATTTTCACAACATTATTGTTTACTGGGTGTTTTTTTTTTTAATTCCTCTAGGATGGCCTTTGAAGACTTTTGTCGCTACTATACAGACATCGAATATTGTCACATTATAATACGTCGTTTTCTCCATCCAAGAGAATGGAAGAATACATTGGTAAGACGAGTGGACTATCACCAGCGATGCGGTGGGCTGTGGAAATTATTCTGACTCATTCCTTCGCACCACAGGTAGGATCTAACAAGCGGGAAAAGTGTTTCGTAACATTTTAATTATAATTTTTATCAGAAGTAAAGCGTGATTCTTCCAAGCTGTAGCCGTGTCATTACTACTGTATGACAACACACTTGGACTCTAACAAAATGCTTATACAAAAAAAATCCAAATGGGAACTACACAAGTATGCTGTGTGCTGTCTTGACATGTCCTGGAAGCCACCCTTCCCCGCAAAAGATATACTTGAAGACCAGCGGGAAAAATATTATGATCCGGTGACACATCTATCCGCGTGAAAACGGGTTTTGGGTAAATACCTAATGAGTTATTTTTTTAATTGTCACTTACCCCATATCTTTTTGGATTTGATGCCTAGATATCATCTAGATATAATTTTCCCACAGAGTTCCGGTTGATACGTCTCGCTACGCAGTGTATGAATCAGCTACAGCTTGAAATCTGTGCGGTGATGGGGGCGTGATAATAGGTGTGGAGCTTCCACGAAGACGTAAAAACGATCATCAACTGTTATAGCACTAGTTGAAATGGGATAGACTCTCTCGCTTGTCTGGCTGAAGCCTACAACAGACGACCCCGGCTATTTAGTTGTACTTTATTAAGTATTGCTCATACGTCTTTCATGTAGATCTTAAATTCAATTCAAAATCTTTTTAAAAAAATAAAGTTTAATTTGTATTTTTTTTCTCACATGTCCTTATTAAGTACATTGGTAATTAAAGGGATTTTGTTAAAACTATACTTGTTTCGTAAAGTTCGTGCATCTTTACCATTACGCTAATAGATTTGTTTCTTTATATATATATATATATATATATATATATATATAATATATTATGCGCAAATGAAGTGAAGGTATGGAGAGATGCTGACAAACTGTGAGGTTTGGGATTCGCGTGGATGTTTGCAATCATTATGATTGTCAAATTTTCAAAAACATATCAATCGAAATTCGTGCTAATGCGAAAGGAATTTTGTTTTTCATCAAGAATTCTAATTAAATTGAAGAGACTTCCAACAACATAACGTGATAAGTCTATAAACACTAATACATCCCCTCCCATTATTCTGTAGCCTATTTTCACCATTTTCCTCTCTCTCTCTCTCTCCTCTCTCTCTTTCTCTCTCTCTCTCTCTCTCTCTCTCTCTCTCTCTCTTCCTCTTTAACTCTCTCTCATCTTTCTCACACACACACACCACACACACACACACTCTCTCTCCCTCTTTTAAATACCATCATGCAGGTGCGCAATACACGTGCTCATATAACACAACACATGTATATAAAAGTTGTACAAGGTGTGTCAAAAAAGTATCGAAGTTGTTGTACTACTTTGATAGCACCTTGTGTCTAAAATAATACGTTCCATTCTTTGTTCATTTCTATCTTGGTAAATTCGCTTCAATCTCGATACTTTTATGATACATCTTGCATAATATATATATTATATATTTACTATTGCGTGTGAGTGTGGTGTGTGTGTGTGTGTGTGTGTGCGCGCGGCGCCATGCACGCACGCGCGCGCGTGTGTGTGCTGTGTTCGGGTTGTCTCGAATTTCTGAGATGAAACGTTCATAATGATGTCAATATCTGTAGTTAAGGACTTTTTACCAATAGATCCAAGCACTGCAATACGATAAAAAAAATTGTGTGAACCGCAAGGGGACTAGTTGAAAAAAATGAAACTCATTTGGTTAGATTTTAAGCGAACCCTTCGTATCACCGTTTGTTTGTTTTTTTCTTTTTTTCTTCTTCTAAGTCTCTTCTCACATCGTCTTTTTCATTCTATATCTGTTCTCTCTTTTATTCAGCTCTTCACTTTCTTATTTTTCTGTCTGTCATTATACTTTGGTTGCATTATAATGTTTTAATCAATGTATTAATAGGTTTAAAAGTTCAAAAGATCCTAAACCTTATACTTAATTGGTATGTCAAAAAAAAAAAAGATGTTTAAACGACTTAGAGTTGACCTGGGAGTAATAGTACCAGAACTTCAACCACTGAATGCAGTTTAGATCAAATCAGGACACTTTATAGTCTGGAAAATAAAATAAAAAATTGCGAGGTAAAGAAATGAAATACAGTATTTGAAATAGGATTTTTAATATGATTTGACATGTGACAAACAAAACACAAATTTTCAAGGAAAATCAAAAATACGAACGTTGGATCATACCAGAATCTAATCTAATCTGACACTGGTGTAAAAATAACAACCAAATTACACCACACATATATAATATATATATATATATATAATATATATATATATATATATTAAGTATCACTTGCCGCTTTAGCTTTTTTCCGTCGCAGTGGCATCAGTAAATAATCCAAGTGCTCACTATAATTAAAAATACAGTTTAGCAATAAAATAATAATAATAATATAATAATAATAATATATAGAGGAAAAATAAAGGAGCCTACCCTAACGTTAAAAGTCGATGTAATTCCTTAGTTAAATCCTATTTATCTAAGGAATTGCATCGACTTAGTTAACAATAGGGTGGGCCTGAAGTAATCCTTTTAATTTTGATGGAAACCATGTAGACCCTTTATTTTTCCGCTAATAATAATAACATTAGAATATATATATAATTATAATATTATATATTAATATATTATATATATACTATATATATATATTATAAAGAGAGAGAGAGAGAGAGAGAGAGAGAGAGATGTGTCAATATATATATATATCTATTATTATATATATATGTTGTTGTGGTATTGTGTGTTACGCGCGCGTGTTGGTGTGTATGTTTGTGTATTATAAAAATTAATGGTTACGACATGGGAAGCAGAAGAGGAAGAGCGGATATGACATTAAGGAACGAGAGTAAACGAAATCAAAATGCAACAGGTTTTCATAAATAAATATGCACATAAAAGGTAGCAAAGAAGAAAGAAAGTTCCTGGTTTAGTTTTCGGACAAGCTTCCGAGGTTTAATAACTTCTTTAGAAGCTAGCGGCACTCCTCGTTTAGTATAAGCCGTAATGTTATATGCGTTTGTTTTAGGTATTTAAGGTGGTTTAAGGATGGCAAAAGTTTATTCCTGCTAGCATGCCTATTGACGGCAAAGGTATCAAAGTGTGAAGCATGTCGTTGTTGCAAATTAGTTCGTCGGCTCCTCAGTTGTTATCCTGGTGATATTGGTAATTAGCTGTCAGCCGTCATGGTCAAAGACAGCTTATCTTCTCTTTAGAAGCCGGGTTTGGTAACATGGTAGTAAGTCCGTCGTGGTTTTTTTCTATCAGTTAAAACTAAGTTTCGTAGGAGAGATAGAGCAAAGCTCTTACTGTAGTAGTAGTCAGAAGGGATTTCGCCAAGGGGAGAGAGACGCGTGAGTGCCGTCCCCGAACTGACACTTCAGAAGGGTTACAACTAAGAAAGATGAAAATTACTAATGGTCAGGGCTATTTTAGAGATATGATGATGGTGCTGCTGCTGCTGCTGCTGACAGTCCCAGGGCAATAGAAGGCCCCAAGATATCTTGAAGGCGCTGGCATTAGACTTTATTAAGGACTGTAAAACATTTAATCATGATTATATTTCCCTATTGTTATACGATATTTAACTTTGTGTATTGACTTATACATTGTGTTAAGGTATTAGACTTCAACCTTATTTTCACCATTTCTACAATGTTAAGTTTTTGCAAAAATTTTATTTAAAATTCTCCTGTTATATAACCAAAAAATTTTGGCATATCACAAGCGAGATGTTTGTGAGCCGTATACTTATTTTTTCTAATATGCAGAAATTAATTGCCAGTTCAATTCGCCACACGAATTTTTTTTTCTTTAAATCAACCATTTTTTGAAAATTCATTTTTAAATTTTTTTTTTTTTTTTTTTTTTTTTTACACGTGCCTTTCAAAATGATTAGCTATAGTTTTTACAAAATAGACTTACCTCGAGCATGGGCACACTGAAGATCCAATTCTCCGAATTAATAATCCTAAAAAACTTGCTCGTTATTGGAACTCACGAGGCCACCGATAAATAGACAATATTAGAACCTTATTAAGGACTGACAATAACGTTTAATCATGTTATATCCCTGTGTTTATACGTTATTTTCTTATTAGTATTGATTATTTCATTGTGTTAAAGGTATTAGACTTCGACCGTTATTTTTACCATTTCTACAATGTTAAGTTTTTTTTTTTTTTTTTTTTTTTCTTTTCAAAATTAAATTTATTAGAATTCTCGATGTTAATATAAAAACACAAAAAAATGGCATATCCACAGCGAGAGATATTTGTTGGAGCCGTATACTTATTTTTCTAATATGCAGATAAAAGTAATAGCCAGTTTAATTTGCACCTGATTTTTTTTTCTTAAAATACATTTTTCTTTATTTATTTTATTTTTTTTCAAAATGATTCGAGATTTCGACAATTTATTTAGCCGGGTCTCCCAAAAATTCTTGTCTTGGCAAGTACCTCCAGACCAAAATTATATTTTCCCTGTATACCATACTTATTTGCATAAAGCACTTTTCGTATAAATCCACCTGAATCGTTGTTTACAATACCCAACGGCTTAATTAGATAGTATTGACACTAAAGTCCAATATGATAGTTTGAGTTTAATTTCCGAAGAGCAAGTAAGGACTCCTTTATTACCATTACTCCCACCGCCTGTCGGTGGGGAACGTTAGAAATTCACTTGCAGAGGGGTAAAGACTCCTCCCCCCAATGGGGCAACTGTTGGCCGTGGGGCGACCCGTGATGATTAAGATATAGCCCAGGTGGACGAGCAGTTTTCATGACTTGCAATACTCCATGTTTGGACCCCATTTGTTGGGCTAGACGGCGTTGCGGATGACCTTTCCGATCAATCGGCTGGTCATGTTCAGCCCTAGCACCGATATGATTTTCCCAACCCTATTGCCCTTATGCAAAGCCCCAATCCCCCTTTTTATCATATGGGTGCATAGAAGGCGTGGCTGTGGGTCTAACACTGTCCTGGGATAAACGTTTAACCTGTGGATCTATGGTGAGATTCAGTTTTGGAGATTGGGGAATGTGGAGCCCCCTTCATCACCATTGACTCCCTGGTCCACTCTGACCCGGAGTGGTAGTACCTGTTAGAGGCGTCCCATCTCTGGCGGTTTAACTAGAAAAACATGAGTGATAAACAAAATTGTATTATGCCATTAAGGAATTAAATTTTATTTCTCAACATTGTCGGCATTAAATGACCAACCGAGGTTGATATGTTCCATAAAAAAAAACAACCAACAACCAAAAAACGATTACTCCCAGTTCAACACTGACCCGGTGTGTAGTACTTATCAGTGTCAGTAGATATATTTTAGGATTCCATAACCAAGTGTAGAAAATAATTTTAAAGCATAGAAAATGTAAATTGAACGCAATTCCCGTAACCTTTATGCCTAAAATAACCTATAGGCGGTGGACAACCGTTAAAAATCAAACAAAACGGCTATGTATTGAGTATAAAAATAAAATCCTAATAAAGTTTGCCCTTTTGATAATATTATATGTTAGGTTCAGGACCGTAACGAAAACGGACTACCCCCCTCTTGATTAGGAGGGGTTTTATGGAATCTGGAAGTGGGGTTTCCGCCTATTGAACATTTGGATTGAAGTTCGTGCTGGTACGGATGCTCGTACAAATACGGATTAAGCAATTAAGTCATTTATAGGTGAGAAGCATTCTCCACCCTGTGTCAAATAACACCGTAATTTGCAACAATCTTAGTCTTGCATTTTCAGTCACGTGCTCCGCGTTAATTTCTGCTATGTAAAAACATTTTTTAACATAAAAAGTTTGAATAGTATGAAACTATATTGAGAAATATCTCCATCCGTATAATTTGGATATCGAAGCTGCCCAGTACGACCAATTATACAAGAACATAAATCCAACATCTGTTCGGCTCTTTATGTTAAATTCACTTAAACTAGCGCATTGATAGCCCCAAATCCGCTGGTCCCCATTGGTATTCTGGTGTGAAATTATTGTATTATAAATCATCAAAGAGGAGCCATAATTGTGATAATTACAATTACAAAGTTTAAATATCCGGTACTTATCATTTGAACTTCCACCATTTACGGAGGGTCTGGCAAACTAAATTTCACTAATGTTTAGGTCGATTTTAATCGGCTTTATTGTACTGACATTCTACGAGGACCCTACTAATAACCTAAAAACCGTTTATTAAAATTCATTTTCAGTAACATATAATAAAATTTAATATAGGTTGTTAGGGCTTGATTTAAATCTATCTTGGGGAGGTTCCAGTTCTGGAGGTTTGGGGAATGTGGAGCACCCCATTCATCACCATTGCTCCCTGGTCCACTCTGACCCGGAGTGGTAGTACCTGCGCCTCCATGTTAAAGTTTATATATGTTACTGAAATGATATTTTGAATAAACGGTTTTAGTTATTAGTAGGTCCTCGTAGAATGTCAGTACAATAAACACCGAGTTAAAATCGACCTAACACATTAGTGAAATTAGTTTGCCAGACCCTCCCCCGGTAAATGGGTGGAAGTTCAGAATGATAAGTAACGGAATAATATTAACTTGTAATTGTAATTATCACAATTGGCTCCTCTTGATGAGATTTATAATACAATAATTTCACATCCACGAAATCCATGGGACCGCGGATTTGGGGCCTTATCAATTGCGCTCAGTTTAAGTGAATTTACATAAAGAGCCGAAACAGATGTTGGATTTTGTTCTTGTATAATTGGTCGTACTGGGCAGCTAACCGATATCCAAATTATACGGAATGGAGATATTTCTCAAATACATAGTTTCATACTATTCAAACTTTTTATGTTTAAAAAATGTTTTACATACAGAAATTACGGAGCACTGACTGAAAATGCAAGACTAGATTGTTGCAAATTACGGTGTTATTTGACACAGGGTGGAGAATGCTTCTACCCTATAAATGACTTAATTAGCTTAACCGTATTGTACGAGCATCCGTCCAGCACGAACTTCAATCCAAAAATGTCATAGCGGAAACCCCACTTCCAGATTCCCATCAAACCCCCTACTAATCAAGGGGGGGTAGTCCAGTTTTCGTTAGGTCTGAACCTACCATATAATATTATCAAAAGGGAACACTTTATTAGGATTTTATTTATATCAATCTACTTTGATTTAACGGTTGTCCACAGCTAAGTTATTTTAGGCATAAAGGTTAGGGAATTGCGTTCATATTTACATTTTCTATGCTTTAAAATTATTTTTCTACACTTGGTTCTATGGAATCCTAACAAATATATCTACTTGACACTGATAAGTACTACCACTCCGGGTCAGTGTTGAACTGGGAGTAATCGTTTGTTTGGTTTGGTTTGTTTTTTTATGGCATATCAACCTCGGTGAGTCATTTAATGCCGACAATGTTGAGAAATAAATTAATTCTTAATGCATAATACAATTTTGTTTATCAACTCATGTTTTTCTAGTTAACCCAGAGATGGGACCCTAACAGGTACTACCACTCCGGGTCAGAGTGGACCAGGGAGCAATGGTGATGAAGGGGTGCTCCACATTCCCCAAACCTCCAAAACTGGAATCTCACCATCAGATAGAGTTTAACGTTATTCCCAGGACATGTAGACCCACAGCCACCGCCTTCTAGCACCCATATGATAAAAAGGGGTTGGGGCTTGCCATAAGGGCAATAGGGTTGGGAAAATCATATAGGTGCTAGGGCTTGACATGACCAGCCGATTGATCGGAAAGGGCCTCTCCGACCGCCCGTCTAGCCCAAAATGGGGTCAAAATGGAGTATTGCAAGTCATGAACTGCTCGTCCACCTGGGCTATATCCTTAATCATCACGGGTCGCCACCCACGGCCAACAGTTGGCCCCATTGGGGGGAGGAGTCTTACCCCTCTGCAGAGGTGAATTCTAACGCCCCACCGACAGGGCGGTGGGAGTAATGGTAATAAAGGAGTCCTTACTTGATCTTCGGAAATTAAACTCAACTATCATATGGACTTTAGTGTCATAACTATCTAATTAAGCCGTTGGGATAATTGTAACAACGATTCAGGTGGATTTATACGAAAAGTGTCTTATATGCAAATAAGTATGGTATACAGGGAAATATAATTTTGGTCTGGAGGTACTTGCCAAGACAAGAATTTTTGGGAGACACGGCTAATAAAATTGTCGAAATCTCGAATCATTTTGGAAAAAAAAAAATAAATAAATAAAGAAAAATGTATTTAAGAAAAAAAAAATCAGTGCAAATTAAACTGGCTATTACTTTAGTCTGCATATTAGAAAAATAAGTATACGGCTCCAACAAATATCTCGCTGTGATATGCCATTTTTTGTGGTTTATATAACATGAGAATTCTAATAAATTATTTTGAAAAAAAAAAAAAAAAAAAAAAAAAAAAAAACTTAACATTGTAGAAATGGTAAAATAACGGTCGAAGTCTAATACCTTTAACACAATGAATAATCAATACATAAATGAAGAAAATAACGTATAACAACAGGAAATATAACATGATTAAACGTTATTGTCCAGTCTTAATAAAGTCTAATATTGTCTATTTTATCGGTGCTCGTGGTTCAATAACGAGCAAGTTGTCTTTAGAGATTATTAATTCGGAGAATTGGATCTTCAGTGTGCCCAATGCTCGAGGTAAAGTCTATTTGTAAAAGACTATAGCTAATCATTTTGAAAAGGCACGTGTAAAAAAAAAAAAAAAAAAAAAAAATTTAAAAATGATTTTCAAAAAATGGTTGATTTAAAGAAAAAAAAATTCAGGTGCGAATTGAACTGGCAATTAATTTTCTGCATATTAGAAAAATAAGTATACGGCTCCAACAAACATCTCGCTGTGATATGCCAAATTTTTTGGTTATATAACAGGAGAATTTTAATAAATTATTTTGCAAAAACTTAACATTGTAGAAATGGTGAAATAACGGTTGAAGTCTAATACCTTTAACACAATGTATAATCAATACACAAAGAAAATATCGTATAACAATAGGGAAATATAACATGATTAAATGTTATTGTACAGTCCTTAATAAAGTCTAATGATATTGTTCGTTTTATCGGTGCCTCGTGGTTCAATGAGAAGCAAGTTGGCCTCAGATTATTAATTTGGAGAGTTGGATCTTCAGGGTACCTAATGTTGGTGGTAAACAAGTCTATTTTGTAAAATAGACAAGCTTCGAAAAAAAAAAAAAAAATCGCATTTTATGTACTACTATAATAAACATTCACCCCGGCATATCTACTAAGTTGTGTAATAATGGCGATAAACTTTAATAGTTGGCATGTAAATGATTACTCATCTAATGAACCCATAAATATCAATAGACAATAGATCCAATAAAGGCGCATGCAAATTAAACCAGGAGTTAAAGTCTCATTTTTTTTAAAGAAGAAAGTAATTTGTGCTAGAACTGGGCTTTCATGATTAACTTCAATTTGCTTAATCTGGAACTTGGCTATAGTTACCGAGCGTTAATGAAGGTTGAACTCATTAAATGAACGAGGCGATCTACCAGAAAAAAATGCCGACAAATATTTTCCAGGTGAAATTAATATCAAAATTCATTTTTTTGTGCTTCAAACTTTGATTGTAAACATTCGGCTTCTTTGCAAGGCTCCGGGCAATGCTCATTGGGTTCGACAAATTCAACGGTAATTTTTATGTCCGTTTTAGACGGGTCCAATAGATCGCTTTCCATTTGGGAAGCCTTTTCCGCTTGCAAAAGACCAACACAAGACGGAGACAAGTCAGTCTGCGGAACCAGGAGTACGTTTTTCTGCAATCGAAATGGGGGTGGTAGTTCGTCTCCAAAACGCTTTACTTCCGGATAGAGTTTTAGAAGCTTCTTGTTGACGTAATTGTCGACGCCCGTATTTGCATCACTCAGTCTGTGGTAGAAGCTGCCAGGATGAGAAAGTCTCCGGCACTGTAGAGACTCAGTTTCGGGTTTTTGCCGCTTAAAGAAGAGATCAAAGATGAGAAATCGGTAACGTACGTTCACCATATAACAGCAGATACCGATAAAGGGCAAAAAGAGGATTAGTATTGTCAAAGTTACTAAGACGATACCAAGAGTATTGGATTCTGATTCAGTGACAACGGTATATAAAGTGGTGGATTCGGGATCAGTGTTTAATTCAGTTGTTTCTTCTTTAAATTTGGCTTCGAGAACGTTACATGATAAGATGAGAAAAGTAGTCAACAAGGGAGAGAAAGGCATTTTTTACGATTTGGAGGTGTACTGATTTTAACTGTAAATACTACCAGATTACGATCCCCCGCTTAAGGAGTACGGCTATTTACTAAGCTTTGTTTAAATGTTGCACTCGGGATGGTAGCAGACGTTGATTGATTTTTCATTTTTTTTTTCAGAAGTAATTGGGAAAATATATACGAAAAAGAAAAAATGGAATAAGACATAAAGTACGATTTTGGGGGTGATAAGGTGTTTTGTGTTTTATCCAAGCCAATGTTAATTGAGTTTGTCTAAGTATGTATGCGCATTGTAGTGACCCATCCTGGTGTAATGGTCAACAATCAAATCTCGCAGATCCATTACTTCTGAAAAGTGAATTCGATCCTCACTGGATGCCCTATACTTGTGACTTAGTGTCATATCCCACCCTTGACGAACGGGTTGGGTGAATACCTACCATTTTTTTTCAACTAATTCGTGTCATTCTTATTCCCAATAATTTTTTTCCCAGAAAATTGGACACATTGTGGATATAGGCGTTGAGTTAATAAAGTTCTAAGTGACAGTTATTTCTAGGCTGCAGGTTCAATCCTGGTCAAGGGCGACAGTAATATAGAATAATAATTAACACAGTTTAACACTTGCACCCAGCTATGGTTAGCGGAATAAGAGTAGGATACCCCCGTGGATTGACTGGTCGGTTTGGTTTGTTTTATTTTACGGCATATCAACCTCAGTGGGTCATTTAATGCCGATAAAGTTTTAAATAAATCAATTCTTAATGGATAATACAATTTTTTTATAAATACATTTTTCTATTTAACCCACAGATGGGACCCTAACAGGTACTACCAATCCGAGTCAGAGTGGACCAGGGAGCAATGGTGATGAAGGGGTACTCCACATTCCCCAAACCTCCAAAACTGGAACCTCACCATCAGATAGAGTTTAACATCATTCCCAGGATATGTAGACCCGCAGCCACCGCCTTCTAGCACCCATATGATAAAAAAGGGTTGGGGCTTGCCATAAGGGCAATAGGGATGGGAAAATCATATAGGTGCTAAGGCTTGACGTGACCAGCCGATTGATCAGAGGGGGCCTCCGACCCCGTCTAGCCCAAGATAGGGCCAAAGTGGAGTATTGCAAGTCATGAACTGCTCATCCACCTGGGCTCTATCCTTAAGCATCACGGGTCGCCACCCACGGCCAACAGGTGGCCCATTGGGGAGTCTTACCCCTCTGCAGAGGTGTAGTCAGTGCATTGCAGGACACTGCTGGAGAAGCAAGGACGAGCTCGTAAGCGACGTACTACTGTGGAAGCCAGCACATGGGCATGCTAATGTGGACCGCCCAGCCAGGACCGACATGATGATGATGATGATATAGATTAGAGATAAATCATTATGAACAAGAATGCTGGGTGCGATCGTGGAAACAACGCCTCGCAAGGAAGCAGCTGTACGGCCACGTACCCCCTATCATACAAAATGAGGCAAACAAGACACATTGGTCATTTTTGGAGAAGCAAGGATGAACTCATAAGCGACGTTCTCCAGTGGAAACCAGCACATCGGCACGCCAGTACGGGCCGTCCAGCAAAGACCTACAATGACCTGGGGCCACCTGTTAGCCGTCGACGACCCGCGATGCTTAAGGACGGAATCCTGGTGGATGAGCAGCCCAGGACATACAACACTCCCTGAGACCCTTACTTAGGCTAGACGGGCGGTTGGAGAGGCTCCCCTACGATCAATCGGCTAGGCATGTCAAGCCCTAGCGCCTATATGATTGCCCCAACCTTATTGCTCTTATGGCAAGCCCCAACCCTTTTCATCACAGGGGGCGTTGTTTCCACGATTTGTTTAAGATCGCACGCAGCATACTCGTGCAGCTCCCCTCTACCTTATTCTATAGTCGCTTTGTTTGGGTACAAGTGGTGCAGCCATACAATAGCACTGATACAAGTACGGCAATATAACAACTTAAACCCTTGATGTTTATTCTATTAGTGATTCTTAAAAAATATGAGCTACTATAGCTTCAGTCACTTGAGATGAGGCTCAGTCCTTCACCCTCTGTTTCCGAAGCTTTCGACTTCCTCGATCTGTTTTGTCTTCTTCTGGATAGGAATTTGACATCCACGACCAGCACTCGAACCTCTCATGCCTGTATTGTAGCAACCCCCTTTAGCCGGTCTCCGTGACCTCATTTCCCACATGACCAAAGATCTAACCCTATATAGGTATAATGTAAGGCATTTTTTTTAAGTTGATGTCGTTCAACGTGGCTTTCACATTCGGATTCTGAGTTTTATCATTTCTAATTTTAGGTTTTGAAATATATGATTTGTTGAAATAGTGTAACCTGTCATCAGGTGAACTTGGCTTAACTCTATGGAATTTACATAAGTATGATTACAAAATGATGCTGCATTATATAATAGCCTACCGTTCCCACATTATTATCACCATATAAAAGGAGTTATATTTTTCAATGACCGACCTAAAAATAATATAGTCAAGGTCATTTGTTCTTACTTAAATCTGACATAATTGAGTCTGAATTTCTATATAATTGCAGTTCTTTGGGCGTTGTACCCTGCAATGTTCTTTAGATGTATTTCCCAGGTAATCAGGGAATGTCAAAGGTCATACTCATTTTTTGAATCACCGGTAATAAATTGTTCTCATTCCGATATCCATGCTAAGAAGATATATTGTATCAGGTTATACTTCACCTGGCCACACTGAAGAGACTTGATAAGTCGAAACACGTGTCTGTGGATGACCCTATATATACTCCCCATCCCCTAGGGTTGTGCACTCTGGGGGGGGGGTCTCGCTGACGGTCGCCAACTCAAGCGTAAACGCAACGCTCTTCTCTATAAGGAATGGAGCACCCTGTGACGGTCTTTACACACAAAGCGATGTGTGTATTAAAACAGTTAAAATCCCCTTCCCATTTTGTAAGTGAAGACAGCCTAATAGTTAAGGAGCCGGACTGACACCCAACCGACCGGATTTAAATTCCGCCTGTAGGTAGCTTACAAAATGTCTAGCCACACTGAAGAGACTTGATAAGTCGAAACACGTCTTTGTGGATGACCCTATGTATATATATATATATTATATTATATTATATAATTTTAACAATTCAATTTCCTTTCCTTAACGATTACCATGTTTGCTTTAAACATCATACACACACACACACACACACATATATATATATATATATATATATATATATATATATATTTAATGTTCGTAAAGATTTGGCGATTAAAGAATCAGTAAATGAATTGAAGTGCCTGTTTATTTTCAACGTTATTTTTCGTTAATTCAATTTCGTACAATTTAGTTAATTGTGACGCACGTTGGATTCTAAAAGGTTTAAAACATTTAATTAACTGAAGAGGATTCGTCTGTCTGTTAAGGAAAATAAAACAAATTGTTTATCACTGTTTCTAAAAGATTTTAATAATTCAATTTACTTTCCTTTAACGATTACCATATTTGCTTTAAACATCACAGAAACTTGCATATTCCATCCAAAATATTCTTTATACCTATCTGCCTGTATGTTTGTTTGTACAACTCCCGATCACTCGTCCTTTCATAAAGGAAAATGTGTATTTCTTTGAATGTTTGAGATGAGGCTTGATGATTAGTATTATCTGTGTTATTCGGACTATTGTCCCCATCTTCTTTCTTATTTGTACAACGTTTCGGCCGATATGCCCTCCGGCCTTCTTCAGGTATTTCTTGTCGGACTCGGGAACTTTCTCGGACTCGGGAACCTTCATTTCGAACTAGGGAGCCATCACGGAACTTTGAACCTAACCCTTTATTTATTCCACGGGGGTATCCTGTTCTCATTCCGCAAACCATAGCTGGGGTAGTTATGTTAATTATTTTTCTAACTGCCTCTACTCAGGATTGAACTCGGTATCCGGAGATAACTGTCACTTAGAACTGTCTTAATCTAACTACCTTATCCACTAGGCCATGTGTCCAATTGGACAATTGAGTGTGAATTTTGGGAACTTATAAACCTAATGTCTTGATTTGGCTAGAATATCTACCTATTTACTTATGTATGATTTTTTTACCTGGACTCATATTGTGTTTTTTTCCGACAAGAAATACCTGAAGAAGGCCAGAGGGCATATCGGCCGAAACGTTGTACAAATAACAATGAAGATGAGGACAATAGTCCGAATAACGCGGAAAATGTGTAGTGACTAGCAAAGAACTAACTCCAATAAAATCCACACCATATTTTGTCCGGGTTAAGAAAGATACCACTCATTTTCCATAAGAAACGCTAAATAGAAAATATAATAGGGATATAAATCAATGGCATATTAAACAAACTAGAAGCGACTACCCGGCGTCACCTGGGTAGAGAGGTGATTTTTTTTAAGTTAGTCTCGCAGATCCATTATTACTTATCACAAGTTAGATCCTCACTGGATGCCCATAAAATCCCCACGTAAATATATAACTATAAAGTAAGAAATTTTAATTCAATAATTTACAATTTAAAAAAAGATACAATATAAATGAGGCAATTAATTCAATCAATCAACATCATATTTCAATTACTTTCTGTTATTATACAAATTTTAATTTTTAAATATCTTCCCAAATATATAGCGAAATTTTCAGTATTTCAATATTTAACCGTCTGAAGATTGCTTAATACACATGAAACTATAATTACGGAAAATTGCCACCATAATATTTCATTTATGATTTTAAACTGCTCTGCTATTTTAGCATTGAGCATCTTTATATGCTAAAACTTTTCATATTCATTCACCATTATATATACTAGCAAATATATGCACCCTCCGGGTGCAAGTATTTAAGTTTTAATGTAATAAAATATTGTATTAAATTAGAAAGGCTAATGAAACTAAATAAGAATACAGATAAAAAGATTTGAAACAGAGGGAGTATAATAAAAGATTTGAAACAGAGGGAGTATAATAAAAAATGGAACAACCGAAACTTACTCTTCCATCACTCTCGTCTCTCATTGTTATTTTTTCTAATTTAAGTATTTAGTTATAAGAGGAAGTAAAGAATAAAATGACAGTTATTTTATCTAGTTAATGGATTTCATTTAAGATTCATTGAAGAGATTTTTGCTTATATTCATTAAAATAAAACCAAACAGTTAGAAATCAATAATACTAAGCACATATTTATTAAATTCGATTTTTAATATTGATATGCAAATTAGCCTTCCCGTTCACACTGTAAACCGCTATTTGTTGTATATATAAATATAATTGCATGTTGTCAGTATGTAGACATAGTTAACAGTATTAATAATGTAAGACAATTTTATTAATAATTGAGGTTTAAATAAAAAATAAAATCATGGCGAATGTGATGTCAATAACTAAGAGAATTGTGACTTGAGTAGGAATATAGTTTCGGTTACAGACAGAAAAACACACAATCTCCATTATAATAAGATATATATATATATATATATATATATATATCAGGAAATTATTAATTTTGTTGAAGATGATACCATTGGAACGGATAACATTAGTTAGTATTTATTATCAAACTATTCGATTTTGTGGCTCTATAAGTAAAATTCAATTGCAACGTTGCTGTAACAAGTAAAGTAAATATATATAAAACTGTAGTTATTCTAAAGCAGTCTGGTACCAGTGCAGGAGTTTGCAACGGGTATAACATTTCTGTGATCTCTAAATATTTTGGGATTTCCCTTGGATGTTCAAACTTTAAATTGATGAGAACATCATTGACAATAAACGTTTCTGTGATTTCTAAATATTTTGGTATTACCATTGTATGTTCAAACTTTAAAATGATGCAAACATCATTGACAATAAACATTTCTGTGATTTCTAAATATTTTGGAGACCTTACCTCTGGAATTAGCTTCGTATGTTCAGACTTTAACATGAAGTAAAAATCATTGATAATAAACATTTCTGTGATTTCTAAATATCATTGATAATAAACATTTCTGTGATCTCTAAATATTTTGGAGACCTTACCTTTGGGATTACCCTCATAAAATTATTATTTAAGAATATCAATATTCAGTACATTATGTCTTTTAGGAATTATGGTTTTTCTATGTCTTTTATATGACCCCGAGGTCAAACACCTGCGGAAATGATGATTGACCGTTTAATTTCATTGTTGAATGTTTCAGTGTGGGAATCAATGGGACCAAGATGAAATAGGTTTTATCGGGAGGTGTATTACTTTTGGCTAATTTAAGGAAATGAAAGAATTATTCATATCAGCCATTCTTTGAAAAACAGAAAATTAAATTAAAAATATAAATCCAATTAAAATTGCTGAAAAAGATAAAGATATAAATTCAAAATTAACCCAACAAAAAAAAAAAAGCATTTTTTTTTTAAATCTTATTACTTTTCGGTTCTGCTTCCATTAAATTGGCAAGGGCTGTTTCGACATGTATTCCAATAATTGGAAATATCATCCATTTTTAGTAAAAAAAAAAAAGCCTCAAGAACATTTTCCTATATTTTACTAAATTTGTTTCATTTTTCTTTCAATATTTAAAATACATTAAACATAAATTGAAACTAATCTGTTGCTAAAGCAAGTTCCGTGCAAAATTGCATTTTCCAGTTAAATCGCCAAGTTTAATACAACACGTTAATAATTTCACATCTTAATCCCTAATGACGTTACAATATAAATGAATCTATCTATCTATCTATCCCCCCCTCTCTCTCTCTCTCTCTCTCTCTCTCTCTCTCTCTCTCTCTCTCTCTCTTTCTCTCTCCATATATATATATATTTGTGTGTGTATGTGTATATATAAATGTATATATATCTAATCTATAAAACAGAGATTTTGGTATGTACGTGTCGACGTAAAACAAAAAAACGGGAGGTCACTCAGATTCAAAATCTTGCATACACATTGATATCGTTCTAACTAAGAAAAATTCCAAATTTGGTTATTGATTTTTATTGATTAAGGGATTTAATCGATTAATTAATCCAAAATCACCCAATTTGCGGAACTGTCCGTATATCAGCCCCTCCTGATAATAAAATATTGTCTCTGCCTGCTTATTGTTAAAGCGATAACAGCAGCGAAGTTTTGATTTTAATGAATTAATTTTGCAGTCTAAGCCGTTCAGTTCCGAATTTATGGCCTATTTATGGTCCAGTCTTTAATAATTTTTATATCGTTAGAAAGATAAGAAAATACTCTTTCAAAATATGTAATTTGTGTGAGTTTTTATTAATTGAATCATTTTTTACAGCGAGTTAAAAAATTAAAAAATGGCTTCGGATAGCCACACTGCCTATGATTATTGCGATACAAGCAGTGCAGTCTATAACAGTCAGATCGGAATCTCTTACCTATTTAGGATTTTAATCTTTTAAAATATTTATATCTTTAGTAATAAGATGAAATAGTCTTTCTGAATATGTAATTTGTATGTGTTTTTATAGATTTTTTTTTTTTTACAGCGAGTTAAAAAAAAAAAAATACTACGTATAGGCGATAATACGAATACGGCAGTTCGGAATCTCTTAGTCTTTCTGAATATGTAATTTGTATGTGTTTTTATAGATTAAATTGTTTTTTACAGCGAGTTTGTCCATATTCTTAAATTGTACAGTACACTCATTTTAATTTTAATTTTTGTAATGCATAAAAATTGTAGAAAATCAAAATGCACGCTTTACGGTTACATTATTAAAAAAATATTTTAATCCGTAAATAACAGTATCATGAAAATCAGTTTACGTCGTAAGTACGGTTACATATTTGTATACATTAAACTAAGATTTTCATTCGAATAAAATGACTTTTAATTCTTTAATTTATTTATTTAATTTTTATTGTTAGAGTTTTAAAGGGTTAAAAATAACAATAAGATTGACGAATTTCCTTAGAAACTGTTTTTCTTTTGGTTCGTTAACTAATTATTTTCTCAAACCACGATAAAAAAAAACAAACAAAAACAAAGGTTACTAATATGGACAAAATCCGGTGTTTTATCTTTAGTCGAAGGCCCAACTGGAGATAAGTAGTCAATTATTTGTAAGACGAAATTTATTTCAAGTTTATCTGACAATATCCAGTTATTGGAACATTTAAAAAAAAATTATATGTAAGTACGAAAAATTGTAAGCGCTTTGTTTATCAAAATGACATGATTCGTTAGTAAATTACCCGAAAAGTTGATAAAACAAAACAACTAACAACCAACATTTAAATTATTATTCAAAATACAATTTAAAATATTCCTCAGAATTTGCCTTACCAATTAAATTTTAAGTTTTATGATTTTACTCTTTATTGTGAAGTCAATAAACATCGCTGAGTTTATAGTGCAACTTTTCAGTTCTGAAAAATTGGCATGTTTAAATAGAGATTTCATAGGTGACATTTGAACTTTTATGAAAATTGATGTTTTGTAATTAGTATAAATTTGTAATAAAACTTAATTTTAACTAGGGGTGGGGGTTAGGGTTAGGTTAGGGGGGGTAGTTTAATGGGAAAATAAATAAATAATTTGGGTTCCGTTCAAGCGGTTCCGATATGGGGGATCAATTTACTATAAACTTATACGAGGAAATGAGCACCCGTGAATACTCAAATAATAAAGAACTTTTAAGAATTTTTTTTTCAATCTGATAGATTGGTGTGTAATCGATAATAATCAACTGAAGGGAAAAAAATAGATGGGGGGGGGAGTCCAGATAACCAGGTCCACCAAAACGTTTTTAAACAATGTTTTTAAAATACTAGGTACCACCAATTTTACCCTGTGAAATTTACCCCCCCCCCCCCATATTTAACACTATGAAACTTGCAGAAAAATTAAATTTTCTTGAAAAAATTTTTTCCATTTGAAAGAAAAAACATTAAATAAACTCCTGATGATTCTTTAACTTTTTTTCAGCTTACGGAAATAATGAAAATTATGATTGAAAAACAATGTTTTCATTTTTGCACTGTTAAATCAACTGAAAATTAACGTAGCTAAAAACAAGTTACGATAAGAGTTTTTTTAAATTCTATGAAAAATCAATTAATTATAAATAATAACAAAATATTTCCGTTTTATTCAAGATGGCCTAAACTGATCAATTGGTGGTCCCTATAATACTATCTTAGGTTTTAGCAAAAATAGATATTGCAATACGAAGAATTTAAATTTTCGATTCTCAGCTTCTTTTTTAAACTCAACATGCAATTAAGAACTAAATGTGAATTATTGTCATGTACAAAAAATTTAAAACAATAACAAACAAATATACAAACGAATACTTTCAATTTGTTGTATAATAATATGAAATAATTTTAAACTATAAAACAGAAAATACAAATCCTGAAATATACAAATTCTCAATGATTTAAGTTTCAAGAATTATTTTCCTCTTACCCCCTCTCTAACTACTGTCTTCCACTTTCTCTCTCACTCCCTGGTGATCCAAATTTCATTTTAGTCCGGTCATGGACCGGGTACTTTAGCTAGTATATTATATTATTGCTTGAAGGCAATTGCAATGCATGTATCGCATAAAATTCGATATTTCTTTTTATATAGAAAATGAACTTGACAAGTGTAATCCCGGCAAAGGATCGCTTGGTGTGTAGAACATCGTACAGACATCGTACAGACTGTTTCAACTTTTTTGTCAAGTTCATTTTCTATATAAAAAAAAAGTATCGAATTTTATGCGATACATGCATTGTAATTGCCTTCAAGCAAAAATATAATATATACTTTATTCAACAATGCTTCTAAAAAAAAAACCATCCAAAAATCTTATATATATATATATATATATGTGTGTGTGTGTGTGTGGTCTGTTCTACGAATAACACTTCAAAGTAAGATGTTTATCGATGGGGAAAATACATAATTACCCAAGCTGAATATTTGGGAAAATAATGCTTTCTATCAAAGAAATTGCTGGATCCGACGGTTTTGTTATTTTTCCTGTATCTATAATAGCTTCCGTAGAAATGCATAGCCAGCATTATTTTCTATTCATTTTTCGTAATAATATAAATGTAAACGTGTGTGTGTGGGGGGGAGTGTGTATATCTCTGTGTGTGTGTGTGTGTGTGTGTGTGTGTGTGTGTGCGTCTTTTTCAAATACCAGTCCCTTCATATCTACCTATATATATCTATTTACCTATCTATCTATCCATCTATCTTTATATATCGATTTTACTTCTCCACCTACTCAGATTATATAGTCGTTGTACTCTAATAAATCTCTCTCTCTCTCTCTCTCTCTCTCTCTCTCTCTATATATATATATATATATATATATATATATATATATATATATATATATATAATATACCAAACTTGTTGGTAAATCCTCGCGTTGAGAAAAAAAACAGCAAATAGTGTGATTGTAAAAATATACTACCAAACATCAACCGGGAAGAAAAAATTCTTTAGAAAAAAGAAAAGACCAAGATAATCGTACCAACCAAACATAATCTATTAGTACAATATTTTGGCCAAAAGAAAAAACAATTCATATGCATATATATATAAGATATATATATTCATATAAAACCGCCAGGAGACTAAAGCTAATAAGTGAAAAGTGCTCAATACCTAAGTAGAGCAAATAATAAAGATAAATCTAATGAGTCAGACGAACCTACTAAAAGTTTCGCTTAATGCTTTTCTTTGTTTGCTTAAATATTCTCTAATATTTTCGATATTTTCAATATTTTATAATTTTCAATTATTATTTTAATATATATTCAAATAATGATAAATAGAATACATATGTACATGAACAAACTCCTGGCCGAAACACTCAATTTAAGTCAATTTTATCCATTCAACATTTTCTTTTATTTATTTATCCTTTCAATATATATATATATATATATATATATATATATATATATATATATATATATATATATATATATAAGTAAAGAAATAACAAAAGACTTAGAGATTTTGCATTTTACTTATCAATTTGCTCTGTGACTCTAACAATAAGAGCACACATTGAGCTCTCAAACTGCAACAGGTTGTTTTAAAAAAACTCCTATGTCGTAAGGAAGATTTCTGCTCTGAACTTTTGGATTATATATATATATATATATATATATATATATATATATATATATATATATATATATATATATATATTACTCCGTTTTCTTCCTATATATTTTCGCAGTTTATGTAAAAGTTGTATTCGAAATATTAAATAATATTCTTCTGCTAAATAGTCTCCTTGACATTAGGCATAATGTTTTCAATGTCTCCAGATAATATCCCTTAGATGAATTTCCA
>CM042152.1:92586025-92613340 GCA_023376005.1 Doryteuthis pealeii
AGATATTGATTGATTGCAGTCGATTTCACGTGTGTATTTTTTTCGCGATAAACGGTTGATTATAGGTCCGCGGTCAAACAATATCTTGATTAATCCAGTGGATTGGTCCTGAAGATCCTTATGATGAAACTCGAGTAGGTTTTTACCGTATACTTTTATGATAATATATATATATGGGGGGGTATAAATACATATATGAATAGCTCATCAGAAATAAATCCTTTTGGCCAACTTTGATTCTTTCATTCTGCTTTTCTAGCGGATACTGATTACATATCACGTTCTATTTATTGTGTGACCTCGTAGTAAGTTAGTTCAATCTCTCGTCATGCTATTACGTTCACTTTCGGACTAATACTCTTGGGAAATGTATGAACTCCTGGTCCCGCCAGTTATGAATTAATTAGTACCACTATTATTTTTCTCCAACGCTTGTTTAGTATTAAATTAACCCATCAAGGTTGGTATCCTATTAAAACAAAGAAACCATAAGGAAAATAGTTATAAGTATCACAATTTTCTCAGTAATAAATTTGACACAGGATCTGATGTGTAATCATTATCAATATGAAATCCAGACTTGAAGAGGCAAAGGTGCCATAATACATATATTTCTGATGAACTAAGGTATACATATATATATCCGTATATGTAATATTATATGCCCAGGGATTTTTATGTGTGCGTTTGAGTTTTCAATTTTGGTTGAATCTAATCACTAAAACACTTTATAACATATGTATATAGTATGTCTTCTTTTAATCATTATCATAGCATTTATTTCTAATCAGGAATTTGTTTAAATTTCAAGAAATAAACCTCCTCATATATATATATATAAATATATATATATATATATATATATATATATATATATATATATATATATATATATATATATATATACTAGCAAATATATGCACCCTCCGGGTGCAAGTATTTAAATTTTAATATAATAAAATATCATATTAAATTAGAAAGGCTAATGAAACTGAATAAGAATTCAGATAAAAATATTTGGAACAGAGGGGGTATAATCGGAAAATAGAACAACTTTGAAACTAACTGTTCCACCATTTTTCCTTACTCCCGTCTTTCAGTGGTAAATTTCTCTACTTTAACTATTTAGTTAAAATAGGAATAAAAGAATAAAATTACAGTTATTTCTTTATGTTAATAGATTTCTGTTAAGATTTATCCCCGAGATTTTTGCTCATATTTATTAAGATAAAACCAAACAATTAGAAATCAATAATAATAAGCATATATTTATTAAAATCAAATTTTTTAAGATCAATATTCAAATTAGGCTTCCCATTCACACTGTAAACCGCTATTTCGTTGAATATATAAATATAATTGCATGTTATTAGTATGTAGATATTGTTAACAGTCTTAATGATGTAAAACAATTTTACTAATAATTGAGGTTTAAATAAAAAATAAAATCATAGAGAATGTTTGTAAATAACAAAGGGAATTGTGACTTGTGTAGTTTCGGTTACAGACAGACAAACCCACAATCTCCATTATAATAAGATATATATATATATGAAGGAAGGGTGGATGTGTTTAGGATCCGACGATATGCTGTAGACAGAAGGAAAGTGGTCAAGAAATGAACAACTCAAAACAAGTCACAGGGTGATACGTTTCTCCTTATCTCACATCACTACACACTCACCCCCTTGACCTCCCCGGCGCCACCGCCGCCACGTGTATTTAAACGTATGCTTTGCTTTAATAAAGTCACAAATGACTGAGGACGTCTGTGAATACAGACGAAACGTATCACACTGTGACTTGTTTTAAGGTGTTCATTTCTTAACCACTTTCCTTCTATCTACAGCATATATATATATATATATATATATATATATATACGAGAAAACAACTGTACGGCCACCTGCCACATATGACCCAAACTATCCGAGTAAGACGGACAGGACACTGCTGGAGAAGCAAGGACGAACTCCCGTGGAAGCCAGCACGTGGGCACAGCAGTGTGGGCCGACCAACAAATACGTACATTGACCAGCTCTGTGCGGATACAGGATATAACATAGAGGACCTCCCGAGAATGAATGATAGGGGCGGATGGAGAGAGATTGTCATAGCTATCCGTGCTAACAGCGTGACATGATATATATATATATATATATATATATATATATATATATAAAGGAGATATTTTGGTATGTACGTGTCGACCTATAACTCTGAAACGAGAGATCACTCAGATTTAAAATCTTGCCTACACATTGATATCGTTCTAACTAAGAAACACTCCAAATTTGGTTATTGATTTTTACTGATTAAGCGATATAATTAATTAATTAAACCAAAATCAAACGATTTTTCGAAATCTATAAAATAGCTGCTACTGCTGATATTCCAGCTACAAGCAGCACGCACGCCCCACTCTGCTTCCTATTTCCGTATGCCCGCTCTATTTCTACTGCGTTGTTGAATGCTTACGTAAAAGAGAAAAATTAAAACCTTTTTATCAATATTTTTACGAATACTTTCATATTTCTTAAAATAAAATATATCCATTTTTAATCAGCGAATCAAATTTGAATTAATATGCGAATTAGCAATTAGAAAAAGTGAATTTAAAATTGTCTTAACGTACGAAAAAGCTTTTGAAAAGAATTCATCACCGTTAAATCAACTAAAATTTAACGTAGCCAAAAACAAGTTACAAGAAGTTTTTTTTTTTAATTTCTATGAAAAATCAATTAATGGTCCGATTTTCATGAAAATTTCCATAAATATTTATCCTTGGATGTAAATATGTCTGAAAACACTCTCTGGTGTTCCTAATTTTTTTAGTTCGGTCATGGACCGGGTACTTTAGCTAGTATATATATATATAAGTGTCGCAGAAAGAATCCTCTGTGTGTGATAAAACTTTCCATCCTAGAGCATCGTATTATTTCAGAATTAAAATGTCATGCACTATGGACTATGCACAAATACTTACTTATTTAATAGCAACGGCCTTTGTAACCTGTAGTGGATTACTCAATTTAAGAAAGAATAAATATTATCATAACAATTGTTGCCAAACAAGACCGACTTTTAGGGCTTTGTTGGAATGTTCATTGTAGATTACGGAATGATTGCTACGCTCCGGTTGGTCAGTTTTGGTGGTGAATCACAATCCGACAGACCAATGAATAATCGGAAAAAATGAAACCCATATTCAATGACCCGTCAGCAGGATAGAAGAATCGCTATTCAATTGCAATATATATAAATAAAAGATGAACGAAAAATGTCTTCGATTCTCAGGAGCAAGGAAGCTGGGATTATATCTTTGCTTATATTCTTGATGCTCAAAGTATTTTACGTCTTTTTCTTGCGCATAACTGTATGAAAGTATATATAAAAATGGAATCAAATCCGACAGTGTAAGTTATAGATAATTAAAAAGAATAATATATATTGTGCTAATAAGCTTCTGTTTCAACTCTATAATTGTTATTCAATTAAAAGTATGGTAATTTATGAGGAAGTGCGTCCCGGTCCCCTGCCTCCGAAATTGCTGCCCGGTGAATTTTAAAATAACGACCCCAAGCTTCGGCGCCACATCGGTGTTACTTGAAAGAAAACAACCAACTTAGGGCGTTAAATGTATTTTGGGGGATGGGTCTCTTTTTAGTCTTAATTCTTGTTTATTTATAGAAATTTGTCGTAATTCTGGTTTATTTATCGTAATTTGTCGTAATTCTGGTTTATTCATCGTAATTTGTCGTAATGCTGGTTTATTTATCGTAATTTGTCGTAATTCTTGTTTACTTATCGTAATTTATCGTAATAAAAGAAAATCTTAGTATTTAATAGATAGATAGATAGATAGATATATAGATAGAGATGAAGATGGATAGTTTTGAATAGACTGAGATAGATAGATAGATAGATAGATAGATAGATAGATAAACAATAGGTACCACCTATTTTACCCCGTGAAATTTACCATTGGGGTAAGCTTGGGGTCGTTATTTTAAAATTCCCCGGGCAGCAATTTCGGAGGCAGGGGACCAGGACACACTTCCTCATAAATTACCAAAATTAACCTTATAAACAAAATGTAAACAATTGTAAAAGGCATTGTATAAACACTAGTCTTCTTCAGAGCACATTTTGCCGTTGTAACATGAAAGGGAAATTTAACGTTTGACACTAGATTTCAAATAACACTCACGTTCGAGCAGGATGTGACACAAGATCAATTTCTTAAGCGGAGTTCAACAGGTTTTGAATTCAGAGTTTTCCTTCTCCTAGGCCGGTTACCTAACCAAGGTTAAAGAGCCCAGTCTGCCCTACTATTTATCCATAGCTGGAGGGAGAGTAGGATTCATACCTTTCCCAAGGGTATTAGCGCTAAGTGAAATTCAATTACCAAGTCCAGGATTTGAACTCGTGTCGACGAGTTCATTTCCCATGACTTTAACCATTACACCACTTGCTTCCTACAAATAAACGTATATAAAGTACTGTTTTATAGAACTGAACATCGGTTCCATTGTTTTACGTTTTTATATTACCATTTATTTTATTTTGATCCAGCTCTTCTAACACACACCGTAGTATTTGTTTTCTATAATTTTTTTTATTATTTGTTTTCTTTCTACCTTTATTAGTTTGGTCCAATACAATTATTTTATATGATAATCTAACCAGATAAAGAATAAACTAATTTGAACCTTGTAAATGAATCATATTTTCCTTTGATCAGCTTATTTACACGAATTCTAAACGAAGGATTTGTTTTTCTTCTATTTCACAAAAAAAAAATGACAAAAGCATTTTTAACATACAAATGTCGTTTACGCATAAATATCAAATGTTTTTCTTTGTAAACATTATTCTAGCTTTTTATGCTTTGATATAAAACGATTCCATTAACAATTTAAAAAAACACAATGAAAATTATGTGCATAAATAATTGTTTTCATTTTATTCGTATAAAGTTTAATGTCTTGTGACTTGAGAGTAATGAAAAGTGTTTATCAAATTGTCTTTGCTATACGCAATCGATTTTAATTATGTAAAGAAAGTATTACATAGCGGCGCCAATTTGAATCGTATGTAATGTTACGATGACTACAGTCATGTAGTATGTAACGAGTATTTATCTCGCTGGACAAAGCGGGCGCGAACCTGTCTCGCCTGCAGGATGAGTGAGAACGTGCGTTCAGGTAGTGTTCACGAGTATACTGTCAAATGGGTAAGCAGGAGGTGAGGAAAGGTGTCTTCTTATCGGATAGCACAAATGCATTGTGGGTAAGTGAATGGGCATAAAATAGTCCCTCTTACCCTGCTGGGGGGTGTTCACTCAATGACCTGGAGTTCGTCAGTCAGTCGTCAGTGATAAGAAGGAAAGGAGGAGGAGAAAGGAAAAGAGGAGGAGGAGGAAGGAAAAGAGGAGGAGGAAGGAAAGGAGGAGGGGAAGGAAAGGAGGAGGAAAGAGAGGAGGAGGAAAGGAGGAGAAATGAAAGGAGGAAGGAAAGGAGGAGAATGAAAGGATGAGGAGGAAGGAAAGGAGGAGGAAGGAAAGGAGGAGGAGAAAGGAAAGGAGGAGAAAGGAAAGGAAGAGAAAGGAAAGGAGGAGGAGGAAGGAAAGGAGGAAGAAAGGAAAAGAGATGATTAAGGAATAGAAGAGCATAAATGAGGGGTTTACAGGATAGCTCAAGTTTTTTGTTTTTTGTTTTTTGTTTTTAGCTTGTTCTGTCTAAACAGCGACCCAAGATAAAGACCGAGGAAAAATTAATTTAGTTGCGAGTAGAGATTTATGCGCACAATTGGTAATTAAAACCATTGTAAAAGACCGCAAAAACAGCAATTCCGTTTTGACCGATAGACTTGCTTCTTGAGTCAATTTCCCGGTAAGACCTAACCCATTGGGACAAATCTATAGCTCAATGTATTACTGAAGAAGTCCTCATGTCAGTGGTGTGAGCATTGTTCCTTATTTAGTTGCGAGTAGAGATTTATACACATAATTGGTAATTAAAATCAATTTAAAGAGTGTAAGTTGCATAGATATACTTATCTTGCATAGTCCTTTTCAAAGTTGATGATATATTTTGCTATGGATCTAGTTGTCTAGTCTATCGTCTATCTGTGTATGTTCCTTCTTGTATTATGCTATCTCTGTATGTTGGATCTGTGTTGTTGTTGGGCTGGAATTCTCTCCGTTCTTTTTTTGATCTTGAACTACATGGGTCCTCCTCGTTCATTCTGCTTTGTGTCATTAATCAAAGAATCTAAACCTGAAACCATCTTGCTAATTATTTTTTTAAATAACGAACACAAGACTTGATTTTGGCTTTCTTAGAGCTCTTTATTTCTCAGTCCCAAGTAAAACGACGGCGAAATGGCCCAGGAGGACATACCACCATCTTGCGTCTGTCCCCTGTAGCCACCCAGCCAAGATTCAACTTTCACATTTTCCCTCCCACTATCACTGCCGGTTCTGGCTTGAATGTATACGATTCACACGTCTCACTAACTCTGTTTTTGTTTTGTTTTTACATTTCTATACTTTTCAATTTCCACACATGCATCACACGTCAACTACCGCTGACTTCATACACTGGTCTTGTCATTCTCATTATCTTACAAAACATCGAGGGTATTAATAGCAAGGCTGAACACGAAAAAAGTGATATTGAGGAATTTAGCATGATTATTTGGGTTCAGGTTTAGATTATTTGTTTAATAGTACCATAACCTACGACGGTTATCTCATGCCAAAGACATATATCTCAAAATATTGGAAAAAATAGATCCCCTTATTAAATTCCCATTAAAAATACCATTATTATGATACAACGTTAACAGCATGGAGAAAATATTTGGAAAAATACATCCCGTTATTAAATTCCCATTAAAAATACCATTATTATGATACAATGTTAACAGCATGGAGAAACTATTTGGAAAATAGATCCCATTATTAAATTCCCATTAAAAATACCATTATTATGATACAACGTTAACAGCATGGAGAAAATATTTGGAAAAATACATCCCGTTATTAAATTCCCATTAAAAATACCATTATTATGATACAATGTTAACAGCATGGAGAAACTATTTGGAAAATAGATCCCATTATTAAATTCCCATTAAAAATACCATTATTATGATACAACGTTAACAGCATGGAGAAACAATTTGGAAAATAGATCCCATTGTTAAATTCCCATTAAAAATACCATTATTATGATACAATGTTAACAGCAAGGAGAAACTATTTGGAAAAAATAGATCCCATTATTAAATTTCCATTAAAAATACCATTATTATGATACAACGTTAACAGGATGGAGAAACTATTTGGAAAATAGATCCCATTATTAAATTCACATTAAAAATACCATTATTATGATACAACATTAACAGGATGGAGAAACTATTTGGAAAATAGATCCCATTATTAAATTCCCATTAAAAATACCATTATTATGATACAATGTTAACAGCATGGAGAAACTATTTGGAAAATAGATCCCATTATTAAATTTCCATTAAAAATACCATTATTATGATACAATGTTAACAGCATGGAGAAACTATTTGGAAAATAGATCCCATTATTAAAATCCCATTAAAAATACCATTATTATGATACAATGTTAACAGCATGGAGAAAATATTTGGAAAAATACATCCCGTTATTAAATTCCCATTAAAATACCATTATTATGATACAACGTTAACAGCATGGAGAAAATATTTGGAAAAATACATCCTGTTATTAAATTCCCATTAAAATACCATTATTATGATACAATGTTAACAGCATGGAGAAACTATTTGGAAAAAATAGATCCCATTATTAAATTCCCATTAAAAATACCATTATTATGATACAATGTTAACAGCATAAAAATAGATCCCAAGAACATATTCAACTTTTTGAAAAGAACCGGCCTCCTATCAAGGATGTATGTTCATAGACCAACAAAAATCACACAAACACTCTCTTGATGTTCAAATTCTCAACAGAAAACTTCAATTTCAAAAAATTACTAAACCCCTATCACTATACCTAATTACCAATAGAACCAAGATCTGGAGTGATATGCAGGTGTCTGCACACGTGGCAGCTTTACCTTACAAAGAAATAAAACAAACTGTATTCGGCATAAAATAACCCAATGAGTTGACATGCCGTAAAACCCAACCAACCAAACCAAACAATTATCATATTTTATATACGTATATACATTAATACAGTTTAAGTAATCTCAAATAGAAAGAGTTTCCTATTACCAAAAAATTGACTACATATTTTTGGAGGATATTCTCACGTTATAAGGTTTTCTATATTGGATGTTTGAAAAAAAAAAGAAAATTTAAGTGATCTAATAAGCACCCTTTCAGTTAATTAGATGCTATTCTCTTTTAACCCATTAGTGTTCAGAAAATTTTCTTTTGGATAATCCAAATATTTCTATACATCATTTTAGCGTTTAGTGTTTTTCCCCCTGAAATCTCGTTTATTTATTTATCGATTTGAGTGATCGACCGAAACTAACAAAAGACAGTAATTAAAGTTGCTAATAGCTAAAACATAACGAATTACGTATTTTTAAATAACGGGGGGGGGGCATGGATACATTTAAAGTAGCCATGCCGATACGAAGAGTTCAAAAATAGGTAGGATATCAATGAGAAAAGCCATTGTAGGGCTTATTTTCCCATTTGCCTGAGGAGTTATATGCCTGCTGGTTGTCGTTTATTCCCACTAGGGGACCTCTGGTATTTAAGCGGCTATTTCAAATTCTCTTCCTCTTTTCCAGCTCTTTCCTCATGGGTTAGACACGGTCTACCCCTTTCTCGGTGGGGCTCCGGTCCCCCTCCTTGTAAGTCATTTCTGTTGCAGATTAACTATTGTTTCAATTCTTTTGGCGCGAATAGAAGTTGAAAAAGACAAGGGAATTGGGAAACAAAGGATGTTCCAGGCAGAAGTCTGGATCGAATAAAGACGAAAAGTGATTAAGATCGGAGGCTTACTGCTGACCGGGTCAAACGAACTGTCCGGAAAAAACAACAATAGCAGGATGACAAAGGACCTCCTATTGACTGGTGACAAATCTAGGATTGCAGGTCAAGCAGTACAGTTCCGGTGTAATTTGAATAGACCAGAGCATGCTGGGTAAAAATTGAAAAAGTGACGGTTAGACCGAGGAGTTCAGTAGTTGAGATTGGGTAGCCATTAAGGGCAGACTCCCGTCGACTCTCCGAAGAAGAGGCTTGTTATAACTACGGTTCATTCCACCACTCATCCAAGCCGGCGCACACCTCCTTTCATCCACGCCAACCGAGGAAAGAAAATAAAGTCCAGCTTTCTTTTGTATACCTCTGTTGGTTTTTAATCCAGTGTACTACACACCAGCGCTGTCAATTGATACAGTATACAACAATTTTTATCTATGGACGCTCCAGTCCTTTTATATATGTAGGTTTATCTACTCTTGTATTTGTATCTTATGTATCCATGTACTCTTCTATTATGTATCCTTTGTATTCATGTGCTGTTATCTATTAAATGTATTGTCCCTCAACCCTTGCATGTTCTTCAAATATTCACTTTGAATCTTACACCATAATTAATTTACTTACATCGTACATTTAATAAAGAAAGGTTCATTTACAATTATGGACGTTAGGCTAAAAAGAAACATCTTAATCTACACTTGAGATTGAAGGCAAATAGAATCCATTATTCAACTGGGATTCGATATTTGTGTTATATAATTCATAGGTAGCTTATGAATTATAAACGTACTGTAGATAGATATTTTAATTAGATTCAAAATAACGGGGGTTGACTGTCGACTATTATTGACAGGTAATAACTTCGACTTAACCTTTCCGGAAAGACGCCAGTCGAAGCGTGTGTGAGTTTAGTTTAGTTACTTGTCGAGAGAGGATGTCCTCTCAATAGTCGCCTCTCACAACGCGGTTTCGGGAATCCTTGTGGGATGGGGTTATTTAATAAAGACTAAAAGAAAAACCACAAAGTCTTGTTAATTGATGAAAACAAGAGATGACCAGCCCAAACAAGAAAGTAGAATCAACCCGGAGAAACAGCCCACAGAATCAGCCCTGAGTAGATGGTCTACGAATTAGCAGCAAGAGCAAGTAGATAGAGAAAACAAGTAAGAAACACTAATCATCTCTCATACTCTCTCTCTCTCTCTCTCTCTCTCTCTCTCTCTCTCTGTCTCTGTCTCTCTCTCTCTCTCTCTCTTAGTCTCTGTCTCTGCCTCTCTGCCTCTCTCTCTCTCTCTCCCTCTGTCTCTGTCTCTGTCTCTCTCTGTCTGTCTCTGTCTCTCTCTCTCTCTGTCTCTCTCTCTCTCTCTCTCTCTCTCTCTCTGTTTCTGTTTCTCTTAGTTTCTGTCTCTTTCTCTCTCTCTCTCTCTCTCTCTCTCTCTCTCTCTCTCTATATATATATATATATATATATATGTGTGTGTGTGTGGCCTTTGATCCTCCTCTATTTCTTGTTGTCTTTTTAATTATTTTGTAACTTATTATTTTGTGTTTTTATTTTGTATGTATCCGGTAACATGGGATACAGATGCTGAATAAGTATATTAAACACTCAATTTCCTCTGTGCATCATTTCACCTCGACGATACAACAGTAGACCACTGCACAACCTTCTCCATATGGGTGCTGGAAGGCGGTGGCTGAGAGTCTACATGTCTTGGGAATGTCGTTAACATCTATCTGATGGTGAGGTTCCAGTTTTGGAGGTTTGGGGAATGTAGAGCACCCCTTCATTATCATTGCTCCCTGGTCCACTCTGTGAGTAAATAGAAAAATGTGTTTGTGAAAAAAAACATTGAGTATCCATTAGGAGTTAATTTATTTCAAAACTTTATTGGCATTAAATGACCCACTGAGGTTGATATGCCGTAAAACAAACCAAACCAAACAAACCAAACAAAACAACCTTCTCATTAATCTATATACTAAAAAGAACGCAAGAGTAGACATGAGTGGGTTGGAAATGTGTTATGTAAAAAAACTAAAAATGCTCCTTTGGAACAGTCCCCAAGAGCCTAGATGAGAAACTGGTTGAACTGAAGATCAGAGGAATAATCGATACCATCGGCTAGAATACTTAGGAGAGTCCTGGAGACACGAGGAAAATTACTGCCACGGAGATTGAGTGAACAACTACCAGTTAAAACTATCGGAAAAAATTTAAAATGAAATTAAACTGCAAATGTCCTAGCGTGGCTACACAGAGAAAATCTGAAAATAAAAACCTTACTAAGGTTAATAGCTGTTCAGAAGAAAAATCGAGAACCAATTATGTGAAGTGCACATATACTACACTCTAATCCTACTGTTATATACCCACATGTTGGGTACATACACAATGAAAGTGCTTTTGATAGAGCGAGGAGAGAGATAGACAGGTAGATATGCATAACTTTCTTTCTTTTTCGCTTGTTTGGCCATTCGATAGTCTAGCTTCTCTTGTTGGTTGTTCATCTTGATTCATTTTCTTTGTTGGCCGGTCTTTTAACTAAAGCATGCATCAACCAACAACGCCATATTTCTCTTTAAAACCTTTATTCTTAACTAAGTTTCTTTTCTTACTAATTAAAACACAGCGCGCTTGCAGGTAAGTCCAACTAAGCAAGAAACGACTTTCTTGCTTAAGATCCTCGTTGGAACTGATGAGCTAACTAGCTCTCACGTGACTTTCGCGGGTTTTCCGCCTCTGGGGTCAAAGGTCCCTAACCGTCTGTAAATTCTCATATACACTATATGTGTTGATAATAATTTATGCTACCGTAGATTATGCAGCACTACACTCTGGTCCTAGACAAAAGTGTCGGTCTTATGCAAATAGGTAATCATCTACGAGGGTGAGTCAAAAAGTAATGCCATTTTCTTTATTTCAAGTGAGGTTTTTAAAAATAAAAACCAAGGCCTACATTGAGACCCTAACGAGGCTCAGAGCAAGAATCCGACGAGTAAGACCCAACTTGCCAATCGACAATGTCCTCCTTCTGCATGACAATACTTGACCACACACAAGCATCAGGACAAGAGAGAAAATTGCCTCATTCGGGTGGACAACTCTACCGCATCCTCCATACTCACCAGATTTAACGACTTCAGACTAACATCTCTTCGGCCTCATGAAAGAGGGTTTGAGAGGCAAACATTATTCCAGTAACGAGGAAGTAAAATCTATAGTGAAGAAATGGCTCAAAGACCAGTCAACAGAATTTTACGAGGCAGGGATACATGCTTTCGTTTGAAGGTGGAACATTGCTATTTAGAGAAACGGTGGAGGGGTAGGGATGTGATTAACAGAGGACCAGCTTCATTTTGATGTATGATACATGTTTCTGGGTTGGTAATTATACCCGTGCTAAACAAAATGGCATTACTTTTTGACTCACCCTCGCAGTACTAGGCAAATATGTAAAATCTCTCGAAACATAACATGCAGTCGTAGATATAATAATTGGTTATATAACTAAAGTCATCACTTTTCAGTGGGGGGGGGGATCGACAAAATTACAGGTGACAAGGTTTCCCAGGTGTACTGACAAATCACATCCTAATGATAACACACACAGGCGCCCGCACAATGAGTAAAACAGAGAGAAAGGAGTGTGCGTGTGTATGTGTGTGTGTGTGTGAGAGAGAGAGAGAGAGAGAGTGAGAGAGAGTAATAAAGAGAGAGAGTTGGAGAGAGAGACTACAAATTATGATTTAACTGGACGCTACAACATTACAATGCACAAAGAGTAAAACAAAGAGAAAGAAAGAGAGTGTGTGAGAGAGAGGGGAGATATTCGTTGTGTGTGTGTGTGTGTGTGAGAGAGAGAGTGGGCGAGAGAGAGAGAGAGAGAGAGGAGAGAGAGAGTACAAATTGTAATTTAACCGAACGCTACAACATTACAACACACAAAGCGTAAAACAGAGAGAGAGAGAGAGAGAGAGAGAGAAGAGAGAGAGAAAGAGAGAGAGAGAGAGAGAAAAGAGAGAGGGGAGAGAGAGGGAGATATTCGGTGTGTGTATGTGTGTGAGTGAGAGAGAGAGAGAGAGAGACTACAAATTGTAATTTAACTGAACGCTACAACATTACAAAACACAAAGCGTAAAATAGAGAGAGAGAGAGAGAGGGGGGAGAGATTCAGTGTGTGTGTGTGTGTGTGTGTGAGAGAGAGAGAGAGAGACAGAAAGAGAGAGTGAGAGAGAGAAAGAGAGAGTGTACAAATTATGATTTAACTGGACGCTACAATATTACAACACACAAAGCGTAAAACAGAGCGAGAGAGAGAAAGAGTGAGAGAGAGAAAGAGTGAGAGAGAGACAGGGGAGAATGAGAGAGTGAGGGGGGAGTGAGAGAGGGGTAGAGAGAGGGAGGTATTCGGTGTGTATGTGTGTGTGAGTGAGTGAGAGAGAGAGAGCGAGAGAGAGACTACAAATTGTAATTTAACTGAACGCTACAACATTACAATGCACAAAGAGTAAAACAGAGAGAGAGAGAGGGAGAGAGAGAGAGAGAGAGAGAGAAAGAGAAAGAGAGGGGGGGAGATAATCGGTGTGTGTGTCTGTATGCGAGTGTGTATGTGAGTGAGTGAAAGAGAGAGATAGAGAGAGAGGGGAGGAGGAGAGAGGGTGAGATTCGGTGTGTGTGAGAGATAGAGAGAGACAGAGAGAGTGAGAGAGAGAGACAGAGAGAGTGAGTGTGATGCAGACTACAAATTATAATTTAACTGGACGCTACAATATTACAATGCACAAAGAGTAAAACAGAGAGAGAGAGAGAGAGAGAAAGAGAGTGAGAGAGAGAGAGGGGGAGATATTCGGTGTGTGTGTGTGTCATTGAGTGAGTGAGTGAGAGAGAGAGAGATAGAGAGAGAGAGAAAGAGAGTGAGAGAGAGAGAGAGGGAGGTATTCGGTGTGTATGTGTTTGTGTGTCATTGAGTGAGTGAGAGAGAGAGAGATAGAGAGAGAGAAAGAGATGAGAGAGAGAGAAGAGATAGAGAGAAGAAAAGAGAGAGAGAGAGAGAGGGAGATATTCGGTGTGTGTGTGCTAATGTGTCATTGAGAGAGAGAGAGAAAGTACAAATTGTAATTTGACTGAATGCTACAACATTACAACAGACAAAGCGTAAAACAGAGAGAGAGAGGGGGGGAGGAGAGAGGGAGATACTCGGTGTGTATGTGTGTGTGTGTGAGTGAGAGAGAGAGATAGAGAGAGAGGGGAGGAGGAGAGAGGGATAGATCGGTGTGTGTGTGAGAGAGAGAGAGTGTGTGTGTACAAATTATAATTTAACTGGATTCTACAACATTACAACGCAAACAGATTAAAACAGAGAAAGAAAGGGAGAGAGAGAGAGATATTCTGTGTGTGTATATGTGTGTGTGTGTGTGTGTGTGTGTGTGTGTGTGTGTGTGAAAGAGAGAGATAGAGTGAGAGAGAGAGAGAGTGTGTGTACAAATTATAATTTAACTGGACGCTACAATATTGCAATACACAACGAGTAAAACAGAGAGAGAAAACGAGAGAAACTGAAAGAGAGAGAGAGAGAGGGAGAGAGAGTGAGAGAGAAAGAGAGAGAGAGAGAGATTCCGTGTGTGTATATGTGTGTGTGAGAGAGAGAAAGGGTGAGTGAGTGAGAGTCAGAGAAAGAGAGAAAGAGAGAGAGAGACAGAGGGGGAGTGACTAAAAATTATGATTTAACTGGACACTACAACATACGTTAATCATTTGTTTTGCTTTGGGGTCCGAATATTATTGGCAATAAAATCCGTCCACATGAAAACCAGAAGAGAAAGCGAAATTGATTCATGAGGTCAGAAGGACTAATAGACTTCTGATAAAACAATGTCGTCATACAATCATTCAACTTTTCACTTAGACAGTGTCAATGGAACAAATTGAATACTGGAAGAATTCATTTTAAATACATCCATCAACGTTGGGAAATAAGCAACGTATATCATTGGAGACGAATATATAAGAATTTAATAAGATTTTTGGATGTTGGTTTTTTTAGAAGCATTGTTGAATAAAGTATATATTATTATTTATATTTTTGATTGAAGGCAATTACAATGCATGTATCGCATAAAATTCGATACTTATAGAAAATAATATTGACTATTAAGATTATGTAAGTATCAAATTTTATGCGATATATGCATTGTAATTGCCTTCAAGCAAAAATATAATCTTTTTCTAAAAAAAAAATATTTAGGAAACAAAAAAAAAAAAAGAAATTACAGTTAGTCGCCCATTTCATTCATAACATAAAGAAGGAGGAAGGGAGGAGAAACGAGAAAAAGAAGAAGAGGGAAAAAAAGAAGAAGAAAAAAAAAGAAAGTATAACCACACAAAAAAAAAACTTAAGCACGTCCATTTCTGATTTTCTTCTCTGAAGATAAAGTTTTCTTTGAAATCGATAAGACAAAAAAAAAACATCTTTTTGTTTTTTATTTTATACGCATTGTATTGCCTTCAAATTATTAATATATTATAACATACTTAACAATGCTTCAAGCAAATCACCAATTACTTTTAAATAATAAGGATTTAAGTTTTGCCATGCCATAATTAAAATAAGGACTCATTCACTGGGTGTTCTGCGAGGAACATATAGCTGATAAAGCAAACACTCTTCTCGCTCTACAACGGTTGGCGTACAATAGGATTACAATAGAAATAAGTAAAGTCAGTAAAGTCGTCGGGGTGGCCTAAAGTCGGTATCAGCCAACCAGAGAGGGAGTCTATCCCCTTTTCACTAGCGCTAGACCAAGGAGATTGTTTTTTTGCGTCTGAGGTGGAGCGCCGCACCTACCATCAGCTCCTTACTTTACCGCACAGATCCCTGTGCTACTCATACGCTGAGTTGGCGAGGGCCGGTATCGAACTAGGAACGTTGTGGTTACTAGCCGGACGCTCTAACGACTAAGCTAACCCGGTCCTACTAGCCAGAAAATGCACCCTCCAGGTGCAAGTATTCAAGTTTTACTGTAATGAAATATATTAAATTAGTAAAGGAGGTATATAACAAGATATCCTGTAATTCCAGTCTCTTCTCCAAACACTTGGGGACGGTTCCAATGGCACCAACTAGAATTGGTATTACCATCACCCTCATGTTCCACTGTTTTTCCAGTTCTCTTGGAAGGTTTAAGTATTTGTCTATCTTTTTGGTTTATTTGTTTTGTTTAGTTTTTGTTGTTGTTATTTTTTTTTTTTTTTTTTTTTTTCATTTTTACTCTGAGGTCCGCCGAGATGGCATAATCCACTAGATTCCAAATTATCTTATTATTGTAAATTAACACTAGGTCTGGTATTCTGACTGGGATTTAAGCGATCAATTTGTATATCAAAATCTCAGAGAATTTTACGCATATTATTTTCTTGGATGGATTCCGGTTTGCGGATATACAATTTTGGTAGTGTGGTCAACATTTAATTACTTGCACTATTCCCATTGAATTACCTTTCCCACCCAGTTTTCTACTCCTGCTTCAATTAGGTGATCTATTGGAAACCAGTGCTTTCAGCGTGACTTGACCGTTTTTGTTACAGACAAAAACCGGAAGCGAATCTCCATTATTGATAGAAGATACTACTTAATTATATACGAAGAAAATACATAGGGGGCTACAAATTTACGAATTTTATAATTCGTAAATTTGTAGCCCCCTATGTATTTTCTTCGTATATAATTAAGTAGTATCTTCTATCAATAATGGAGATTCGCTTCCGGTTTTTGTCTGTAACAAAAACTACGTCAATGCTTACGTCACATTACCCAAAGTCGTCATAACATAAAATGAATACACTCAAAATTTGAACATGCAACATTAGACAGTCCTCATTGTTTTTTAAAACAAGTTTTAATAAATACATGACTGGTATTATATATCTATATATAGTTTGTTTTATTTTAATACATATTTAAAGTTTAAATTTCAAATTGTTTTATTTTTTAATCCTTTCATGAATTTTATGATTTTACTTACTTAGGGTACAAACTCACTGACATTGAATTTTTAACTCCCACCCCTCAGGCAATATGTTTCAAAAATCTATTTTTACATCGCCCGGAGTGCGTTTTTTATTTTGTACTAGTAGTAATAATTTGATAGCTTCAAGTGATTATTTCTATTTAACAATAGTCATTTGTTTGTATACAGTTATATGGTTCAAAGTAATCCTTAATAAATGATTATAGCTTCAAGTAACTATTCTTAGTACAAATAATTTGCACACAGTTCTATGGTTTCAATTATCCCTATCTAATATTAATCGGCTAAACTTGAAAATCAGTCGGAAAATTAAAACATATTACAGGGTGACCCAGAAAAAACAGAACCCAAATTATTTATTTATTTTCCCATTAAACTAACCCTAAACCCCAACCCTAACCCTAAACCCTAACCCTAAACCCCCTAGTTAAAATTAACAGTTTTATTACAAAATTTGTGGGTTTTGTTTTTTAATCCTGTAAAGAATTTGATGATTTTACTAACTTAGGGTACAAACTCGCTGACATTGAATTTTTTACTCCCACCCCTCAGGCTATATGTTTCAATAATCTATTTTTACATCGCCCGTAGGGTGTTTTTTTATCTTGCTAGTTGTTATAACAAATAGTAGTGGCGAGAATAATTCCTTTTGGGTGATGATTCTTTGTATTTTATATTCTGTTAAGATTTCTCCTCCTGTTGCTAATTCCACTTTCAAGATGTCCATTGCTTTCGTGATGAAATCTATTACTTTCGCTGATATCTTGAACATTTTTAGACATTATAACACGTTAGATATTGGCGGGATTATTTATGAATAAATCGTCACTTCCGCCTAAGAACAAAATCTTATTCTACAGCACTTATGCTGTCTCTGTTTGCTCTGTGAAAAGTGTAACGACCGATAAGTCTATGTTCCTTGCGATTTATGCACGCGGATATTTTTAGTAAAGTATTATTGAGTGATCACGTTTGTGCTGGCCAGGTCTCAACTCAACTCATAAAGGTGACGGATAAGGATTGCCAGATAAAAATACAGTAATCTTTATTTGAGAAAATAGTAGTCTTTAAAGTAGTCTTTTCCTGAGCTGTGTTCTAAAGCAAAATGTCTTCGGTGAACTCCCTGTCGAAATAGAACAAAAACGAGACAACACACACACACATACACACACACGCACACGTGAACACGCACGCACACACACGCACACATAAAATAGAATAATAAATTAAATAAGGCCCGTGGTGTGTAATGGTTAATGTCGTAGGAAATGGTCTCGTCGAAGCGAGTTCAATCCTGGACGAGGCTGTTTGAATTTCACATAGCGCTAATACCTGTGGGGATTATTAAAAGTAAAAATAAAATGAAATAAAATGAAATAAAATGAATAAATAAATAAAAAGACACAAAAATAACAATCTCCCAGAGGGCTTAAAACAGGAAGAAGCTTCTGGGCATGCGCAGAAAAAAACTCAAGTTCTTGGCGTCTGGACTCTGGCGTCCTTGGTAACGTTTTGTTAATAAAGTCTCTCTCTCTCTCTCTCTCTCTCTCTCTCTCTCCTCTCTCTCTCTCTCTCTCTCTCTCTGTCCTCTCTCTCTCTCTCTCTCTCTCTCTCTCTCTCTCTGTACTTCCAGGAAATGGTGTTTTTATCTTTCTCCACTTTTTACTGGCGCAAGACTTATTCCCATATACCTTTGGGAAAGGTATGAATCCAATTCTCCATCCAGCTATGGGTAAATAGTAAGACAGACTGGGCTCTTTAAACAAGCTAGGTAACCTGTCTGTGAGAAGGAAAACTTTGTATTGAAACCTGTTAAACTCCGCTTAAGAAATTGAACTTGTGGTACATCCTGCTCGTGGGGAGAGGGTTTAGATATATATATATATATATATATATATATATATATATAACATCTTTTTATCTTTCTCTCTCTCTTTCTCCTCTCTCTCTCACTTTATATATATATATATATATTATATATATATAAGAAGGTCCGCAAAATGTATTATGTTCTCAGAAAAAAAATTGTGTTATTCTTTGTATCTACATATGCGACACGTGTTTCTGATCTGTTGTCTTCTTCAGGCATTGAATTATTATTGGGCAGAATATGTCCGATATTTGATAGGTTGTGTGTGTTTATGTAACTTTTCTATTATAGAAAATATATATAATAAATATTATATTTCTATAATAGAAAAGTTGCAAGAAACACACACAACCTATCAAATATCGGACATATTCTGCCCAAATAATAATTCAATGCCTGAAGAAGACAACAGATCAGAAACACGTGTCGCATATGTAAGATATAAAGATTTTTTAATTTTTTCTGAGAACATAATACATTTTTGCGGAACTTCTTTTTTTATAAAATATTGAATTTTCTCCCGTTGGAACCAGAACAAACATTATAATAATATATATATTATAATATATATATATATATATATATATTTTTGCATAGGCGCTCGACCAGGCCACAACATCGCACATGTATTTTACTGGCATCTTCAAAACTCACGCTACTCTGAATCGTATTACGTTGCTGGTATACAGCGGAAATCGTTCTGACCCCTAGACGATGTATCTAGTGGTCGCTTAAATGACATCACAAGGCATGCTCTATGTAGTAGGAGATTTGACTTTATTTCTCTCATCTCGTTGTACGTTGGATGTGAGTGGCGGGCACTGATAATCCGCACTACTACTGCTGGTGTGGTGGGAAGGTGGTGGGCGAGCCTCACTGCCCGCGCAGCGCCTCGACCGTATCGACGGTCAGGACTCCTTGTGCTCCCTGCGCCGTCTCCTGGGGTCTTTAAGTACTGTATAGTCCACACACACATCTCTTTGTTCGGTTGACCGGAAGTCCTTTCTCTTTGTTCAAATTCCCGTTTGTCCAGATGAGTCCTTTGTCACACCAGACCCTCTGTCTACCTTAGCCATTGTCTTCTCAGTTCAAATTTTCCTTTGTCTTTTCGAACTTCCCGCGCAAAACAAAACTGAACAATAGTCAATCTGCAACATATATATATATATATATTATATATAATATATATATATATATATACTAGCAAATATATGCACCCTCTGGGTGCAAGTATTAATGTCATAAAATATCATACTAAATTAGAAAGTCTAAATAAACTAAATAAGAATGCAGAAAAATGATTTGAAACAGAGAGGGGTATAATCGAAAAATATATAGCTGTTAGCTTCCTCTTCCATCACTTCCGTCTTTCCTTGCTAAACTTTTCTAATTTAACTATTTAGTTTAAATTAGGAAGTAAAGAAAAAATTACCGTTATCTTTTGTTAATGGATTTCTTTTAAGATTTATCTCCGAGATTTTTTGCTCATAGTCATTAAGATAAAATCAAATAATAGAAATCAACAAATACGAAGCATATATTATTAAAATCAAATTTTAAATATCAATATGCAAATTAGCCTTCCCGTTCACACAGTAAACTGCTCTTTGTTGTACATATAAATACAATTGCATGTTATTAGTACGTAGATATGGCCAGCATAGTATTAATAATTAAACAATTTTTATCAATAATTGAGCTTAAATAAAAATTATTCATGGAGAATGGTGATGTATAATAACTAAATGGATAACGACTTGAGTAAGTGATATAGTTTCGGTTACAGACAAACAAACACATAATCTCCATTATAATAAGATATATATATATATTTCTTCATTAATTATATTATTTAAACTAGCAAATATATGCACCCTCCGGTGCAAGTATTTAAGTTTAATGTAATGAAATACCATATTAAATAGAAAGTCCAATAAGAAGGCAGATAAAAAGATTTGAAACAGACTGGGGGTATAATAGAAAAATAGAAATGAAACTTATCTTCTATCACTCCGCTTTCATTGCTGAATTTTGCTTATTTAACTATTTAGTTAAATTAAGAAATAAAAGGAATAAAAATGACAGTTATTTTTTCTTGTTAATGGATTTCATTTAAGATTCATTGGAGAGATTTTTGCTTATATTCATTAAAATAAAACCAAACAGTTAGAAATCAATAATACTAAGCACATATTTAATAAATCACATTTTTAATATCAATATGCAAATTAGCCTTCCCGTTCACACTGTAAACCGCTATTTTGTTGTATATACAAATATAATTGCATGTTATTAGTACGTAGATATGGCCAGCAGTATTAATAATGAAAAACAATTTTATCAATAATTGAGGCTTAAATAAAAATGATTCATGGAGAATGTGATGTATAATAACTAAATGGATAACGACTTGAGTAGTGATATAGTTTCGGTTACAGACAAACAAACACATAATCTCCATTATAATAACTAGCAAATATATGCACCCTCCGGGTGCAAGTATCTAAGTTTTAATGTAATAAAATATTATATTAAATTAGAAAGGCTAATGAAACTAAATAAGAATGCAGATAAAATGAGTTGAAACAGAGGGAGTATAATCGAAAAATAGAACAACTGAAACTTACTCTTCCATCACTCTCGTCTTTCATTGTTATTTTTTCTAATTTAAGTATTTAGTTAAAATAGGAAGTAAAGAATAAAATGACAGTTTTTTTTTCTTGTTAATGGATTTCATTTAAGATTCATTGAAGAGATTGTTGCTTATATTCATTAAAATAAAACCAAACAGTTAGAAATCAATAATACTAAGCACATATTTATCAAAATCAAATTTTTAAGATCAATATGCAAATTAGCCTTCCCATTCATACTGTAAACCTCTATTTTGTTGTATATATAAATACAATTGCATGTTATTAAGATCTAGATATGGTCAACAGTCTTAATGATGTATAACAATTTTATTAATAATTGAGGTTTAATTAAAAATAAAATCATGGAGAATGTGATGTAAATAACAAGGGGGATTGTGACTTGTATAGTAATATAGTTTCGGTTACAGACAGATAAACACACAATCTCCATTATAATAAGATATATATATATATATTTCTTCATTAATTATATTTTATTTTAATATATACTCATGCTTACACACACACACACACATACACACACACACACACACATACACACACACACACACACACACACAGTGAAATCAAATAAACAAATAAAACGTTCTAGACTCTATGAAAACTAACATCCTGCTTCATCATATTTCTTGTCATCGATTCTTTGATCTTTATTAGCAATTTGATAAAAGAAAAAAGCAACAGAATATTGGAGTAAATATTATTGTGAAAGTTTCTAATTAAATATTGGACAGCAAAGCAAGTTGGCCGACAGACTGAAATCCGAGGAAAATATTCTCTAATTATGAATATACAAATTGATTATAAACTGTGACGGAAAGTGGGAATCATTAGCAAGAAAACATCGGCATTTCCGGGTTTTTTTTATAGGTGGGTTGGAGGATGGAGTTATTTGATTGTTTGACTTAAATTCGCGAAAGAAAGTTTACACACACACACACACATATATATATATATATATATATATATATATCTTATCATAATGGAGATTGTGTTTTTCTGTCTGTAAACCGAAAACTATATTCCTACTCAAGTCACAATTCTCTTAGTTATTGACATCACATTTCTCCATGATTTATTTTTATCTAACCTCAATTATTAATAAAATTGTCTTACATTATTAATACTGTTAACTGTCTACATACTGACAACATGCAATTATATTTATATATACAACAAAATTAGCGGTTTTACAGTGTGAACGGGAAGGCTAATTTGCATATTAATATTAAAAAATCGAATTTAATAAATATGTGCTTAGTATTATTGATTTCTAACTGTTTGATTTTATTTTAATGAATAAAGCAAAAATCTCTTCAAATGAATCTTAAATGAAATCCATTAACAAGAAAAATAACTGCTTTTTATTCTTTACTTCCTCTTATAACTAAATACTAAATTAGAAAAAATAACAATGAAAGACGAGAGTGATGGAAGAGTAAGTTTCAGTTGTTCCATTTTTTATTATACCCCTCTGTTTCAAATTTTTATTATACTCCCTCTGTTTCAAATCTTTTTATCTGTATTCTTATTTAGTTTCATTAGCCTTTCTAATTTAATACAATATTTATTACATTAAAACTTAAATACTTGCACCCGGAGGTGCATATATTTGCTAGTATATATAAATATATATTATATCTTAGAAGGAAGGAAAAACTTAACACCGCAATTCCATAATAAATTTATTTCGACCAAAAATGGGGCCTATATAAATCTAAGTTGATTTAATATAGCTCCCTAAAATTCAGTCTCAGCAGATGGAAGATCAGGTTATTTGAATTGCATAACTGAAAATTTTCCTTCTCAAAAAAAAAAAAAAATATATATATATATAAAATAAATTTTTTAAAAATAGAAAAATAAACTAATAATTTTACATTGTAAGACTGTCACCATGGTGACAGGAAGTCAAATGAGAAAAAAGGATAACCTGATCTGCCATCTGATGAGACTGGATTTTGGGGAGCTATATTAAATCAACTTAGATTTATATAGGCCCCAATTTTGGTTGAAATAAATTTATTGTGGAATTACGGTGTTGAGTTTTTCCTTCTTTTCTAAGATAAATATTGCTCTGTATATAATCTAAAAAGTTTATTATACATTGAGCTCTCTTTAGTGATTTAAAGATTCACTGTATTTATACGTACTGTATCATACAATAATAATACACTTTATCTTAAAAATCACATATAGAATCATCCCTTACTACCAAGTTTTGGATACCTCTCATCATAATATATATATATATATAATATATATATATATATATATATATATATATAATATATATGAGTTAAGAGTAAGGAAATAATCCAACGGTAAATGTATAGATAAAAGGGTATGAAAAACACATTTCGTTGTAAAAATGAATATATTTTTATATCCTTTTTCATTGCGTAGTCGTTGTCAACGCTCGACACCCACCAGCCGAGGGAGAGAAATAAAGTCAACTCCTACTATACCCATGTGTTGTGGTTTCTTAAGTCCGACTACATACTTCGCCACGTGATATACATACCCGCAACATATACTAACTACACGATTCAGCAGCGTGAATTGAAGCCGCTATATAACATATATAGATATTTGGTACCGTGAAAACCCCACTATGCAATATTTACATCCGGATCTGACCCGGAGTGGTAGGGTCCCATCTATGGGTTTAATAGAAAAATGTATTTATACAAAAAAATTGTGTATCCATTAAGAATTAATTTATTTCAAAACTTTATCGGCATTAAATGATTCAATGAGGTTGATATGCTGTAACACAAAACAAACTCAACTAAAATGATCCAATGGGTTGACATGTCGTAAAACCCAAATAACCCAACAAATTTGCCCTTTCTTAGCAGTCAGGCATTGTTTACGCAGCTGACAAGTAATGTTGTATTTTGTTATTGTTAACCAAGTTGGAATAGTTTACATCCGGATCTAACGGCATTTGTCTTGTCGCCACTAGTTCTTTTTTTTCTTGTTAAAAGGCCAAGATGTACCGCTATCTGAATGATGAATTTGTCTTTCGACATTATATCAGCCCAGGTCAATCAGGCCCTAAAGTTAATAGGTAAAAAAAAGCTTTTATTGAAGACAAACATTGTCAATCTAATGGAGTTCAATCTTTTTTCTTCTTTTTCTTTTTTCGATTTTGTCAGGGTCGATCGGTTTAATGATTTTTTTGTTGAAAGGAGAAAAGTAGATTGGAAAAAGGCCATGACGAAGACACAGAAATGATTCAATTATCTCTCGATTTAATTCCGTTACAAAATGAAACAACAAAATAGGACATTGAGTGAGAAGATATATATATATATATATTATATATAATATATATATATTAAGAGAAGAGAGAGAGAGAGAGAAAGAGAGACAGAGTGACAGCAGAAGAGATAGAACAAAGACAGAGAGACAGACAGAGAGAGAAAGACACAACATTTAAGGAGAAAGAGACCGGCTGAGAGAAATATGTGAAAAGTCGGCGAAATACACAGGCAAAATAGATTGATTGAGAGAAAGCTAAATGTTAAATAATATATAAGCTGTATCTATTATTTTGAATGTAGCGACGGTTGTAGAAAAGGTAAAAGAAAGATGTACTAAACGACTTTAGTCAAATGAGTTTGATAGACAAGGATTGACCCGAGGTCAGGTTTGATGGCCTAGCGTTGATTGGACAGTTTCAGTCATGCGATCAGTATGTATAATAAAAACTTTTGGAGAAATGCTTTTAGAAAATTTAATCAGTTGGTGCTGAGACGTTAAAAAAGAGTAACACGTTGAGTTCGAATATTTATGAGGACCTAATGACTTTAGAACACCACCTTTTTGATCATACGATATAAAGAAGGACATATTTATTATCATTATACCACCGTTCAATACCCGGTTGTTTTAAAACAGACGATTTTTAGATGTAATTAAATATGAAACTAACCCCTAACCCTAACCCCTAACAAACAACTGAATATTGACGGTTTGTAATGAAAAACATGTCCCTTCTTAATCGAGATCACAAAGGGGTACCTAAAGGTTCATATGTTCGGAATTGTTAAGGTGGACACCGTGGCCATTCACGTTTTCTAAGGTAGCGCCTCTCCCCGAATACAGTGGGTTCAACCTGCATTTAAAAGACGTCGTAGCTAAGAAGCAAAAAAAAATGAAATGGTACACATAAGATATCTTAAGTGTTTGTTCTTCCCGAAAGGAAGATGTCCTCGTTTTTGAACTTTAAGAGTCAACAAACGACGGATTCCACGGACGGAGCATGGGAAGAGAAGATGACCCCATCCATCTGAAAAAGAGAAGAATACCGAGAGAAAGTGGAAGAGAGACAGACAGAATATGAAAAATTTGAAAGAAATTTACCGAGAGAAAGATGAGGGAAGAGCGGAAAGCGATACCCGTCCATTCCGAAAAAGAGGGGAGCAGTATAACTCAAGAGTTATTGCAGAAAGTCACTGAGAGAGAGAGAGAAGAGAAGAGAGGAGAGGAGAGACAGAGGACAGAGACAGAGAGAGAGAGAGAGAGAGAGAGAGGAGAGAGAGAGAGAGAGAACCTAGAGAAATTGAATGAATATAGAGATGAAAGAAATATATCAGTGAAAAAAATTAAAGACGATTGCAGATGAACAGACTGGGTGAAATATGAAAATAGACAGAGAGGACAGATGGATAGAAAGACAGCAGACAGACAGAGAAAGATTTCAGGATTCGGATGAGAGAGAGAAGAGAGAGGAGAGAGAGAGAGAAGAGAAGAGATACATGTGTCAGAAGAAGTGAAAAGTGACAGAAGAGAGAGAGAGAGAGATACACGAGAGAGAGAGAGATACAGAGACAGAAATAGAATATAGATGGAGATAGATAGATAGATAGATAACAGAGGGATGAGAGAGAGAGAGAGAGAGAGAGAGAGAGAGAGAAAGAGAAAAAGAGTGGCAAGATTAGTCTGAGAAAAAAACAAACATTGATACTTTTAGAAACTTTGAATTTATTCTAGTACAAAAGTAGAGGGTATTCTTTTCGGAAGATCAATTACCCAAGCTGGTTATTTGTCACACAACTATGATAATCATTCACATTAAAGTGTCAAAGGTGATATTCCTAACATAAAATAAGTGGAGGCTCAGTTGGTCAACTTCACAACACTAACAACTGTCTTCGACCCTGCTATCAAATTTCAGTCAAGTGGTCAATGTTAATTGTTGTGGCCAGGTTAGGTACAGAATAAAAACACAAGAGAAGAAAGAGTTTTAAACAAGATATTAACAGAAAGTAGTACAAACAGTATGCCAAATGAGAAGGTTACTCCGCGAGGCTCTTTCAACTTCCGCTGAAAATATTGCTCTCCCTTAAGTGCGAACGCTGCTGCTATTTATGGAAGATCATGCCGTGCGGGGTAAAATTACCATAATTTAATGAACCCACGTGTAATCGGCTATGCAAAATTGGTACCTCGATTAATTCCAATGGATTTAACCTGAAGATCCTAATGGTGAAAACTCAGTAAGGGTTTCTATTGTATCCATTTCTTTTAATAAATTTGCTCTACTTTGTATGGCACTTTGTATTTGTTAATCGCTGACTACACCCCTGTATTTCGGCACCTCCAAACGACCGTCCTATATTACCGGTAAGTCACTTTTATCTATATAAATACACAAGTATATATATATATTAATATATATTATTTATATTTTGCTGAGCAATTATAAATGCATGTATATCTCTCTCTTTG
>CM042152.1:92613440-92633440 GCA_023376005.1 Doryteuthis pealeii
CGAAAACGTATCCATTTTAATCCATCTTGTTATCATTTTTGCCAGACAAAATAAGATATTAAACTGTTCAAATCAGTCTGGTTGACCATGATTATGTACATGACATGAAATGGAATGTTGATCTGAATTTCAGAAATTAAAATCAAGAGAGACTTATTTTTCTTGTATGTAAGAATTTTCAGTTTCTGATAGTGAGGATTCTTGTGCTTTGATAATTGAATATAATCATATGATTTAATATATTTGAAATTTGGCAGTAAATTTGAGTACTGGCTTGTAATCTTTTGAGAGTTGTAAAACATGTTATACACTTTATATCATCTGTCGATAGGAACATCACTAAAAATATACGGGGGGACCGTGATTTATCAAAATGTAGGAATTCATTAAAATCTTCTTGAACTTTTTGTTAATATTAGCACGTTTTTTTTAAATACTAATGCGTCCGATATTTCAGAGTATATTTTAATTGTATGTATCGATCATATATTATATATATAGTATATATATAATTATATATTATATGATTAATATATTATAATCCAAAGTCCAGAGAAGAATATCTTCCTTATGACACAAGAGTTTTATTTAAAAAAAAACTGTCGAAGTTGACGAGCTCAATGGCGTTGCCTTAATGTTAGGTCACAGAGCAAATATATAAGTAAAAGAAATATCAAAAGACTTAGAGATTTAGCGTTATAGTCTATTTCAGTGAGCTTAGACCAAAATGTCTACTCTCCCGACTCATCAGAGTTCGAATGATGAATTCTTTATTACTTTAAGGCATTGAGGGGGGGGGGGGGGGTAAACAGATCTTTATGTTTTTATTTTTAGAATTTTTATAATCCTGTGTGATAGGAATTCAAAAAAAGAAAACCTTGATGCCTTGCAAAAAAAAAAAAAAATAGAGATTTATGTTGTAGCTTTCAAATATTGAGCTCTTCCGCACAAATATCTCGGTCAACAATCCTGTATCTCTCAAATGTTCTCTTATGTAACAAGATTTGAAAAAAAAAGACACTATTTCAAGTTCGACACCAGACTGAATTTCCTTATTCAGCACAATATGATATTAACCGTTGACTTACCGTCAAACGGTTAATATAGCAATGGATTTTTAGAAAAGGATTTCTTATTATTTATTTACATAAATTATCTTATTTGTATTTTTCTTATATATAAAGTAAAAGAATTAAGAATTTTTTTGTTATTCTTTACTTATATATATATATATTATATATTATATATATATATAGTGCGGACTCTTGTTAGTTTTTTCTCAATTCTGTCAATTGCATCATCACTTTATTTTTTTGTGAAATTTGGTTCCAAACAGTTTTTTAATAAAAAACCACAAGATATACCCACTTCTATCCCAAATATTTATTGATCTACCTCTCTTAAATATATATATATATATTGGCAGTCCAGTTTCAAATCAGGCACAGGGCGGTCTTCCTATGTATAGCTCTGCTGATGAGGCCTAATAGGCCGAAATGTGCATACAGAGATTGATTTTTCTCGATTTGTTTAGCCATACATTTAAATAGGCATTCCCGCCTAATTAATTATTAATTAATTAATTTTCAAAATTAGGTACAACTTCAATTAATTAATTATTAATTAATTAATTATCAAAATTAGGTACGACTTCAATCAATATATTCTCCCAAAAATTGTCGGCAAAAAGCCATATCCAAACACACCGTGATTACAACTTATCATTATATATATATATATATATATATATATATATATATATATATATATATGCGTGTGTGTGTGTGTGTGTGTGTGTGTGTGTGTGTATACATATGGCAGTCGAGGTTTCGAGTCACACACAGAGCAGTCTCCCATGTCTATAACCTTGCTGATGAGACCTAATAGGTCGAAATGTACATTCAGGGATTGAAATTTTCTCGATCTGTTTAGCCTTACATTTGAACATATATGCCCGCCTAAAATTCATTAATTATTAACTAATTAATTTTCAAAAATTAGGTATGATTTCAATAAAGCACATATCCTCCAAAAATTGTCGGCTAAAAGGCATATCAAATAAACACAGTGTTTATTTACGTACTCTCATATATATATATATATATATATTATATATATATATATATATATATATAGAGAGAGAGAGAGAGAGAGAGAGAGATAGAAAGATATGTATATATATATAGAGAGAGAGGAAGATGTGTGTATGAGATATATAGATAGTGATATATATATATATATATATATATATATATATAGAGAGAAGAGAGAGAGAGAGAGAGAGAGTGAGAGATAGAGTGAGTGTGTGTGAAAGAAAGAAAGAGAGAGAGAGATAGTGAAAAGAAGAGAGAGATAGTTTGTGCATTAGTGTGTTTATGCGTGTATGTATGCGACTGTAAGAAAATTTATATTATTTAATGAAGTGAATCGTATATAAATATTCACTCTAAACATGTGTGTATAATTTTATGTATGGGTATGTATGTGGAGTGCAAGTGTACACATATGTGTGTGAGTGTGTGTGTGTGTGTGTGTGTGTGTGTGCAGTCGTGTGTTTTTGTTCATATGACAATTTCAGAAATAGTGTATCTGGGAAATTGTCTTTAACCTAGACAATGAAATACACACGGACTCTCACATAGGGACACACAGGCAAATGAATGCAGATATGCACACCTCTGGAATTAGCAGTCCAGAAAATCCATTTGTAGGGCCACTTACCTCCTATCACACAAACCATTTAAGTAAGACTAACAAGACATTCTGGAGAAATAAAGACAAACTTATAAGCGACCTCCTCCTGGGGAAATCTTCATGTGGATATACCAGTGTTGGCTGAACAGCAAACACTTACATGAAATAGATACGTACGAACAGTGGATGTGGTGCTGAGGACTTACCAGAAACCATGACTAACACTGGCGGATTACGATATATATATATATATATATATAATAAAATAAATATATAAAGGTATTACATATCTATTTATTTGATGGCAATAGAACAGTCACAACCTTAGGTTTCATAAATGCATTCATCAGGTGACGTTGATGCGAATACAAGGAAAATCGAAAAAATCGAAAAATTCAAAAGGTTTTTACGGGCATAAGATGTTTATGATTGGATGAAGTGATATGTGTATGTATCTAATGTATTTGGGGATGCGTGTGTATGTTTATGGACAGTGCAAAGGTTATGTATACAAATCGGTTGGTTTGGTACACATTCAAAATGTTTTACTAGTGTGCAGCGTCTGAACAATACTGAAGTGTGAGCGTTTGTATTCGCATGAATATGTGTGCGTGGGTGTGTGTATTTTGTTGGACGGATGTTGACATGAGGTCTGTAGGAAGAATGGAAAGCTGAAGCGGTGACTATCCCAGGCTATATATATATATATATATATATATATATATATATATAGAGAGAGAGAGAGAGAGGAGAGAGAGAGAGAGAGAGAGAGAGAGAGAGAGAAAGAGAGAGAGTCAATGGATTTGTGCTGTCAGCACCATACACATACAGATATTTTCCCTTATATATATATATATATATATATATATATATGTGTGTGTGTGTGTGTGTGTGTGTGTGTGGAGTAATGTTTAGAGTCGTAGGTAATGGACTCCTCGACCCCAGTTCAAATCTTGAATCCATACATTCTCCCTTCAGCTATGAGTAAATAGTTGGGCAATGTGGGCTCTTTAACCTTGGATAGGTAACCAGTCGAGGAGAAGGAAAACTGAATTTAAACTTGCTAAACTCCGCTTAAGGAATTGACCTCGCGTCACATCCTACTCGTACGGAGGCGTAGCTGAATATATATATATGAAACTTTCTCAATATGTGTGTGTGTATGTGTGTGTGTAAATTAAGGAAATTTTATAATTGCTTCAGTAAATATTAATTTAAATGCTAATTAATCAATTAAATTAGAAAAATAAATAACATGATAATATTTATTCTTTGGCCCATGTCTGTAATTGAACAATTATCATCAATTAAAAATCTATGGAAAAAAAAAATCGCTAAGTAATTTATCAGATTCAAAATTGAAATGCTTTATATTTTCTTTTCTCATGACATTTTGAAAGTGATTAATTAGCTCACTGGTCGTAAACAAAATCTACAGTTTAGGAAAATTGATTCAGACCAAGTCTTTATCAGTCAAAAATGTATATCATATGTTATATACCCCTTATAACGCACTAGAAGTGGTTACCCTTTCTCATCCGCATCTGTTTTGAATATTTGAAGTCGGTTACGATGATAAAAAAATGAATTGACAGGAAAAGATACAATAAAAATCCTATAAAACAAAAGATTATTCGAGCGATTGATTTTAACAACATGTCAACTTGTATAGATTTTTAGTATTATTGGGATCATTCGGACTATTGTCCTCATCTTCATTCTTATCTGTACAACGAAGATGAGAACAATAGTCTGGATAATCCAAATAATACTTATTATCAAGTCTCATCTAAAGAATTCCGAGAAATTGTATAGATTTATTCCTATAGGTTAAAAATCGCGTTCATTATACATTATAGACTTTAATTTTCGTTTCCCATGTAGTTATTTCTAGAGAGTATTTTGCACAGTGCTACAACTATTCCTATTTAATGTAAATCATTTGCACACTGTTATATGGTTTTATGTATTCCTATATCTTATTATAATGGAGATTGTGTGTTTTTCTGTCTGTAACCGAAACTATATTACTACTCAAGTCACAATTCCCTTCGTTATTTACATCACATTCTCCATGATTTTATTTATATTTAAACCTCAATTATTAATAAAATTGCTTCACCTTTTTATTAGTGTTGTCCATATCTACATACAAATAACATGCATTTGTATTTATATATACAAAAAATAGCGGTTTACAGTCTGAATGGGAAGGCTAATTTGCATATTGATATTTAAAATGTGATTTTATTAAATATGTGCTTAGTATTATTGATTTCTAATTGTTTGGTTTTATTTTAATGAATATAAGCAAAAATCTCTTCAATGAATCTTAAATGAAATCCATTAACAAGAAAAATAAATGTTATTTTATTCTTTATTTCCTAATTTAACTAAATAGTTAAATAAGTAAAATTCAGCAATGAAAGACGGGAGTGATGGAAGAGTAAGTTTCATTTCTATTTTTCTATTATACCCCCACTCTGTTACATATCTTTTTATCTGCCTTCTTATTAGACTTTCTAATTTAATACGATATTTCATTACATTAAAACTTAAATACTTGCACCCGGAGGGTGCATATATTTGCTAGTAATACTAATAATCATTTGGTTAAAAATGATTATTTCTATTCAGTAATAAATGTGTGTTTTGACACAGTTATATGGTTTTTAGTAATTAATAATAATAACCCTTGGTCAACACTTATAACTCAAGTAACTATTCTCAATACAAATAAATCATGGTTATATAATATAAAATATTCCTGTCTCGTACAATAAGTTGCACAGAGTTGTGTAGTAAAAGTATTTATTTAATACTAATAATTATGTTATTGACTTACCAGAAACAATGACCGACGGACAGACAGACAGACAGATAGATAGATAGATAGATAGATAGAGTAGAGATGGGATGATAGTTCTTACTTGTTTCTTGCTGATACTGCTTTTAACTTGGCCGCTATGTGCTCCAGTCGATCTATTCAGAGTTCTGTTAAGGGTTGTTTTCACTTCTTGTTGGTTTTTCATCGGGTTGGGCTGGTCAATTCTTTTCGAATTAATCAGTTAACAAGACTTGGTTGTTTTCTGATAAAGCTTTATTTCAACAACACAACCCATACTTAATTCAACCACTGCGGAGAGACCGACCCTCAGAGCAAGACAATAGTGTCTGCGCTCCTCGAAAATCGGGTCACATCTGAAACTAATTCTCATGCGTCTGTAATGCCGCGTTTTTCAAGTGGTCAAAAAGTTATTACCCGTCAATAACTGTCGAGTAACTTTCCACTGGACCCAGTCATTCTGAATCTAACGGACCTAGTTGAAGTAGTTGAATGCACTCTAAAAACTGTCCAAGTTCAATTTATTGAAAGATTTTAGGTAGTTTTTCAATATCTATTTTTCAAGTTATCCATATATCTATCTCTGTCTATTTATATATCCATATTCATCTCTCTCTCTCTCTCTTTCTTTCTATATATATAATATATATTATATATATATTATATATATATATATAATCATACATATATATTTAGTCTGTTCATATCTATCTATCTATTCTCTGTCTATCTATCTATCTATCTATCTATCCATCACTACCGTGAGCACGCATAACGTGATACCTACAAGACATCAGCTGCCCCCCTCTCTCTCTATCTCTCTCTCTCTCTCTCTATATATATATATATATATATATATATATAATCATACATATATAATTTATTCTATTCATATCTATCTATCTATTTCTCTCTCTATCTGTCTATCTATCTATCTATATCTATATCTATCTATCTATCTATCGCTACCCGTGAACACGCATAACGTGATACCTACAAGACACCGCTGCATCTCACTCTCTATCTCTCTTTCTCTCTCTCCTCTCTCTCTCTCTCTATATATATATATATATATAATCATACATATATAATTTTGTCCGTTCATATCTATCTATCTATTTCTCTGTCTATCTATCTATCTATCGCTACCCGTGAGCACGCATAACGTGATACCTACAGGACACCCGCTGCATCTCTCTCTCTCTCTCTCTCTCTCTATATATATATTATATATATATATATATATATATATATAATCATTATATATAATTTAGTCTGTTCATACCTATCTATCTATCTATCTATCTATCTATCTATCTATCGCTACCCGTGAGCACGCATAACGTGATACCTACAAGACATCCGCTGCCTGTCTCTGTCTCTGTCTGTCTCTCTGTCTCTGTCTGTCTCTCTGTATCCCCTCTCTCTCTCTCTCTATATATATATATATATATATATATATATATATATATATATATATATATAATCATGCATATATAATTTAGTCTGTTCATATCTATCTATCTATTTCTCTGTCTATCTATCTATCTATCTATCAATCTATCTATCTATCTATCTATCTATCGCTACCCGTGAGCACGCATAACGTGATACCTAAAAGACATCCGTTGCCTGTCTCATTAGAAATAGTTTCGCTTGTCATTCAACAAACTGTATAAATAAATTAAAAAAGAAAACTTTTCTTGCGAATCTGGATCATCGGACGAAAAATCATAGTAATCATTTCCCTCTGAAAAAATAGAAAAGAACTGGTGAACAATAAAATTAGGGAAAACTTGAATGGGAAAGGAAAAAAAAATGATAAATACAAATACATTAAGAAATAAAATTTACACGAATTAAAAAAAAACTAATTGTGCAGAAAGAAAACAAAAGTGTATCGTGACTGTCTTATTTAATAACAGTGTAGTAATCAGAGGTCTGTCAATTTCCCTCGAAATACTGTAGCAAAGGCAGTTACATTTCTTCCAATGTCTTATACTAACATGAAAAAATATATAATCTTATTAAGTAATGTTACGATTTTTGCGACCATCCTTTGACTTCAAGCAAGAGCACACTCCAGCGGAGATCCCTTGTGTTAAGCAGAGCGCTATCCTTAATGAAGAAACTTTTGGATGCTTCTTGGTGTCCCAAACGAATCGAGAAAATGTCAATCCCTGAATGTATATTTCGACCTATTAGGTCTCAGCAGCAAGGTTATAGGCATGGGAGACTGCTCCGTGTTTGACTCGATTCGTTTAGCCTTACATTTGAACATATATGCCCGCCTCAAATTCATTAATTATTAACTAATTAATTTTCAAAATTAGGTACGACTTCAATTAAGCACATATCCTCCAAAAATATCAGTATGTACATATATCTTATTATAATGGAGATTGTGTGTTTTTCTGTCTGTAACCGAAACTATATTACTACTCAAGTCACAATTCCCTTAATTATTTACGTCAAATTCTCCATGATTTCATTCTTTTAAACCTTGAGTTATTAATAAAAATTGTTTTACATTATTAATACTGTTGACCATATCTACCTACTAATAACATGCAATTGTATTTATATATACAACAAAATAGCGGTTTACAGTTTGAACGAGAAGGCTAATTTGCATATTGATATTTAAAATTTTATTTTAATAAATATGTGCTTGGTATTTTTGATTTCTAATTGTTTGGTTTTATCTTAAGAAATATAAACAAAAATCTCGTGGATAAATCTTAAAAGAAATGTATTTACAAGAAGAAATAACTGTAATATTATCCTTGACTTCCTATTTTAACTAAATAGTTAAATTAGGAAAATTTACCAATGAAAGACGGGAGTAATGGAAAATGATGGAATAGTTAGTTTCAAAGTTGTTCTATTTTTCGATTATACCCCCTCTGTTCCAAATCTTTTTATTTGCATTCTTAGTCAGTTTCATTAGCCTTTCTAATTTAATATGATATTGTATTATATCAAAACTTAAATACTTGCACCCGGGGGGTGCATATATTTGCTAGTTTATATAAACGTAGTATATTATAGATGAATAAACATAGGGGAACCATAATATATCAGAAATAAATTTATTTCAGTTACTTTTTCCTCTGCGTGTATGTCTATGTGTGTGGACGCGTGCATGTAGACACATTCACACACACATACACACACACACACATACACACACATATGTACACACGTACTCTCAGAAACTATCACGCACACACACACACACACACCACATATGTACACACGTACTCTCAGAAACTATCGCACGCACACACACACACACACATATGTACACACGTATACTCTCAGAAACTATCGCACACACACACACACACACACACACACATATGTACACACGTACTCTCAGAAACTATCGCGCACACACACACACACACATATGTACACACGTACTCTCAGAAACTATCGCGCACACACACACACACACACATGTACACACGTACTCTCAGAAACTATCGCACACACACACACACACACACACCACACACATACACACGTACTCTCAGAAACTATCGCACAACACACACACACACACACATATGTACACACTATCGCACACACACACACACACACACACACATAGTACACACGTACTCTCAGAAACTGCACACACACACACACACACACACACACATATGTACACACGTACTCTCAGAAACTATCGCACCACACACACACACACACACATATGTACACACGTACTCTCAGAAACTATCGCACACACACACACACACACATATGTACACACATACTCTCAAACTATCGCACACACAACACACCACAAACAACACATTACTCTCAGAAACTATCGCACACACACACACACACACACACACACACATATGTACACACGTACTCTCAGAACTATCGCGCACAGACACTCAGACACACACGGACGCAGTCATTCATGCACGCGGGCGCAGACAAACGCGATAGCGCGGCAGCACTAATACCGTAACCCTTTTAATTAGATGTTTGATTTATACATTTCATTTGGTTGTTTATGTGGCAACCATTCTTTCTGCTATATATATTTCAAAGCAATATTTTGAAGATAATTTAGTTAAATGCCAAGGCGATTTGTGGGGGAGGGAATCAGACATTTTATCTATCCATCTTCGTATACTTCTATTATAGTTGTGATATTACTCTACGCGCTCAACCTTCACTTTGATAGTAAATTTTACAAACATCGGTTAAATTCGTCTGCTAAATATTGCTCTATGGGGTGTAGTTTATTATATACCACAAACTCGATTACACACACACACACCACACACACACACACACACACACACATATATATATATATATATATATATATATATATAATATAATATAATATAATTTAATATATCAAAATTATTGGTAAATCCTCGCGGTGAGAAAAAAGCCAGTAAATAGTTTGATTGTAAAAATATACTACCAAACATCAACTGGGAAGAAAAAAAAATTTTGGAAAAAAGAAAAGACCAAGATAATCGTACCAACAAAAAAATCTCTTGGTACCATATTTTGGCCATAAGAAAAAACAATTTATATACATATATATATATAAGATATATATATTCATACAAAACCGCCAGGAGACTAAAGCTAATAAGTAAAAAGTGCTCAATACCTAAGTAGAGCAAATAATATATATATATATATATATATATATATAGTCATCCACAGACATGTGTTTCGACTTATCAAGTCTCGTCAGTGTGGCTAGACATTTTGTGAGCTACCTACAGTCGGGATAGGACTCCGAGTGATTCAGCATCAGTCGGACGGCTTAACCGCTCAGCTATCGTCACCCACAGAATGCGATGTGGATTTTAACTGTGTTAATACACTCATCTGTATATATAATATATATATATATATATATATATATATATTGATAAATAAATAAATAGATAAATAAAAGTTTTAGTTTATATTTATTTGCATTGGAACAATTTTGCAACCATTGGTTTCTTGCTCTGTGGCAATCATCAGGCAACGAAAGTGTTTTTTAAAAATGACGCAAATGATATAAACATGGTAAAATATGTCTATTTCGTTAACTGTATTGGCGTGTCACTTGTTTGTTTATGTGTTCACACTTATCTGCCTTCCTATCTCTCTCTCTCGACCTGTTCCTACCGATCTACATCTCTCTCTCTCTCTCTCTGTCTCTCTGTCTCTCTCTCTCTCTCACTCACTCACTCTCTCTCTCTCTCTTTTCTCACCGATCTATCTACCTACCTATCTCGCATAGAGAAATTTTAAAGACGAAAAAAAATAAGGGGAAAAACTGAAATAAAATACAAGACAAGTAATAAGGGAGATAATAATAAATAATTTTAACTCATTTTGATTAATACACATTTGAGATATATATATATATATATATATATATATATATATATATTAAGAAATACTATCTTAAACGATTCAGTGACCTCCCTTTGACCAGGGCAACAGAGCCAGGGGCCTTAGCCATAAACTGAGGAGAAACCTCATGCGATTGGCTAAGGGCCTTTGTCAGCAACAAATCAGAGCCTTTATTACTAGGCCTAGATTTCCCGCTAATTTCGAAGGACGACACTAGGAATCTTCCTCTTTCCCCAGCACCAGAGGTCGAGATAAGACATGCTTTTGAAGCCTACCCGTCACTGACATCGAGAACGACCTGTTTGAAACCTGCCCAGGGTGGAGCCGTAGATTTTCGTAAAAATCACACTTCTAAACAAGAGACAGATAAGTTTCGCAAAGACATTAATTTTGCAAATCATTACACACCATATACAGTGCATTTTGTGAATCTTGCACACATTTTGTGAATCTTGCATACATTTGTGAATCTTGCATAGACTTTGTAAATCTTACATATACTTGTATATCATCTCACGTATTGTATTTTGTATGTTACATGTTCTTGTTGTTTGATAAACGCATTGTTTTGTTGTAAAGCCTTGAGTTGTGTTTATTACCTGTTATTTTATCCTTGTCTTTATCTTGCCACTATAATTGCCAACATTATTATATATATATATTCAAGGTATTTAAAATGAATAATGTGTTTGGTAGGGAAAATAAGACGATTCCTTTTACAATAAAAGGGGAAAATCTGGTATGCGTGAATGTCTCCTAATGAGCAAACCTTTCGATTTTTTACATCTTGCAATTAGTGTAAAACGAAGACTTTCCCTTATTTCTGTCGTTAACAAAACGCAATCCACACGCCCAAATAGAGATTGCAACATAAAAAAAAGAATAAAAACTGTCAACGTGAAACAACGAGAATTAACGAGAATTGGAGAATATTTCGAGACTTTACGTCCAGTAATATTGCACTCTTTAACATTGATAAGAGTACAAAACAATTATTGCCGCTCATGAAATGGGGGTTGATGGGATGTGTGTTCAAGATTCAGAAGAAAGACGAGTATGAAATAAACCTAAAAATAAAAAAAATAAGCATATATATATATATATATATATATATATATATATATTATATATATATATATATATTATAGCATATATATAAATATATATATATATATATAAGCATATATATATATAAGCAATATATATATATATATATATATATATATATATATATATATATATATATATATATATATATATATATATATATAGCATATATATATATATATATATATATATATATATATATATATATATATATATATATATATATATATATATATATATATATATATATATAGCATATATATATATATATATATATATATATATATAAGCATATATATATATATATATATATATTATAAGCATATATATATATATTATATATATATATATATATAAGCATATATATATATATATATATATATATATATATATATATATATATATATATATATATATATATATATATATCATATATATATATATATATATATATATATATATATATATTATAGCATATATATATATATTATATATATATATATATATATTATAAGCATATATATATATATATATTATATATATATATATATATATTATATATATATATATATATATATATATATATATAAGCATTATATTATATATTATATATATATATATATATATATATATATATATATATATATATTATAAGCATATATATATATATATAATATATATATAATATATATTATAAGCATATATATATATATATATATATATATAATATATATATATATATATATATATATATATATTATATATATATAAGCATATATATATATATATATATTATAAGCATATATATATATATATATATATATATATATATATATATATATATATATATATATATATATATATATATATATATATATATAGAAAGCCAACAGAACGAGGAATGCAGATGCCTTGGTTAACTGCTGGTGGACGACATAGACTGCGGACATGGATTAATGGCGTCATAAGATGTTGTCCCCCTCCCCTGTACTTGATATCTGTTCCATATTTTAATATTCTAACAGCTATAGAAGTATACTTTCTCTTAAGGTAGCTAATCTCATCTATTTTCATATCTTTTCTTCCATACTTTATAGTCTCCTTTGACTACCCCAAGTGGTAATAGAATAACTAACAGGACCTGTGTCCTGTTAGTTTAGCGGTCAGTGGGCACAGTTGAACTATAGCCCTGTTAGTTTAGCGGTCAGTGGGCACAGTTGAACTATAGCCCTGTTAGTTTAGCGGTCAGTGGGCACAGTTGAACTATAGCCCTGTTAGTTTTAGCGGTCAGTGGGCACAGTTGAACTTGAACTATAGCCTGTTAGTTTAGCGGTCAGTGGCACAGTTGAACTATAGCCCTGTTAGTTTTAGCGGTCACACAGTTGAACTATAGCCCTGTTAGTTTAGCGGTCAGTGGGCACACTCTAATAGCCTGTTAGTTAGCGGTCAGTGGGCACAGTTGAACTATAGCCCTGTTAGTTTAGGGTGGCCACAGTTGAACTATAGCCCTGTTAGTGGGTCACAGTTGAACTATAGCCCTGTTAGTTTAGCGGTCAGTGGGCACAGTTGAACTATAGCCCTGTTAGTTTAGCGGTCAGTGGGCACAGTTGAACTATAGCTGTTAGTTTAGCGGTCAGTGGGCACAGTTGAACTATAGCCCTGTTAGCGGTCAGTGGGCACAGTTGAACTATAGCCCTGTTAGTTTAGCGGTCAGTGGGCACAGTTGAACTATAGCCCTGTTAGTTTTAGCGGTCAGTGGGCACAGTTGAACTATAGCCCTGTTAGTTTAGCGGCAGTGGGCACAGTTGAACTATAGCCCTGTTAGTTTAGCGGTCAGTGGGCACAGTTGAACTATAGCCCTGTTAGTTTTAGCGGTCAGTGGGCACAGTTGAACTATAGCCCTGTTAGTTTAGCGGTCAGTGGGCACAGTTGAACTATAGCCCTGTTAGTTTTAGCGGTCAGTGGGCACAGTTGAACTATAGCCCTGTTAGTTTAGCGTCAGTGGGCACAGTTGAACTATAGCCCTGTTAGTTTAGCGGTCAGTGGGGCACAGTTGAACTATAGCCCTGTTAGTTTAGCGGTCAGTGGGCACAGTTGAACTATAGCCCTGTTAGTTTAGCGGTCAGTGGCACAGTTGAACTATAGGCCCTGTTAGTTTAGCGGTCAGTGGGCACAGTTGAACTATAGCCCTGTTAGTTTTAGCGGTCAGTGGGCACAGTTTGAACTATAGCCCTGTTAGTTTAGCGGTCAGTGGGCACAGTTGAACTATAGCCCTGTTAGTTTTAGCGGTCAGTGGCACAGTTGAACTATAGCCCTGTTAGTTTAGCGGTCAGTGGGCACAGTTGAACTATAGCCCTGTTAGTTTTAGCGGTCAGTGGGCCAGTTGAACTATAGCCTGTTAGTTTAGCGTCAGTGGGCACAGTTGAACTATAGCCCTGTTAGTTTTAGCGGTCAGTGGGCACAGTTGAACTATAGCCCTGTTAGTTTTAGCGGTCAGTGGGCACAGTTGAACTATAGCCCTGTTAGTTTAGCGGTCAGTGGGCCAGTTGAAGTTTACAGTGGGCCACAGTTGAACTATAGCCCTGTTAGTTTAGCGGTCAGTGGCACCAGTTGAACTATAGCCCTGTTAGTTTAGCGGTCAGTGGGCACAGTTGAACTATAGCCCTGTTAGTTTTAGCGTCAGTGGGCACAGTTGAACTATAGCCCTGTAGTTTAGCGGTCAGTGGGCACAGTTGAACTATAGCCCTGTTAGTTTTAGCGGTCAGTGGGCACAGTTGAACTATAGCCCTGTTAGTTTTAGCGTCAGTGGGCACAGTTGAACTATAGCCCTGTTTAGTTTAGGCGGTCAGTGGGCACAGTTGAACTATAGCCCTGTTAGTTTTAGCGGTCAGTGGGCACAGTTGAACTATAGCCCTGTAGTGAATATTTGAAGATACAACTCCGACACATTTCTGAGACGAAACATTTTATATAACAGCCCATGAATAAACAAGATACATAAACAATGGAAGATAGAATAGTGTACATAAACATACATACATAAAAATCACTGAAAAAATAATATAAAAGTACACATAATATAAAGGTACAGACATGAGACTAAGAATAGTTCATGCTGTATAAATCACTTACAGTGACAAGTAGCCGGCGTTGAGGGCCGAAGCCCTAACAAGAAGGGAATTACAATTGTCTAACCCATGTGGTCTCGTAGCGAGGAAAGAGGAAGAGAAATTCAAATCGCTTAAATACAAGCGGCCCCTAGCGGGAACCAGCGACATCAAGCGGACAGACAACTCCTCAGGCAAATGCGAAATTAACCCCTACAGCCCTCTCACTTTACAATATTAATCCTGCATTTGTCTCGGAAAAATGTGCCTTCCCTTCATTAGACTTGCTGGCAAACAAATACACACACACACACACATATATATATATATATATATAGGAGTTTGATTTAGAAGGCTATCACAACGCAGATGTAAAGAAAAAAAATAATAATATGGTAACAATGGTGTTGTGTGTTAACCTGTATTTTATTCTTGAATTTTCGAGATAAAATCTCTTTTTCAAAAGATCACTGGAACTGAAGTAGTCTAGTTATGGCATTTCTATTTAAATGAATTTTTTTTCAGATGGAAGATCAAGGTAATTTGAATTGCATGCAATTCAAATTACCTTGATCTTCCATCTGATGAGACTGAATTTTGGGGAGCTATATTAAATCAACTTAGATTCATATAGGCCCCAATTTTGGTCGAAATAAATTCATTATGGAATTACGGTGTTGAGTTTTTCCTTCCTTTCTGAGATAAATATTGCTCTGTATATAATCTAAAGAGTTTATTATACATTGAGCTCTCTTTAGTGATTTAAAGATTCACTGTATTTATACATACTGGATCATACAATAATAATACATTTTATCTTAAAAATCACATATATAATCATCCCTTACTACCAAGTTTGGGATACCTCTCATCATATATATATATATACGGTAACAATGGTGTTGTGTGTTAACCTGTATTTTATTCTTGAATTTTCAAGATAAAATCTCTTTTTCAAAATATCACTGGAACTGAAGTAGTCTAGTTATGGCATTTCTATTTAAATGATTTTTTTGTTGAAAATGATGGTATTTTTATATAACTGTATTCTCGTGTTGCATGTTTACGTGAATGCGGGTTTTTTTGTGTGTTTGTACGTGTGCGTATGTTGTCATGCGCGTGTCCATGAAAATGCGTGTTGGCTGTGACGTATGACTGTATCCTAGCGCGGGAGTGCACGTGTGTATGTGCGTATGAAACAGTGTATTTGTGTTTGGTGGCCATGGTGATGTATAATATTTCGTGTTGGATGTAATATAAATCAATTTAATCATTTATTATAATAATAAATTCAAGAATTAAATACAGGTTAACACACAACACCATTGTTACCGTATTATTATTTTGTTTTTCTTTACACCTGCACTGTGATAGCCTTCTAAATCAACCTCCTAACCAATATATATACAATACTTCAAGCAAATTATAAAACTCTCTTATATATATATATATATATATATATATATATATATTATATAAGTAATCCACAGACACGTGTTCGAAGTATCACTTCTCATCAGTGTGGTTATAAACCGTTAACAGCTACCCCTGGCCGGGTTTGAGACCGCGAATGAACTTTTGTTCGTCAATCGTCTTACCCGTACGGCCAGAGGCAGCTTGTCAAAATATAGGGAGAATCTTTAATCGCTACATTTCTAAACGGAAATGAATTCACCTAGAGGCCTCAAACATTTGTAAACAAAGCGAGCTTTAGCTGCACGCCAGATACGGTGAATCCGCAATTAAATCCCTATTTAAAGTGCTCGTCCAAAGTGGGAGCATATATAATAAATAAGTAATCCACAGACACGTGTTTCGAAGTATCACTTCTCATAAGTGTGATTATACCGTTAACAGCTAACCCTGGCCGGGTTTGAGAACCGAATGAACTTTCGTTACAGACACCGTGTTTCGACGTATCACGTAACTTCCGTGTGGCTATATATTTCTAGGCTTCCTCCAGCCAGTTGTTATATTTATAAAGAGTACTTAATAGAAATAATAGAGTATATGTAGCTAAGTTATGAGAGCGTATACCTAGAGTCAAAGCGGCGTGGTATCTGTCAGTTTCTTGCCTTCAGACATGAGCCATATATTCAGAAAAATATCATCTATATAATTTTAAAACATATAGAATCTTAGTTTTATTCGGGGAATACCTAAGTAAGAACATTGTAGTTGAATTTATTCAATATTTCATCCTTTATATACATAATTCTCATCAAATTCATTTGGGATTATATTCTGATGATGGTGTCAATAGACATCGACATATTAGCAACAACAACCAAGCATATGTATTCACTGATCAAATGCTGATTTCACAATTTTTATGTTACATCATGTGGATATATATATATATATATATATATTATATATATATATATATATATATATATATATATAGTATGGTAGTATGGGATGATTCTATATGTGATTTCTAAGATACACTGTGATATATATATATATATTATATATATATATATATATAATATATAATATATATATATATATATATGAAAGATAAAATGGATATGAATTCCGACAATATGTGTAGAAATTGTAGAAAAAAAAGATGTTAAAAGTTTTACTGACAGAAATCTGTTTCGACCATATGAAGAGGTCTTTATTAAAGCAACATTATAAACGGAAAGACGTTTACAATTTGTCTTTCCATTTACAATGTTGCTTTGATAAAGACCTCTTCATATGGTCGAAACAGATTTCTGTCAGTAAAACTTTTAACATCTTGTTTTTTCTACAAAACTTTCTACATTATATATATATATATATAATATATATATATATATATGATATATATATTACAGGTGTGTCAAAAAAGTATCGAGTTTTGTAACTTTTGGACACACCTTGTATTCTGAAAAAATAACGTTCCATTCATTATTTTTTTTCAGAATACAAGGTGTGTCAAAAAGGTACCAAGTTTGAAGGCGTATTTACCAAGATAGAAATGAAGAATGAATGCAACGTATTTTTTTTCAGAATACAAAAATGTGTCAAAAACTGCAAAAAGTCTCGATACTTTTTGACACACCTTATATATATATATATATATATATATATATATAATTATATATATATATATTATATATGGTATTTGTGGAAAAAGTGACTTACCGGTGAAAATGGTCACAGTGGGTAGTTGATTCAAGTTTCACAATGATAAGGCAGCGATGTAACAAATATAAAGTGCTCATCTATTTAGGACTAAAGCTATATATATATGAGCAATTATTTCACTTAATGCTAATACCCTTGGGAAAGGTAGGAATCCTACTCTCCCTCCAGCTATGGGTAAATAGTAGGGCAGACTGGGCTCTTTAACCTTGGTTAGGCAACCGGTCTAGGAGAAGAAAAACTCTGAGTTCAAACCTGTTGAACTCCGCTTAAGAAATTGACCTTGTGTCGCATCCTGCTCGTGCGGAGGGGTTGGTAAATATATATATGAGAGGTATCAAAAACTTGGTAGTAAGGGATGATTCTATATGTGATTTCTAAGATACACTGTATTAATATTGTATGATCCACTATGTATAAATACAGTGAATCTTTAAATCACTAAAGAGAGCTCAATGTATAATAAACTTTTTAGATTATGTACATAGCAATATTTATCTTAGAAAGGAAGGAAAAACTCAACACCGTAATTCCAAAATTGGGGCCTATATAATTCTAAGTTGATTTAATATAGCTCCCCCAAATCCAGTCTCATCAGATGGAGAATTCAAATCCAGTCTCATCAGATGGAGGATTCAAATAACCTGATCCTCCATCTGATGAGACTGAATTTTGGGGAGCTATATTAAATCAACTTAGATTTATATAGGCCCCAATTTTGGTCGAAATAAATTTATTATGGAATTACGGTGTTGAGTTTTTCCTTCCTTTCTATGATATATATATATATATATATATATATATATATATATATATCTTTAGCCGTAAATACCTTTTAGATGAGGAATAACATAGTAGAAATACGTTCTAGATGAAGATTAAAAAATGAGCATAGTGCTCATTTGTGTTAACAAGAAAGAGCGGATACGTTTCATTTTAACAAAATCTAAAGTTAACAAGTTTTTATGGTGTTAGAATGGATTGCAAAATTAGCTTTCATAGTCGTTAATCAGAAATGTGTAAAGTCAAAAAAGTAAGTAAAGTCGTCGGGGTGGCCTAAAGTCGAAATCAACTTGACAGCGAGGAAGTCTATCCCATTTTCACTAGCGCTAGACCAAAGAGATCGTTTTTGCGTCTGCCAATAATAGCTCCTTACCCAACCGCACAGATCCCCATGCTACTCAAACGCTGAGTTGGCGAGGGCCGGTATCGAAGTAGGAACCTTGTGTTTTCTAGCCGAATGCTCTACCGACTGAGGTTTATTTTTTAATTGGTAAATACAAGACAGAACCTGTCGTTTACATCATGCCAGCATGTAAGAAATGTAGGAAGATTATGTAGCACCAGACTTTTTTATTTGTAGAAGGCATGTTTAACCTGAAAATCAGCTTATCACGTGATTTCAGGCTTTACATTTTTTTTTGCATGTTTTATTTTATTTTATTGGATATCTTCGAGGCAAGTGAGAATTACCCTATCATGTATAAAAGATGTCCAGAATCGAGGCTGTCCGAGTGATTCCACAGAAAAATTGTCCGGATGTTTCCAAATTCTTCTGAATTAACACAATTAATGCTTTTACTTAAATTTTTTAGGCACTTAGAAATCTGCTGGGATTTTAGGTGGAGGAATACGGGGTTTATTATAGCGAGGGGTTTATTGGAGGTAGGTGTGATGATGTAAAAAGTATTACATTTCTATGTGGTGAGAAC
>CM042152.1:92635940-92668440 GCA_023376005.1 Doryteuthis pealeii
AAAGAAAGAACGAGAGAAAAGAAAGAAAGAAAGAACGAGAGAAAGAAAGAAAAAAGAATGAAAGAAAGAAAGAAAATAGGAACGAGAAGAAAAAAAGAAAGTAAGAACAAAAGAAAGAAAGAAAGAAAGAAAGTAGGAACGAGAGAAAGAAGAAAGTAAGACAAAAGAAAGACAGAAAGAAAGAAAGAATGAGAGAAAGAAAGAAAGAACGAGAGAAAGAAAGAAAGAATGAAAGAAAGTAGGAACGAGATAAAGAAAGAAAGTAAGAACAAAAGAAAGAAAGAAAGTAAGAACAAAAGAAAGAAAGAAAGAAAGAAAGAACGAGAGAAAGAAAGAAAGAAAGAATGAACGAGAGAAAGAAAGAAAGAATATAAGGAAGAAAGACAGAAAGTAGGAACGAGAGAATGAAAGAATGAAAGAAAGAAAGAAAGAACGAGAGAAAGAAAGAAAGAATGAAAGAAAGAAAGAAAGTAGGAACAAGAGAAAGAAAAGAAAAGAAGAACGAGAGAAAGAAGAAGAAAGAATGAACGAGAGAAAGAAAGAAAGAAAGAATGAAAGGAAGAAAGACAGAAAGTAGGAACGAAAGAAAGAACGAGAGAAAGAAAGAACGAGAGAAAGAAAGAAAGAAAGTAAGAACAAAAGAAAGAAAGAAAGGAAGAAAGAAAGAATGTGAATAAATAAAAGAAGGAATTATACCAATTTATAAGGAAATAAATTAACAAATAAAATCATCATAAATCTTTAAAAAAATGAGAAAATTACCAAAAAAAAAGCCGATCAAATCACGAACTATAAGAATAAAAAAATGATATTGTTAAACAGACAGAAAGAAGGAAAAGACATGAACGATGGAAAGAAGCTGCTAAAACATTAAGGAAAAAGTAAGATAATAAAGAAATAGTAAGAGTATGAAGAAAAATGAATGAAAGTAAAGAAAGAAAGAAAGAAAGAACAAAAGAAGAAAGAAAGAAAAATAGACTAAAGTTTACCGAGAAAAAAAAAATGAAGAACGATGAAGTCAAAGTAAGATAATAAAGAAAAGAGTATGAAGAAAATGAATAAAAGTAAAGAAAGAAAGAAAAAAAAGAAAGAAAGAAAAAAGAAAGAAAGAAAACAGACTAAGTTTACCGAGAAAAAAAAACGAAGAACGAAGAAGTCAAAGTAAGATAATAAAGAAAATAAGAGTATGAAGAAAAAAATGAATGAAAGTAAAGAAAGAAAGAAAGAAAGAACAAAAGAAAGAAAGAAAGAAAAACAGACTAAAGTTTACCGAGAAAAAAAATGAAGAACGAAGAAGTCAACGTAAGATAATAAAGAAAAATAAGAGTATGAAGAAAAATGAATGAAAGTAAAGAAAGAAAGAAAGAAAGAACAAAAGAAAGAAAGAAAGAAAGAACAAAAGAAAGAAAGAAAGAAAAACAGACTAAAGTTTACCGAGAGAAAAAATGAAGAACGATGAAGTCAAAGTAAGATAATAAAGAAAAATGAGAGTATGAAGAAAAATGAATGAAAGTAAAGAAATAAATAAAGAAAGAAAGAACAAAAGAAAAAAGAGAAGAAAAACAGACTAAAGTTTACCGAGAAAAAAACCCAACCGCAGATGTAAATGAAGAACGAAGAAGTCAAAGGTTATTGTAAGTTCCGGTTTTGAGATCAATTTGATGATCTCAAATAATCGAACATTGTTCAAGGCAGAAAAGGCGCAGCAAATAGATGTTCTTATGAAAGGCGTTATTGTGAACGATGAAATAATTGACAGTGACAGAACGTCAATTGATTCAGAAAAAGTTCGAATGTCCCGGTTGTGCGAAAAAAAAAACGCATAGTAAGGGGGGGGGATTGAACAAAAATCCGAATCTTCTTGAAATACGTGAAGAGTTCCAGATTTAAGTCGGATTAGCTATTCGATAGAAATATTGGATACGGATTAAGTTGGATTAGATTTGCGCAGTAACAACTAAAAATCCACTTAACAATTAGAAGTAAGTAAATGTAAATGAAAAAGAAATTATGGCGACTTCATTAAATTGAAAAAAAAAAGTGACAACCCAAATCAGGGACAAAAACATATACACTCAAAATTTGTATGTATGCATGTAAAAATATTACGATCATATAAAACTGAAAAAGATATCACACACACACACACACACACACATATATATATATATATATATATATATATATATATATATATATATACACAGACACACACACAGTAGCATTGCAACCAGCAAGGCCTTCATCAGATAATGACTCTGGGTTCAGGCATGGTTTCGGGGCCGAAGCATCATGACCACTAACCTAGAGCGCCCCAGCAGTATTTCACGATACCACCAGACTTTGTCGGTATGATGTCACCTTGTAGGATTGCCATATCCACGCTGATACGGTTATATATATATTATATATATATATATATATATATTATATATATTGATTAATTCCAACGTTTGACTAGCAGCGTTCTGTTTTTACTAACGGTCTTTTTTTCCCGTCTTATTTTTGTTGATGACCGACCCACGTGCGGTTGATACATTATAATGCAATAGGGTCCTCATATTAGTTGAGGATGGGCCGGGTGTTGCTTTTTAAACCGTCAAGAGAATTGGCCCCGAAACGGTTTGCACACTTTCTGTTCTGATGAGCCTATTTCAGTTGTAAACATTGTTTGTTTTTTCATTATATCTTATTCATATATATATATATATATATATATATATATATATATATATATATATATATATATATTCTCTTGTGTATATTTCATGTTTAATCAGGTACATTGAATTAAGTTTTCGATAAAACTTCGGCATTTCCTTTGTTTGGAAATATATTCATTAGCCACTGACGAGACGATATTTCTTGTATGATAGTACATCTTCATATTTTCACTGCTTACGTCAATGGAGACATCTAACATCTCAGACAGAACAGTTAATTCAATGATAGGAATGTTTCTTATTAACTAACTAATTAGAAATACGTGTGTATATGGGTATATGTACGTTAGTCTATTTGTTCATGTGTATGTGTGCGTTTCTGCATGTGTGCGTGTAAGTGCCTGTGTATATGTCTGTGTATGTGTGTAATGTCTTGTTTTGCATCTCTTTTGTTCAGGTTTGTATTATTCTTTTTGGCATGTTTGATTTATGTAATCAAGTCCTTTCAATGCAATGTGATTTGCAAAAATTTCTTTCAGCTTTCCAACTCTTCATGGGAATCTATAATTAATATTCAGTCTCATAAACTCTAATGATACGTTTGGTTAATTTAGTTTATCTATGTTTCTATATTCTATTCAATATAGAAACATAGATAAACTAAATTAACCAAACGTATCATTAGAGTTTATGAGACTGAATATTAATTATAGATTCACATAAAGAGTTGAAAAGCTAAAAGAAAATTTTTGCAAATAATATTGCATTGAAAGGACAAAAGGATGCATCCTCCCATTCCCAAAATAGGGAGACCTAGGAATCGCTAAAAACTACAGAGGCATAAATCTCACTGCTATTGCAGCTAAGATATATGATGCCCTTCTTCTTAATCGCATTCGACCCGAAATAGAGAAAATCCTTAAGAAAAACCAAAACGGATTTCGCAGAAACAGATCCACAACCTCTCAAATCTTGACTATACGATGAATCATAGAAGGGGTTCGAGCAAAAAATCTAGAGGCAACGCTACTATTCGTAGATTTTTCTAAGGCATTTGATTCCATACACAGAGGGAAAATGGAACAAATACTGCTAGCATATGGTCTCCCCGAAGAAATTGTTGCCGCCATAATGATGCTCTACAAAGACACTAAAGCAATGGTATGCTCACCCGACGGCGACACAGATTTCTTTGACATCACTGCTGGGGTCCTGCAGGGAGATACATTAGCACCATATATATTTATAATATGCCTAGACTACGTTCTCCGAACATCACTAGATACCATAAAAGAAAAAGGTTTCACACTAAAAAAGGCAAGAAGCAGGCGATACCCCGCACAAACTGTCACAGATGTAGACTACGCTGATGGCCTTGCGCTTCTTGCAGATACACCGGCACAGGCTGAGACACTTCTACACAGCCTGGAGGAGGCAGCAAAGAACGTCGGCCTTTTATGTGAATGCTGATAAAACCGAGTTCATGAGCTTCAAAAGGCTGGGAGACATCTCCACACTTGACGGGAAGCTCTTAAGTCAGTGGAAAAATTCACATATCTAGGTAGTAATATCTCATCCACAGAAAGTGATGTTAACACTCGAATAGGAAAGCCATGGTTGGCCACCAACAAATTATCAGTCATATGGAAATCCGATCTCCCCGACAAGCTAAAGAGACGATTCTTCCAGGCTGTAGTTGTGTCGGTACTGCTGTATGGCTGTACCACCTGGACCCTAACGAAGCGCCTTGAGAATAAGCTAGATGGGAGCTGCGCAAGAATGCTGCGAGCGGTCCTGAATAAGTCGTGGAAGCAGCACCCCACAAAGAAGCAATTGTATGGCCACCTTCCCCCCCCATCTCACAAACCATACGAGTAAGACGGACTAGACATGCAGGACACTGCAAGGACGAGATCGTAAGAGACGTACTACTGTGGAAACCAGCACATGGGCACGCCAATGTGGGCCGCCCAGCCAGGACCTACATTGACCAACTATGTAGGGATGCGGGCTGCTGTGCGGAGGAGCTCCCAGAGTCGATGAATGATAGGGAAGGTTGGTGAGAGATCGTTATGGATATCCGTGCAAGTTGCACGACATGATGAGGATGATGATGATGATGTTTCTATATAATTCTGAATATACACAGTTTTCAAATATTAGATACATTGTCGTCTAACGGTTATCTTCGTTGGAAATGAACACGGCGACCTAAGTTCAAATCCTGGACGCGACTGTTTGCATTTTACATTGAGGACCGTTTTGCTCGCCCCGAAATTTAAGTCGTTCTTTGTTGCTAACGGACTAGCCCCTTTCAAAAATCCCCAACTCTCGTGGAACAGTTTCTTGCACCTACAGAGAGAGTTTTTATAGTTGACCCTTAGATATCGGTCACAGAGACAGTCATCAGGTTCACTGGTAGTTGGAAGCTGCTACTATGTTAAATTAGGAATTGCAAATTATTGTCTTCTATATACAATTAAACAAAAAAACAAAAACAAAAAAAAAACAAAGCCAGTTTACATAATCTGAAGAACACAAAGAAAGCGTTCAGTTTAGAATTATACTTACATTGTAAATTTAACTCACAATAAAACTCTTAGTAAATCTCAGAATTTTCAATTAAAGTGGCCAGCCAATACGTAGATGACTTTCAACGGATAAGGGGATAATTAGACAGTGTTGTCTCTGTTAAGTATCTAGCCGCCATCCTTGGCCAGTTGTAAAAGAACTTAAAGTAAATAAGTAAGTCAATAAGTCCTGTGGTATAGTAAGTCAATAAGTCCTGTGGTATGTAGTAAGTCAATAAGTATAAGTGTATAAGTCCTTGGTAAGTAATAAGTCCTTTGGTAAGTCAATAAGTCCTGTGGTATAGTAGGTCCGACGTCCAAGAAGATCCAAGTAGCAATGAGCTAAGATTAGAATCAGCCAGTATAAATAAAACAGCAGCAGCAGAAGACTGCCAGTAATTGGACAATAGAAATCCTTCCCAGGTCACGTGCTTATAGGCGAGTCTATAAGTAGAGGTGAACATCTGGAACACGCCTTATAACATGTGAAAAATTCCAACAGTCTCGTATCACATCGAGGGAAAAACAAAAAACGCTCTATCTCTTTCGTTTGACAGTCAACCGCTTACCGACCCTAGAAAATGGTTTGTAATTACATCGAACTTCTTCATCGCAAATAATTCCGAGGACTTTTGATAGTTTTAATAATGCTATCAATTTTGTAGCTGCAGTGACATTTGATTAAATTTGTAAACTCAGAAGAATTGGGGGTGCGTCTTATATGCCCATGTGTCTTATATGCCGTCAAATACGGTATCTCATATATATTAATGTCTTCAGTCAGATTTGGAGGAAATAGTAATAAAACCCTGAATTGTCGAAATGAAAAAAGGCGATTTTGATTAGATACTAAACAACCAGAAATAATAAAAAAAGGACAAATGAAATAAGAGTTCAGTTAAATAATGGATGACTAATTTTATTTCCCACTTCATGAGAGTCAATTCATTCCAATGTTAAGGTCTTACTAGAAAACTTTTTATTATTTTGTATTTATATGAATCGAAGGAAAATTATACTGCTCTCATCGTCTTCTACTTTTATGTATACGTCCTGTTGTCTTCCTACTCGATTCGAAACCCTTTGACAGTTTTATACCGTGACACTGATTGCAAGTTTAATTGTCAGGACGGAACAAACACTTCCATTACGTTGCTATTTTCACATCTCTTTTCATCTAACGATAATTTGAAGTTCATGACGACAAAAATGGTAATAAAACTCAAATGTGTTTATCGTGTCTGGCTGATAAATTCAATGAAATACGGTTTCATTTATTTTTGTTTATTTTTCATGGCTTTGATCTCAGACATCTTCTAGGTTGAATACCGGGCTTTGGATAAATAGTCTGTTTTTATTTTTTGACTAGTAGTAAACCTAGCTACTGTATCTCGGTATTTCTTGCAAGAAAGACAAAGGAAGCCCATATTATATACCATATCATACTTATAATTATTGTTAATTCCCTTCATAAGATAATTTTAAGTTGAACGATGAAAGTAAACTGAAGAAAGCAATATTTGATTAACAAACTGTTATGTTTTTAACATACAGATGAAATATAAAGGATTGAAATGATAATGCAAGGTTTTATTTAAACACAGAGTAGAAACTGCTTATACTCTCGAGCGACTTAACCAGGATCTGAACGCTCGCGTTCAAATGTAAACAAACGCAATCCACAGGTAAGAAAAAACAAAAAACAACAAAAGAAAACAAAAAACTCTTCCGCCTTTGACAAAGTAAAGGGGAGCAACTCTATATTTTATTAGGTGTATCTAACACAAACATATCCAGAAGAATGAAAAAGCACTTTGAAAATCGGGAAAATAGTTGGACAAGATATTTGGCGAATTTGTTTATTTCAAAGACATGCTGAGAATAATATCAGTCTTTCTTTTTTTTTTTCATCTAGTTATTCCTATGAATAGGTAGGTAGGTAGGTAGGTAGGTAGAGAGAGAGAGAGAGAGAGAGAGAGAGAGAGAGAGAGAGAGAGAGAGAGAGAGAGAGAGAATCTTCTATTCATAATCTTGAATATGGTGTATATAATTTGAAATAAATCAGCTTTTGATTGCATACATCGGAACGTAATCTAAGTTCGGAAAAAAATCAAAGATTGAAATAATGAAATGTTTAAAATATTTCAGTTAAAAGTTATTTTATTCAATTAAATATTAATTAATTATATCGGAATTACGGACCATATGACCTTTAGGCACTCCTTTTTGATCTCGATTAAGAAAGGGCATGTTTTCATTTACACTGTCAATATCCGGTTGTTTTAACAGATGATTTTTAGATATTTTTAAAATTATAAAACTAACCCCTAACCCTAACCCCTAACAAACAACCGGATATTGACGGTGTACATGAAAAACATGCACTTTCTTAATCGGGATCAAAAAGGGGTGCCTAAGGGTTATATGGTCCAGAATTACTATCACATAAATGTGCGGTGATTATTTTTCTTATATTGAAAATCTTTACTAAACCCACTACTGATTGAGGAAATATCAGAATAATATAATAAAAAGTTTCTTTTCAAGCTCAATATGGATAACTAACTCTTGCTAATCGGTAAGTGGTTCTCAACCTTTTTATATTCATTCAGACTGTTTATTTAAATGCCCAGTATTGCGCTAAGAGGTCATCTTTTTCATATCAACTGCCAGCTTAAAAAGCTTTGGTGAGTCTCGGTGGCGTAGTGGTTAACGCGCGCCATTGCGACATTGTGACATCGTAGTAAGCGTGGTCGAATTTCTGTGACGCTATTACGTCTAATTTAGAACTAATTTAATTTAGGACTAAAAACTTGGGAAAGGAATGAATCCCCTAATCCTCTCAACTGTATTTTAAATAGTATCATTACTATCCTTCTACCAGGAACGATTTGTAATTATATGACCAACCAAAGGTTGATATTCCATTAAAAAAGGCATCCAAATGTATCTTTCTATCTATTTATCTATCTATTTATCTATACCAGTTTGTTGCTATTAATCTGTCCCAGTTCGTTCCTACTTATCTATCTATCCCAATCTCTTCATATCTATTTATCTATCCCAGTCTGCCCTTATCTATCTATCTATTTGTCTATCTATTTATCCGTCTATCTATCCCACTCTGCCCATAACTATCTATTTATTACACACACACACACACACACACACACACAACACACACACACACACACTCTCTCTCTCTCGCTTTCTCTCTCTCTCTCTCTCTCTCTTTTGCTGAGTTATAGGTCGACACGTACATACCAAAAACTTTCTTATATATATATATATATATACATATATATACATCCTAAAGAAGCTTCGAAACCCAATTTAAACGAAGATAAAACACTCCTCTAAGTCTGGTGAATTAAATATTTATCAAAATAACTATCAATATTTAGGTGGTTTTAACAGTGTCTGAAACCTTCGAATGAACACAATACCATTTTCTTCCGTCTGTCACATTAGGTGTAAACAGCCCTTTGTAAAAACAAATGAAATACGAATAATTACTCTAAAGTTTGACAAAAGTTACTTTTCAACATTTCTTATCTCATAAACTATTTGCAGTTTCGTTAAGATCAATATTTAGTTTAGATTGTTATTTATGATAAATAACAAGTAAAATCGGTGGAGAGCCTATTCTCTGTAAGGGAGTCTATCCCATTTTCAATAGCGCTAGATCAGGGAGATTGTTTTCGCATCTGAAGTGGAGCGCCACACCTACCATCAAATCTCAACTTTACCACATATCCAATCTATGCTACGCATGCGCTGATTTGGCGAGGGTCGGTTTTGAACTTGGAACCTTGATGATTCCTAGGCGACTGAACTAAACTGGCTCTATAATAATCATAAAATATTATTAAAGAAAAAGTGAAAAAAAAATAAAAACTTTGAAAGAAACTAAAATTTTTGAAAAAGATGTTAAATGACAATTTGTTTTTTTTCTTTTTTCCAACTTCAAGTTTACTGCAACGAGAATCTCGAAAACTATGAAAAATGAGATGTATTCTATGTATGTATGAATTAAATAGTGACGTTAGCAGTGACGTTTTTAGTTACAGATATACAGACACCGAAACTCCATTAGAACAAGATAAAATACATTGAGCTCCAGGGTAAAAAAATCAGTGGGTAGGAAAGACAAATAAACTCAGAATATTTTTTCCAAAGTTAAAAAGGTGTTACTTGAAATAAAATTCAGCAATTAAAACAATGAAATACGTCGAACAAAAATTGTAAATTAATTCTCTTAATAGCTTTGTGAGTTAAATGATCTTTTTTTATTTACAAAAAAAAAAAAAAAAAAATCCTTCCGTAGTAATATTTTTTAAATCAATTCCTATAAAAAATATCTTTATTATTATTGTTATACGAGCCTCGCTCTACGTCCTTGTTCTACGAGCCTCGCTATCAACCAACCAATCACAGGCCGGCATTCTTTAACGGCTAAAACCAAAGAGACAAATTCTTTAATTTCTGATTCTGCAGCACCGGAGTTCGACGACAAAAAGGGCGTCCCTTACATCCATCAGTGAGAACAGATAGCCGTAGCAAGGGCTCCGATAATACACCTACGTCAGGAACTCAGTTAAGTGGACTGTGTTATTTATATAATCATTCCTGCAGACAAAACCTTAGTTTGCAACTAATTAATTGTTATTTCTTTATGTATGATAATACGAGTCGGGGGTCTAACTTATAGAAATGCATATTGGACAATAGTTTGACTAAGTTACCAAACACAAAGAAATAAGGACCAAAGGCAATGCTAAACATATCTATTCAGGCATTTATAGAAAATAGAAATGTATTTCGTATTTAAACAATAGAAAAGAACCAGCTAATTAATTGTATTATATAAATCTATAGTGACATTTTATTTGTCTGATACGTGATAAATAAGGCTTTTCTTTCGGTGATATTTTAGCACAGGTTAAATATACTTGAGCGCGTGTGTGCTAAATTTAAGTTGAATCCATGCAGTACTTGAGACGTCTATAAAAGTCTCAATGAACGCGCCCACTCAAAGGACTCTTTCTTAAAGAGATTGTTGTAATGCCACACTTTGTCAGGGCAGACAAAGCTAATGTCTGTGACATATTCCAAATAAAACCTTTATAGCATCAAAGCCTGAAATAATCTCTTGAGGAAATTGTTAGGAGGACCATTCCAAACAAATAGAAGCAAGAGAGAACGAGGGAAAAGGAATGAAGGAAACGAGAAGAGAAGGAAAGAGGAGGAAAGAGAAGCAATAGAAATAAAATGAGAGAGAAGTAGGGAATGGTGTGAGAGAACGAGAAAGGGATAAAAGAATAAATTGAAAGAGAGGTAGAGAGAGAAAGGTAGAGAGAGAGAGAGAAAGAGAGAGAGAGAGAGAGAGAGAGGGAGAGAGAATAAAGGGCTGAAGAGGGGGAAAGAAAGGAGTAGACAATGAAAGGATATATAATATATATATATATATATATATATATATATAATATAGAGAGAGAGAGAGAGAGAGAGAGAGAGAGAGAGAGAGTGGGAGAGATAACACACAGAGCTGAGGAGAGGGGGAAAGAAAGGAGTAGACGATGAAAGGATATATATATAGTCACTATATATATATATATATATATATATATATATATATATAGAGAGAGAGAAGAGAGAGAGAGAGAGAGAGAGAGAGAGAGAGAGGAGAGAGAAGACAGGATGATGATGTAGATAGTTGGAGAGATACAGTGAAGATTGAGAGAAGGATGCGGAAAGAGAAAAATAGAGATAGATAGATAGATAGATAGGAAAAGAAAGGAAGAGAAAGTGACACGAAAGAAAGAAGGAGTAAATCTGTATATTTTTACCTCTTTTCCCTTTTTAAGATGAAAGAACAATCAGTGGGAAGAGAGAGGCAAAGATTGTAGTGAGGAAAAAAGAGAATAAGAAGATATCGCAGTAGAAATAGAAATAGATAGATAGATAGATAGATAGATAGGAAAGATAGAGAGAATGAGACAGATATATAAGAGGTATGAGAATGTGAGATGAAGAGAAGGAGAGAAAACGAAAAAGAGAGAGAAAAGTGTGAGAGATCTAGGAGGGAAAAAACAAAAGAAAAAAGAGAAAGAAACAAAAGAATTATGAGTTTAAGAATGAGAGAAAAATAAATCTATCTTAAGCTATAAGAAAGGACGAAAGTAAGAAAGAAAGGAAGAAAGAGAGAGAAAAAAGAAGGAAAAAAGGAAGTGGACCACGTAATATTATAAGAATAAAAGAAAAAAAGAGTGAAAGAAGGAAAGAAAGAAAGAAAGAAAGAAAAAAAATGGACATAGATCAACAGAAAGAAATTGAGAAAATTTATCACGAAAATGAATGAAAGAAAGAAAGAAAGAAAGAAAGAAGAATTGAGAAAATCTATTACGAAAATGAAAGATAGAAAAAGTAAGAGTGAAATAAATAAATAAATAAATAAATAAATAAAGAAAGAAAGAAAGAAGAGAAGAAAGAAAGAAAGATGGTCAAAAGAAAGAAATTGAGAAAATTTATTACGAAAATGAAAGATAGAAAAAAGTAAGAGTGAAAGAAAGAAAGAAAGAAAGAAAGAAAGAAAAAGAAAGAAATTGAGAAAATCTATTACGAAAATGAAAGATAGAAAAAGTAAGAGTGAAAGAAAGAAAAAGAAAGAAAGAAAGAAAGAAAGAAAAATGGACAAAAGAAAGAAATTGAGAAAATCTATTACGAAATGAAAGATAGAAAAAAGTAAGAGTGAAAGAAAGAAGAAAGAAAGAAAGAAAGAAAAATGGACAAAAGAAAGAAATTGAGAAAATCTATTACGAAAATGAAAGATAGAAAAAGTAAGAGTGAAATAAATAAATAAATAAATAAATAAATAAAGAAAGAAAGAAAGAAAGAAAGAAAGATGGTCAAAAGAAAGAAATTGAGAAAATTTATTACGAAAATGAAAGATAGAAAAAAAGAGTGAAAGAAAGAAAGAAAGAAAGAAAAATGGACATGGATCAAAAGAAAGAAATTGAGAAAATTTATTACGAAAATGAAAGATAGAAAAAAGTAAGAACACATGTTGAAGACAGAAAAGACCAAAGAAGTAGAAAGAGAAGAAAGAGAAGAAGAGAATGAGAAAGAAGGGAGATAAAGAAATGAGAGATCAAGGGAGCAGTGACAAAGATAAACGAAGTAAATCTGCTCCCTAATCGAAGACAGCTCAAGCTGACCGACTGTATGGAACCAACCTTAATCTGCAACGTTAGATGTATTTCGCCAGAGCGTCTCTCAAGTTGATCTCGGCTATTTCTTCTGTTCGATCTTTCCATCTGAAACTCTGACCGCGTGTAAAGCTGTCCCCAGAGTTGAGCGCAGGTATTCACTTCAAAAAGTAACATATTTACACAAAGCTGAACAGGTCGCAGGTTTATCCCGTGAAAACTTGTTCAACGTTTTTCTTAATACTCTTGAGATATACTTATTTTTACGATTGAAGCTTTTCACCGGATCACAGGATTGTCGTTATGCATTAGAGAATTATATTCGGAACATAACACAATTGTCGGTGCGTCGGCATAATGAATTGAAACAGCGAACCGAGTTCAAATCCCGGCGAAGATTAGGACCCACTTTCTATTAATTGTACTAGCAAAAATAATTAAAAAACCTTCGTAGTGATGTAAAAATTAATTTTTTAAATATATTGCCTGAGTGGTGTGTTAAGAATTCAGTGACAGAGGGTTTGTATCATAAGTAAGCAAAATCATCAATTTTTCAAGGAGTAAAAATAAATTGCTCCCAATCACGATAAAAAGGTTCCCGAGTTCGAAAAGAAGGTTCCCGATTTCGAGAAGTCTCCCGAGTCCGATAAGAAATACCATCGGCCGAAACGTTGTACAGATTACAATAAAGATGAGTACAATAGTCCGAATAATCCAAATAATTAAAAAAAATAAAACAATTTGAAATGCCAATTTAGTCCTGCTCCCTCAAATAGAATATTGCCTGCGTCTATAAATTATTAATTAAATAATTATTTTGAATATTTTGCACATGAATTTTTACACAAAATCGTAGTTATTTATTTATTTGTAAAAATTTTACTTAACTTGTTGTTACTAAAAAACAAACAAAACAAAAAAAAAACGGCAATAGTAAAAAAAAAAAAAACAATTTTAAAAACTGATTACTCAAATTTTGAGTGCATATTACACAAAGTTACCTTTATTCTATGTATTAACGATTTTGATTAGAAATTAAATACTCATTAATAAAAAGTCGTCGGGACGGCCTAAAGTCGGTATCAGCCAATCAGCAAGGGAGTCTATCCCCTTTTCACTTGCGCTAGACCAAGGAGATTATTTTAGCGTCTGAGGCAGAGCGCCACACCTACCGTTAGCTCCTTACTTTACCGCACAAATCCCTGTGCTACGCATACGCAGAGTTGGCGAGGACCGGTATCGAACTAGGAACCTTGTGGTTTCTAGCCGAACGCACTACCGACTGAGCTAACCCGGCCCTTTAAATACTCATTAATAGTCTTACGCAATCATTGGGAATATTGTAACGTAAGCTGTGACGTATTTTTGGTTACAGACAGAAATACACATAATCTTCATTATTAATAGATTAGGAAAGGCACAAAGCAATCTCTTCTACTCTTATCTGTGGGCAAATACTATCATGAGTCAAAGGTTTTGCAATATTTTCGTATGTGCTAATCTGCGGCACATATATAACGTGATCGAAGTAATTCAAAGAAATGCTAGGTAGGTACTTGCTGTGGTTAGTAGTGTCGTGGTAGTCGGTGCGCTGATATGTTGTGTATTGCTTCACTTTGTGTGCGATTTGAAAGTCGCACAGACGAACGTGCAACATAGTATAATTAGGCAACTTATATTTTACGATTTCGAACTTGGCCATAATGCAAGATCACCATTATGCAGATCACCCAATACATATCAGAAGACAAGATTAAGGGTATTTGTCTCATACCCCGCTTGTATGGACTGGGCATAAGGCCTCGTTTTAACGTGGGCCCACACACAAGCCGAAGCTAATGGGTGGGAAAGAACAAAAATTGCGTCGATCCCTTCGGCATTTCCCCTCAAGGGGGCGCCTCAGGCGCTGGGCAATAAACCCAGCCCTGCCCCCAAGGGGACAGGTATTGCATGTAGGGATGGCCCCCTGGGATCGACGCTAATAATTGTACTTTAACCTGGTCCAGAGCTCAATGTACAATATTTGGGGAATTATATACAGAGCAATACATTTAGCAAAGAAAAGGCTTAAATACCAGTCATATTAACTGTTATACATTTATTTCCACCGATCTTAATCGACTTCAGCAGACTTCGAATCCTGTTCCATTTCAGTAGGATTTGCAGTCTGAGGAAGTCGATTAATATAAATGTGAAATAATTTATAACTCTGAATATGACAAATGTGTGTGTGTGTGTGTGTGTGTGTGTGAGTGTTTAACTTTTCAAAATTCGTTCATTCGAAATGACGAACTGTGATCCTATTATTGGGTTGACTACACGTGTTTTCCGAGAGGACTAGGCAAGGAGCAGAGCACAGTATCCAGAATAGATAACAGAAGACAAGATGAAGTGTTAATTAAAAATGACAAACTTGTAATTTTGTAGATTTTGCCAGCATATCACTGAGTGAAAATATCCTGGTTTTACACTAATTATTCCGCTACTAGGGTGAGTCAAAAGTTTTACAATATTCTGGTAACGTGAGTTACTATTAGCCAACTCTGTGTGCTTTTACCGAGGTTGTGAAACTGACGAAACATACTGGACTGTGAGATGTCGAGCTCGCCTGATACTCTCTGAGGGCTCTTTGTTGGATTTACAGGTACTCAGATTGATTCCCATTTAACATTTTAAATAGGAGACATTAATTTTTTTTTCAGGGTGGCTGGGTCAGCGCAAAGTCTTTTTTTTATGTAGGATCCAACTCGTGATGCAACAATGGATCTGCGAAACTACCTTCAATCCCTCCACCTCTACCCAGGCAACACTGGGTAGCCATTTCTAGTATTTTATAAGTAACAAATAATGAAAGACTTTACTTTTTTGTTATTGTTTTTTATTTTGCAGAATTTTTAAATTGCCATCTAGTGACCGGAAATATATTTATAAATAAAAGTGGCTGTTACGTTGGTAATAACAAGAGGATTAAACTAAATTTACCAAAAGAACCAATTGAAAATTTTCATTTCCTTACACTTTTTTATGTCTATGGAAGTAAGAGTATACAGATTTGCGAGGTCAGATAAAATACATCATCATCCAGCATTTTCTTACTTCATATGGGATGGTGATTGTTGGCCTACCTGAATTTGTCTGATCGTCGAGGTTCTTGTACCGCTAGCGAAATTTTTTGAACCTTCTGGTTAATATCCTGGGATGAACCTACGTTTTTACCTTTCCCACAACAAACGTTTTTGTTATTTGGCAAATTATATTTTACGAATTCGAACTTATAACATAATGCCGCGGAATTATTATTTATTCGTATTATCTGCGTTATTCGGACTATTGTCCCCATCTTCATTGTTATTTGTACAACGTTTCCGGCCTTCTTCAGGTGTTTCTTGTCGGACTCGGGAACCTTCTCGGACTCAGGAACCTTCTTTTCGAACTCGGGAACTTTCTTGTCGTAATCGGGAGCCATCACGGAACTTTGACAATAGTCCGAATAACGCAGATAATACTAATCTTCAAGCCTCATCTCAAACATTCAGAGAAATAGTATTATTTATTCATTTAAAAAAATATATTAAAAACTACGGGAGCCTAAAACTGACACTATTATGAATTATTTATCTTGGTTTCTCATATTTACTTTGATTTCTTTAACTAAATAATGTCAACGAACTAACGATAAGGAGGTAATTTAAGAAACAAAAAATTGTCTTTGTTGTTCCAGCACAGGCTAAAGACAGGTGACATCCGGGATATCATGTTTTTATTTTTATCTTATTTTTTAGAATATTTTCTCGGTTCGTGATATTCACTTGTACCTGTGTCCTTAGAAGTTTCCTTTGAAAGACACCATAACACAGAAAACGACAACAGTAATCGATTTGAGTCTCTTTAAATTGTCAAACTCGGTAACATGATAATGCAACAACGTTCATTTTTTGGCTTTTGGTTTTTCTTATTTCTCCTGTTTTTTCTTTCTTTTCTTTTTCTTTTTTTCCAAACCTGCGAGTGGATAGTGTCATCTTACGACAGAAGAGACATTTACTTCCTTTACCTCAACGAGTGTTTTGCTTTCGTAGAAATCTTATTGACGTTTGGACAAATGGGAAACGAAAATTAAAAGCCGCAATAAACAAGCCGAATGACGCCAATTTGCGTCTGGTCATTCCGATTCAAACGTTCTTCTCTCACCACACGCTTGATTGGGTTCAATCTTACAATTTCTACATCACTTGACGTATCAAATGTGATTGTTAACTCAACTTCACTGCAGACCGTCTACCATTCTTCTTCTGGTCTATGTCAGCTAACGATGACAGACAGGCTCACAAGGGATACGAGATCAATTCTCGTGGGAGGCTACTTCTTTATTTCCAATCTATACTTCTTATATATCAATCAATAAATCATATTGGTTCGTAGCATTCAATCCTTCAATTAGTCTGAGTATTAGCTATATCAGGTACTAATCAGTCAAACTATATGTCCAGCAATATATATATATATATATATATATATATATATATATATTTACCAACTCCTCCGCACGAGCAGGATACGACACAAGGTCAATTTCTTAAGCGGAGTTCAACAGGTTTGAATTCAGAGTTTTCCTTCTCCTAGACTGGTTACCTAGCCATGGTTAACGAACCTAGGTCTGCCCTGCTATTCACCCATAGCTGGAGGGATAGTAGGATTCATACCTTTCCCAAGGGTATTAGCACTAAATGAAATGCAATTACCACGTCCAGGCTTTGAATCTCAGGGCGACGAGTCCATTTCCCATGACTAACGATTACACCACGCGCTTCCTAGCAATCTATATAAGTTGCTTTATATATATATATATATATATATATATATATATATATTATATATATATATATATATATGAGCACTCTACTAATAATACTGCATTTTGGCACACCGTTCCAGTAGAAGCTGAAACAGCGACAATCCCACACTATAGGTATATATATATATAGAGCAAATTTATTGACATAAGGCTACACGGTAATAACCTACTCGAGTTTCACCATAAAGATCTTCAGGGTTACATCCACTGGATTAATCAAGATATTGATTAATTGCAGTCGATTTCACGTGTGTGTTTTTTTCGTGATAAACGGTTGATTGTAGATCTGCAGTCGAAGAACGCTGGTTTTAAATTCAAAAAATTAAAAAAGAGCGGAAGTTGCATTTTTTCATTTTTTTGAAAGGATCAAAATTCGTTTACCTGATGAATGCTTTTAGCATTCATCAGGTAAATGAAATATATATTTTTTAAATGACAGAAATTGTGTAAATGGTTAATGTGTGCGTTTTTTAACTGTATTCTCGTGTTGCATGTTTGCGTGTGTACGTGTGTGTATTTCTGTTTGTGTGTATGTGTATGATGTCATGCGCGTGTGCGTAGGAATGCGTGAAGGCTGTGATGATATGATTGTCCCCACGCGCGTGTGTGCGTATGAGGTGTGTGAGTTGGTTGGCATTCTAATACTTTTCCAGCTATCCCACATAATCGACAAGAGAGATATGAGCCTGTACAGGGACGACGGCTTAATTATGATAAAAAATCCCAATGGCCCCACACTAGATAGATACAGAAAAAAACATAACCAGCATACTAAAATCTCTAGGATTTAAAATTAGAATAGACATAAATCTAAAAATAGTAAATTTCTTAGACGTAACCCTAAATTTAGAAAAAGGAATATTCGAACCTTACAAGAAAGAAAACGTCACACCTCTCTACATACACACTTCTTCAAACCACCCACCATCCATAATCAAACAAATACCGAAATCAATTAGCCGCAGGCTATCTGACAACTCCTCTAACATCACACAAACAAAAATACGCACACGTACAAACAAAAAGAGCATCGACATCACGTAAACACGTAAACATGCAACACGAGAATACAGTTAAAAAACGCACACATTTGACCATTTACACCATTTCAGTCATTAAAAAAAACAAACTATTTCGTTTACCTGATGAATGCTTTTAACAGGAAACCATTGGTAGTAATATCGTTCCCAAATAAATGAATAAAGGCTAAAACTTTTATTTGTCACTTCATTCAACTATCAACGCTCTATCACAGATATTGAGCACTCTTCTAATTACACTGTACGTTGGATTACTATTACTTTTTCTAGTATACTAGTTCCAACCATATACATTAATAATAATAATAATAATAATAATAATAATAATAATAATAATAATAATAATATATCTTTTTTAAAAAATTCAAAAATATAATCGAATACATAAGGAGCGTCCGCAACAATCAACCGACGTAATTTGCGATCCATAAACATAACAACAGAAAATCTCTTCAAAGAAACACCAGGAGCAACCTGACGATGGTGAAATAACCTGAAACATGGGTAGTTGCTTATGAAAAACTTTTATATTTAAAAAATTCAGAAAATAAATAAAGCTCCTACAAATTTGTGGTTGAGCACTGTGATTTCTTTGTTTAATCCCAAAACAATTTTTTAAATATATATATATATATATATATATATTATATATATATATATCGTCATCGGGGTGGCCTAATATCCGTATGAGCCTGACAGCAAGGGGTTTAACCCGTTTTTATTAGCGCTAGACTAAGAAGATTATTTTAGCGTCTGAGGTGGAGCGTCACACCTACCACCAGCTCATCACTTTAATCAGTGACGAGCTGATGGTAGGTGTGACGAGAGCCGGTATCGAACCGGGTACCTCGTGATTCCGAGCCGAGTGCTCTACCGACTGAGTTTAACTGGCCCTATATATATATATATATATATATATATATATATATATATATGTGTGTGTGTGTGTGTGTGTGTGTACATATATGTTATATATACAAGCAAATATATGCACCCTCCGGGTGCAAGTATTTAAGTTTTAATATAATAAAATATGTTAAATTAGAAAGGCTAATGAAACTGAATAAGAATGCAGATAAAAATATTTGGAACAGAGGGGGTATAATCGAAAAATAGAACAACTTTGAAACTAACTCTTCCATCGATTTCCATTACTCCCGTCTTTCATTGGTAAATTTTCCTAATTCAACTATTTAGTTAAAATAGGAAGTAAATAATAATATTACAGTTATTTCTTCTTGTTAATGGATTTCTTTTAAGATTTATATCCGAGATTTTTGCTCATATTCAATGAGATAAAACCAAACAATTAGAAATCAATGATACTAAGCATATATTTATTAAGATCAAATTTTTAAGATCAATATGCAAATTAGCCCTCCCATTCACACTGTAAACCGCTATTTTGTTGTATATACAAATACAATTGCATGTTTTTAATATGTTGATATGGTCAACAGTATTAATAATGTAAAACAATTTTATTAATAATTGAGGTTTAAATAAAAATAAAATCATGGAGAATGTGATGTAAATAACAAAGGGAATTGTGACTTGAGTAGTGATATAGTTTCGGTTACAGACAGAAAAACACACAATCTTTATTATAATAAGATAAGATATGTCATATGTATGTTATATATATATATATATATAGTGTCTATATATATAGTTTATATATATATTATATATATATATATATATATATATATATATAAATCTGGGTGGTCTATTCATAAGTAAACACTGCTCAATATGGATACAGCATTTATATCTGATAGTCTGTATAGGAAGTCAACGTACCTAGTTAATTCTCCCATATGAGATCTTCATACCCAAGTATATATATATATATATATATATATATATATATATATATATATATATATATATAACAATTTCGCAGTTAATATATACCAATTTGATGACATTTATTCTCACCATTGTATGCATACAAATCTTACCTGGCTATCTATTTTTCTATCTATCTCGATGATTATAATCAGTGAATACAAAGCGTTATAACGGATTAGCCCCTGGGGGTTAACATCTGCTGTGATAGTGATTGACAGGTGGAAAACAGAGGTCATTCTCTTCCGGAATTGAAAATGAAATAGGAAAACAACGATTTAGTACTCTGAGAGGAAATCTGTGTCCTGAATAGATAACAGTGTTGTCACGTAATGACAGAAACAGAGTTAAGGATTGAGGCTTATCACTTACACATCTTCTGAAGATTTAAGCTCGCAGGAGGCTCAGATGGAATGATAACTTTGTTAAAGCTTTTCTTCTTTTTCTAATCATAAAACATTATCAGGAGTCTGCTCGTTTATTAAATCTACACAGCAATAAATTTGGAAATTGAAAATAATAATGCGAATTTGTTAGATTCTATCGTCACCTGAACAAGAATGACCATCGTTGACTTTTCCGTTGTCCGGGTGTAAACGTCAAGACTCGTTTGCGATGTTATCTTCTCTCTGTCTACCTATCTCATCTTTTGTATCTAGCTTTCTCAGTCTGTTCATATCTATCTATCTATCTATCTACTATTTCAATCTGTTCATATAAAACGATATATATATATATATATATATATATATATATATATATATAAACGTCCACTTGCCTACTATGGCAGGGGCGTGTAATAGTATCGTTGACAAGGTTAATTTCGCAGGGATTGTTCGCTATGTACCGGCGGCCGAACGGATATGGTCTCTGACTATGCCTGTGAAGTCCCGGTTTGGATTCCTGTCGGAGGGGAGTTGTTAGTATACATCGCTGAAGAGACTTAATAAAGTCGAAACAGTCTGTACGGTGTTCTGCATGGCGAGCCATCCTTTGCGGGATTTACTTGTCAAGATTATTTTCTATAATTATCGAATTTTATGCGATACATGCATTTATAATTGCCTTCAAACAAAAATATAAATAATAATATATATATATATATATTGTGTATTTATATAGATAAAAGGTGACTTACCGGTAAATATGTGAACGGTCGTTGGAGGTGCACAAAATCCAGGGGTTAAGTCAGCGATATAACAAATACAAAGTGCTCAATACAAAGTAGAGCAAATTTATTAAAGAAATGGATACAATAGAAACCTACTCGAGTTTCACCATTAGGATCTTCAGGGTTAAATCCATTGAATTAATCGAGGTACCCATTAATTGCAGCCGATTACACGTGTGTTCATTAAATGTTATGGTAATTTACCACGCAAGCATGAACTCTTCCAACTATAAATAGCAGCAGGGTCTGCACTTAAGGGAGAGTCAATATTTCAGCGGATAGTTGATAAGACCGCCTCGCGAGTTACCTTCTCATTTGCATAAGTTTGTACTACTTTTCTTGGTTAATATACTTGTTTAACTCATTTCTTCTCTTGTGTTTTTATTCTAGTACCTAATCTGGCCACAACAATTAACTTGGCCACTTGATGTAAATGATAGCAGGGTCGAAGACATGTTTGTTAGTGTTGTGAGTTGGACTTTCACTGAGCCTCCCACTTATTTTATGTTCGGAAATATCACCTTTGACATTTAATGTGAATGATTATCATAGTCTGTGTGACAAATAACCAGCTTGGGTATTGATTTCGAAAAGAATACCCTCTACTTTGTACCAGAATAAATTCAAAGTTTCTAAGTAATTCAATGCTTTTGTTTTTTTCTCAGACTATCTTGCCACTCTTTTTCTCTTCTCTTTCTCTTTCTCTCTCTCTCTCTCTCTCTCTCTCTCTCTCTCTCTCTGTATCTATCTATCTATCTATCTCCATCTATATCTATTTCTGTCTCTGTATCTCTCTCTCTCTCTCTCTGTATCTCTCTCTCTCTCTCTGTCACTCTGACTCCATGTATCTCTCTCTCTCTCTCTGTCTCTGTCTCTCCGAATCCCTGAATCTTTCTCTGTCTGTCTGTCTGTCTTTCTATCCATCTGTCTCTCTGTCTATTTTCATATTTCACCCAGTCTGTTCATCTTGCAACGTCTCTAATTTTTCTTTCACTTGATATATTTCTTTCATCTCTATATTCCTTTCAATTTCTCTAGGTCTCTCTCTCTCTCTCTCTCTCTCTCTCTCTCTCTCTCTCTCTCTCTCTCTCTCTCAGTGACTTTCTGCATAACTCGTTGAGTTATACTGTCTCTTTTTCGGATGGAGGGTATCGCTTTCTCTTCCCTTCATCTTTCTCTCGGTAAATTTCTTTCAAATTTTCTATATTCTGTCTGTCTCTCTCTCCCTCTCTCGGTATTCTTCTCTTTTTCAGATGGATGGGGTCATCTTCTCGTACCGACTTCCTGGCCGTTTGGAATCCGTCGTTTTGTTGACTCTTAAGTTCAAAAACGAGGACATCTTCCTTCGGGAAGAACAAACACTTAAGATATCTTATGTGTACACATTTCATTTTTGCTTCTTAGCTACGACGTCTTTTATATGCAGGTTGAACCCACCTGTATTCGGGGAGAGGCGCTACCTTAGAAAACGTGAATGGCCACGTGTCCACCTTAACAATTCGAAACATATGACCTTTAGGTACCCCTTTGTGATCTCGATTAAGAAAGGACATGTTCTTCATTTACACCGTCAATATCCAGTTGTTTGTTAGGGGTTAGGGTTAGGGGTTAGTTTCATAATTTAAAAACATCTAAAAATCGTCTGTTAAAACAACCGGGTATTGACGGTGTAAATGAAAAAATATCCTTTCTTAATCGAGATCAAAAAGGGGTGTCTAAAGGTCATATGGTCCAAAAATTCGAACTCAACGTGTTACCTTAACGTCTCAGCACCAAACTGATTAAATTTCAAAAGCATTTCTCAAAGTTTTTATTATACACTGATCGCATGACTGAAACTGTCCAATCAACGCCTAGGCCATCAAACCTGACCTCGGGGTCAATCCTTGTCTATCAAACTCATTTGACCTAAAGTCGTTTAGTACAGCTTTCTTTTACCTTTCTACACCTTCGCTACATTCAAAATAATAGATACAGCTTATATATTATTTAACATTTAGCTTTCTCTCAATCAATCTAATTTTGCCTGTGTATTTCGCCGACTTTTCACATATTTCTCTCAGCCGGTCTCTTTCTCCTTAAATGTTGTGTCTTTCTCTCTCTGTCTGTCTCTCTGTCTTTGTCTCTCTGTCTCTCTGCCTGTCTCTGTCTCTGTCTCTGTCTCTCTCTCTCTATATATATATATATATATATATATATATATATATATATATCTTCTCACTCAATGTCCCTATTTTTGTTGTTTTCATTTTGTAACGGAATTAAATCGAGAGATAATTGAATCATTTCTGTGTCTTCCGTCATGGCCTTTTTCCAATCTACTTTTCTCCTTTCAACAAAAAATCATTAAACGATCGACCCTGACTAAATCGAAAAAAGAAAAAAAGAAAAAAAGATTGAACTCCATTAGATTGACAATGTTTGTCTTCAATAAAAGCTTTTTTTTACCTATTAACTTTAGGGCCTGATCTGACCTGGGGCTGATATAATGTCGAAAGACAAATTCATCATTCAGATAGCGGTACATCTTGGCTTTTAACAAGAAAAAAAAAGACCTAGTGGCGACAAGACAAGTGCCGTTAGATCCGGATGTAAACTATTCAACTTGGTTAACAATAACAAAAAATACAACATTACTTGTCAGCTGCGTAAATAATGCCTGACTGCTAAGAAAGGGCAAATTTGTTGGGTTATTTGGGTTTTACGACATGTCAACCCATTGGATCATTTTAGTTGGGTTTGTTTTGTGTTACGGCATATCAACCTCAGTGATTCATTTAATGCCGATAAAGTTTTGAAATAAATTAATTCTTAATGGATACACAATTTTTTGTATAAATACATTTTTCTATTAAACCCATGGATGGGACCCTATCACTCCGGGTCAGATCCGGATGTAAATGTTGCATAGCGGGGTTTTCATAGTACCAAATATCTATTTATGTTATATAGCGGCTTCTTTAAATTCACGCTGCTAAATCGAGTATCTAGTATAAGTTGCGGGTATGTATATCACATGGCGAAGTATGTAGTCGGACTTAAGAAACCACAACACATGGGTATAGTAGGAGTTGACTTTATTTCTCTCCCTCAGCTGGTGGCCGTCGAGCGTTGACAACGACTACGCAATGAAAAAGGATATAAAAATATATTCATTTTTACAACGAAGTGTGTTTTTCATACCCTTTTATCTATACATTTACCGTTGGATTATTTCCTTACTCTTAACTCACACACACACACATATACATATATATATATAATATATATATATATATATATATATATATATATGATGAGAGGTATCCAAAACTTGGTAGTAAGGGATGATTCTATATGTGATTTTTAAGATAAAGTGTATTATTATTGTATGATACAGTATGTATAAATAGAGTGAATCTTTAAATCACTAAAGAGAGCTCAATGTATAATAAACTTTTTAGATTATATACAGAGCAATATTTATCTTAGAAAGGAAGGAAAAACTCAACACCGTAATTCCATAATAAATTTATTTCGACCAAAATTGGGGCCTATATAAATCTAAGTTGATTTAATATAGCTCCCTAAAATCCAGTCTCATCAGATGGAAGATCAGGTTTTTCTTTTTTTCTCATTTGACTTCCTGTCACCATGGTGACAGTCTTACAATGTAAAATTATTAGTTTATTTTTCTATTTTTTTAAATTTATTTTATATATATATTTTTTTTTTTTTGAGAAGGAAAATTTTCAGTTATGCAATTCAAATAACCTGATCTTCCATCTGATGAGACTGAATTTTAGGGAGCTATATTAAATCAACTTAGATTTATATAGGCCTCAATTTTGGTCGAAATAAATTTATTATGGTATTGCGGTGTTAAGTTTTTCCTTCCTTTCTAAGATATATATATATTATATATACTAGCAAATATATGCACCCTCCGGGTGCAAGTATTTAAGTTTTAATGTAATAAAATATTGTATTAAATTAGAAAGGCTAATGAAACTAAATAAGAATACAGATAAAAAGATTTGAAACAGAGGGAGTATAATAAAAGATTTGAAACAGAGGGGTATAATAAAAAATGGAACAACTGAAACTTACTCTTCCATCACTCTCGTCTTTCATTGTTATTTTTTCTAATTTAAGTATTTAGTTATAAGAGGAAGTAAAGAATAAAATAGCAGTTATTTTTTCTTGTTAATGGATTTCATTTAAGATTCATTGAAGAGATTTTTGCTTATATTCATTAAAATAAAACCAAACAGTTAGAAATCAATAATACTAAGCACATATTATTAAATTCGATTTTTTAATATTAATATGCAAATTAGCCTTCCCGTTCACACTGTAAACCGCTATTTTGTTGTATATATAAATATAATTGCATGTTGTCAGTATGTAGACATAGTTAACAGTATTAATTTTATTAATAATTGAGGTTTAGATAAAAATAAAATCATGGAGAATGTGATGTCAATAACTAAAAGAATTGTGACTTGAGTAGGAATATAGTTTCGGTTACAGACAGAAAAACACACAATCTCCATTATAATAAGATATATATATATATATATATATATGTATATATATGTGTGTGTGTGTGTGTAAACTTTCTTTCGCGAATTTAAGTCAAACAATCAAATAATTCCCCATCCCCTCCACCCCCCTTATTAAAAAAAACCCCCGGAAATGCCGATGTTTCTTGCTAATGATTCCCACTTTCCGTCACAGTTTATAATCAATTTGTATATTCATAATTAGAGAATATTTTTCCCGGATTTCAGTCTGTCGGCCAACTTGCTTTGCTGTCCAATATTTAATTACAAACTTTCACAATAATATTTGCTCCAATATTCTGTTGCTTTTTTCTTTTATCAAATTGCTAATAAAGATCAAAGAATCGATGACAAGAAATATGATGAAGCAGGATGTTTGTTTTCATAGAGTCTAGAACGTTTTATTTATTTATTTGATTTCACTGTGTGTGTGTGTGTGTATGTGTGTGTGTGTATGTGTGTGTGTGTGTGTATAGGTGTGTGTGTGTGTGTGTGTATGTGTGTGTGTGTGTGTAAGCATGAGTATATATTAAAATAAAATCTTATTATAATGGAGATTGTGTGTTTTTCTGTCTGTAACCGAAACTATATTACCACTCAAGTCACAATTTCCTTAGTTATTGACATCACATTCTTCAGGATATTAATTTTATTTAAATCTCAATTATCAATAAAATTGTTGTACATTATTAATACTGTTAACCATATCTACATATTAGCAACATGCAATTATATTTATATATACAACAAAATAGCGGTTTATAGTGTGAACGGGAAGGCTAATTTGCATATTGATATCAAAAATGTGATTTTAATAAATATGTGCTTAGTATTATTTATTTCTAATTGTTTAGATTTATTTTAATGAATATAAGCAACAATCTCTTCAATGAATCTTAAATGAAATCCATTAACAAGAAAAAATAACTGTCATTTTATTCTTTACTTCCTATTTTAACTAAATACTTAAATTAGAAAAAATAACAATGAAAGACGAGAGTGATGGAAGAGTAAGTTTCAGTTGTTCTATTTTTCGATTATACTCCCTCTGTTTCAACTCATTTTATCTGCATTCTTATTTAGTTTCATTAGCCTTTCTAATTTAATATAATATTTTATTACATTAAAACTTAGATACTTGCACCCGGAGGGTGCATATATTTGCTAGTTATTATAATGGAGATTATGTGTTTGTTTGTCTGTAACCGAAACTATATCACTACTCAAGTCGTTATCCATTTAGTTATTATACATCACATTCTCCATGAATCATTTTTATTTAAGCCTCAATTATTGATAAAATTGTTTTTCATTATTAATACTGCTGGCCATATCTACGTACTAATAACATGCAATTGTATTTATATGTACAACAAAGAGCAGTTTACTGTGTGAACGGGAAGGTTAATTTGCATATTGATATTAAAAATGTGATTTTATTAAATATGTGCTTAGTATTATTGATTTCTAACTGTTTGGTTTTATTTTAATGAATATAAGCAAAAATCTCTCCAATGAATCTTAAATGAAATCCATTAACAAGAAAAAATAACTGTCATTTTATTCTTTATTTCTTAATTTAACTAAATAGTTAAATAAGCAAAATTCAGCAATGAAAGACGGGAGTGATAGAAGAGTAAGTTTCATTTCTATTTTTCTATTATACCCCCAGTCTGTTTCAAATCTTTTTATCTGCCTTCTTATTGGACTTTCTAATTTAATATGGTATTTCATTACATTAAAACTTAAATACTTGCACCCGGAGGGTGCATATATTTGCTAGTTAAAATAAAATATAATTAATGAAGAAATATATATATATATATATTATTATAATGGAGATTATGTGTTTGTTTGTCTGTAACCGAAACTATATCACTACTCAAGTCGTTATCCATTTAGTTATTATACATCACATTCTCCATGAATTATTTTTATTTAAGCCTCAATTATTGATAAAATTGTTTTTCATTATTAATACTGCTGGTCATATCTACGTACTAATAACATGCAATTGTATTTATATGTACAACAAAGAGCAGTTTACTGTGTGAACGGGAAGGCTAATTTGCATATTGATATTTAAAATTTGATTTTAATAAATATGTGCTTGGTATTGTTGATTTCTAATTATTTGATTTTATCATAATGAATATGAGCAAAAATCTCGGAGATAAATCTTAAAAGAAATCAATTAACAAAAAGAAATAACGGTAATTCTATTCTTTACTTCCTAATTTAACTAAATAGTTAAATTAGAAAAGTTTAGCAAGGAAAGACGGGGGTGATGGAAGAGGAAGCTACAGCTATTATATTTTTCGATTATACCCCTCTCTGTTTCAAATCATCTTATCTGCATTCTTATTTAGTTTATTTAGACTTTCTAATTTAATATGATATTTTATGACATTAATACTTGCACCCAGCGGGTGCATATATTTGCTAGTATATATAAATATATATATATATATATATATATATATATATATATATATATATGGTTCAGATTGACTATTGTTCAGTTTGTTTTGCGCGGGAAGTTCGAAAAGACAAAGGAAAATTGAACTGAGAAGACAATGGCTAAGGTAGACAGAGGGTCTGGTGTGACAAAGGACTCATCTGGACAAACGGGAATTTGAACAAAGAGAAAGGACTTCCGGTCAACCGAACAAAGAGATGTGTGTGTGGACTATACAGTACTTAAAGACCCCAGGGGACGGCGCAGGGAGCACAAGGAGTCTGACCGTCGATACGGTCGAGCGCTGCTGCGGGCAGTGAGGCTCGCCCACCACCCTCCACCACACCAGCAGTAGTAGTGCCGATTAACTGTGCCCGCCACTCACATCCACCACGTACAACCGAGATGAGAGAAATAAAGTCAAATCTCCTACTACATAGAGCATGCCTTGTGATTCATTTAAGCGACCACTAGATACATCGTCTAGGGGTCAGAAACGATCTCCGCTGTATACCAGCAACGTATACGAGTCAGAGTAGCGTGAGTTTGAAGATGCCAGTATATAACATGTGCGATGTTGTGGCCTGGTCGAGCGCTATGCAACACACACACACACACACACACACATATATATATATATATATATATAATATATATATATATATATAATATATATATATATATATATAATGTTGTTCTGGTTCCAACGGGAGAAAATTCAATATTTTATAAAAAAAGAAGGTCCGCAAAATGTATTATGTTCTCAGAAAAATTGTTTTAAATTCTTTATATCTTACATATGCGACACGTGTTTCTGATCTGTTGTCTTATTCAGGCATTGAATTATTATTTGGGCAGAATATGTCCGATATTTGATAGGTTGTGTGTGTTTCTGCAACTTTTTTTTATTATAGAATATAATATTTATTATATATATTTTCTATAATAGAAAAGTTGCAGAAACACACACAACCTATCAAATATCGGACATATTCTGCCCAAATAATAATTCAATGCCCAAAGAAGACAACAGATCAGAAACACGTGTCGCATATGTAAGATAAAAAGAATAAAAAAATGTTTTTTTCTTAGAACATAATACATTTTGCGGACCTTCTTATATATATATATATATATATATATATATATATATATATATATAGAGAGAGAGAGAGAGAGAGAGAGAGAGAGAAGAGAGAGAGAGATAAAAAAGATGTATATATATATATATATATATATATTATATATATATATATACTAAACCTCTCCCCACGAGCAGGATGTACCACAAGTTCAATTTCTTAAGCGGAGTTTAACAGGTTTCAATACAAAGTTTTCCTTCTCACAGACAGGTTACCTAGCTTGTTTAAAGAGCCCAGTCTGTCTTACTATTTACCCATAGCTGGATGGAGAATTGGATTTATACCAAGGGTATAAGGGAATAAGTCTTGCGCCAGTAAAAGTGGAGAAAGATAAAAACACAACTCTTGGAAGTACAGAGAGAGAGAGAGAGAGACTTTATTAACAAAACGTTACTAAGGACGCCAGAGTCCAGACGCCAAGAACTTTTTTCTGCGCATGCCCAGAAGGTTCTTCCTGTCTTAAGCCCTCTGGGAGATTGTTATTTTTGTGTCTTTTTATTTATTTATTTATTTTATTTACTTTTGTTTCATTTATTTTTACTTTTATTAATCCCCACAGGTATTAGCGCTATGTGAAATTCAAACAGCCTCGTCCAGGGATTTGAACTCGCGTCGACGAGACCATTTCCTACAACTTTAACCATTACACCACGGGCCTCCATTTACTTTATTCTATTTTATGTGTGCGTGCGTGTTCACGTGTGTGTGTGTGTGTGTGTGTGTATGTGTGTGTGTGTTGTCTCGTTTTTGTTCTATTTCGACAGGGAGTTCACCGAAGACATTTTGCTTTAGAACACAGCTCAGGAAAAGACTACTTTAAAGACTACTATTTTCTCAAATAAAGATTACTGTATTTTTATCTGGCAATCCTTATCCGTCACCTTTATATGAGTTGAGTTGAGACCTGGCCAGCACAAACGTGATCACTCAATAATACTTTACTAAAAATATCCGCGTGCATAAACCGCAAGGAACATAGACTTATCGGTCGTTACACTTTTCACAGAGCAAACAGAGACAGCATAAGTGCTGTAGAATAAGATTTTGTTCTTAGGCGGAAGTGACGATTTATTCATAAATAATCCCGCCAATATCTAACGTGTTATAATGTCTAAAAATGTTCAAGATATCAGCGCAAGTAATAGATTTCATCACGAAAGCAATGGACATCTTGAAAGTGGAATTAGCAACAGGAGGAGAAATCTTAACAGAACATAAAATACAAAGAAGCACCACCAAAAAGGAATTATTCTCACCACTACTATTTGTTATAGCAACTAGCAAAATAAAAAACACCCTACGGGCGATGTAAAAATAGATTTTTGAAAAATATTGCCTGATGGGTGGGAGTAAAAAATTCAATGTCAGCGAGTTTGTACCCTAAGTTAGTAAAATCATCAAATTCATTACAGGATTAAAAAACAAAACCCACAAATTTTGTAATAAAACTGTTAATTTTAACTAGGGGGTTTAGGGTTAGGGTTTAGGGTTAGGGTTGGGGTTTAGGGTTAGTTTAATGGGAAAATAAATAAATAATTTGGGTTCTGTTTTTTCTGGGTCACCCTGTAATATGTTTTAATTTTCCGACTGATTTTCAAGTTTAGCCGATTAATATTAGATAGGGATAATTGAAACCATAGAACCGTGTGCAAATTATTTGTACTAAGAATAGTTACTTGAAGCTATAATCATTTATTAAGGATTACTTGAAATCATATAACTGTATACAAACAAATGACTATTGTTAAATAGAAATAATCACTTGAAGTTATCAAATTATTACTACTAGTACAAAATAAAAAACGACCTCCGGGCGATGTAAAATAGATTTTTGAAACATATTCCCTGAGGGGTGTGAGTTAAAAATTCAATGTCAGCGAGTTTGTACCCTAAGTAAGTAAAATCATAAAATTCATTAAAGGATTAAAAAATAAAACAATTTGAAATTTAAACTTTAAATATATATTAAAATAAAACAAACTATATATAGATATATAATACCAGTCATGTATTTATTAAAACTTGTTTAAAAAAACAATGAGGACTGTCTAATGTTGCATGTTCAAATTTTGAGTGTATTCATTTTATGTTATGACGACTTTGGGTAATGTGACGTAAGCATTGACGTAGTTTTTGTTACAGACAAAAACCGGAAGTGAATCTCCATTATTGATAGAATATACTACTTATTATATACGAAGAAAATACATAGGGGGCTACAAATTTACGAATTTTATATAACGGTCAAGTCACGCTGAAAACACGGGTTTCCAATAGATCACCTAATTGAAGCAGGAATAGAAAACTGGGTGGGAAAGGTAATTCAATGGGAATTGCGCAAGTAATTCAATGTTGACCCCACTACCAAAATTGTATATCCGCAAACCGGAATCCATCCAAGAAAATAATATGCGTAAAATTCTCTGAGATTTTGATATACAAATTGATCGCTTAAATCCCAGTCAGAATACCAGACCTAGTGTTAATTTACAATAATAAGATAATTTGGAATCTAGTGGATTATGCCATCTCGGCGGACCTCAGAGTAAAAATGAAAAAAAAAAAAATAAAAAAATAACAACAACAAAAACTAAACAAAACAAATAAACCAAAAAGATAGACAAATACATAGACCTTCCAAGAGAACTGAAAAAACTGTGAGGGTGATGGTAATACCAATTCTAGTTGGTGCCATTGGAACCGTCCCCAAGTGTTTGGAGAAGAGACTGGAATAACCGGATATCTTGTTATATACCTCCTTTACTTATTTAATATATTTCATTACAGTAAAACTTGAATACTTGCACCCGGGCGGGGGGCGCATATTCTGGATAGTAGGACCGGGTTAGCTTAGTCGTTAGAGCGTTCGGCTAGTAACCACAACGTTCCTAGTTCGATACCGGCCCTCGCCAACTCAGCGTATGAGTAGCACAGGGATCTGTGCGGTAAAGTAAGGAGCTGATGGTAGGTGCGGCGCTCCACCTCAGATGCAAAAAAACAA
>CM042152.1:92673440-92685940 GCA_023376005.1 Doryteuthis pealeii
TACATATATAAAAGGACTGGAGCGTCCATAGATAGAAATGACTTACAAGGAGGGGGCCGGTGCCCCACCGAGAAAGGGGTAGACCGTGTCTAACCCATGAGGAAAGAGCTGGAAAAGAGGAAGAGAAGTTTAAAATAGCCGCTTAAATACCAGAGGTCCCCTAGTGGGAATAAACGACAACCAGCAGGCATATAACTCCTCAGGCAAATGGGAAAATAAGCCCTACAATGGCTTTTCTCATTGATATCCTACCTATTTTTGAACTCTTCGTATCGGCATGGCTACTTTAAATGTATCCATGACCCCCCCCCCCCTTATTTAAAGATACGTAATTCGTGATGTTTTAGCTATTAGCAACTTTAATTACTGTCTTTTGTTAGTTTCGGTCGATCACTCAAATCGATAAATAAATAAACGAGATTTCAGGGGGAAAAACACTAAACGCTAAAATGATGTATAGAAATATTTGGATTATCCAAAAGAAAATTTTCTGAACACTAATGGGTTAAAAGAGAATAGCATCTAATTAACTGAAAGGGTGCTTATTAGATCTGTTACATTTTCTTTTTTTCAAACATCTAATATAGAAAGCCTTATAACGTGATAATGTTCTCAAAAAATATGTAGTCAATTTCTTGTAATATCAAACTCTTTCTATTTGAGATTACTTAAAATTTGGGCCGGGTTAGCTCAGTCGGTAGAGCGTTCGGCTAGAAACCACAAGGTTCTTAGTTCGATACCGGTCCTCGCCAATTCAGCGTATGAGTAGCACAGGAATCTGTGTGGTAAAGTAAGGAGCTGATGGTAGGTGTGGCGCTCCCTCTCAGACGCTAAAATAATCTCCTTGGTCTAGCGCTAGTGAAAAGGGGATAGACTCCCTCGCTGATTGGCTGATACCGACATTAGGCCGCCCTGACGACTTTACTTACTTATATATATATAAAAAGAAGTTTGGTATATACGTGTCGACTTATAACTCACAAACGAGAGCTCATTCAGATTTGAAATCTCACATACTACTTGATATGCTTACAACTAAGAAACCCACACAATTTGGGTTTTAATTTTTAATGATTAAGCGATATAACTAAATAATTAACAAATTTTTTTAAAAAACGGTATACACACCCTCCACCCCCACCCCACTCATGTTGACATGAGTTTAGTTTTGAACTTTCCAGACAGAAGACCCCGTCGTTGTGTGAAAAAAATACGAATGTTCATTTCTAAAAAAAACAAAAACTAACGTTAAGCTGACACACCCACACCATCACGTCAACACAATTCGAGCTTTGAAGTAGCGTTAACACAGTTCCTAACTGTAATTAAAAAGACAATTTTAAAATAAATTAAAAAAAACTCCCACCCAACTCGTCAGTACAGGCTTTGAACTTCTAAGCATATGGTTGTAGAAAGGCAAATGATACTGATATGTATTTTTATTAGGTATCAATAATTCAAGCGCCAATTTTTACTTTAAAAACAAATTAAAATCAATTAAATTCATTATATAAGGTCACATTTTGTTTAAGTAAAAAAGTAGTAACATAATGAGCATCAGTGAAAAAGCAAAAGGATATTGTTCACTTTTTTTTAGTCCGGTCATGGACTGGGTACTTTTGCTAGTTAATGTATATACGTATATAAAATATGATAATTGTTTGGTTTGGTTGGTTGGGTTTTACGGCATGTCAACCCATTGGGTTATTTTATGCCAAATACGTTTTGTTGTATTTCTTTGTAAGGTACAGCTGCCACGTGTGCAGACACCTGCATATCATTCCAGATCTTGCTTCTATTAATAACTAGGTATAGTGATAGGGGTTTAGTTATTCTTTGAAATTGAAGTTTTCTGTTGAGAATTTGAACAACAAGGAGTGTTTGGGTGATTTTTTTAGGTCTATGAACATACATCCTTGATAGGAGGTCGGTTCTTTTCAAAAAGTTTAATATGCTCTTGGGATCTATTTTTAACATTGTATCATAATAATGGTATTTTTAATGGGAATTTAATAATGGTATCTATTTTTCCAAATAGTTTCGCCATGCTGTTAACATTGTATCATAATAATGGTATTTTTAATGGGAATTTAATAATGGGATCTATTTTTTCAAATAGTTTCTCCATGCTGTTAACATTGTATCGTAATAATGGTATTTTTAATGGAAATTTAATAATGGGATCCATTTTCCAAATAGTTTCTCCATGCCCTTAACATTGTATCATAATAATGGTATTTTTAATGGGAATTTAATAATGGAATCCATTTTCCAAATAGTTTCTCCATGCCGTTAACATTGTATCATAATAATGGTATTTTTAATGGGAATTTAATGACGGGATCTATTTTCCAAATAGTTTCTCCATGCTGTTAACATTGTATCATAATAATGGTATTTTTAATGGTAATTTAATAATGCGATCTATTTTCCAAATATTTTCTCCATTCTGTTAACATTGTATCATAATAATGGTATTTTTAATGGGAATTTACTAATGGGATGTATTCTTCCAAATAGTTTGTCCATTCTGTTAACATTGTATCATAATAATGGTATTTTTAATGGGAATTTACTAATGGGATGTATTTTTCGAAATAGTTTGTCCATGCTGTTAACATTGTATCATAATAATGGTATTTTTAATGGGAATTTACTAATGGGATGTATTTTTCCAAATAGTTTGTCCATGCTGTTAACATTGTATCATAATAATGATATTTTTAATGGGAATTTAATAATGGGATCTATTTTTCCAAATAGTTTCTCCATGCTGTTAACATTGTATCATAATAATGGTATTTTTAATGGGAATTTAATAATGGGATCTATTTTCCAAATAGTTTCTCCATGCTGTTAACATTGTATCATAATAATGCTATTTTTAATGGGAATTCAATGATGGGGTCTATTTTCCAAATAGTTTCTCCATGCTGTTAACATTGTATCATAATAATGGTATTTTTAATGGAAATTTAATAATGGGATTTATTTTTTCGAAATAGTTTCTCCATGCTATTAACATTGTATCATAATAATGGTATTTTTAATGGAAATTTAATAATGGGATCTATTTTTTCGAAATAGTTTCTCCATGCTGTTAACATTGTATCATAATAATGGTATTTTTAATTGGAATTTAATAATTGGATCTATTTTTTCCAATATTTTGAGATATATGTCTTTGGCATGAGATAACCGTCGTAGGTTATTGTACTATTAAACAAATAATCTAAACCTGAACCGAAATAATTATGCTAGATTTCTCAATATCACTTTTTTTTCGTGCTCAGCCTTGCTATTAATACTCTTGATGTTTTGTAAGATAATGAGAATGACAAGACCAGTGTATGAAGTCAGCGGTAGTTGACGTGTGATGCATATGTGGAAATTGAAAAGTATAGAAATGTAAAAACAAAACAAAAACAGAGTTAGTGAGACGTGTGAATCGTGTAAATTCAAGGCGGAGCAGACAGTGATATCGGGAGGGAGAATATGAAAGTTGAATCTTGGCTGGGTGGCTTCAGGGAACAGAGGCAAGATGGCGGTATGTCCTTCTGGGCCATTTCGCCATCTTTCTACTTGGGACTGAGAAATAAAGAGCTCTAAGAAAAAATCAAGTCTTGTGTTCGTTATTTTTAAAAGAATTTGCAAGATGGTTTCATGTTTAGATTTTTTGTTTAATGACACAAAGCAGAATGAACGAGGAGGATCCATGTAGTTCAAGATCAAAAAAAGAATAGAGAGAATTACAGCCCAACAACAACACATATCCAACATACAGAGATAGCAGAATACAAGAAGGAACATACCCAGATAGAAAATAGACTAGACAACTAGATCCATAGAAAAATATATCATCAAATTTGAAAAGGCCTATGCAAGATAAGTATAGCTATGCAACTTACACTCTTTAAATTGATTTTAATTACCAATTGTGCGCATAAATCTCTACTCGCAACTAAATAAGGAACAATGCTCACACCACTGCCATGAGGACTTCTTCAGTAGTACATTGATCTATAGATTTGTCCCAATGGGTTAGGTCTTACCGGCAAATTGACTCAAGAAGCAAGTCTATCGGTCTAAACGGAATTGTTGTTGCGGTCTTTTACAATGATTTTAATTACCAATTGTGCGCAAAAATCTCTACTTGCAACTAAATTAAAGTTTCCTCAGTCTTTATCTTGGGTCGCTGTTTAGACAGAACAAGCAAAAAAAACAAAAAAAAAACTTGAACTCTCCTGTAAAACCCTCATTTCTCCTCTTCTATTTCTTACTCCTTCTCTTTTCCTTCCTCCTCCTCCTTTCCTTCCTCCTCCTTTCCTTTCTCCTCCACCCTTCCTTTCTCCTCCTCATTTCCTTCCTCCTCCTCCTTTCCTTCCTCCTCCTCCTTTCCTTCTTTTCACTGACGACTGACTGACGAACTCCTGGTTATTGAGTGAATCCCCCCAGCAGGGTAAGAGGGACTATTTTATGCCCATTCACTTACCCACAATGCATTTGTGCTATCCGATAAGAAGACACCTTTCCTCACCTCCTGCTTACCCATTTGACAGTATACCTGTGAACACTACCTGAACGCACGTTCTCACTCATCCTGCAGGCGAGACAGGTTCGCGCCCGCTTTGCCGAGCGAGATAAATACTCGTTACATACTACATGACTGATATCGTAACATTACATACGATTCAAATTGGCGCCGCTATGTAATACTTTCTTTACATAATTAAAATCGATTTCGTATAACAAAGACAATTTGATAAACACTTTTCATTACTCTCAAGTCACAAGACATTAAACTTTATACGAATAAAATGAAAACAATTATTTATGCACATAATTGTCATTGTGTTTTCTAAATTGTTAATGGAATCGTTTTATATCAAAGCATAAAAAGCTAGAATAATGTTTACAAAGAAAAACATTTAATTTTTATGCGTAAACGACATTTGTATGTTAAAAATGCTTTTGTCATTTTTTTGTGAAATAGAAGAAAAACAAATCCTTCGTTTAGAATTCGTGTAAATAAGCTGATCAAAGGAAAATATGATTCATTTACAAGGTTCAAATTAGTTTATTCTTTACCTGGTTAGATTATCATATTAAATCATTGTGTTGGACCAATCGAATAAAGGTAGAAAGAAAACAGATAATAAAAAAAATTATAGAAAACAAATACTACGGTGTGTGTTAGAAGAGCTGGATCAAAATAAAATAAATGGTAATATAAAAACGTAAAACAATGGAACCGATGTTCAGTTCTATAAAACAGTACTTTATATACATTTATTTATAGAAAGCAAGTGGTGTAATGGTTAAAGTCATGGGAAATTAACTCGTCGACACGAGTTCAAATCCTGGACTTGGTAATTGAATTTCACTTAGCGCTAATACCCTTGGGAAAGGTATGAATCCTACTCTCCCTCCAGTTATGGATAAATAGTAGGGCAGACTGGGCTCTTTAACCTTGGTTAGGCAACCGACCTAGGAGAAGGAAAACTCTGAATTCAAAACCTGTTGAACTCCGCTTAAGAAATTGACCTTGTGTCACATCCTGCTCGAGCGGAGGGGTTGGTAAATATATATATATATATATATATATATATATATATATATATATATATATATATATATAAATATAAATAGATATAATTATTTTTTAAAAGACATTCCAGCCCAGAACGTGAGTGTTATTTGAAATCTAGTGTCAAACGTTAAATTTCCCTTTCATGTTACAACGACAAACTGTGCTCTGAAGAAGACTAGTGTTTGTACAATGCCTTTTACAATTGTTTACATTTTGTTTATAAGGTTAATTTTGGTAATTTATGAGGAAGTGTGTCCTGGTCCCCTGCCTCCGAAATTGCTGCCCGGGGAATTTTAAAATAACGACCCCAAGCTTACCCCAATGGTAAATTTCACGGGGTAAAATAGGTGGTACCTATTGTTTATCTATCTATCTAGCTATCTATCTCAGTCTATTCAAAACTATCCATCTTCATCTCTATCTATATATCTATCTATCTCTCTATCTATTAAATACTAAGATTTTCTTTTATTACGATAAATTACGATAAGTAAACAAGAATTACGACAAATTACGATAAATAAACCAGCATTACGACAAATTACGATGAATAAACCAGCATTACGACAAATTACGATAAATAAACCAGAATTACGACAAATTTCTATAAATAAACCAGAATTACGACAAATTTCTATAAATAAACAAGAATTAAGACTAAAAAGAGACCCCCCTAAAATACATTTAACGCCCTAAGTTGGTTGTTTTCTTTTAAGTAACACCGATGTGACGCCGAGCTTGGAGTCGTTATTTTAAAATTCACCGGGCAGCAATTTCAGAGGCAGGGGACCGGGACGAACTTCCTCATAAATTACCATAATTTTAATTGAATAACAATTATAGAGTTGAAACAGAAGTTTATTAGCACAATATATATTATTGTTTTTAATTATCTATAACTTACACTGTCGGATTTGATTCCATTTTTATATATACTTTCATACATTTATGCGCAAGAAAAAGACGTAAAATACTTTGAGCATCAAGAATATAAGCAAAGATATAATCCCAGCTTCCTTGCTCCTGAGAATCGAAGACATTTTTCGTTCATCTTTTATTTATATATATTGCAATTGAATAGCGATTCTTCTATCCTGCTGACGGGTCATTGAATACGGGTTTCATTTTTTCCGATTATTCATTGGTCTGTCGGATTGTGATTCACCACCAAAACTGACCAACCGGAGCGTAGCAATCATTCCGTAATCTACAATGAGCATTCCAACAAAGCCCTAAAAGTCGGTCTGGTTTGGCAACAATTGTTATGATAATATTTATTCTTTCTTAAATTGAGTAATCCACTACAGGTTATAAAGGTCGTTGCTATTAAATAAGTAAGTATGTGTGCATAGTCCATAGTGCATGACATTTTAATTCTGAAATGATACGATGCTCAAGTATGGAAAGTTTTATCACACACAAAGTATTCTTTCTGCGACACTTATATATATATACTAGCTAAAGTACCCGGTCCATGACCGGACTAAAAAAATTAGGAACACCAGAGAGTCTTTTCATACATATTTACATCCAAGGGTAAATATTATGTTTTCATGAAAATCGGACCATTAATTGATTTTTAGAAAAAAAAAAAAAAAAAACTTCTGGTCGTAACTTGTTTTTGGCTACATTAAATTTTAGTTGATTTAACGGTGCAAATATGAAAACTTTTTTTTCAGTCATAATTTTCATTATTTCCGAAAGCTTAATTTTAAAAAAAAATCATCAGGAGTTTGTTTAATGTTTCTTCTTTGGAATGGAAAAAGTTTTTTCAAAATAATATTATTTTTTATGAAAGTTTCATTGTGTTAAATATAGGGGAGGAGGTGAATCTAACAGGGAAAATTGGTGGTACCTAAATAAGCCCTTTTATCTTAACGGTTTTTAGAAGAAAAGAAAATGGAAGTGGTGACTTAATTAAAAAAAAATCTATTTACTTATTATTAGAATTATATTTTCAAGTTGTTTGTTTAATGTTTAAACACTAAACTTTATATAAGTTATTCAACTATCTCGTATCTTTACTTTTAAAATTTTATTATCGTTTTATACATTTACTTATTATTGTAATTTTAAAAACAATTATATAAAAAGATGTTTGTTTATTATTAAAAATTCGTAACAATTGCAGGAGATTGTATTTCACATTTAAATGTTAAGCTAGGTATACCAAAAAAAAAAATCGTTTTCTACGTTTTTAAAAACAAATTAAAACTCTCCATCCGTCCCTATCATTCATCATTCTCGGGAGGTCCTCTATGCAGCATCCTGTATCCGCACAGAGCTAGTCAATGAACGTATTTGTTGGTCGGCCCACACAGGCGTGCCCATATTCTGGCTTCCACAGGAGCACGTCACTAATGAGTTCGTCCTTGCTTCTCCAGCAGTGTCCTGCGTGTCTTGTCGGTCTTACTCGGATAGTTTGGGTCATATGTGGCAGGTGGCCGTACAGCTGTTTTCTCATATATATATATATATATATATATAATATATATATATATATATATATATAATATATATAGGAGGGAGGTTTATTTCTTGAAATTCAAACAAATTCCTGATTAGAAATAAATGCTATGATAATGATTAAAAGAAGATATACTATATACATATGTTATAAAGGGTTTCAGTGATAAGATTCAACCAAAATTGAGAACTCAAACGCACACATAAAAATCCCTGGGCATAGAATATTACATATACGGGTATATATATGTATATCTTAGTTCATCAGAAATATATGTATTATGGCACCTTTGCCTCTTCAAGTCTGGATTTAATATTGATAATGATTACACATGTTGCATACCCTTCTTCTTTATTTCTTCTATTCTTCTTCTGACGTCATTGATATCTTACGTCTTCTTGGGCTTCGTCTTGGTGACTTCGTCTTGGTGGTCGGTCGCACTTAACTCATTTCTTCTTCGAATCAGTCCTGTTACTAAGACACTCACTAATCACAATACCGTGTTATTTTTCTTAAGCTTTTATTTCCTTAACTATACATTTCATGTAACTAAATATCTGACTAACATAGCGCGCGTATGCAGTGAGCTTCAGCTAAGGCAGAAAGACCTTATCTGCCCGACGTCTAACTGAAAACTGAAGACCCAACCAGGTCCCACGTGACTTCACGTATTTTCGCGGGCTTTCTGTAATCTTCCATAGAAAGTCCCACCCGTGATATGACAAGGGCCGTCCCTTTAGAATTACAGGGGATTGACAATAATCTCATGCAACCGCATAGATTATATAACACACATCAGGTCTTGTGTCAAATTTGTTACTGAGAAAATTGTGATACTTATAACTATTTTCCTCGTGGTTTCTTTGTTTTAATGGCATACCAACCTTGATGGGTTATTTAATATTAAACAAGCCTTGGAGAAAAAATAATAGTGGTACTAGTTAATTCATAACTGGTGGGACCAAGGGTTCATACATTTCCCAAGAGTATTAGTCCGAAAGTGAACGTAATAGCATGACGAGAGATTGAACTCACTTACTACGAGGTCACACAATAAACAGAACCTGATATGTAATCGGTATCCGCTAGAAAAGCAGAATGAAAGAATCAAAGTTGGCTAAATGGATTTATTTCTGATGAACTATTCATATATGTATTTATATACACACACACACACACACACACACACACACACACACATACATATATATATTATCATAAAAGTATACGGTAAGAACCTACTCGAGTTTCACCATTGTTAAGTATCTGGCCACCATCCTTGACCAGTTGTAAAGAACGCCAATAAATAAGTAAGTCCCGAGTTATAGAATCCTTTGGTAAGTGAATAAGTCCTGTGATATAGAATCCTTTGGTAAGTGAATAAGTCCTGTGATATAGAATCCTTTGGTAAGTCAATAAGTCCTGTGGTATAGAATCCTTTGGTAAATCAATAAGTCCTGTGCTATAGAATTCTTTTGGTCCGTCGTCCAAGAAGATCTAAGTAGTAATGAGCTAAGATTAGAATCAGCCAGTATAAATAATAATATCAGCAGCAGAGAACAAGAAGTTGGTCACATGGTAGTCGGCGAGTCTATAAGTACAAGTAGGCATTTACCACACGCCTTATATCCAAAAATTCCTACAACCATAAGGATCTTCAGGGTTAAATCCACTGGATTAATCAAGATATTGTTCGACCGCGGATCAACCGTTTATCGCGAAAAAAAAAAATACACACGTGAAATCGACTGAAATTAATCAATATCTTTATTAATCCAGTGGATTTAACCCTGAAGATCCCTATGGTGAAACTCGAGTAGGTTATTACCGTGTACCTTCATGATAATAAATTTGCTCTACTAACGTATTGAGCACTTTGTATTTGTTATATCGCTGTCTTATCATTGTGAAACTTGCATCAACTAACCATTGTGACCATTTTCACCGGTAAGTCACTTTTTCCACAAATACCATATATATATATATATATATATATATAATAGAAAATCAAAGTATCTCAAAAAGATGAATTTATTCTTGATGGTGAAGTCGACGTTCTAGCGTTTTAGTTTCTAATAAACCTCCATCAGGATTTTAAGATGGAAATAATGTTGTCTAGGCAAGGATGGAAGTTAGGTAGTTGTATTTGTAGAATGGCCCATAACCAAATTCAGTACAATCATATCTCACCTAAAATTGGAACGGTAAGGTCTAGCACAAAATAATTAGGCACACTTCCCTAACTAAAGAAATGGAACATTTGTGCCAAATTTCAAGTAATTCAGTGTCGGCGTGTGCAAATTTTAACTATTAATAATAATTCAGATATTTTATAAGCCTCGCCCCCTCGTATAAAGTAGAAATAAAAAGTCAGATATTTTTTTAGAAAACTTATTTAAGTTTTCATTGTTTTTTTAATAAAAAAAACTGTTTCTCGTTTAGATTTTTGTTTTGAATTTCGAGTTTTCAGTTATCAATTACCTATAAACATTTAAATAATATTTATTATTATTATTATTATTATTATTATTATTATTATTATTATTATTATTATTATTATGTGAATTTTTCACACCAGCGTTAGCTGATGGTATTTCACTGGAGTCTAAGTGACAACAATCTCCTCAGGTCTCCAGGACTCTTCTTTGCTTAGACAACCTTCTTTCCATTAAAAACCAAAAAATTATAATGTCGACTTCACCATCAAGAATGAATTAATCTCTTTGGAATAAATTGTTTTTCTAGTTTCGATATATTGTCGGATTCATTTCCATATTTTACCCCCCCCCATATATATATGTATATATATAAACATACACATCTCTCTCTCTCTCTCTCTCTATATATATATATATATATATATATATATATATATATATTTGTAATTGGTTGTTATTTTTACACCAGTGTCAGATTAGATTAGATTCTGGGATTGATCCAAAGTTCGTATTCTTTGATTTGTGTTTTGTTTTTGTCACATGTCACATATCATATTAAAAATCCTATTTCAAATACTCTGTTTCATTTCTTTACCTCGCAATTTTTTATTCTATTTTCCAGGACGTATAAAGTGTCCTGATTTGATTCTAAACTGCATTCAGTGGTGAAGTTCTGTTACTATTACTCCCAGGTCCACTCTAAGTCGTTTAAACATCTGTTTAATACCTTGACTCCCTAAACAAAATTGACATACCAATTAAGTATGAAGTGTTTAGATTTTTTGAACTTTTAACTTTATTAATACATTGATTCTTAAAACATATATAATGCAACCAAGTAAAATAGACAGACAGAAAAATAAGAAAATGAAGAGCTAAATAAAGAGAGAAACAGATATAGAATGAAAAAGAAAAGGTGAGAAGAGATTTAGAAGAAAGAAAAGAAACAGTAAAATAATATGTACATATATATTTACCAATCCCTCCGCACGAGCAGGAGGTCAATTTCTTAAGCGGAGTTCAACAGGTTTGAATTCAGAGTTTTCTTTCTCTTAGACCGGTTGCCCAACCAAGGTTAAAGTGCCCAGTCTTCCCTACTATTTACCCATAGCTGGAGGGAGAGTAGGATTCATACCTTTCCCAAGGGTATTAGCGCTAAATGAAATGCAATTACCAAGTCCAGGATTTGAACTCGGGGCGACGAGTCCATTTCCCATGACTTTAACCATTACACCACGCGCTTCCTAATATATCTAATATGTATATATACTAGCAGGACCTGTGGATATAAAACAGTATGATAGTTTAATTATTATAACGTTTGATACGTTTACTTAAGAGTTATTTCGAAATAGTTCAATATATAAAAATATAATGATAATAATCTTGATTTAACTCTCTCTCTCTCTCTCTCTCTCTCTCTCTCTCTCTCAACCCCACTCTCTATTTTCCCCCACTCTCTTCCTTTCTTTCTTTCATTCTTTCGTATTACATTTTTCTGTATCACATGTCCTTTTCTTCCCTTTCTTTCTTTATTATAAAAACGGAATGATCTATTATTTACATGAACTGACGACACTTTTAAGAAATAAGAATTCGCGATTAAACAACACCATATAATCAGGATTTACATTTCATCTTGGACGATTTGGACGGTGTTCCAAGATGATAAGAAGTGTTTTCCAATTTATAACAACCTTAACGACACATATAAAATAACGAGGGTCTGCCCATCACTAAATCAGCCGACCGATCTGTCGGCAGAAGAACACAGAGATAGTACTTCAGCTGAATCCTGGTGGCTGAGTATTGCTTGACATGCAACACTCCACTGTGGTCCGTACTTAGGCGAAACGGGCGGTCAGAGAGACCCCCTAAAATCAATCGGCTCGTTACGTCAAGCCCTAAAACTTATATGATTTTCCCGAAACTATTGCCCTCATGGCAAACCCCTAATCTTTTTATCATATAGGTGTTAGAAGTGGGTGATTGAGGTTCTTATTAT
>CM042152.1:92690940-92713440 GCA_023376005.1 Doryteuthis pealeii
TTATATTGGTCCCATTGATTCCCACACTGAAACATTCAACAATGAAATTAAACGGTCAATCATCATTTCCGCAGATGTTTGACCTCGGGGTCATATAAATGACATAGAAAAACCATAATTCCTAAAAGACATAATGTACTGAATATTGATATTCTTAAATAATGATTTTATGAGGGTAATCCCAAAGGTAAGGTCTCCAAAATATTTAGAGATCACAGAAATGTTTATTATTAATGATTTTTGCTTTATGTTAAAGTTTGAACATACAAAGGTAATCCCAGAGGTAAGGTCTCCAAAATATTTAGAAATCACAGAAATGTTTATTATCAATGATTTTTACTTCATGTTAAAGTCTGAACATACGAAGCTAATTCCAGAGGTAAGGTCTCCAAAATATTTAGAAATCACAGAAATGTTTATTGTCAATGATGTTTGCATCATTTTAAAGTTTGAACATACAAGGGAAATCCCAAAATATTTAGAGATCACAGAAACGTTTATTGTCAATGATATTCTCATCAATTTAAAGTTTGAACATACAAGGGAAATCCCAAAATATTTAGAGATCACAGAAATGTTATACCCGTTGCAAACTCCTGCACTGGTACCAGACTGCTTTAGAATAACTACAGTTCTTATATATTTACTTTACTTGTTACAGCAATGCTGCAATTGAATTTTACTTATAGAGCTACAAAATCGAATAGTTTGATAATGAATACTAACTAATGTTATCCGTTCCAATGGTATCATCTTCCACAAAATTAATAATTTCCTGATATATATATATATATATATATATATATATATATATATATATATATATAATATATATAAAATGGTGAATAAATATGAAAAGTGTTAGCATATAAAGATGTTCAATGCTAAAATAGCAGAGCAGTTTAAAATCATAAATGAATATTATGGTGGTAATTTTCCGTAATTATAGTTCCATGTATATCATGCAATCTTCAGGCGGTTAAATATTGAAATACTGAGAATTTCACTTATATATATATATATATATATATATATATATATATATTATATATATAATATATATATATATATATTTGCTTGAAGCATTGTGTATATATTGGTTTGGAGGTTGATTTTGAAGGCACGGAAAAAGAAAACACAATTTGTGTCTAGATAAAAAATCATACATAAGTAAATACGTAGATATTCTAGCCAAATCAAGATATTAGGTTTATAAGTTCCCAAAAAATTCACACTCAATTGTCCAATTGGACACAGGCCGAGTGGGTAAGGTAGTTAGGTTAAGACAGTTCTAATCGATAGATATCTCTGGATACCGAGTTCAATCCTGAGTAGAGGCAGTTAGAAAAATAATTAACACAACTCCTACCCCAGCTATGGTTAGCGGAATGAGAACAGGATACCCCCGTGGAGTAAATAAAGGGTTAGGTTCAAAGTTCCGTGATGGCTCCCGAATACGACAAGAAAGTTCCCGAGTTCGAAATGAAGGTTCCCGAGTCCGAGAAGGTTCCCGAGTCCGACAAGAAATACCTGAAGAAGGCCGGAGGGCATATCGGCCGAAACGTTGTACAAATAACAATGAAGATGGGGACAATAGTCCGAATAACACAGATAATACTAATCATCAAGCCTCATCTCAAACATTCAGAGAAATACACATTTTCCTTAATGAAAGGACGAGTGATCGGGAGTTGTACAAACAAACATACAGGCAGATAGGTATAAAGAATATTTTGGATGGAATATGCAAGTTTCTGTGATGTTTAAAGCAAATATGGTAATCGTTAAAGGAAAGTAAATTGAATTGTTAAAATCTTTTAGAAACAGAGATAAACAATTTGTTTTATTTTCCTTAACAGACAGACGAATCCTCTTCAGTTAATTAAATGTTTTAAACCTTTTAGAATCCAACGTGCGTCACAATTAACTAAATTGTACGAAATTGAATTAACGAAAAATTACGTTGAAAATAAACAGGCACTTTAATTCATTTACTGATTCTTTAATCGCTAAATCTTTACGAACATTAAATAAATGTATATATATATATATATATATATATATGTGTGTGTGTGTGTGTGTGTGTGTGTGAGTGTATGTGATGTTTAAAGCAAACATGGTAATCGTTAAAGGAAAGGAAATTGAATTGTTAAAATTATATAATATAATATAATATATATATATATAGGGTCATCCACTGACACGTGTTTCGACTTATCAAGTCTCTTCAGTGTGGCTAGACATTTTGTAATCTACCTACAACCGGAATTGAAATTCGGTCGGTTGGGTGTCAGTCCGGGACCTTAACCGTTAGGCTGTCTTCACTTACAGAATGGGAAGGGGATTTTAACTGCTTTAATACACACATCGCCTTGTGTGTAATGGCCGTCACAGAGTGCTCCATTCCTTATAGAGAAGAGCGTTGCGTTTACGCTTGAGTCGGTGGCCGTCAGCGAGATCCCCCCCCCCCCAGAGTGCACAACCCTAGGGGATGGGGAGCATATATAAGGTCATCCACAGACACGTGTTTCGACTTATCAAGTCTCTTCAGTGTGGCTAGGTGAAGTATAACCTGATACAATATATCTTCTTAGCATGGATATCGGAATGAGAACAATTTATTACCGGTGATTCCAAAAATGAGTATGACCTTTGACATTCCCTGATTACCTACGAAATACATCTAAAGAACATCGCAGTGTACAACGCCCAAAGAACTGCAATTATATAGACATTCAGACTTAATTATGTCAGATTTAAGTAAGAACAAATGACCTTGACTATATTATTTTTAGGTCGGTCATTGAAAAATATAACTCCTTTTATATGGTGATAATAATGTGGGAACGGTAGGCTATTATATAATGCAGCATCATTTTGTAATCATACTTATGTAAATTCCATAGAGTTAAGCCAAGTTCACCTGATGACAGGTTACACTATTTCAACAAATCATATATTTCAAAACCTAAAGTTAGAAATTATAAAACTCATGTTTTTTTTGTGGAATCCGAATGTGAAAGCCACGTTGAACCACATCAACTTAAAAAAAAACTGCCTTAAATTATACCTATATAGGGTTAGATATTTAGTCATGTGGAAGATGAGGTCACGGAAACAGGCTAAAGGGGGTTGCTACAAAACAAGCATGAGAGGTTCGATTGCGGGTCGTGGATGTCAAGTTCCTATCCAGAAGAAGACAGAACAGACCGGGGAAGTCGAAAGCTTCGGAAACAAAAGGGTGAAGGACTGAGTCTCATCTCAACTGACTGAAGCTATAGTAGCTCATATTTTGTAAGAATCACTAAGAGAATAAAAATCAAGGGTTTAAGTTGTTATATTGCCGTACTTGTATCAGTGCTATTGTATGGCTGCACCACTTGTACCCAAACCAAGCGACTATAAGGTAGAGGGGAGCTGCACAAGAATGCTGCGTGCGATCTGAAACAAATCGTGGAAACAACGCCCCCTGTGATGAAAAGGGTTGGGGCTTGCCATAAGAGGGTTGGGGCAATCATATAGGCGCTAGGGCTTGACATGCCCAGCCGATTGATCGTAAGGGAGCCTCTCCAACCGCCCGTCTAGCCTAAGTAAGGGTCTCAGGGAGTGTTGTATGTCCTGGGCTGCTCATCCACCAGGATTCCGTCCTTAAGCATCGCGGGTCGTCGACGGCTAACAGGTGGCCCCAGGTCATTGTAGGTCTTTGCTGGACGGCCCGTACTGGCGTGCCGATGTGCTGGTTTCCACTGGAGAACGTCGCTTATGAGTTCATCCTTGCTTCTCCAAAAATGACCAATGTGTCTTGTTTGCCTCATTTTGTATGATAGGGGGTACGTGGCCGTACAGTTGCTTCCTTGCGAGGCGTTGTTTCCACGATCGCACCCAGCATTCTTGTTCATAATGATTTATCTCTAATCTATATCATCATCATCATCATGTCGGTCCTGGCTGGGCGGTCCACATTAGCATGCCCATGTGCTGGCTTCCACAGTAGTACGTCGCTTACGAGCTCGTCCTTGCTTCTCCAGCAGTGTCCTGCAATGCACTGACTGCACCTCTGCAGAGGGGTAAGACTCCCCCAATGGGGCCACCTGTTGGCCGTGGGTGGCGACCCGTGATGCTTAAGGATAGAGCCCAGGTGGATGAGCAGTTCATGACTTGCAATACTCCACTTTAACCCTATCTTGGTCTAGACGGGCGGTCGGAGAGGCCCCCTCTGATCAATCGGCTGGTCACGTCAAGCCTTAGCACCTATATGATTTTCCCATCCCTATTGCCCTTATGGCAAGCCCCAACCCTTTTTTATCATATGGGTGCTAGAAGGCGGTGGCTGCGGGTCTACATATCCTGGGAATGATGTTAAACTCTATCTGATGGTGAGGTTCCAGTTTTGGAGGTTTGGGGAATGTGGAGCACCCCTTCATCACCATTGCTCCCTGGTCCACTCTGACCCGGAGTGGTAGTACCTGTTAGGGTCCCATCTATGGGTTAAATAGAAAAATGTATTTATAAAAAAATTGTATTATCCATTAAGAATTGATTTATTTCAAAACTTTATCGGCATTAAATGACCCACTGAGGTTGATATGCCGTAAAATAAAACAAACCAAACCGACCAGTCAATCCACGGGGGTATCCTACTCTTATTCCGCTAACCATAGCTGGGTGCAAGTGTTAAACTGTGTTAATTATTATTCTATATTACTGTCGCCCTTGACCAGGATTGAACCTGCAGCCTAGAAATAACTGTCACTTAGAACTTTATTAACTCAACGCCTATATCCACAATGTGTCCAATTTTCTGGGAAACAAATTATTGGGAATAAGAATGACACGGATTAGTTGAAAAAAAAATGTAGGTATTCACCCAACCCGTTCGTCAAGGGTCGGATATGACACTAAGTCACAAGTATAGGGCATCCAGTGAGTATCGAATTCGCTTTTCAGAAGTAATGGATTTGCGAGATTTGATTGTTGACCATTACACCACGATGGGACACTACAATGCGCATACTTACTTAGACAAACTCAATTAACATTGGCTTGGATAAAACACAAAACACCTTATCACCCCCAAAATGGTACTTTATGGCTTATTCCATTTTTTTCTTTTTCGTATATATTTTCCCAATTACTTCTGAAAAAGAAAAATGAAAAATCAATCAACGTCTGCTACCATCCCGAGTGCAACATTTAAACTAAAGCTTAGTAGATATCCGTACTCATTAAGCGGACGATAGTAATCTGGTAGTATTTACAGTTAAAATCAGTACACCTCCAAATCGTAAAAAATGCCTTTCTCCCCCTTGTTGATTACTTTTCTCATCTTATCATGTAACGTTCTCGAAGCCAAATTGAAAGAAGAAACAACTGAATTAAACACTGATCCCGAATCCACCACTTTATATACCGTTGTCACAGAATCCAATACGCTTGGTATCATCTTAGTAACTTTGACAATACTAATCCTCTTCTTGCCCTTTATCGGTATCTGCTGTTATATGGTGAACGTACGTTACCGATTTCTCATCTTTGATCTCTTCTTTAAGCGGCAAAAACCCGAAACTGAGTCTCTACAGTGCCGGAGACTTTCTCATCCTGGCAGCTTCTACCACAGACTGAGTGATGCAAATACGGGCGTCGACAATTACGTCAACAAGAAGCTTCTAAAACTCTATCCGGAAGTAAAACGTTTTGGAGACGAACTACCACCCCCATTTCGATTGCAGAAAAACGTACTCCTGGTTCCGCAGACTGACCTGTCTCCGTCTTGTGTTGGTCTATTGCAAGCGGCAAAGGCTTCCCAAATGGAAAGCGATCTATTTGACCCGTCTAAATCGGACATAAAAATTACCGTTGAATTTGTCGAACCCAATGAGCATTGCCCGGAGCCTTGCAAAGAAGCCGAATGTTTACAATCAAAGTTTGAAGCATAAAAAAAATGAATTCCGATATTAATTTCACCTGGAAAATATTTGATATGCCAGGAATTTTTTTTCTGGTAGATCGCCTCGTTCATTTAATGAGTTCAACCTTCATTAGCGCTCGGTAACTATAGCCAAGTTCCAGATTAAGCCAATTGTAGTTAATCATGAAAACCCAGTCCTAGCACATGACTTTCTTCTTTAAAAAATGAGACTTTAACTCCTGGTTTAATTTGTATGAGCCTTTATTGGATGTATTGTCTATTGATATTTATAGGTTTATTAGATGAGCAATCCTTTACATGCCAACTATTAAAGTTTATCGCCATTATTACACAACTTAGTAGATATAAGCCGGGGTGAATGTTTATTATAGTAGTACATAAAATGCGATTTTTTTTTTTTTTTTTTTTTTTTTTTTTTTTTCGAAGCTTGTCTATTTTACAAAATAGACTTGTTTACCACCAACATTAGGTACCCTGAAGATCCAACTCTCCGAATTAATAATCTGTGAGGCCAACTTGCTCCTCATTGAACCACGAGGCACCGATAAAACAGACAATATCATTAGACTTTATTAAGGACTGGACAATAACGTTTAATCATGTTATTTCCCAGTTGTTATACGTTATTTTCTTCATGTGTGTATTGATTATACATTGTGTTAAAGGTATTAGACTTCAACCGTTGTTATTTCACCATTTCTACAATGTTAAGTTTTTGAAAAATAATTTATTAAAATTCTCCTGTTATATAACCAAAAAATTTGGCATATCACAGCGAGATGTTTGTTGGAGCCGTATACTTATTTTTCTAATATGCAGAAAATTAATTGCCAGTTCAATTCGCACCTGAATTATTATTATTACTTTTTATTTTATATTATTTTTTTTAATCAACCATTTTTGAAAATCATTTTTAAATTATTATTATTTTTTTTTTTTTTTTTTTTTTTACACGTGCCTTTTCAAAATGATTAGCTAGAGTCTTTTACAAAATAGACTTTACCTCGAGCATTGGGCACACTGAAGAAGCAATCCTCCGAATTAATAATCTCTGAAGACAACTTGCTCGTTATTGAACCACGAGGCACCGATAAAACAGACAATATCATTAGACTTTATTAAGTACTGGACAATAACGTTTAATCATGTTATATTTCCGTTATTTTCTTCATTTATGTATTATTCATTGTGTTAAAGGTATTAGACTTCGACCGTTATTTTACCATTTCTACAATGTTAAGTTTTTGCTTTTTTTCTTTTTTTTTTTTTTTTTCAAAACTTATTAGAATTCTCATGTTATTTATATAACATGAGAATTGGGTTTATACCCCAAAAATTGGCATATCACCGCGAGATGTTTGTTGGAGCCGTATACTTATTATTCTAATATGCAGAATAAAATAATTGCCAGTTCAATTTGCACCTGATTTTTTTTTCTTTAAATCACTTTTTTTTTTTTTTTTTTTTTTTTTTTTTCAAATGACTTGAGTTTTCGACAAAATTTCATTAGTCTCCCCAAAAAATTCTTGTCTTGGCAAGTACCTCCAGACCAAAATTATATTTCCCTGTATACCATACTTATTTGCATATAAGACAATTTTCGTATAAATCCACCTGAATCGTTGTTACAATTAGCCCAACGGCTTAATTACATAGTTCTAACACTAAAGTCCATATGATAGTCGAGTTTAATTTCTGAAGATCAAATAAGCACTCCTTTTATTACCATTACTCTCACCGCCCTGTCGGTGGGGCGTTAGAATGCACCTCTGCAGAGGGGTAAGATTCCCCCCCCCCCCATGGGCCACACCTGTTGGCCGTGAGTGGCGACTCGTGATGCTTAAGGATAGAGCTCAGGTGGATGAGCAGTTCATGACTTGCAAAACTCCATTTTGGCCCTATATTGGTCTAGACGGGCGGTCGGAGAGGCCCCTTCCGACCAATCGGCTGGTCACGTCAAGCCCTAGCACCTATATGATTTTCCCAACCCTATAGCCCTTATGGCAAGCCCCAACCCCTTTTTATCATATGGGTGCTAGAAGGCGGTGACTGAGGGTCTACATGTCCTGGGAATGACGTTAAACTCTATCTGATGGTGAGGGTCCAGGTTTTGGGGAATGTGGAGCACCCCTTCATCACCATTGCTCCCTGGTCCACTCTGACCCGAAGTGGTAGTACCTGTTAGGGTCCCATCTATGGGTTAAATAGAAAAACATGAGTTTATAAACAAAATTGTATAATGCATTAAGAATTAATTTATTTCACAACATTGTCGGCATTAAATGACCCACCGAGGTTGATATGCCGTAAAACAAACCAAACCAAACAAACGATTACTCCAAGTTCAACACTGACCCGGAGTGGTAGTACTTGTCAGGGTACCGTTAGTGTCAAGTAGATATATTTGTTCGTATTCGATAGAATCAAGTGTAGAAAAATAATTTTAAAGTATAGAAAAATGTAAATATGAACGCAATTCCCTAACCTTTTATGCCTAAAATAACCCTAGGCTGGTTAACAATCGTTAAAATCGAACAAAACGGCTAGATTGATATAAAAATAAAATCCTAATAAAGTGTTCCCTTTTGACAATATTATATGGTAGGTTCAGACCTAACGAAAACTAGACTACCCCCCCCCTTGATTAGTAGGGGGTTTGATGGGAATCTGGAAGTGGGGTTTCCGCTATGACATTTTTGGATTGAAGTTTGTGCTGGACGGATGCATGTATAACACGGTTGAGCTAATTATGTCACTTTTGAGGTGTGAGCATTCTCCACCTTGTGTCAAATAAAACATTGTTAATTTCCAACAACCTGGTCTTGCATTTTCATTCAGTGTTCCGTATTTTATTTGTATGTAACCCCCCCCCCCCAAAAAAAAAAAAAAAAAAACATGACACTTATATAATAATAACAATAATTATATATAATGTACCCCCCACCCTAAAGAAAAATGGAACATCTGCAAAATATTTGATTTTTCTTGTGTCCCCACTCATGTCTCGTACAATCATTGAAAAACTCAATTATGTTAAGTTTAATTACTGCAGTCATCTTACTTTGCATTGTTCTTTTTTGAAAAACTCTAAACTGATCAATTATTTGATCCTTCCTCAGTTTTTCAGGCTCGGGTATATGGAACAAGATCCAAAATAAAATAAAGTTTCATCTTGCCCTCATGCATTAAGTAGGTATTTAGGTGACTTTAGTTGCTCTTTGCACCAAAAGGGTTAATGTAAAGTAAAAAATAATTATTTTCTTTAAAAGTGAATTTTTTGTTGTGATTTATAAGTGACTCTTTTGGATTGAAGTTCGTGCTGGACGGATGCATGTGCAACACGGTTGAGCTAATTAAGTCACTTATAGAGTAGAAGCATTCTCCATGTTTTGTTGTTGTTGACAATATATATATATATATATATATATATATATATATATATATATATATATTCAGTGAAATTAAGATGAATGTTTATAAGGAACGGCTGACAGGTCTCAGACCTAATATACTATCTGAAAAGACATTATTAGCTCTGTGGGGGATTAACGTTACCAAAATAAATGTAGGTTTATTTTCAACTGAATTTGATATTTTGTCACATAACACCGTAATTTGCAACAATCTAGTCAGTGCTCCGTAATTTCTGTATGTAAAACATTTTTAAACATAAAAAGTTTGAATAGTATGAAACTATGTATTTGAGAAATATCTCCATTCTATATAATTTGGATATCGGTTAGCTGCCCAGTACGACCAATTATGCAAGAACGAAATCCAACATCTGTTTCGGCTCTTTATGTAAATTCACTTAAACTGAGCGGCAATTGATAAGGCCCCAAATCCGCGGTCCCCATGGATTTCGTGGATGTGAAATTTATTGTATTATAAAATCATCAAAGAGGAGCAAATTGTGATAATTACAATTACAAGTTAATATTATTTCCGTTACTTATCATTCTGAACTTCCACCCATTTACAGAGGGGAGGGTCTGGCAAACTAATTTCACTAATGTGTTAGGTCGATTTTGACTCTGTGTTTTATTGTACTGACATTCTACGAGAATCTACTAATAACTAAAACCGTTTATTCAAAATATTTCAGTAACATATATAAACTTTAACATGGAGGCGCGTGGTCTAATGGTTACAGTCATAGGAAATGGACTCGTCGACCCGAGTTCAATTCCTGGACGAAGCTGTTTGAATTTCACATAGCGCTAATACCCTTGGGAAAGGTATGAATCCAATTCTCCCCCCCCCAGCTATGGGTATATAACAGGGCGGACTGGGCTCTTTAATCCTGGCTAGGTAACCAGTCTAGGAGAAGGAAAACTCTGAATTCAAACCTGTTAAACTCCGCTTAAGAAATTGACCTGGTGTCACATCCTGTTCGTGCGGAGGTGTTGGTAAATATATATGTAAACTTTAACATTTCTTAAAAGAAGATTAATAAAAAGTTACTTTTTAATTTCTTTCTTTATCTTCTTCTGAATGAAAAGAAATGGCAGTTATGTATCAAGATAATTTTAGGAATGTATACCGGATACACATGAATTGATTTACAGAACTTTGTTGAAAAGAAAAACACTATCTCCATTATAATCAGATGAATGTTAAAAATAACTAATTGGTAGCTTAGTTCGATACCGGCCCTCGCCAGCTCAGCGTATGAGTAGCACAGGGATATGTGTGGTAAAGTAAGGAGCTGACGGTAGGTGTGGCGCTCCACATCAGATGTAAAAACAATCTACTTGGTCTAGCGCTAGTGAAAATGGGAAAGGCTCACTCGCTGATTGGCTGATACCGACTTTAGCCCACCCCGACGACTTTACTTTACTTCTTACACTAGAAGTGGCTAAATAGAGGGTCGGAGTAAAATGAAAAAATAAAAAAGTTAGTCTGGCAGATCTATTATTGCTTAATTGCGAGTTGGATCCTCGCAGGATGCCCCCATTAAAATCTCTATGTAAAAAAAAAAAAAAGACCTTGTTTAGATCCAGCCTGGTGGGGCGTCAGAATTTTTGTTTAACTGAGACTGTACTACTTATCCTATTGAAAAAAAAATTAAAACCATCTAAAAACCAAAGACTGTTACACACTCCTCTAAAACCATCAAGCATTTTATGAATAATTATAATTAATTAAGTAAAGTCGTCGGGGCGGCCTAAAGTCAGCGAAGGAGTCTATCCCCTTTTCAATAGCGCTAGACCAAGGAGATTGTTTTAGCATCTGAGGTGGCGCGCCACACCTACCATCAGCTCCTTACTTTACCACACAGATCCCTGTGCAACTCATACGCAGAGTTGGCAGGGACCGGTATCGAACTAGGGACCTTGTGGTTTCTAGCCGAACGCTCTACCGACTGAGCTAACCAGACCCCTTGAATAATTATAGTACGTTCCAATAATTCATTAATATCCATGTGTCCATGAAAATTATTGTAGATCATAACTATTTGGTACAGCCTCTTTTCTTTTCTTTCAAATTTTATAAAAATTGTAAATTGTCCGTTTTAATTTTTCCCTAAGAACAATACTTTAGATATGAATGAGAAATTCTACGAATTTCGTAATCTTTAACCATGGAATAAATCTTGTTAAAAAAAGAGTAGATCTTCAAGAGAGAGGATTGTTTGTTTGTTTGTTAGTTTGTTTTGTTTTACGGCATATCAACCTCAGTGGGTCATTTAATGCCGATAAAGTTTTGAAATAAATCAATTCTTAATGGATAATACAATTTTTTATAAATACATTTTTTTTATTTAACCCATAGATGGGACCCTAACAGGTTCTACCACTCCGGGTCAGAGTGGACCAGGGAGCAATGGTGATGAAGGGGTGCTCCACATTCCCCAAACCTCCAAAACTGGAACCTCACCATCAGATAGAGTTTAACCTCATTCCCAGGACATGTAGACCCGCAGCCACCGCCTTCTAGCACCCATATGATAAAAAGGGGTTGGGACTTGCCATAAGGGCAGTAGGGTTGGGAAAATCATATAGTTGCTAGGGCTTGACGTGACCAGTCGATTGATTGGAGGGGGCCTCTCCGACCGCCCGTCTAGCCCAAGATAGGACCAAAGTGGAGTATTACATGTCATGAACTGCTCTATCCTTAAGCATCACGGGTCGCCACCCACGGCCAACAGGTGGCCCCATTGGGGAGTCTCACCCCTCTGCAGAGGTGCAGTCGGTACATTCTAATGCCCCAGCCGACAGGGCAGTCATTGGTGATTTAATTTTGTAAATGAAATAGTCATGCATCTTCCTCACCATTCAAAATTTGTAAATATGCGAATATTTTATTGTCTCATAAAACTGTTGATGTATTTTGATGATTCTAGTTTTAAACATTTCTAGAATAAAAGTGACGTTATAATAAAATAGATATCATTCAGTATGTGGCCAACATTCCTCTCACATTTAAAACTGTCATCACCTGCGTGGCACAAGTGAGGCAAGAAGTTTGCTTGTTTTGTTTTATGGCATATCAACCTCAGTGGGTCATTTAATGCCAACAAAGTTTTGAAATAAATTCATTCTAAATGGATACTCAATGTTTTAACTCATAGATAGGAACCTAACAGGTACTACCAATCCGGGTCAGAGTGGACCTGGGATCAATGGTGATGAAGGGGTGCGCCACATTCCCTAAACCTCTAGAACTGGAATCTCAGCATAAGATAGTTTAGCGTCATTCTCAGGACATGAAGACCCTCAGCCATCGCCTTCTAGCACCCATATGATAAAAAGAATTGGACCTTGCCACAAGGACAATTGGGTTGGGAAAATCATATTGATGTTAGGGCTTGACGTGACCTGCCGATCGATCGGAGGGTGACTCTCGGACTGCGCGTCTAAGAGGAGCGTTGCATGTCATGGACTGCTCATCCACCAGGATTCCGTACTTAAGCATCACAGGCCGCCATCCATAGCCGATAGGGGTCTTACCCCTCTGCGGCGGTGCAGTCGGTGTATTCTAAAGCCCCAGCCGACAGGGCGGGTGTCATGAAGTAATAATAGTTCCACGAAGCTCAAGCTTTCTCCTTTCTTTTTTTAAAAATAGAATCATGGCTCGGACCGGTGCAAACCGTGCATTTGCTGTTGAAATGTTTTATGTAAGACTGATGAATCTGTAATCAGAACATTATTTTTACCACAATACAGAAATACATTTTAAAAATTTTACTGAAATAGTACTTGTACTAAATATTTAACCTGGAATAAGTAAATATTGCTTTACTTTTAATAACTTAAAATAACTGTAAATTATTAGGTTTACTATTTCAGTTAAATTTTAAGTTGGGTTTGTTTTATTATGTTGGGCTGATTTTTTAATATTGTTGTTCTTTTCTCTAACTGCTTCTGCCTCCCAGGGAACAGAGTGTTTGGCTCTTTCTTTGGTCGGTAGGCACTCAGCTGCTACTTCTAGGTGGGCACTGACAAAATTTTACTTTGTGATGCGAATGATAATGCTCTGATGATAATTTCCACTTTGTGATGCAAATGATACTGCTCTGATATTTTTAAAGAAAGACAGATTATGTTAAATGAATGCTGGAAACTTTCCTATCATCCTTATTAAGTGTTTACCTTAAATAGTATCAAATTATCAATCATTCATGACTGTTTTGGTTCCTGTTTAATCAAAAGAAAAAGAAAAACGGATTTATTTTGTTTTTTTCTTAAACACGAACCAAATATTTTGGCTTGAAAGAAATGTTAACAATCAAGTTCATTACGACACAACTAGATTCAGATTTTTCTTCAGCGGCGCCGAAATGAAACGATTGTCTTTCTTGATATATATATATATATATATATATATATATATATGTGTAAGTATATATATATATGTAAGTATATATATATATATGTATATATATATATATATATATATATATATATATATATATATATATGTATATATATATATATATATATATATATATATGTATATATATATATATATATATATATTATATATATATATATATATATGTATATATATATATGTATATATGTAATATATGTATGTTATATATACATATATATACATATATATATGTATGTATATATATATATGCATATATATATAAGTATATATATGCATATATATAAGTATATATATATATATATATATATATATATATATATGTATATATATATGTAATATATATATATATATATATATATATATATAGAGAGAGAGAGAGAGATAGATAGATGGTTTTCTGAAAATAGTAAGATGTTATTGTCTTTGAAACAGCACAATTCGCAGCAACATTCCAATTTGCTTTTTCAATTGATAATTACTAAGGAAAGTGTTTGAATATTACTGATGAGGCAAAATAAGATTTCAAAGAGTTTCTTTGTTCTTTCTTTAGGAGGGTAATTTTCCAAGGTACAGTAAATATTTAAAGCATTTAAATGCGTCTTATTTATTTACTAAACAATTAGTTGTCACACAAGGCCTGAAATATAGGCCACTCAGTGTAGCATTATCAGCTACTGGTTGCGGGGCACGAATAGATAACAGATCGAAGATGGAGGGGACACTTTATTAGGATTTTATTTTTATATCAGTCTAGCTAGGTTTTGTATATGTAAGTTTTTAATTAAAATAAATTACGCAAATCAATTTTTAAAGATACCTTTCAAAGGTATTGATAGTTAAAGTCGCTTTCTGTCATCACAGACAAACTTGTTAGATATTACCCAGGCAGAACTTGATATAAATGTTACATAATCTATGCGGTGGCATAAGATTATTGTCAATCCCCTGTAATTCTGAGGGGATGACCCTTTTCATACTTATGTAAGGTAGTATAGAGATATGGTGGCGATCAGTGCAGTTGATGGCCCTGAAAGTGAATGACGGCGTTTGACCTCACTCTCACCTTGCCTTCCGGGGATAAATCGTGGGAACCGGAAGGCATAGAAGAACCTGTTTCGGTTTAAGAATAGTAAGGTGCTTTAATTTAGTTTTGCAGTGAACGTCAGACAGAGCAGTCGGCCAAGATGCTCTGTCCTAAACTGTAACTCTGCATACGCGCGCTATGTTATGTCTGGGTTGGGGATTTACCGAATAAAGTAACATTAAAAGAAAATCGAAGTCTTGTGTTTACTAAAAACTAACAATGACACAGGGCTTCTGATAAGGAGAAATCCCTAGCATGGAAAACCAGACCGAAGTCCCCACGACAACCCCAGACGCAAAATGTTAGAAGATAGAACCAAAGCCGACCAGAAGAATAGATGTCCAAGATATAGAAGCAAGTAAGAAGTAAAGAAGTAAGAAAAGGGTATACAACATTATATCGATTTGGTACCGTGAAAACCTCAGTATGTAACATAAATGGTAATCAATATAATGCATTGCGCGAATTTTACTCGTGGAGGAGGCTTACCTTCCTTGATAATCAGCCTCCTTAAACATTGTTGGGGATTATCTTCCCTTTGCCTGGAAGAGTTATCTTCCCGCTGTGTTGCTGTTTGTTCCCACTAGGGGACCTCTGGTATATAAGCGGCTGATTCAAATGCTTCCCCCACTCTTTCCTTACTGCCTCTGAACGAGCACATGGGGGTTAGACTTATGTCTACCCCCTTCCCGGTGGGGCTTGGCCCCCCTTACATTACTGTAAGTGTTTTATACAGCATGGACTATCCTTTAGTTCCATGTCTGTAACATTTATATTTCATGTACATTTGGGTATCTCGTTTATACCTAAATATTGTATCTTGTATTTACCATTCATGAATGTGTCCTTTTATCTCTACTCTTATATCTTATTTGTATCTTATGCATCTATGTACTTTATGTATCTTATCGTTACCATGTGCTGTTATATATATTAAATGTTTTGTCTCACAACGTGTCGGAGTTGTTGTTCAATTATTAACTTTGAATCTTACAACATGATCGAACACCAAATGCAGAGCAATGTGACAATATAAATCAAGTGTAAAAAATATATTTCAAACAAATATCCTCGGGGTGGCCCAAAGTCGGTATTAGCCAGACAGTGTAAAGGAGTCTATTCCCTTTTCACTATCGCTAGAGATGGAGATTGTTTTATTTTTAGTGTCTGAAGCGGAGCGCCACACCTACCACAGCTCCTCACTTTACCGCATAGATCTCTGTGCTACTCATACGCGGAGTTGGCGAATGCCGATATCGAACCAGAAACATTGAGGCTCTCAGCCGAACACTCGACCGACTGGTCTAAGCAGACCCTTTATAAACACATGTAAAACAATATAAAAGTTCAAGTCTTAGAATTTTACAATTTTGATTTTAGTTTGCTTTGGTTTGGTTTTGTTTTACGGCATATCAACCTCAGTGGGTCATTTAATGCCGATAAAGTTTTGAAATAAATCAATTCTTAATGGATAATACAATTTTTTATAAATACATTTTTCTATTTAACCCATAGATAGTACCCTAACAGGTAATACCACTCAGGGTCAGAGTGGACCTGTAAGCAATGGTTATGAAGGGGGGCTCCACATTCCCCAAACCTCCAGAACTGGAACCTCACCATCAGATAGAGTTTAACGTCATTCCCAGGACATGTAGACACTCAGTCACCGCCTTCTAGCACCCATATGATAAATAAGGGCAATAGGGTTGGGAAAATCATATAGGTGCTAGGGCTTGACGTGGCCAGCCGATTGGTAGGGCCAAAGTGGAGTATTGCATGTCATGAACTGCGCATCACGGGTCGCCACCCACGGCCAACAGGTTGCTCCATTGGGGGAGTCTTACCCCTCTGCAGAAGTGCAGTCGGCGCATTCTAACGCCCCACCGACTGGGCGGTTTGATTTTAAGATGAGCTAACATTCCACACTAAGATTACAAGTCACCACCCATGACCGACAAGTCACCACGTGGGGAATGGGGTTTAGCCCACTGCTGATGTGCAATCGGTGTATTTTACATCACCCAACCGACAGGGTGGGATCTAATTGATACTTTCAAAATGATTAATGAAATTTCAAATTATTGTTGACATATTTTTTATATTTCTTCTTGAACTGGAAATGTACTGCATTGGCAACTCTCAAAAACTAAAAAGTGCAATGACAGTGCAAGAGGAACAGAAAAGACCCCCACCTTATTTTGATGGTAAGTGGATTATAGAGGAGGAAATATTGATGAAAGGGGAACTATCGCTGACTTTTCCAGTCAAAAGGTCTTCGTCATATGATTCTGAGAACTGATTGCGAATCACTTCAATGGAAAGAAAGATTGGATTGCACTTTTTACAAAGGAGAATCTTTTTGATGTTAATTTTTTTATTCTATCGTTTCATTTTTACGTTATTTTTACGTATGATCTTTTTATTATTATCATTTTCCTTATTTGTCAGTTTTTTAAAAAAAATTTCATTTGGTGTGTTTCATTTCTACCTGATGAATTTCTGGTCTGTTTTTTAAAAAAAATTATTTTCAGATTTCTCGTTAGTATTTAATTCCTTTCTTTTTTTTGCTTTATTTTACTATTTCATTTCATTCACTGGTTCTTTCTTCACATCACTTTTCTTTCTTTCTTTCTTTCTTTCTTTCTTTCTTTAACCAATTGTATTGAACTTTGTTGTAAAGAAAGTAATATATTTTTGGAACAAATTGCAAAATCTGATCATAGACTTAAATAGTATAAAAATGTCATGTAAGAATCGGATGTTTTCAGAAATAATTTGAAGTAATTCACCGATACTGCTCCAAAATTACCTCTCAATTTCTTAACAAATTTTCATCTAGCATTATTTGGATTATTCGGACTATTGTACTCATCTTCATTGTTATCTGCTATTTCTAGAAATTTTTCAGATGAGGCTTGATAATTAGCATTATTTGGATTATTCGGACTATTGTGGTCATCTTCATTGTTATATGTACAACGTTTCGGACGATATGCCCTCCGGCCTTCTTCAAGTATTTCTTGTCGGACTTGGGAACCTTCATTTCGGACACGGGAACCTTCTATTCAAACTCGGGAACCTTCTTGTCGTAATCGGGAGCCATCACGGAACTTTGAATCTTACCCTTTTTTCAGTCCACGCTGGGTATCCTGTTCTCATTCCGCCCACCATAGCTGTGTTAATTATTATTCTATGTTACTGCTGCCCCTGATCAGGATTGAACCAGCAGATTTGAGGTAACTGTCACTTAGAACTATCTTAACCTTCCTCCTTTATCCATTAGGCCATGTCCAATTGGAATAATCCAAATAATGCTAATTATAAAGCCACATCTCACAATTTTCATCTGTCTATAGATATTGTATGTGTTTTTGCAAAGATCTTTTTCAAGTTTGAAGTGAGAAGATAGTAAACAAAGGGGTAATGACAAAGGGGTATTTAAATGTGTCCCACTTTCACACGATATGTCACAAGGCCGTTTTATGTGGGCACCACCCACAAGCCGAGACTCATGGGTGGTACGTAGAAAAATTGCGTCGAACCCGTCGGCATTCCCCCTAAAGGGGGCGCCTCAGGCGCTGGGCAATAAACCCAGTCCTGTCCCTTTAAATCGAGGGGGCATGTATTGCCTGGGGGGACAGCCCCCTGGGATCGACGCTATTAACCAACTCAACCTGTCCAGTGGCCGAAACACACTAGGTATATGTAGAGGTGGGGTAATGACAAAGGAGGTATAACTAACTAAAATGCGGCCCACCCTTGTCGCTCTTTTAACCCGGACTAACGTGCTTGTATACGAGCCTGATTGAGAAAGCCAAAACATCGATTTAGTATGCTTCGGACATAGAGTCTCCGTTTCTATCGCAAAATTCTTGTTCAGAGGTTAACAAACAGCGCACCGGATACGACCTGCGAAGGCATTTTATCAGGCCCGCTGACGGTAATTGAATTTGTTTGTAAAAACCTACTGAACGAGAGACGTTCTGATACCATTTAAATTTAAATATAATGTTAAGCTTACTAGATCTTTATGGACTTAACTACTGTAGGTAGGTTACAAAATTTCGTGAGTGTGAGCATTTCACTTGTTACTTACGCGATCTCGAATTTTCACTTGTTACAACTTCTTGAAAAACACAGGTAATTTTCAAAGAGCAACTGTGAAGCAATAAATAGGTCAAAAGTTATGAGACAAATATTTTTGGAAAGGGCAAACACTATGTATTTTATATATTTGAAATTTTGATAAAATTTTAATTGATCAGAATGTTTAATTTGAAGCGATCTCCTTTAAAAGAAATAACTGCGATTTAATAATGTGGCCCGCACTCGTTATTTTTTCAAATTATCCGGCCCACTGTGTAAAAAGTTTGGTGATCTCTGTTCTAGATTAAAAGAATTCTAAGACAGGAAAAAAAAAAGAATCTTTTGAGAATTTTCTGATTCTTTTGGCGATATCCTAATTCCCTATTGAGCTACCGCTTTTAATTCTTTCTGCTGTGATTTGACGACAGAAAAAATATCTTTCCTCCGTTTCTATACAACGTAAATGTTTTTTATTGTTATTTTTGTTGTTGTTATTCTTGAGGGAGAAAGATGCAGGAAGAATACGTTTCACCTTCCCAAAACGATTTCATCCCCATCGGATTTTGCACGTGTTCAGTTAATAACCGACTTGTGTTATTTCATTCCAATTTTTATTTTATTTTATTTTAAACATGGCTGCCAGACAAGTTGAATGGCAGGAGTACAGGTGTTATTTATTCTAATTTTGGTTCGATGTTTTCTTTTTTACCAAACCTTCGTCATTTCATAAGTTTTTCTTCAATCTTTCAATCCTGCCTTGTTTTATTTTCACTTTATGTACAAAAAACAACAAAAAACAAAATAACATTTTCCTTTTCTGTCTCTTGTGTTTTCTAGTACGTAGAACAACTGAGACCTTCTGCCAGAATTAATTAAAGTTAGCCTACATCCTCTTTTTTTCTTTTTCATTTTTTGGCGTTTGCTAGTTTGTTTTATTTTGGTTTATCTTGCGTCATATTAACCCCCTGTGGACAATTAAATTCCGAAATCTGATGTAAATGTTTGATTATAAATCTACCTATTTATATCTTCAATGTTCTATTGCATGGCGCGTATTGTAATGGTTATCGTCGAAGGAAATGGACACGGCGAGACGAGTTCAAATCCTGGACGTGGCTGTTTTACATAGCGCTTGGGGAAAGGTACAAATCTAACTCTTTTCTCTCCAAATATTGGTAAATAGGACAGAAAGGGCTCCTTAAATTTGGTATGGCAACCGTTCCTGCAGAAGTTAGCCTACATCTACTTTTTTCTTTTTTCATCTTTTGGCGTCTGCTAGTTTGTTTTATTTTGGTTTATCTTGCGTCATATTAACCCCCTGTGGACAATTAAATTCCGAAATCTGATGTAAATGTTTGATTATAAATCTAACTATTTATATCTTCAATGTTCTATTGCATGGCCCGTATTGTAATGGTTATCGTCGAAGGAAACGGACACGGCGAGACGAGTTCATATTCTGGACGTGGCTGTTTGCATTTCACATAGCGCTAATGCTCTTGGGAAAGGTACGAATCCAACTCTTTTCTCTCCAAATATTGGTAAATAGGACAGAAAGGGATCCTTAATTTTGATATGGCAACCGTTCCTACAGAAGGAAAACTCTGAATTCAAACCAAAGGGACTCTCTTCTGGTCAATCAAAATTACATTGAACGCTACTACTCAACCTTCTCCTACAAAATCATTTATTAAAAATGGCACTTTTTTTATTTGTATCTAATAATAATACTTTGTTTGTACGCAGTTATATAGTACCAAGTAGGGCCTATCACCTGTTATACTGTTGAACAAGATAGATTAGCAGACTATTATTAGTGAGTTCAATTTTCAATTGGTGCTTCATATTCTTTATTTTAATAGCACGTCGTGGGTTATTTAATGCCAAAGCCATCCTTGAGGTGGTACTGTTTAACCAATTGGTGGGGGGGGGCAAGAGGGATCTTTCCTTTCCCAAAGGTATTTGTCCAAAAGCGAACGTAATAACGTGACTGGAGTTCAAACTCGCTTATTACGTTGTTGAAGTTTGGCACGTTTGCCACTAAGCCATACTTCTGGTCTTATTACACAGCTAAGCTTAGATTAGTAAATGATTATGACTACACGTCTTCGTATATATTTACTAACCCCTCCGCACGAGCAGGATGCGACACAAGGTCAATTTCTTAAGCGGAGTTCAGCAGGTTTGAATTCAGAGTTTTCCTTCTCCTAGACCGGTTTCCTAACCAAGGTTAAAGAGCCCAGTCTGTCCTACTATTTACTCATAGCTGGGGGAGAGTAGGATTCATACCTTTCCCAAGGATATTAGCAGTAAATGAAATGCAATTACCACGTCCAGGATTGAACTCGGGGGCAACGAGTCCATTTCCCATGGCTTCTTACAAGTCTTCGTATATATAAAACTAACAGCGCTACCCGGCGTCGCCTGGGTAGAGGGGGTATTTTTTATAGTTCAGTTTTTAATTGTGAGTTGAATCTTCGTGGGATGCCCCATTTAAATCTCTATGTAAAAAATAGACCTGCATTGATCCAGCTACTCTGAAAAGAAATGTTAATGTCTACTATCTAAAGTATTAAATGAAAAAAAAACATCCATGCTGTTATCATTTAAATTTTATTTTTTAATTATCTTCACGAATATAAATAAAATCTCTATTATTTTTACTCAAAAACCAAGCTCTGGTGATATTTACTTGTTCGTTAATTGTTTTATTTTTAAAGTCTCCTCCGGACATACATATACACACAACTACCCTTTATATATGTATAGATAGATAGATTAATAATGTATACATAATCGTATGGTTTTAACTAAGTATTCTTATTTAATGATAATAATCATTTGTATGCAGTTATTTGGTTTAAAGCATTCCTATCCAATACCAATAATTTTCAAACATACATTTTAAAATCGTAGTTGATAACCTAACAGGCACTACCACTGATCTGGGTGGAGCTGTGAGTGATGATGATGAAGAGGAAAGGTTGACTTCATACACACCAGAGCTTTAGAACTCTTTGCCTACCAAATTTCCCCCATGGCTATTCCAAATTTTCTTGGTAATTTTAACCTGTAAGTTTTTGTACTTTGCTTGGGTGTGGTATGTGTAAGATCGCAGCAGTGGGAAAACCGCTGTGAGCAGTTTAATGTAGACAAAGAGTTAAGTGTCGTACCTAGGATACCCTTTGTTGCCAGGGAGTTCTTACCTCTCTGCAAATGATGTAGTCGGTATAAGTCCCCACCCCACCGGACATGGTGAGGCATCGACGAGTGTAATGACTAATAGGGCATTTTTATGGGCACTTTGTTGTTTAGTAAAGTAGGTTGGCAATGAGCTTGGTTCTCACATAGTGCCCCATATTCCTCCCTTCGTAAAGAAAGAAGCTCTGTAAACGACCAAGTACCATAGTGAGTTGTATTCTTAGTGGATTCTCACCTTTTGCAGACTTGTGTTTTGACTAAAATAAGCTTACATTTTTATTTACTAAAGTTTAATTCAAGGCTATCAGTATGTTTCACAAAACAAGAAAGGTAATAACCTGGTAATGTTGCTTGTTAA
>CM042152.1:92718440-92730940 GCA_023376005.1 Doryteuthis pealeii
AGGTTGATATGCCGTAAAAAAAAAGAAAAAAAAAGAATAGGTTACACTTGTCTTGCAAGTAGGAAAGGACGGTCAGCGTTGAAAATTGTAATGTGTATTTAATGTGATCAGTACTAATCTTATTATAATGGAGATTGTGTGTTTTTCTGTCTGTAACCGAAACTATATTACTACTCAAGTCACAATTCCCTTAGTTATTGACATCACATTCTCAATGATTTTATTTTTATTTAAACCTCAATTATTAATAAAATTGTTTTACATTATTAATACTGTTAACCATATCTACATACTAGCAACATGCAATTATATTTATATATACAACAAAATACCGGTTTACAGTGTGAATGGTAAGGCTAATTTGCATATTGATATTAAAAATATGATTTTAATAAATATGTGCTTAGTATTATTGATTTCTAACTGTTTGGTTTTATTTTAATGAATATAAGCAAAAATCTCTTCAATGAATCTCAAATGAAATCCATTAACAAGAAAAAATAACTGTCATTTTATTCTGTACTCCCATTTTTAACTAAATACTTAAATTAGAAAAAATAAAAATGAAAGACGAGAGTGATGGAAGAGTAAGTTTCAGTTGTTCTATTTTTCGATTATACCCTCTGTTTCAAATCTTTTTATATGCATTTTTATTTAGTTTCATTAGCCTTTCTAATTTAATACGATATTTTATTACATTAAAACTTAAATACTTGCACCCGGAGGGTGCATATATTTGCTAGTTATACTAATATTGGAATCTCTGTAGCGCAAATCTGCTTTAAAAATTAACATTCTAAATCCTCTTTGTTCCGCCCGGTCGGCTGGGGCTTTAGAATATTCCAACTTCACCTCTGTAGTAGGGTAAGACCCCCCTCCCAATTGGGCTGTGGACGAGCAGATTCCCAGCCCTCACGAACGAAACGAGTCCAGATATGTGTGGCCTGTGCGAGGGGAGGAGTGTGGAGAGTGACCACGGAAATTGAACTCGTCACCTCTTCGTTGCTGAAATGCTGGTGAAATTCCGCATGAGCAGTGTAGAGTAACCCGGATGTAAAATCTCGTCGTGAGGATTGACGCGTGCTGATGAATGTCGAACGTGCAATTCAGAGTGAGGAACCCGGATGAAACACAGCAATGGGATATTTAGGGACCTGCTCTCCCAGTTCGGGAAGAAAGTCTCCAGCAGCATTTTTGCTGTCGAAACGAATGGAAGAGAGGATATATTTGGATAGTGCTAGTGAGAAGACTAGAACTGCTGGGAGAGCAAAGCAATTACGACGACTACGACTGTCTGATAATCTACAGGTCCCTGGTTCAATCCCAGGTTTCGGCACCACTGATAACCTGAAGGAAGCAGTTGCTAAATGGGCTAACTGTTGGTGGTGGGTGGCGAATGGTAACAAATAAACATTCCTGGAAAATCAACGTTAAAAACTACTTGGTTTCGAACCATTATTCCTGAATCTGGTATAATACATAACTATTTCAACACCGAAGCGACCATATAAAATTGTTTTCACCTACACGATCTTCTTTTTTCTGTTTAGAATAAATTAAAATTTTCCTCTGCTACAAGATCTTTTCCGTCCCACGTTTCTTATCAGTGAGTAAACACAATTATCCGGCGACATGTTGAATAATTACCACAACCGTCCTTACATTGAAAAGATAAACAACAAAAGTAGATATCTTTTGCCTTTGCTTATGTACGGAGGGGTATACGACTAAGAAAAATTAAGTTGTAGTAAATAATTATATTTACATACTGAAGGTCATCAGTCTAAAAAAATCAATAAATCTGGAATTGAAGAGAAAAAAATACTTAAATCACGTTACATAGGCATCTGCACAGCCTGGTAATGAATTTGCTATACACTTTTACAACAATAGAAAAAGCATTAGATGAAGAAAAAATATGCCTGTAAAGTTGAATATTTTGACAGATACACGCCCCTAAACACGTGTCGCTATTTCATTGGTTAATGCTCTTTTTGTCATTTCCTTTTATTTTTGCTTTTTTGTTTCTTTATTTTGTTTTTTATTCTTCTCTATTCAATATTTTTTCTTCTTTTTTTTTTCTATTGCACCTTTTGTCCCCCCCTCCCCCAATGGGGCCTACCTTTTGGCCGTGGGTGGCAACCCGTGATTATTATGGACGAAATCCTGGGTGGTGAGCAGTCCATAAATGCAACACTCCTCTTAGACCATTACTTAGACTAGACGGTCGGTCGGAGAGGCCCCCTACGACCAATCGGCTGGGTATATAATGCCCTAGCATCTATATGATTGCCCCGACCCTATTGTCGTTATGGCATGCCCCAACCCTTTATATCACATAGGTGCTAGAAGGCGGTGGCTGAGGGTTTTCATGTCCTTGGAATAACGTTAAAATCTATCTGATGGTGAGGTTCCAGTTCTGGAGATCTGGGGAATTTGGAGCACCACTTCATCACCATTGCTCCTAGGTTCACTCTGGCCCGGAAAGAGTTTAACATCATTCTCAGGACATGAAGACCCTCATCCACCTCCTTCTAGCACATATAAGATAAAAAGGGTTGGGGATTGCCATAACGGAAATAGATTTGGGACAATCATATAGGTGCTAGGGCTTGATGTAACCAGCCGATTGATCAGAGGGGACCACTCCGACCGCCCGTCTATCCTAAGTAAGGCCTAAATGGAGTGTTGCATGTCATGGACTGCTCATCAACCAGGATTCCGTCCTTAAGCATCACTGGTCACCACCCACAGCCAACAGGTGGCCTCATTTGGCGGGGGGGGGGCTTACCTCTCTGCAGAGTTGCAGTCGGTGCATTTTAAAGCCCCAGCCGATGTTTCCTTTCTTGGTAAGGCCGAGAACGTTTGAAATTTATATTAATCTTCGTTTGATATGTTTACTTCAGAGCTACTGCAAATTAGTTCAATATGTACAAAGTATGATAATCTTGGTTCTGGAAATTATTTTTCAAACATTGATCTTTACTGTAGTCGAAACTGTTTTTCAAACATTGGTATTTACTAGGGATACCCAAAATGAAGCTAAACTGCGTTTTTGACAAAATGACAAAATATTTGGATGTTGTATCAGATTAAGCTAGATAATTATAAAGCATATCTATTTACCTATCACTCCACGCGAATAGGATGTGACACAAGGCCAATTTCATTAACAGAGTTTAACAGGTTTGAATTCAGAGTTTTCATTCCTGTAAACGGTTTGCCTAACCAAAGTTAAAGTGCACATTCCGCCATGCTACACATCCATGTGCAAATGAAATCAAACAACCTCTTTAGTTCCCTTTCATCATACGGTCAGTTTTAGACCCACTGGAGTGACAGGATGTAATCAATTTCTATGTACCTATATAATTTTCCCAACCCTATTGCCCTTACGGCAAGCCCCAATCCCTTTTTATCATATGGGTGCTAGAAGGCGGTAGCTGCGGGTCTACATATCCTGGGAATTACGTTAAATTCTATCTGATGGTGAGGTTCCAGTTCTGGAGGTTTGGGGAATGTGGAGCACCCCCTTCATCACCATTGCTCCCTGGTCCACTCTGACCCGGAGTAGTAGTACCTGTTAGGGTCCCATCTATGGGCTAAATAGAAAAATGTATTTATAAAAAGAAATTGTATTATCCATTAAGAATTGATTTATTTCAAAACTTTATCGGCATTAAATGACCCACTGAGGTTGATATGCCGTAAAATAAAACAAACCAAACCAAACCATCAATTTCTATTTTATCAGAAATTAGGTCATTTGCAATGGTATTCAGCAATATGAATCTAATTTCGGGGTTTATGATGAAATTTGTTTGGCCTTGAAAAATATTGCATCATTTGTCATTACATCATATTTTTATCACGCCTAGACACTATTGTCTCGACTGTAGATTAGTAGTCCTACGGCCATTGCCTGCGATAGATGTTTCTCCATGGTAACGTACGAAAATTGCAACGCAGCACAAACACACTGGCAAGTCCAACAGAGAGATCGGGGATATTATTATAGTAACGAAATTATTCATTTTGTTTCAATTAATTTGCACAAAGGTGTATTTACCTATAGCTGGAGGGAGAATAGTTAGATGTATGCCTTTACCAAGGGTATTATCGCTATGTAAAATGCAAATGGCCTCGTCCAGGATTTGAACTCGGGTCTGCGGATCCATTTAGCTAAAAAAATAAAGACACTCGATAAAGATGAAGAGAGGAGGAAAGAAAGAAAATAGAACAAAAATGTGGGAAATAGAAAGAAGATCAAGAACTAGAGTGTACAGAGAGAGAGAGAGAGAGAGAGAGAGAGAGAGAGAGAGAGAGAGAGAGACGGGCAAATACACAGACAGAGTGAGAGAGAGTGGAGAGAGAGAGTGAGAGAGAGACGGGCAAATAGACAGAGAGAGAGAGAGAGAGAGTGGAGAGAGAGAGAGTGAGAGAGAGACGGGCAAATAGACAGAGAGAGAGAGAGAGTGTGGAGAGAGAGAGAGAGAGGGAGAGTGGAGATAAAGTGAGAGTGAGAGAGAAAGAGTGAGAGAGAGACAGGCAAATAGACAGACAGAGTGAGAGAGAGAGAGGGGAGAGAGAGAAGGAGGGAAGAGTAAGTAGATGAAAAGGGGAGAAACCTTTCCTACGACGATACCCATTTCACAACGCGTCTCCACAAGACATATAGCATAGACGACAAGGAAGGAGATATTGCTAGTTATTCAAGTGTATTGTCCTTGATCCATACCAGTTGCTCACACCTTGTGCCAGACTTGCCAGAGATATGCATCAACAATACGTTGGAATTATTATTCAATTTTCATACGTTGCTGAAAATCTAAATGCCGGTCATGATGACGTCATGAAACCTGATCTAAAGTCACTTTCAATCTGCATCCAACGTGTAAATTGTAGTTCTACATGTCAGGCGCTTGTCAAATCGAATCAAGGAATTAAATTAAATATGAAAAAAACAAAACAAAACAAACAAAAAAAAAACAAACCTACGCACAATTTTCAATCCTGACTCTTCAATTTTCATTAAAAACTATTTTATATTAACTGTATTATTTAAAAACTTTTTTTTTCCTTTTCAAATATATTTTGAAATTTGCTCCAAAATTCCTTTGTCTGTTTGAATTAATAATTCTTATTTCATGTCAACTTTAATGTCTTACGCGACAGTTACAGATAGAATAGAATTACACGTCCTTTTTTTTTTCTTTTAAAAAAACATCTTTTATAGTTCGTTAGTTACTTAGAATGAATAGGAAATTCTAATCAAAATCTACCTTTATTATTAAATTGAAAATAAATAACACATTTTCTTGTGCTAGTCTTCTGGTTTCAAGTTTTATTTGCACTCAAATCGACAATCCTGAATTTCCGAATATTTGATATATTTTTCTTTCCGGCAAAAAAAAATTTCATATACGATATACAGAAGCTGCATTATCGGAATTGATAAAACTAGCAAATATATGCACCCCCCGTAGGGTTCAAGTATCTATGATTTAATGTAATAAGATATTATATTAAATTAGAAAGGCGGATGAAACTAAATGAGAAACCAGATAACAGGATTTGAAACAGAGGGAGGTATAATCGAAAAATAAAACAACTGAAACTTACTCTTCGGTCAATTCCGTCTTTCATAGTCAAATTTTCTTAATTTGACTATTTAGTTAAAATAGGAAGTAAAGAATATAATTAAACCTATTTCTTCTTGTTAATGGATTTCCTTTAAGATTTATCCCCGAGATTTGTGCTCATATTCATAAAATCAAAGAATTAGAAATCAATAATATTGAGCACATATTTGTTAAAATCAAATTTTTAATATTAATAATGAAATTAGCCTACCCGTTCACACTGTAAACCGCTATTTCGTTGTATATATAAATACAATTGCATGGTATTAGATTGTTGATATGATCAACAGTATTAATAATGTAAAACAACTTTATTAATAATTGAGGTTTGAATAAAATTCATGGAGAATGAGACGTTAATAACTAAGGGAATTGTGACATGAGTAGTAATATAGTTTCGGTTAAAGACAGACAAGCACTCAACCTCCATTATAATAATATATATATATATATATATATATATATAATATATATAATTCAATTCATTATTTAACACATATTCCATACTTGACCCATTCGCTCATTTTGAGGGGTTAACTCTTTTCGGTTTTCACCGATATCTTTCTTCTTTCCTTCTTTTTTCTTAACCCAAACAATAACAATGAAAACACATTTCATTCAAACATCAAACATTTTTAAGATTATTAATAACATTTCAATCTTTGCAATACAAATTATACCCATCCACCAAAACTTTCAAAATTTTTAACTCTCCCTAACGGCCTCTGCGTTCCTAACGATTTTAAAAATATTCTTTTTTCGAACATTTGAATTTCTATTCTTGTCTCCAACTCAAAAAATAAAATAACCACTCTGCTGAAGGTCGTCAAAATCTCTCTGTGTACGGAACATTTTATACATTTTTCCTATCATTATTATCATCATCATTTCAACTCCATCTGATTATTTTAATAATAATAACGTAAATCCGTATACATTTTGATAAACAGACCGAAACACATGTGTAAGTGATATCGATTAATAGTGATATCGATAAAATTCATTTTTATCCATCTACATTTCTTTTCTTTACTCATTTTTTCCTCATATTGTCGGATTCATTTTCCATTCACACACACACACACACACACACACACACTCATATATTATATATATATATATATATATTATATAATATATATATATATATACCGTCAACAGGCTAATACTCATCTCGTTTTGAATAAGAGAATTCGTCTAGTGTCAAACTTTGTTAATATGTCTTCTTTTAAAAAAAAAACTGTTACAATAAGATATACATAATCCGATGACCGACAAAAATGCGGCGGAAGTGGCTCACATTCGAAACTATTGTATAACTTTTTTCTTTTTTGCAACGTCAACGTTTTTGTTTTGAACTCATATGACTTTTGTCTCCACTCTTAACAACACGGAGTATAAACAAGCTCTGATGATGATTTTCATAAAATCGAAATATTGTTCAATATCAGCTATGTTATAAAATGTTTTCACTTTAACAGCATTTTGTGGTGTTTTCATATCCTTTTATATATACTCGTATATATATGTATATATATATATATATATATATATAATATGTGTATGCATGTATGTATAAAAGCAGCGGGGAATTATTTGATGCCAATTGCATAGAGAAATATGACCAGATAAATGTATATATATATCTATATCTATATATATATATTATATATATATATATATGATTGTGAGTGTGTGTGTGTGGGCTTATATATATATTTTTATATCTTAAAGAAAAATTTATTTTAAACATTTTTATTGTTAATTCAAATATGCAAATAAAATTATTTCTCTAGAGGAAATAATTCATATATATATATGTGTGTGTATATATATATGTATGTGTGTGTGTGCTTGAGTGTGTATACATATATGTGTGTGTGTGTCTATGTACATATATATGTGTGTGTGTATATTTATATTTGTGTTTGTGTATTTGTGTATATATATATGTGTGTGACTGTATATATATATGTATATATATATGTACACACACACACACACACATATATGATTTTCATAAATTGAAATATCGTTCAATATCAGCTATGTTATAAAATGTTGTCACTTTAACAGCATTTTGTGGTGTTTTCATATCTTTTTATATATACTCATATATATATATATATATATATATATATATATATATATATATATATATATATATATATGTGTGTGTGTATGTATGTATGTGTGTATAAAAGCAGCGGGGAATTATTTGATGCCAACCGCATAGAGAAATATGACCATCTAAAATGTATATATCTATATATGAGTATATATAAAAAGATATGAAAACACCATATATATATTTGTGTGTGTGTTTGTGTATATATATGTGTGTGTGACTGTATATATATATGTATATATATACACACATACACACACTCACACACTCTCACACACACACACACACACACACATATATATATATATATATATATATATATATATATATATATGTATATATATATAATCATGGTCGTAATGTCTAGGAAAACATGGTAGACAGTGCCCGGCCTGATTAAAAAAAATTCAGGTTTAATTATCATAGTACATTTTTTTTAAATGTCAATTCATTGTAGATGTGTAAGTTAATTCAATTTATAGTTCGGTTAATTGTATTTGCATTTGAGACGATACTAATTTTTCCATGCCATTCGACATCAAATAATTCTCTGGTGTTTCTCTGGGTACAACATTCTGCGCCGTGATGTCTATTTCTATGTGTCGCTGCTACAGGTTATATTTAATAACGGAAGATAATGCAGAATTTATAAGTCGTCTCGCGTTCGCTTTGTAGTGTAAACTGTAAAGCTACGATTAAGCTCTTGTATCAAAATATATTATCAAGAGATTCCTCGTACTTCCGACCTTGTGCCAGAATAAATCTTAACTTAGTCACTGCATAGTACGGTTTAATTCTGACGCATATAATAGACGAACCGTAAGCATTCTTCCTGCGTAATCTACAGCTATTGCCTTGTGTCAGACTATCATTGTCTTAATATTCATTAATATCAAATAAAACAAGATGTCTTGTTCTGGTGTAGTGGTTATTCTGCCAGCGTAAACTCTATGGTACTATACTCGGCGCATGCTACCAAATGTTGATACGTGTCACATACCCACATTGACATCGCTAATTGGTGTGTGTGAGAGTGAGAGTTCTTCGATAATAAATTTCTTCACAGAGAGAGAGAGAGAGAGAGAGAGAGAGAGAGAGAGAGAGAGAGAGAGAGAGAGAGAGAGAGAGTGTGTGTCTGTGTGTGTGGTGTGTGTGTGTATTTGTCGCATACCCCATTTGTATGGACTGGATCAAGGCCTCGTTTTAATGTGGGCCCACCCACAAGCCGAAGTTCATTGGTGGGAAAGAACAAAAATTGCGTCGATCCCTTCGGCATTCCCCCTCAAGGGAGCGCCTCAGGCGCTTGGCAATAAACCCAGCCTGCCCCCAAAGGGACAGGTATTGCCTGGGGGGATGGCCCTCTGGGATCGACGCTCATAATTGCACTTTAACCCGGTCCAGTGGACCCCCGGGTGGGGCAGAGAGAGAGAGAGAGAGGAGAGAGAGAGAGAGAGAGAGAGAGAGAGAGAGAGAGAGAGAGAGAGAGAGAGAGATTCGACTTACTTGGTGAGGAGATCTTATTTCTTTCTTGCTGTTCCTTCCACCATCTCCTCCGGCTGCCATCTTGTTGTCTAGTTGGGTTGACTTCTAACTTCTTAACCAAAGGAGTTGGGTTCTTCTAAGGGATGTTTCTTCTGACAACGGGCTGATTTGGTCATTGTAATTGAATTAACAAGACTTTTTTTGTTTAAAGATTTTATTATCGGGTGTCGCTTATCTACCAAATTCTTATTTTTGAACTCACGGGTGTCGCCCCCCCCCCGTTAAATAATGGTCCATTCCGTGTTTATTATAAAGGAAGGAAGGGAAGAAAAAGGACAGACTACACAGAATAAATATAATACAAGAAAGAAAGAAAGAAAGAAAGAAAGAAAGAGAGTAGGGGAAATATAGAGAGAGTGGGCGAGCGCGTGGAAGCGAAATGAAGGAAAGAATGATAAAATGTGTGAGAGAGATTTAAATCAATATTATTATACTTTTTACATATTGAACTATTTCGCAATAGCTCTAAACTAAATATATCAAACGTAATAAAATGAGGCTGGTCTTCCCGTCTTAACTCTTCGATTGGCTGGCTGAATATCATTATTCTCACCTCACTTTTCCTTTATCCCCCTTCACCACGTATATTCCTTGTCCAATCAAAACTACGCCACGCGTCCATGCTGACATCATCATTTAAAATTTTCCGTTACTACTCAACTACATATACATATGCCTTTTCTGTTACACTAATCACTCATGTTCAGATATCTAGAATCTTTCATTGTTGCAGTTGCTGCTGAACACAATTATGAGAGTAATTTCATAAAGAAATTTTACTTTTAACACATGCACAATGTTTTTCAATTAAAGATGAAGTAGTATAATTGGACCTATGTGTTATAAATTAATAGACACTGGAATTTACTCTTTTCTGTTCCCCAGAGAAGCAAAAAAGAATTAACTTGATAATAATAAAATAACTATAGACTATAAAGATGTGCCAAGTATTGCACTCTTGTTTTACAAAACAACATATTCCACTAGAGTGAAACATTTTCTGTCTTGATGTTTGTTTTGTTTTGTTTTACGGCATGTCAACCTCAGTGGGTCATTTAATGCCGATAAAGTTTTGAAATAAATCAATTCTTAATGGATACACGTTTTTTAAAGTAAATACATTTTTCTATTTAACCCATAGATGGGACCTAACAGGTACTACCACTCCGGGTCAGAGTGGAACAGGGAGCAATGGTGATGAAGGGGGTGCTCCACATTCCCCAAACCTCCAAAACTGGAACCTCACCATCAGATAGAATTTAACGTCATTCCCAGGACATGTAGACCCGCAGCCACCGCCTTCTAGCACCCATATGATAAAAAGGGATTGGGGCTTGCCATAAGGGCAATAGGGTTGCGAAAATCATATAGGTGCTAGGGCTTGATGTGACCAGCTGATTGATCGGAGGGGGCCTCTCCGACCGCCCGTCTAGCCCAAGATAGGGCCAAAGTTTTCTGTCTTGAGTAAACTTAGAAAAATAAATTCTTCAAGAGAAAGAAATTAGCTGAACGTATTATGCCAGGAGGTACTTGTGTAACGGTTATCATTGTAGGGAGTGGATTTTACTACCTGATTTCAGATCCTGAACAAAGTTGTTTGCATTTCACATAGTGCTCATAACTTTGGGAATGGTGGGAATCCAACTACTCAACCTTTTTCCCTAACTAATCACTCGAACTACCATCATAGTTCCACGTCATAAACATTGTGTCACACTCTTGCAGGTTCGATCTTTACCACGTACATTACATTTTTCCTATTCCCACTATTATACTGAATTCATCGTAATTTTTTAGTCATTTACAAAAGTTTATATATATATATAATATATATACCAAACTTGTTGGTAAGTCCTCGCGGTGAGAAAAAAAAAACAGCAAATAGTTTGATTGTAAAAATATACTACCAAACATCAACCGGGGAGAAAAATTTTTGGGGAAAAAAGAAAAGACCAAGATAATCGTACCAACAAAAAATAATCTATTAGTACAATATTTTGGCCAAAAGAAAAAACAATTTATATGCATATATATATATAAGATATATATATTCATACAAACAAGAGACTAAAGCTAATAAGTAAAAAGTGCTCAATACCTAAGTAGAGCAAATAATAAAGATAAATCTAACGAGTCAGACGAACCTACTAAAAGTTTCGCTTAATGCTCTTCAGGGCTAAGATCTGACTCAGATCTTAGCCCCGAAGAGCAGATTTATCTTTATATATATATATATATATATATATATATAATATATATATATACACGAGTGTAAGTCAAAAAGTAATGCCATTTTCTTTATTTCATGTGAAGTTTTTCTTGTAAAACTAAGGCCTACATTAAGACCCTACCGAGGCTTAGAGGAAGAATCCGACAAGACCCAACCTGCCAATCGACAATGTCCTCTTTCCTCATGACAATGCTCGGACACTCACAAGCATCAGGGCAAGGGAGAAAATTGCCTCATTCGAGTGGAAAACTTTACCGCATCCTTCATACTCACCCGGTTTAGCGCCTTCAGACTACCATCTCTTCGGCTCCAAGAGTTTGGGAGGTAAACGTCATTCCAGTGACGAGGGGGTGACATCTGGAGCGAAGAAGTGGCTCAAAGAACAGTCAAGAGAATTTTACCAAGCAGGGATACATGCTCTCACTTGAAGGCGGAACATTGCTATTGCAAGAAATAGTGAGTTAATTTTCATACAAAGAATTATAGATAGGTTAATTAATTCCTTATGGTATATTTATGTGTGTGTACCAGTAGTGTTTAAATGATTGATTTTACAGCTGTCTAGGGTTATTTTATGCCTAGAAATGAGAGAATTGGAGGCGCATGCTGTAATGGATACAATCGTAGGAAATGGACATTGCGAGATGAGTTCAAATCCTGGACGTGGTTTTTTACATTTTATATAGTGCTAATGCCCTTGGGAAAGGTATGAATCCAACTATTCTTACTCCAGATATGGTTCAATATTAGTGGGGTACGCGGCTCTTAAACTTTAGTATGGCAACTGGTCTGGAAGAAAAACTTTCAATTCAAACCAAAGGAGCTGGGCAATAAACCCTTTGTGGAGAAGTAGGGATGTAATCCACAGAGGACCAGCTTTATTTCATCTGTTCATAAAAATGAGTTTTAAGATGTTGAGTACCCATCAAGAATAAACAAGAATAAAACAATAGGTCTT
>CM042152.1:92735940-92768440 GCA_023376005.1 Doryteuthis pealeii
CGTACAGACACATACAGTCTGCAACACCACTGAAAGAACAATTGAATATACCAATTATAAATTAATGTATATAATGTTTGTTTCCTTTATCAATTTTGTCTTCTTTTGTTTTCTATGGAAACTTCATTTCTGTAGACTTATACATCTAAATTGTGGGAACCCATACTTCGGATCTTCTTCAACTCCACAATTAAACACTCACGGTCCCTACAATATATACATAAAACAGTAATACGGAAAAAAGTGGGGTATTTTCTCATTCAAACGAATGACCTTACTTTCGATTTTAGATATTTTTTATTATTATTGCTATGGTATCATTTACCATTCTTAGAGTTAAGTCTTATTTAATTCTAAGATTGTAAACTAATTAAGGAGAATCCATTTAAATATACAATTATACTTTTACTTACAAGATTAATTCGTTTCATCGAATAATAAATCAATTTTTCCTATTGATATATATTGAAATGTCATTAATCAGTTCCAGCTAACCTCACAAAAAAACAAGACAAAAACAAAAACAAAACACCCTAATTTTTTATCCGTCTTTTTAATAAGGAAAATAGCAATGTATTGTATAAAAACACAGAAAGAAATATGTTTATTTTCACACTTTTTTTTTACAAAACACACAACAAATAATTAATGTGTGGAGGATGATCACTAATTAGTACTGAGCCTATTCTAGTAGTGGCCACCTCTGCTATTTCATTAGTCTTCAGGTTTAAATAGGTTTAAGATATTTTAACAGATATAAGTAATTCTTTAAAGAAGAACAAATGTTATTAATTTTAAATATACAGTAGAGACTGGGTCTCTTTTTGTTGGTATTTGATTACTTCTTTATTTTTTAAACCAACCAATAGTAATTCCTCCATTAAAGTGAGATGAGTCTCTTTCGAGCAGTTGTTGATTTCGTCTTCTTCTATGGGATGATGGTCGGCATTCTGAACGTATGTGTCGGAATTTTTTCCGTTGTACGAGACGAATATTTCTGCTAATTAATTTTAATTAAAAAAAGACAGAAGAGAGGAGCTGAAACTATCAATCAATGAAAATTCGAAAACTTGCGGGAAAGAATCAAAATCCATAGTAACCATTAATAAATCATTTCAAATCATTTAATAATGATTGGCCAACAAGAATAATGTCTTGGCTAGTATTTGCGATTCTGCAGTAAGGGTTATGCCCCTTAGACCATCTCTGTTATTTTCGTGAATGGGGTACATTTTTGCCTTTCACCGGTCACTTCCAGGTTGTGATTCAGCGGTAAATTCAAGGCTTTATCCACACTGGTTCTGTATAGTCGGACGCGTTCGATTCCCTTTCTGTGTTCTTCCTTAAAGAGAACAGTTTTTTTTACACTTTCTGGTGAAATAAATTAAGAGACTACCTTACCCACGGTGTTTGTTATTCTATGCCAGAAGGAGTTAGACTACGTGAGACGAAAAGTCGTTCATACACTTCGGAAAAGATATAAGCGGCGTAGTAGGAGCCGCGATAAATAATGCCAACTTCTATGCTACCTTTCCTAAAAAAAACGTTATGGTATTTACCTGAACAGTTGTTACATAAGATCAATTTAAATTATATTTACTACTTTTTAAAGGTTAATATTACCAAGTTTATCTATATATTAATACTTCATTGGTGCTGATAACTTTTTGATTTAATGCATCCTGGGACGCACACATTTGCTAAATAAAGGATTGTTTATGACCTTGAAATACAATAAATATATGGACAAGTAACCGTGAAGGAAATGCTCAACAAAAGCTCTTCAAAAGAACTGAAACACAGAATATTAAAGTCAACAACATAACGTGATCCTGCTCAACAATGACTATATCAATTTTAACGAAAGACTAGAACAAAAACATTGTGGAAATAATAAGTTTGTTTTGTTTTGTTTTGTTTTACGGCATATCAACCTCAGTGGGTCATTTAATGCCGATAAAGTTTTGAAATAAATCAATTCTTAATGGATAATACAATTTTTTTATAGATACATTTTTCTATTTAACCCATAGATGGGACCCTAACAGGTACTACCACTCCGGGTCAGAGTGGACCAGGGAGCAATGGTGATGAAGGGGTGCTCCACATTCCCCAAATCCCCAAAACTGGAACGTCACCATCAGATAGAGTTAACGTCATTCCCAGGACATGTAGACCCGTAGCCACCGCCTTCTAGCACCCATATGATAAAAAGGGGATTGGGGCTTGCCATGAGGGCAATAGGGTTGGGAAAATCATATAGTTGCTAGGGCTTGACATGACCAGCCGATTGATCGGAGGGGCCCTCTCCGACCGACCGTCTAGCCTAAGATAGGGCCAAAGTGGAGTATTGCATGTCATGAACTGCTCATCCACCTGGGCTCCATCCTTAAGCATCACGGGTTGCCACCCACGGCCAACAGGTGGCCCCATTGGGGGAGTCTTACTCCTCTGCAGAGGTGCAGTCGGTGCATTCTAACGCCCCAGCCGACAGGGCGGGGAAATAATAAAGAAAATCATATCCAAAGAGATGGAAGTATTGCGGGGTCCCTGTTCACATAGTAAACATTAAAAAATGCCTGTACAAGATGTATAGAGGCCCTGGGTTGCCTAAGCGACATCCCGTCATCTCTGCCTCGCTGGCGTGAGGGCTGAAGGAATGGTAAACCAATATAGTAGTTGCCAGATAGTGTTTTATACCGGTCGGGTGCCCTCTACTAATTCACCATACAGTATATCTTTGGGGATGTCGCCTTTGTCCATCCTTCTGACAGCATGAAAACCCTATCTCCGCCAACCGTCCGTATCGGTCATCGACTATGTCAGTTCCTCTGCACAGCATCCATAATCCATACAGAGCTGATTGAGGTAAGTTTTTGCTAGTTGGCCAACACTTGTGTGTCCATGTGTAGGTGTCCGCAAGAGAACGTAACTTATGAGTTCGTCTTTTTTTGTGGGGTGCTGCTTCCATATTTTCTTTAAGCCAGCACGTAGCGGTCTTGTGTAGTTCCCATAAACACATAGAGATGTGTTGCATACCTTCTCATTACTTACTTCTTTTCTTTTCTTCTTCTGACATCTTAAGTTCTTCTAGGTCTCTTCTATCGTCTGGTCTTCTCTTGGGGACTTCGGCTCTGGTCTTCTATTGGGGATTTCTCTTTATCAGAAGCCCTGTGTCATTGTTAGTTTTTAGAGGTAATAACACAAGACTCCGATTTGCTTTGATCTTACTTTATTTTTAAATCCCCAACCAGACATCTGCGCAGATTAAGACGGGCGCGCGTGTAACGCGACTTACCCTTCCGTCGAGCTCGGCTGCTAATCTCTAACTAACTGAAACTTACTTATTATCTAAACCGGGAGAGAGGGTCCTCTCTACTGGTTCTCACGGTTAGGTATAGGGTTAGGACTGAGGTCAAGCTTGTCACTCAATCTTCAAGGTCGTCAGCTGCACTTAAAACGCCATCTTGTTTCTACACTAATGTACATAAATATTAGGAATCTAATAATTATGTAACATATGTTATAAAAATATCTTAAGGATGCTGGTAATCAATGCAAGTGTCATTGCTAGACGTGACCAGAATCAGTCTGTGAATTGCTAATATGGGCAAATAACATTGCCAGGATTTTTAACAGACAGAAGGATCGTTGCAAAGCAGAAGAAAAATGAGCACTTAATGGAGACATCTTGACACATAAAATGAAAAGAAATGAAAGAAATGCATTAATGATCGAAAAGAAATGAATAAAAAAGAAATCCCCAAGCGACATTTACTATACGAAAAAATAAATAAAATCTTATCCTTAAAGATTAGTGGCCATTTTCTTTTTTCTTTTTTATTTGCCTAACTTTGCTTATATGTTTAGCTTTCTGCTTGGTGGCCATTTTTTCTAAAAAAAAGGCGCGAAAATATAATCTGCTAATGGAATTTCCATGGAATATTTTTGGGTGAAAAGAAAGGTTTACCAAAAGTTGTTCTGTATGTATTTTTGCACTTAATATCATGCTTCTTTTTTTACCCTTTTTTTTATCCCTGCACTACTGGGGTTATATTGGCCATACGTGTTCCTGTATAGGTCGAATGTGATAAAACAAAGTTTGTTATCGTCTGAGTAATGGTTAAGGGCAGTTGTTAAATACAACTCGGTTTCATGCTGACACACCTGGGAGAAAGAAAGCAATATAGAATGATCCAAAAAGAAACTAGTTGTATCTATTTAGTATGGGATATTATATACCTCCTATACTCGTCTATATATATGAATACATATCATATCGAGTTATATATATATACCTATCTATCTATCTATGATGAAAATAATGTATATACATATATCTTATTATAATGGAGATTGTGGGTTTTTATGTCTGTAACCGAAACTATATTACTATTCAAGTCACAATTCCCTTTGTTATTTACATCACATTCTCAATGATTTTATTTTTTATTTAAACCTCAATTATTAGTAAAATTGTTTTTCATCATTAAGACTGTTAACAATATCTACATACTAATAACATGCAATTATATTTATATATTCAACGAAATAGCGGTTTACAGTGTGAATGGGAAGGCTAATTTGCATATTGATCTTAAAAAATTTGATTTTAATAAATATATGCTTAGTATTATTGATTTCTAATTGTTTGGTTTTATCTTAATAAATATGAGCAAAAATCTCGGGGATAAATCTTAACAGAAATCTATTAACATAAAGAAATAACTGTAATTTTATTCTTTACTTCCTATTTTAACTAAATAGTTAAATTAGGGAAATTTACCACTGAAAGACGGGAGTAAGGGAAAATGGTAGAACAGTTAGTTTCAAAGTTGTTCTATTTTCCGATTATACCCCCTCTGTTCCAAATCTTTTTATCTGCATTCTTATTCAGTTTCATTAGCCTTTCTAATTGAATATAATATTTTATTATATTAAAACTTAAATACTCGCACCCGGAGGGTGTGTATATTTGCTAGTATATATAATATAATAAGATAAATATATAAAGGTTTTACATATCTATTAATTAGGTGACAAAGAAAACATCTTCACCTGATGATTGCATCGCATGAAACCAATATGGTCGTGAATGTTCCTTTGTCACCTAATAAATAGATATGTAAAACCTTTATATATTTATCTTATTATATTATATAACAGCTCTATTTTATATTGAGCACTCTACCAATAATACTGCCTTTGGCACTCCGTTCCAGCAAAAGCTGAAACAGTGACCATCTCACACACACTATATATATATATATATATATATATATATATATATATATATATATATAGAGAGAGAGAGAGAGAGAAATGGAAGTGAATCCGACGGCATGTAGTATAGTGAGAAGATCTACTCAACAGATCGAAACACTGCAGCGTCGGCCGATAAACTTACCACATTTTTATTCAAACCTGTATTTTTTTCAAATTTCTCACTATACTACACACACACACACACACATACATATATATATATGTGTTTGTGTGTATGTATATATATATATATATATATATATATATATGTGTGTGTGTGTGTGTGTGTGTGTGTGTGTGTGTGTGTAAAATGCAAATGGAAGTGAATCCGACGGCATGTTGAAAAGAGAAATAAAGGAAAGAAAGTATTGAATGGATAAAATAGAATATTTTAATTAATTTACACGAAACAAGTGTAAGTTAAATTAGTTAAGATATCCTATTTTATCGATTTAATACTTTCTTTCCTATATATATATATATATATATATATATATATATATATATATATGTATATATATTTACATATTATACTATATATATATATATATATATATATATATAACTAAAAATGTGCTATATATTTATATTATAAGTAAATACTATATATCTATACGCATAACATATATCATTAAATCAATATCTATACTATATATATCTATATCTATGTATGTATATATATGTATATAGACATATATATGTAAATTATATATATATATATATATATATATATATATATATATATATATATATCGAGTTTTCAAGGCTAAATTTTTTAACTATACAACAAAATAAGGTTAAAAGATATGCTATTTTTGTATTTGCAAAAATAAAAAATTATTTGTCATATCTTTGATGTGGCTGTGTCTGCGGACCACAGATAAAGATAAAGAAAAAATAAGGTAACAATGGTGTTGTTTGTTAACCTGTGATTTATTCTTAATATTTCGAGATAAAATCTCTTAAGAAGAAGAACACTGGAACAGATGTTGTTGTCGTCTTGTTATGGCATTTCTAGTTAACTGAATTTTTTTTGAAAATGTTACAGATGTTATTTTTTTTATAACTGTATTCTCGTGTTGCATGTTTACGTGAATGCGTTTTTTTGTTTGTACGTGTGCGTATGTTGTCATGCGCGTGTGTATGAAAATGCGTGTAGACTGTGACGTTATAACTGTATCCACGCGCGTGTGTACGTATGAATGACCGTATCCACGTGTGTATGTGCGTATGAAAGAGCGTATTTGTGTTTGGTGGCCATGTTGATGTATAATATTTCGTGTTGGATGTAATATAAATTATTATTATTATTATTATTATTATTATTATTATTATTATTAAACCTTATTGTTACCTTATTATTTTTTCTTTACACCTGCATTGTGATAGCCTACAAAATCTACCTCCAAACCAATATATACACAATGCTTCAAGCAAATTATAAAACCCTGTAATAATTTTTATAGTTTCAGGTAATTCTATTTAGTAATACCAAAACAGGTAAAACTTGTTAGACCCTACCAAGTACTACTACTCCACACACAAATTAATGGGTATTCGAGTGAGGGTAGCGCCAGGTGCCATCAAGTCTACTACTTAATAGTGCAGTCTCTGAGTACCGTGTTTCAAGTTGTTTTGTGAAACACAACCAGGGGTTTTAATAAGTGGAGCAGTACGTTCTCCTTTACAACGGCTAAGGCAGATAAGATAGTTCTCTTAGGTCGTTTCTTTCTTTAGTCAAGTACTGTGGCATACCCGCGACAAGAGGTTTATTATTTTTTCAAGATACCTTGTCACCTCTTTCGTTTCCTCATCTTTGCGAGAGAAACAACAATGTATATATTTACCAACCCCTCCGCACGAGCAGGATGCGACACAAGGTCAATTTCTTAAGCGGAGTTCAGCAGGTTTAAATTCAGAGTTTTCCTTCTCCTAGACCGGTTGCCTAACCATGGTTAAAGAGCCCAGTCTGCCCTACTCCGAGTAGGATTCATATCTTTTCCAAGGATATTAGCGTCAAGTGAAATGCAATTACCACGTCCAGGATTTGAACTCGGGGCGACGAGTCCATTTCCTATGACTTTAACCATTACACCACGCGCTTCCTGAAAGAAACAACAATGTAACATAGTTATTTAAAAAGCATAGCTTAGGTGTGGCACATGGCCAGTATTATGGGGCACCCAGTGTGAATCAATCTAGCTTGCTAACCATTACACCACAGGAGGTGCTCATATGTGCAATGATAGATATTTACTAGGATAGATATTTACTAAACTTAGCTTAGATGTGGCTGGAGTATGGGGCACACAGTGAGAATTGAACTCACTAACAATGGTCTTGTAATTTAGCTTGCTAACCATTGCACCACATGAGGTACCCATATCAAGTAATACTACCCATTTACAAAACTTAGATTCGATGTAGCACAAGGCCAAAAATATGGAGCACCTAGTTAGAATCAAACTCACTACAATAGCCTTGTAATCTAGCTTGCAATGGAATTCGAATATTTCACAATAGCGTTAGTGTGAAGGCTCGGGAAGATTCAGATTGCTTTTGTTTTGTTTTGTTTTACGGCATATCAACCTCGGTGGATCATTTAATGCCGACACAGTTGTGAAATAAATTCATTCTTAATGCATAATACAATTTTGTTTATAAACTCATCTTTTTCTATTTAACCCATAGATGGGACCCTAACAGGTACTACCACTCCGGGTCAGAGTGGACCAGGGAGCAATGGTGATGAAGGGGTGCTCCACATTCCACAAACCTCCAAAACTGGAACCTCACCATCAGAGAGAGTTTAACGTCATTCTCAGGACATGTAGACCCGCAGCCACCGCCTTCTAGCACCCATATGATAAAATGGGGTTGGGGCTTGCCATAAGGGCAATAGGGTTGGGAAAATCATATAGGTGCTAGGGCTTGACGTGACCAGCTGATTGATCGGAGGGGGCCTCTCCGACCGCCCGTCTAGCCCAAGATAGGGCCAAAGTGGAGTATTGCATGTCATGAACTGCTCATCCACCTGAGCTCTATCCTTAAGCATCACGGGTCGCCACATACGGCTAACAGGTGGCCCCATTGGGGGGGAGTCCTACCCCTCTGCGAGGTGCAGTCGGTGCATTCTAACGCCCCAGTTGACAGGGTGGGGAATATTCAGGTTTTTAGTTCTCTTCTCTGGGGCTAATGCACACTAATTTATGTCACCCCTCCTGGTAATATCAAATAGCGTCTAAATCACAAAATCTTTCTTCATCTTTACGTATTTGAATACCTTTTGATATTTGACGCCTTCTGAAGAAGTAGAAGGAAAGGAAAAACCCAATAAATCATTTTGGTAATTGCTTCTGAAAAAGAGAGAACGTTGTAAGCTAAATGCCACGCGGGACACGTTACTATTCCTTACTGCATACCACATGACAAATTATATATATATATATATATATATATATATATATATATATATATGTGTGTGTGTGTGTGTGTATATATATATACAGGGTCTGGCAAAATGATCTGACACATTTGTAGGTTTAATAAAATGCAAATAAAGTAAAGAAACAAAAAAGTGTTATTATTTTTATAAAGTACATATAATTTTTATTTTTCATATAATGCCATTTCGTTTTGTTTCTTTATAATGCCATTGTTTTTCGTTTCTTTTTCAGTTGCTGCCATGAATTGAACTGGTGAGCATCGTGCTTTCATTGTGGAAACGTTTATCAACATAATTTTGTATGGGTGCATTTGAAGATCATTGTGAAGAATTCTTCGCAAACTTCTTTCGGAAAGTCTAAGAGCCTGGGCGCGTTTAAATGTGGAACGGAGTGGAGACTGTTGAACTGAAGTTCTTACCAATGCCACATTTTCTGGAGTTCTGGCGGTGCGAGGTCAGCCGGTTGATTTTCGTTTCAATGCAGAACCAGTAGCTCTGAAGTTGGTAACCCATAACAAGATCGTGTTTCGAGCTGGTACGGGATAATGTCTACCAAGATTGAAGTGCAAACGGAACGCTCGTTGTGTTGCAGTTACAGATTCGTTTGTTTTGATAAACGTTTCCACAATGAAAGCGCGATGCTCACCACTCACTGAACATCTTTCATCTTTTACTCATACAAATGTTCAATGTCCGGAAGAAGATTTTATTTAAAAACAAACGAAATACTTAATTATCGGCATAAAGCGTTTCCATCGTTCATGACATCCTGTGTTTGTTTTCTTTAAAAATTTCTCTCTCTCTCTCTCTCTCTCTCTCTCTCTATCTATATATATATATATATATATATATATATATATATATATATATGGGTGTTCGAGAGAAATTTGTCAGTTTCACAAGGAAAAAAGAAAGTGCTTGGTAACTACAAAATTTAATGGGTTTAAAGAAATTCCACGGGCACGGATATTACACTACTATCAACTACTTTCACTCAAAATAACCGCCATTAACGTCGATCATAGCCCAATCCTGCTCCGCAACCTGGATCAAGTTGATATTACAGTTTTCCTGGGAAGGGTCTCAAAAACTCCCTTAATTCTGTCAATTAACTGGCCATTTGTATTACTCGCAAGGCGATTGGTGTCTTTATCAACAGGACCACATACATAATAACCCATGGGGTTAAGATCTGGGGAGTTTGGAGGCCAAACATTGGGACTGGTATAGTCGTAAAAATTCACTGACAACCATTTTTGATTTTTCCCAGAGGTATGGCAGGGGCGAATCCGACCATTGGCTACCCATGTTATCCAGGGCTTGAGTACAGTTTTAGCAACTCCATGTTGGGGTCTCAGGGTTCTCCAATACCTTTTCCGGTAATTTATGAGGAAGTGCGTCCCGGTCTCCTGCCTCAGAAATTGCTACCCGGTGACTATTAAAATTACGTCCCCAGCTATGTCGGTGTTACTTGAAAGAAAACAACCAATTTAGGGCGTTAAATGTATTTTAGAGGGGGAGGGGCTTCTCTTTTTTGGCGTAATTCTTATTTATTTATCGTAATTTGTAATTCTTGTTCATTTATAGAAATTTGTCATAATTCTTGTTCATTTATTTTGTCGTAATTCTTGTTTATTTATCGTAATTTGTCGTAACTCTTGTTTAGATATGAATATGGATATATAGTTTGGAATAGACTGAGATAGATAAATAAACAAAATAATATAGATAGATATGAACAAATGGAGATAGATATTTTCTACAAGTAAATATATTTGTGGGGTGTCGCTTCTTTTTTGTCGTAATTCGTGTTTATTTAAACTATTCATTAAACAAGCATGAATAAAAGAAAATCTGAGACGACATAGATGGGGACGTTATTTTAATAGTTACCGGGTAGCAATTTCTGAGGCAGGAGACTGGGACGCACTTCCTCATTAAATTACCCTTTTTCCTGTAGATTGTCGAGGAATTCTGCTGTACGAACGCATTCAAGTTGTCTGTTATGCTGCTTACTTTTAGCCACAGCCTCGTAGTCTCCATTGCTATTCTCCAGTTCATACCTGATTGCTTTTTATTCGTGATTTTGATTCTAAAGTTAAAATCAACAGTGTATCACTGGCAAAATCTTGTAATCAATAAAACATATTGTTATATACCTCTTTACCGGCCCTATATATCTATATGTTATATACTTCTCTTACGTCTTACTCTGTCGTCTATTCTTCTGGCCGGATCTGGTATATCTTCTAAGGTCTCGTCTGGTCTTCTATTGAGGATTCCGGGTCTGGTCTCTGTTGGGGATCACTGCTTATCAAAAGCCCTGTGCTATTGTTAGTTTTTGGTAATAAGCACAAGACTTCGATTTACTTTTGATGTTACTTTATTCATAAACCCCCAGACCAGACAATGCGCGTGGATCCTTACATCTAGCTAGCTTCGCCTCTAAGTTCTAACTCTAACTGACTGAGTTGCTTACTCCTTAAACCGGAAGGGGGCTTTCTATCGCCTTCCAGTTCTCACGATCATCCCCAGACCGCAAGGTCAGATCTCTCTCTTTGAGTGAGTCAAACGCTGTACTCACTCTCAAGGCCATCAGCTGTACTGATGCATAAGATTTCTACACTATTGTCATAATCATTAGGTATCTAATGATTATGTAACAATATATGCTTGCTGCAATGAATAAGAAATGTCTGAAAAAATAAAATATTTATGAGTGGTATATGATATTATATGATATTATGGTTTCATGAGAATTAATGCACAGATTATATTGGTAAACAAATATTTGAACAAGCATAAAATATATATTTCTTGGCTATAAATGCTTGAACCATAAAGGACTTTAAGCACGACGATCCCTCTCCCCCCTCTCTCTCTCTCTTTCTTTCTCTCTCTCACTTCCTCCCCCTCTCTCTCACCCTCTCTCTATATATACATATATATATGTGGAAATGGACTCGTCGCCCCGAGTTCAAATCCTTGGTGTGCTAATTGCATTCACTTACCGCTAATACCCTTGAAAGGTATGAATCCTACTCTCACTGCAGCTATGGGTAAATAGTAGGGCAGTCTGGGCCTTTAACCCTTGGTTAGGGAACCGGTCTAGGAGAAGGAAAACTCTGAATTCAAACCTGTTGAACTCCGCTTAAGAAATTGACCTTGTGTCGCGTCCTGCTCGTGCAGAGGGGTTGGTATATAATAATATATATATATATATATATATATATAATATGTGTGTGTGTGTGTGTGTGTGTCTGTAGTAGATAATGTGGGTAGTATATTTCCAAACAGATATTCCTCGTTATCATTGATAGAGCGGTTTTATTTGAGTTAAGGTAGGTTAGACATGGAGTCAACACCTTGTTATTGACAGTTTCTCACCTATGCAATCTTCTTGGTCTGAAGATTTCATGCGAGAACTTCAGTACCAGGTGTTTGACGCTATACTAACTCATATATATATATATATATATATATATATATATATATAATATATATATATATTGGTTAGGAGGCTGTTTAGAAGCTATCACAATGCAGTTTGGATAAATAAAAATAATAATACGGTAACAATGGTGTTGTGTGTTGACCTGTATTTTTTATTATTTCTTGAATTTTCGAAGGTAATACCTTCTTTATCAAAGAATTGAACTGAAGCAGTCCAGCTATGGCATTTCTTCCAAATTAATTTTTTTTTTGAAAATGACGTTATTTTTTTAATACTGTATTCCCGTGTGAGCGTGAATGCGTTTATTTTTATTATTTTTTTTTTTTGTAGCGTGTGCGTATGTTGTAATGCGCGTGACATTGAAATGCGTGTTGGTTGTGACGTTAAGACTGTATCCTAGCGGGGGATTTTGTACCGTGGGTATGTGCGAATGAAAAAGTGTATTTGTGTTTTGTGACGTTTCCTGTTGAAACTGTTAAATTGATGTAAAATCCAACATTATTTAAAAAATAACGTCATTTTCAAAAAAAAATTAATTTGGGAAGAAATGCCATAGCTGTACTGCTTCAGTTCATTCTTTTGATAAAGAGGTATTACCTCGAAAATTCAAGAATAATAAATACAGGTCAACAACAACACCATTGTTACCGTATTATTATTTTTTATTTATTCCAAACTGCATTGTGATAGCCTTCTAAATCAGCCTCCTAACCAATACATACACAATGCTTCAAGCAAATTATGAAACTCTCTCTTATATATATATTATATATATATATATATATAATATTATTATTATTTATTATTATTATTATTATTATAAATATTATTATTATTTAAGTTGTGCATGACTTTCACGATAAAGTCATGCCACTTTCGAAAGATTATCATGATCGTATGTCGGATGAGTTACGTCACACAATTTAGAAAGAAAATTAACGGCTAAAAAACGCCAAATCCGTTCACTTCATTTAATTACTTTTTTTGCCCTCATATACAGCATTACATTTTTTTTCTCTCCAGACGTCTGAATACCTTAAAAGTGTGAATGTTCACTCGAAATATCGAATAGATCAAACCAGGAAGAGAACAACATTGAATAATCAAAATTCTGATTTTTGTTTCTGTTTTCTTGTTTCGTTCTTTTTCAATGCTTCAAAGAAAAAAAAAAAAAAAAAAACAACGTTCACAAGATACAAAGTTGATACATAACATATATATATATATATATATATATTATATAAAAGTAATTGGTAATTTGCTTGAGCATTGTTAAGCATGTTATAAAATAATAAAATTCGAAGCAATACAATGCGTAAAAAATAAATGACAAAAGATGTTTTAATATGTCTAACGATTTCAAAGCAAAGCTTTATCATCAAAGTGTATTTTCAAGAAATGACGTGCTTATGTTTTTTTTTATTTGTGTGGTTATAATTTCTCTTCTTATTTCTTTTCCTCTCCTTTTTTCCTCTCTTTCTTCTTCTCCTCCTTTATAAATGGGCGAATAACTGTAATTTCTTATTTCTCCTCTTTTTTATTCTTCTTTTTTTAAAAGTTTGTTGAGAACAGGCTGACGCGGATGTCAGCCTTGTAGATGTTGCAATATGTTGCGACCGTGTGATGTCAAATTTTTTTTGAAAACAAAAATGAACAAATAAATAAAACCGTTAATAGAATTTTTTTAATTTATATATATATTATATATATATTATATATAATATATATATATGTGTGTGTGTGTGTGTGTGTGTGTGTTGTGTGTGTGTGTTTCCGTGTGTGTGGTGGTGTGTGTTTTTCCGTGTTGTGTATTTTTTAAAATTTAATAGACAAGACGTGTAGATCCAAGTTCACCTGAATATCAGTTACATGAAACTCAGAGTCGTGAGTGATTTTAACATAATTTATTCTATTCATAAGTTGTAATATTGTGGTGTTTCTCCACAAGATTGTGCTTAGAGCACTATATCTTACTGATTTACACCGTTTTTAGCCTTATTTTTCACACAACACACCCGCGCACACCACACACACACACACACACACACACACACACACATATATATATATAATATATTATATATATTATAATAAAAATAAAGAAAATTGAAAAAACAAGTTTCCGAAAATGGGATGAATTTAATAATCGAGTTTAAAACATTTCGGTTACATTGAACCTTCATCAGGATGTCTCTTGGGGTGAAGAAAATGATGGATGTTTTTATATGTGACAGGAGAATGAAACATCTTTTTAGTTATGTAACTGTATTTGATCAGCGTTTTATTTTGTAAAGGCAAGTCGCGATCTACTCACGAAGGTTTGTTTCCCTATGTTCTCTAAAAATAATCAGTCCATTAATACTTTTTTCTGTCTTTTGCATTTTTTTCTGAGTGGCGTCACGCGTCATGACACCTTCGCGTGAGCAGATCGGGGACTTGCCTTTCAAAATAAAACGCTGATCAAATACAGTTACATAACTAAAAAGATTTTCATCTCCTGTCACATATAAAAACATCCATCATTTTCTTCACCCCAAGAGACATCCTGATGAAGGTTCAATGTAACCGAAATGTTTAAACATCGATTATTAATTCATTACAATTCTCGGAATACTTGTTTTTCAAAATTTTCTTTAATATTTCGGATTTAAATTTTCCATATTACATATATATATATTGTTTTGGTGAAATGAAAAAAATGTCACAAACGTTATATCTAAAACGCAATGTATAGTTGTAAATATGGGTGTGTATTTTATTCTTGAATATGAAAAGGTGTAATTTACTTTTAGGCGAGTAAATATGAATACAAAGAACTTTAGCGTACATTTGGATAAGTGGTACCAGGGAGCTCATCCGATGTAAGAAGGATATCTTTAGCTTCTTCAGGCTTCGGTATACTTGAGGCAAATATGCAACCTAAGATCTTTCAATAGCACCTCAATGTTCGTCTATCTAGGCACTAATAGTCACAATATCCATATATGCTGCGAGATTGAAGGAGGAAGGCAACAGAAAACTGAATGCATTTGAGAATGATTGCCTCAAGACTATGGAGGAAATTCTCGTATGAATCACTTAGATGACATAACGAGTGACCCTGGATTACCAAATAAAACATTGACATTATCAAGCCGAAAGATTCAAGTGCATTGGTCACTGCGGTACGCAAAGACAGCACCAGTTATGTCAACTATTCTTACGAGGAAGAATTTTACAAACAGAAGACCTAGAGGACGACAATCAAAGGGTAGAGTAAACTAATAAGAGAGGATGCAAACCCACCTCTGCTAAAAGTGGAAATACTTGTAAAAGAAAGGATATATGAAGGTCTTCTTGGGACAAATAAAAGTGAATGTCTTAAGGGAGTTAAAGTCAGATTATTGAATATATATATATATACATATATATATATATAATTGGGCGAACGAAAGTTCATTCGGGTCTCGAACCCGGCCAGAGGTAGTTGTTAAACGGTATAACCACACTGGTGAGAGTGATACTTCGAAACACATGTCTGTGGATTACTTTATTATATATGCTCCCAATTTGGTTGGCACTTTAATTAGAAGGGATTTAATTGTAGAATTCACCGTTATTTGGCGCACAGCTAAGCCTCGCTTGTTTACATAAGTTTGAGGCCTCTAGTGAATTCATTTCCGCTTAGAAATGTAGCCATGAAATATCTCCTATATTTGACAGCTGCTTATGGCCGTACGGTAAGAAGATTGGCGAACGAAGTTCATTCGGGTCTCGAACTCGGCCAGGGGTAGCTTGTTAAACGGTATAACCACATCTGATAAAGATGATACTCCGAAACACGTGTCTATGGATTACTTTTATTATATATATATATATATATATATATATTATATATATATATGTTGAACAACGCAGCCATTTGTTGTCTGCAAATTTTGTTCCTTGTCTTTTCAAGATGCCGGATTTGTTCTAATGATATCTGTGGCGAAATTGGCTGATATATTCCATAGGTAATTTCCAAAGTCTTTCCGCCCTATCGTGGACCATCTTCAGGGGTTGTTCATAAACCATACAAAAATGGGACTTGTTCTCATTCCGCTATATATAGTTGTGTTTATTATTCATTTTCTTCTAATTATTGTTGTTGTTGCTCTTATCATTAATGTTGTTATTATTGTTATTATTATTTTGTGTATTAATTATTGTTAATATTATTATGTATTATAGAAATGTTAATGTAATTATATGGCATTTTAGTACATTAGTACTAACGAAGTTTATTTTGTTTGAGTTTTGGATTTTTGTGTCTAATATGCAGTGCTTCTAAATCTTAAGTTTTTGTTTACATATTTGTGTTTCTAAAATGCCTTGTTCAAGTAAATATATGTACTAAAAGAAATACTGCTAATCTATATATATATAGATATTATATTAATATATTATTATTTTATATTTTTGCTTGAAGGCAATTACAATGCATGTCACCGTCATAAAATCTGATTCTCTATAGAAACTAACTTTGACACAGTGTAATCCCGGCAAAGGATCGCTCGGTGTGTAGAACATTCGCACAGACTGCTCTCGACTTTATTAGTCTGCATCATCAGTGTACTAAAGAATTTCCCTCCGACAGAAATCGAAAACCGGGACCTCAGCAGGCATAGCCAGAGACCATATCGTCGCGTCGGCCACGATACACATAGCGAACAATCCTCCTGCGAAATTAACCTTGTCAATGATACTTACACGCCTCTACCATAATAGGTAGGAACGTTGAGTGATAATCACAAAGCAGGCCTTATGCTCTTCGGCGAAGTGAATAGAGGTTTGAAAGTATTCCTGACCCATAAAATCTGCCCTGACTGTTTTTGAGCCAACTTTTCTTCACTACAGGATTACTCACCAGATTATAGGCGCTTCAGACTATTTATCACTTCGGACCCATGAAAGATGGTTTGAGAGGCAAATATTATTCCAATTTAAGAAGGAGAGGTAAATATCTAGTGAAAAGGTGGCTCAAAAGAAGATATACAGAATTTTAGGAAGGTTGAGGGATAAACGCACCCAAAACACACAACCCACCACACACATTTTATATATATATATATATATATATCTATATATATATATATATATATATATATATATATATAAATATATTAGTGTATTTTTTGGCAGCATTTTTTCTTTTAAACGATGTTTTGTTAAATCTACGGACAATTCTCTGCTCCGAGACGATGCCTTCTTTGTTTCGAATTCCTTTTTACTGTACGTGGCATCTTTTTGCATTATCGGGGTGGATTTGCTGTGCAAAGGTTCTTACGAGCGGCTTGTGTGCCATCTTCCAGTGTCGGGTAACTAGTGAAATGTTTCCATCTCTGTCCTCACTTTCGTAATTCACAGGCAGTCACCCAGCAGTAGAGATTGTAGTAGGCGGCGCTCCGACGGGTTTCGTTTAAGCAAACAGTAGCGCAGTAGGAATTGTCGCAGCGCTCCACAGTTTTAAGAAATGCTAACGGGAATGGTGGGAAGGGGGATTGGCGGGAAATTAAGAATGCATTTGAGCGACATCGCTGACTGGTTTTTCAACAGTTTATCTTGTTGTAAGGTGGGTTTGTCTTTATTGATACTATCAAGGCTTCGACGTATTCTAATCTTTTTTTTTCATTGACAGTTAAGTGTATTTTCAGTTAAAAATTTTCCGGTAGAATTCCGCAGGGCGGCCATGATTTAATTTTAATGTTGCACATTATGGAGCTGCATGTATCAGTGTAAGTGTCAGTGTTAAGGGCGTAGATATCTATATAATACTACACTATTTATTATACCTATATGACTATCTATACTACTCCGCACGATATATTCAAAAAGTTATCCACTCTCAATCTCACCTGCAGATGAATCAAGGACACATCCTAACATAAGATTTCTAGTTTCCTCGCTAAGACCATGATTCTGATTTTCCGCAGTCTGTTCTCAGAACTTTTTTTTTTCTTTTCTGAACAACCACTCGCTACCTATATATCACTATACCCTTATATATATATAATATCATTATTATTATAACGCATCTGTGTAGCTCCCGTGCTGTCCTAAGACATGAAGGGTGGCTGTTTAACTGGAGTATGAAGAATCTTTGCTTCTCATAAGTTACATTCTGGCACCGCAAAAAATACTATTTTCCTTTCCCATATTAATATATTTTCTGGGATCTTTCGTGCTCAACAAGATTCCAAGCTCAATAATCATCCTTGCTTCTCACTTACTTCATACTATATATACTATATATACGCCATACTATAAGTATATAATATTATATAATCATAAAGTTACAAAAAGTCATATGAATCTTTTGCCTCCGCCTTAACACACGGAAAGTACTCAAACAAGCTCTCGACAGAATGATATTTTTTACTAAAAATCGACAATATTGTTCAATATCACTATGAACTATGTTATAAAATGTTTCACTTTAACAGCATTTTGTAGGTGTTTTCATATCCTTTATCTATAACTCCATACCGTCGGATTCATTTCCTTTCTTTTCATACACTATAATATATTGTATATAGTCTATATATATATATATATATATATATATATGTGTGTGTGTGTGTTGTGTGTGGTGTGTGTGTGGTGTGTGCTGTGTTTGCCATACTGAAGGCAACGAGCCAGGCATGTTAAGATTGGAGAATGACAAACAAGATTAGATAAAAATGAACAGTTTTAAAAGCATTGTTGCAATGACGCGAAAATTTGGTTATTTTATTCTCTGGTCCTGGAAACTAGATAACACAAAAAAGGTTGTATATTACGTACAGCTACATACGAACTCTGTTGATATATCGTATCAGTTAAAGCTTATCTAGATTTTTATTTCTTTCCCATCCAATTTTGATCATCGTTATAGCCAAATCCCTCCCCTTCGTTCTACAAGGAAATCTCTGCTTCATCGAAAGATATTTCAAGGTTCGTTGAAACATCACGCGAGTGGGTTTGACGGGTTTGTCGTGGCACGGTCTGAGGGACTTCGGAGCGTTTTTATTAATTATCGAGGAATTTGAGTAAAAATTAAATCAGAATTAATAATAAACACCGATGTATATTGTGTTACATTTATAGAAAGCAAAATGTATGAGACTAACTGTAAGGTATTTAAAAATTAGTTCTTTTAAATTATTAATTTCTCTTTAATTTATTTTATTATAGTTTATGGTTCATTTATTATCTATTATTTTTTAATATTTTTATTTATATTTATTTATATTTGATTTTATTCTTATATTATATTTATTTATATTGTACTAGGCGAATATANGGGGTCTTCAGGGTTCTCCCAATACCTTTTCCGCTAATTTATGAGGAAGTGCGTCCCGGTCTCCTGCCTCAGAAATTGCTACCCGTGACTATTAAAATACGTCCCCAGCTATGTCGGTGTTACTTGAAAGAAAACAAACCAACTTAGGGCGTTAAATGTATTTTAGAGGGGAGGGCTTCTCTTTATTTGGCGTAATTCTTATTTATTTATCGTATTTGTAATTCTTGTTCATTTTATAGAAATTTGTCATAATTCTTGTTCATTTATAGAAATTTGTCGTAATTCTGTTTATTATCGTAATTGTCGTAACTCTTGTTTAGATATGAATATGGATATATAGTTTGGAATAGACTGAGATAGATAAATAAACAAAAAATATAGATAGATATGAACAAATGGAGTAGTATTTTCTACAAGTAAATATATTTGTGGGGTGTCGCTTCTTTTTTTGTCGTAATTCGTGTTTATTTTAAACTATTCATTAACAAGCATGAATAAAGAAAATCTGAGACGACATAGATGGGACGTTATTTTATAGTTACCGGTAGCAATTTCTGAGGCAGGAGACTGGGACGCACTTCCTCATAAATTACCCTTTTTCCTGTAGATTGTCGAGGAATTCTGCTGTACGAACGCATTCAAGTTGTCTGTTATGCTGCTTACTTTTAGCCACAGCCTCGTAGTCTCCATTGATTCTCCAGTTCATACCTGATTGCTTTTTATTCGTGATTTTGATTCTAAAGTTAAAATCAAACAGTGTATCACTGGCAAAATCTTGTAATCATAAAACATATTGTTATATACCTCTTTACCGGCCCTTATATATCTATATGTTATATACTTCTCTTACGTCTTACTCTGTCGTCTATTCTTCTGGCCGGATCTGGTATATCTTCTAGGTCTCGTCTGGTCTTCTATTGAGGATTCCGGGTCTGGTCTCTGTTGGGATCACTGCTTATCAAAAGCCCTGTGCTATTGTTAGTTTTTTGGTAATAAAGCACAAGACTTCGATTTACTTTGATGTTACTTTATTCATTAACCCCAGACCAGACAATGCGCGTGGATCCTTACATCTAGCTAGCTTCGCCTCTAAGTTCTAACTCTAACTGACTGAGTTGCTTACTCCTTAAACCGGAAGGGGCTTTCTATCGCCTTCCAGTTCTCACGATCATCCCAGACCGCAAGGTCAGAGTGAGGTCAAACGCTGTCACTCACTCTCAAGGCCATCAGCTGTACTGATCGCCATAAGGATTTCTACACTATTGTCATAATCATTAGGTATCTAATGATTATGTAACAATATATGCTTGCTGCAATGAATAAGAAATGTCTGAAAAAATAAAATATTTATGAGTGGTATATGATATTATATGATATTATTGGTTTCATGAGAATTAATGCACAGATTATATTGGTAAACAAATATTTGAACAAGCATAAAATATATATTTCTTGGCTATAAATGCTTGAACCATAAAGGACTTTAAGCACGACGATCCCTCTCCCCCCTCTCTCTCTCTCTTTCTTTCTCTCTCTCTCACTCTCCCTCCCCCCTCTTCTCACCCTCTCTCTATATATTACATATATATATATGTGGAATGGACTCGTCGCCCCGAGTTCAAATCCTTGGTGTGCTAATTGCATTTCACTTACCGCTAATACCCTTGGGAAAGGTATGAATCCTACTCTCACTGCAGCTAATGGGTAAATAGTAGGGCAGTCTGGCCCTTTAACCTTGTTAGGGAACCGGTCTAGGAGAAGGAAAACTCTGAATTCAAACCTGTTGAACTCCGCTTAAGAAATTGACCTTGTGTCGCGTCCTGCTCGTGCAGAGGGGTTGTATATATATAATATATATATATATTATATATATATGTGTGTGTGTGTGTGTGTGTGTCGTAGTAGATAATGTGGTAGTATATTTCCAAACAGATATTCCTCGTTTATCATTGATAGAGCGCGTTTTATTTGAGTTAAGGTAGGTTAGACATGGAGTCAACACCTTGTTATTGACAGTTTCTCACCTATGCAATCTTCTTGGTCTGAAGATTTCATAGCGAGAGAAACTTCAGTACCCAGGTGTTGACGCTATACTAACTCATATATTATATATATATATATATATATATAATATATATAATATATATTGGTTAGGAGGCTGATTTAGAAGGCTATCACAATGCAGTTTGGAATAAATAAAAAATAATAATACGGTAACAATGGTGTTGTGTGTTGACCTGTATTTTTTATTATTCTTGAATTTTCGAGGTAATACCTCTTTATCAAAGAATTGAACTGAAGCAGTCCAGCTATGGCATTTCTTCCCAAAAAATTTTTTTTTTGAAAATGACGTTATTTTTTAAATAACTGTATTCCCGCGATATGTGAGCGTGAATGCGTTTATTTTTATTATTTTTTTTTTTTGTACGTGTGCGTATGTTGTAATGCGCGTGACATTGAAAATGCGTGTTGGTTGTGACGTTAAAGACTGTATCCTAGCGGGGATTTTGTACGTGGGTATGTGCGAATGAAAAAGTGTATTTGTGTTTTGTGACGTTTCCTGTTGAAACTGTTAAATTGATGTAAAATCCAACAGTTATTTAAAAAATAACGTCATTTTCAAAAAAAAATTAATTTGGAAGAAAATGCCATAGCTGTATGCTTCAGTTCAATTCTTTTGATAAAGAGGTATTACCTCGAAAATTCAAGAAATAATTAAATACAGGTCAACACACAACACCATTGTTACCGTATTATTATTTTTTATTTATTTCCAAACTGCATTGTGATAGCCTTTCTAAATCAGCCTCCTAACCAATACATACACAATGCTTCAAGCAAATTATGAAACTCTCTCTCTAATTATATTATATATATATATATATATATTATTATTATTATTATTATTATTATTATTATAAATATTATTATTATTTAAGTTGTGCATGACTTCACGATTAAAGTCATGCCACATTTCGAAAGATTATCATGATCGTATGTCGGATGAGTTACGTCACACAATTTAGAAGAAAATTAACGGCTAAAAAACGCCAAATCCGTTCACTTCTTTAATTTTTACTTTTTTTCCCTCATATACAGCATTACAATTTTTTTTCTCCAGACCGTCTGAGATACCTTAAAAAAAAGTGTGAATGTTCACCCGAAATATCGGAATAGATCAAACCAGGAAGAGAACAACAAATTGAATATCCAAATTTCTGATGGTTCATTTTTCTTGTTTTCTGTTCTTTTTTCCAATGCTTCCAAAGACAAAAAAAAAACAAAAAAAAAAAAACAACGTTCACAAGAACAAAGTTGATACATAACATATATATATATATATATATATATATATATAAAAGTAAATTGGTAATTTGCTTGCAAGCATTGTTAAGCATGTTATAAAAATAATAAAATTCGAAGGCAATACAATGCGTAAAATAAAGACAAAAAATGTTTTATATGTCTAATCGATTCAAAGCAAAGCTTTATCATCAAAGTGTATTTTCAGAAATGACGTGCTTATGTTTTTTTTTTTGTGTGGTTATAAATTCTCTTCTTATTTCCTTTTCCTCCCTTTTTTCCTCTCTTTCTTCTTCTCTCCTTTATGAATGGGGGCGAAATAACGTAATTCTTATTTCTCTCTTTTTTCTTCTTTTTTTAAAAGTTTGTTAGAACAAGGCTGACGCGGATGTCAGCCTTGTAGAAGATTGCAATATGTTGCGACCGTGTGTGATGTCAAATTTTTTTTTGAAAACAAAATGAACAAATAAATAAAAACCGTTAATAGAAATTTTTTAATTTTATATATATATATATATATAATTATTATATATTATATATATGTGTGTGTGTGTGTGTGTGTGTGTGTGTGTGTGTTTGTTTGTGTTTCCGTGTGTGTGTGTGGTGTGTGTTGCGTTTCCGGTGTGTGTGTATTTTTAAAATAAATAGACCAGACGTGTAGATCAAGTTCACCTGAATATCAGTTACATGAAACTCAGAGTCGTGAGTGATTTTAAATAATTTATTCTATTCAATAAGTTGTAATATTGTGGTGTTTCTCCACAAGATTGTGCTTAGAGCACTATATCTTACTGATTTACACCGTTTTTAGCCTTAATTTACACACACACACACACACGCGCAACACACACACACACACACACACACACACAGCACACACACACATATATATATATACTATATATATATATATATAATATATATAAAGAAAATTGAAAAAACAAGTGATTCCGAAAAATGATGAATTTAATAATCGATGTTTAAAACATTTCGGTTACATTGAACCTTCATCAGGATGTCTCCTGGGGTGAAGAAAATGATGGATGTTTTTATATGTGACAGGAGAGATGAAACTCTTTTTAGTTATGTAACTGTATTTGATCAGCGTTTTATTTTGAAAGGCAAGTCGCGATCTACTCACGCGGAAGAAGTTTGTTTCCCATATGTTCTCTTAAAAATAATCAGTCCATTAATACTTTTTCTCGTCTTTTGCGCAATTTCTTATTCGAGTGGCGTCACGCGTCGCATGACACCTTCGCGTGAGCGCAGATCGCGACCTGCCTTTCAAAAATAAAAACGCTGATCACAAATACAGTTACATAACTAAAAAAAGATTTTCATCTCCTGTCAATATAAACACATCCAAATCATTTCTTCACCCCAAGAGACATCCTGATGATAAGGTTCAATGTAACCGAAATGTGTTTTACCAACATCGATTATTAAATTTCATCCAATATTTCGGCGAAAATACTTTTTTCAACATTCTTCTTTATATTGTCGGTTAAATTTCCAATATTTACAGATATTATATAATATGTTTTGGTGAAAAAAAAAAAACTGGTCACCCACGTTAATAATCTAAAACCCGCATGTATAGTTTTAAATATGGTGGGTTATATTTTATTTCTTGAATTGAAAAAGTGTATATTTACTTTTAGCGAGTAAATAATGATACAAAAAACTTTAGCCGTACATTTGGAATAGTAAGACGGCTACCAGGAGAGCTCATCCGATGTAAAGAAGGGATATCTTTAGCTTCTCAGGCTTCGGATACTTGAGGCAAATATGCAACCTAAGATCTTTCAATAGCACTCAATGTTCGTCTATCCTAGCACTAATAGTCACAATATCCATATATGCTGCGAGATTGAAGGAGGAAGGCAACAGAAAACTGAATGCATTGAGAATGATTGCCTCAAGACTATGGAGGGAAATTCTCGTATGAATCACTTAGAGACATAACGAGTGACCCTGGATTACCAAAATTAAATCATGACATTACAAAGCCACCGAAAAGATTCAAGTGCATTGGTCACGTGGTAGCGCAAAGACAGCACCAGTTATGTCAACTATTCTTACAGCAAAAGAATTTTACAAAACAGAAGACCTAGAGGACGACAATCAAAGAGGTAGAGAGTAAACTAATAAGAGAGGATGCAAACCCACCTCTGCTAAAAGTGGAAATACTTGTAAAAGATAGGATAAAATGAAGGTCTTCTGGGGACAAATAAAAGTGTGTCTTAAGGAGTTATGCAGATTATTGATATACGATAAATATAATATACATATATATATAATTGGGCGAACGAAAGTTCATTCGAGGGTCTCGAAACCCGGCCAGAGGTAGGTTGCTAAAACGGTATAAACCACACTGGTGAAGAGTGATACTTCGAAACACAAGTCCTGTGTGGATTACTTTATTATATATGCTCCCAACTTTGGGTTGCGCACTTTAATTAGAAGGAATAATTGTAGAATTCACCGTATTTCCCGCACAGGCTGCTTCGCGGGTTTTACATAGAGATCTGGTCTATCTAATGGAATTTCACTTCCGCTTAGAATAGCCATGAAATATATATCTCATATATTTACACCTGCTTATTGTACGGGTAAGAAGATGATATGGAAATTCGCCGAAGAGACTGAAACGGGTAGCATCGACGTAGCCCTCACGGTTAAACACGAGCTTTGATACGTACTGATAAGAGCAAATTACACTCTGATCTAGAATTACATATTACTTATCGTATTGACATAGTATATACTATATATCATTATATATATAATATATATTCATTGTTCGACCACGCGAGCATTGTTGTCTGAAAATTTTTCTCCTTGTGTCTTTTCACCTGATGGTCAGATTATACTATACTAGTTAATCATGAAATTTGGTTAAAAATTGGCTGATATATATTCCCATTAGAAGTAATCGGAAAGTCAGTTATCCCCTCATCGTCATTTCTATCCGGGTTGTTCAGAAAAAACCATACAAAACAAAGGATTGTTCCTCCTCGCTGAATAATGTTGGTTTTGTATTTCTCATTTTCTTCTAATTATTGTCTGGTTGTTTGCTCTTATCATTAATGTTTTAATTATTTTATTATTGTTTCTTCTATTATTATTGTTAATATTATTATTATTATAGAAAATGTTAATGTAATTATAGGCATTTTAGTACATTAGTACTAAACGAAGTTTATTTTGTTTAGTTTTGGATTTTTGTGTCTAATATGCAGTGCTTCTAAAATCTTAAGTTTTTGTTTACATATTTGTGTTTCTAAAATGCCTTGTTCAATAATATATGTCTAAAAGAAGAAATACTGCCTAACTATATATATATATATTATATATTATATTATTATTTATATTTTTGCTTGAAGGCAATTACAATGCATGTACCGCATAAAATTCGATTCTCTATAGAAAATAAACTTGACAAGTGTAATCCCGGCAAAGGATCGCTCGGTGTGTAGAACATCGCACAGACTGCTTCGACTTTATTAAGTCTCATCATCGATGTGTACTAACGATTTCCCTCCGACAGAAATCGAAACCGGGACCTCAGCAGGCATAGCCAGAGACCATATCGCGTCGGCCACGATACATAGCGAACAATCCCTGCGAAATTAACCTTGTCAATGATACTTACACGCCTCTACCATAATAGGTAAAGGGACGTTGAGTGAATAATAACAACAAAGCAGGCCTTATGCTCTTCGGCGAAGTGAATAGAGGCTTGAAAGTATTCCTGACCCATAAAATTCTGCTGACTGTTCTTTGAGCCACTTCTTCACTACAGATTACTCACCAGATTTAGCGCCTTCAGACTATTATCACTTCGGACCCATGAAAGATGGTTTGAGAGGCAAATATTATTCCATTGTAAGGAAGTGAAATATCTAGTGAAAAGGTGGCTCAAAGAAGAGTAAACAGAATTTTAGGAGGTAGGGATACACGCACACACACACACACACACACACACATTTTATATATATATATATATATATATATATAATATATATATATATATATATATATATAATACATATATATATAAGGTATTTTGCAGCATTTTTTCTTAAACATGTTTTGTTAAACTCTACGGACAATTCTTGTCGGACGAGTTTTTGTTCGATCCTTTTTAACTGTCTGGCCATCTTTTTGATTATCGGGGTGGATTTGGTGCAAAGGTTCTTAACGAGCGCTTGTGTGCCATCTTCAGTGTGGAACTAGTGAAATGTTTCCATTGTCTCACTTTTAATTCAAGCAGTAGCAGTAGGAATTAGTAGTAGGCGGGGCTCACAGGTTTCGTTTAAGCAAACAGTAGCAGTAGGAATTTGTAGAGGCTCACAAGTTTATAAGAATGTAACGGGAATGGTGGAAGGGGGATTGGCGGGAAATTATAGGCATTTGAGGACATGTTGACTGATTTCAAAGTTTATCTTGTTTAAGGTGGGTTTGTTTTATTTGATATATAAGGCTTCGAGTATTCTAATTTTTTTTCATTGTACAGTATAAGTGTATTTTCAGTTAAAATTTTCCGGTAGATTGAGGGGGCATGAATTTAATTTTAAATGTTGCATTATGGAGCTTGTATCAGTTAAGTGTAGTGTTAAAGGGCGTGATATATATATATATATATATATTATATATATATATATAATATATATGACGATAATTCAAAAAGTTATCACTCTCATCTCACCTGCAGATGAATCAAGACACATCTAAATGAGATTTTCTAGTTTTGTAAGACATGATTCTGATTTCCCAGTCATGTTTAGAACTTTCTGAACAACACTCGTATATATATATATATATATATATATATATATATATATATATATATATAACCATCTGTGTACGTGTGTCCCTAAGATGACAGGTGGCTGTTTACTGGATGAGAATATTTTGTTTCATAAGATTACATTCTGCACCGCAAAAAATATATTTTCCTTTCATATCTAATATATTTTTGGGATCTTTGTGCTCAAAGATCCAAGTCAATAATCACCTTGCTCTCACTTATACTATATATATATATATATATATATAATATATATATATATATAATATATAAGTATAGAAAAAGTCATATGAACTTTTGCCTCCGCTCTTAACAACACGGAGTATAAACAAGCTCTGAAGATGATTTTTTTATAAAATCGAAATATTGTTCAATATCAGCTATGAATATGTTATAAAATGTTTTCACTTTAACAGCATTTTGTGGTGTGTTCATATCCTTTTATCTATACTCATACCGTCGGATTCATTTCCTTTCTTTTAACTTATATATATATATGTTATATATATATATATATATATATATATATATGTGTGTGTGTGTGTGTGTGTGTGTGTGTGTGTGTGTGTGTGTGTGTTTGCATACTGAAGAAGCAACGAGCAGACTGTTAGAGATGGAAATGACAACAAGAATTTAGATAAAAATGAAGTTAAAAGATTGTTGAATGAGGAAAATGTTGGTTATTTTATTTCTGGTCCTGGAAATAGATAACAAAAAAGGTTGTATATTACGTAAGTACAATACGAACTCTGTTGAATATCGTATCAGATTAAAGCTTATCTATTTTTATTTCTTTCCATCCAATTTGATATCGTTTGCAATCCTGCTTCTTCTACAAGAATCTCTGCTCCATCAAAGATATTTCAGGTTCGTTTGAACACACGGTGTCTGCCATCGTAGGAAGCGTATTTCAAATTTAGAAGAAAAATTAAATCAAATTAAATAATAAACACATTTAAAAAGAAAGCAAAATGTATAACACTGTTAATTATTTTTAATTATTTTTTAAAATTAAATTATTTCTAATTATTTATTATATTTATTCATTTATTTATCTATATTTAATTAAATTTATATTTATATTTATTTATATTTATTTATTCTTATATTTATATTTATTTATATTTACTAGCAAATATATGCACCCTCCGGGTGCAAGTATTTAAGTTTTAATGTAATGAAATATCGTATTAAATTAGAGGCAGACAAAAAGATATGTAACAGAGTGGGGGTATAATAGAAAAATAGAAATGAAACTTAGCTCTTCCACCACTCCCGTCTTTCATTGCTGAATTTTACTTATTTACTATTTATTTAAATTAGGGAATAAAGAAATAAATGACAGTTATTTTTCTTGTAATGGATTTCATTTAAGATTCATTGAAGAGATTTTTGCTTATATTCATTAAAATAATCCAAAACAATTAGAAATCAATAATACTAAGCACATATTTAATATAATCAGATTTTTAATATCAATATGCAAATTAGCCTTCCCATTCACACTGCAAACCGCTATTTTTTGTATATATAAATACAATTGCATGTTATTTGTATGTAGATATGGACAACACTAATAATAAGGTGAAGCAATTTTATTAATAATTGAGGTTTAAATAAAAAATAAAATCTTGTAGAAGTTGACGTAAATAACTAAGGGAATTGTTTCTTGAATAGTAATATAGTTTCGTTTACAGACAGAAAAACACACAATCTCCATTATAATAAGATATTTGTTTATATTTATTTATTTTTATATTTATATTTTTATATCTATATTTATTTATAATTATATATATATATATTTATATCTATATTTATTTATATTTATATTTATTTAAGTAATTGGTAATTTGCTTGAAGCATTGTTAAGTATGTTATAATATATTAATGATTTGAAGGCAATTACAATGCGTATAAAAAATAAAAACAAAAAGATGTTATTTTTGTCTTCTCGATTTCAAAGCAAAACTTTATCTTCAGAGATGAATATCAGAAATGTACGTGCTTAAGTCTTTTTTTGTGTGGTTATATTTTTTCCTCTTCTTTTTTTTTCTTTCTCTTCCTTTCTCTTTTCTTTATGTTATGAATGAAATGGGCGAATAACTGTAATTTCTTATTTTTGGAATATCTGTTGAGAACGAATGTTTGAACCCCTACGCTTGTATATGTATCCAATATTGTCTGTTTATCTTCCGGTGAAATATTGCAACAAAGTAGCCATGTTGAGTTCAAAATAAAAACGGTCACATACAAAAATTCATATACTTAGCTTTTATTTTATTTTTTATTTTTTTATTTTTTCTCTAATATGTTTTTAATTTATTTTTTTATTTTATTTATATGTTATATTTATTTATATCTATTCATATTTATATTTGTTTATATTTATTTATTTATATTTATATTTATGTCTATACTTATTTATATTTATTTATATTCATTTATATTTAATTAAAGTTATATCTAATTAAATTACTTTTAATTATTTTTGTAAGTTATTTTTAACTCGACAGGGCATGGCTTGGCTTATCAGTAAATTATCGGAGACTTGAAGCCGTACAAAATTACACACCTAGCAACAATTATTTGATACTAATAAAATAATGTGACAATGTGATAGTGTTACATATTATGCGGTGTCATGGGTTGTTGACAAGACCCTGTAGTTAGTTTGAAATATGTTTGTTGGAGTTGAAAGCGTAGGTGGGTAGTTTTCCGTTGGAAAAAATACCAGAACTGTTGGTAACCCCATCTGACACATAGAGAATGAGTCACGAGAAACACGTGACTAGTTTTAGAAATCAGTTTTAACCAGAGATGGACGGAGGTTAGATGTGCCACTGCGAGGTTGATTCTCCCGCGCGGTGAATAAGAACATGGGCAGAAATAAATCTTGATCAAGAAAATAAAAGTCTTGTTAGTTGATTAATTTATATGATTAAAGAGTTAGCCCAGAAGAAGCCCTTAGTTAGAGACAGCAACTAGAAGACAGCATGACGACCAAAGAAGGAGGGAAACATGGCGACTAGACGTAGCAAGAAGAAATGAAGAAAAAGTAAGTTTCAACTCGGGTATCTCTCTCTTTCTCTCTCTCTCTCTCTCTCTCTCTATCACCGAGTCACCTCTCTCATGTATATACCCGACGATGTGGTATATGAAGTTATATAACAATACAATAATACAACATTTCTCATCAAATGTAGTTTACAAACTTTAAGAAAAAATAGTAAAATAAATTTCACATGAGGTTTAATTTAATTAAGCTCTTTATACGAGCTCTTTATTCTCCACATAGTCACCGTTTCTCTCAATAGCAATGTTCCACCTTCGAATGAGAGCATGCATCCCGGCCCCGTAAAATTCTGTTGACTGTTCTTTGAGCCACTTCTTCACTACAAATTTCACTTCTTGGTCACTGGAATATTTTTTGCCTCTCAAACCCTTTTTCATGTGATCGAAGAGATAATTGTCTGAAGGTGCTTAATCTGGTGAGTATGGAGGATGCGGTAAAGTTGTCCACCCGAGTGAGGCAATTTTCTCTCTTGTCCTGATGCTTGTGTGTGGTCGAGTCTTGTCATGCAGAAGGAGGACATTGTCGATTGGTAAGTTGGGTCTTATTCGTCGGATTCTTGCCCTCGGCCTCGTTTGGTTCTCAATGTAGGCCTTAGTTTTATAGGGAAAAACATTACATGAAATAAAGAAAATGGCATTACTTTTTGGCTCACCTTCGTAGTTACTTAAGCTCTTTATATATACTAGCAACAGAAAACACCCTTGGGGCGTCGTAAAAATTAATTTTTGAAAGACATTGCCTGAGAGAGTGGGAGTTAAAAATTCAATGTCAGAGGGTTTGTATCATAAGTAAGAAAAATCCTCATATTTATTAAAGGAGTAAAAAAATAAATAAAACAATTTGAAATGAAAACTGAGCCCTGTGCCTCTCAAATAAAATGTTGCGTGCATGTAATAATCAAACAATTATTTTGAATATTTTCCACATCAATTTTCCACATTATCATAGGTATTTATTTAATTGTAAACTTGCTTACTCAAATTTTGGGTGTATAAGAATACTGTGACATAATCTGTGACGTAGAGCTATGACGTAGTTTTTGTTACAGACAAAAATACAGACAATCTCCATTATTAATAGATCTATTTTTGCTCGATAAAGAAATAAATAAAAAATAGTTGTACCTAAATCCAGTAGGGTTGTTGATATCTGAAGCTAAATGAAATCTTCTAAAGGAAAAATTATTCTGTTTTACAGGTGTTACATAATTATTAGATTCCTAATATTTATGTACAGTAGTGTAGAAATCAAAATGGCTGTTATAAGTTGCAGCCCACGGCCTTGAAGGATGAGTGACAAGGCTTGACCTCAGTCCTGATCCTACTTCCGGTGGATACCGTGAGAATCGGTGGAGAAGACCCTCTTCCGGTTTAGATTAGAAAGAGATTTGTTTAGTCAGATCGGCCAAATCCACCACGGTGGGAAGTCGTGTTATGCACGCGCCGACTCAATCTGCGCAGGTAGCCTGGTGGGGATTTCGAAATAAAATATGATCTAAGTAAATCGAAGTTTTGTGTTATTATCTAAAAACTACCAATGACACAGGGCTTCTGAGAAAGAGAAATCCCCAATGGAAGACCAGACACGAAGTCCTCAAGACGAAGTCCAGACGCTAGAAGAGACGCTAGAAGAATAGAAGTAGAGAGAAAGTAAAGAAGGGTATACAACACAGGGATTCAAATTCTTTTTTTTTTTTTTTTCACGTTTTGTTGGAAATTGTAAAGAACTGTTTCTTTGCACAACTATGATGAGCAATTGCCTCGTTTGAAAAACGCGCGTGAGGAAAAATAGATATGCAATGAAATTAACCTGTGATTCTAATGCATGACAATACCATTTTTATT
>CM042152.1:92773440-92793440 GCA_023376005.1 Doryteuthis pealeii
GCCTCTACATCCAATAATATAAAATTTGAAAAACTGGAACACATCATCCATTGATGATGGCACTTCGAAGTGCCGAAAGTACTCGGGGACATGAACTTTGGTGGACTAATCCACGAATTCTACCCAAATATTAAAAAAGTTGTCCAGAAAAAAAATCACAAATACAATGTTAAACAGGAGATGTGTCTTTTGTCTAATTCAACACCACACACACCACACACACACACACACACCATATATATATATATTATATATATATATATATAATATATAGATAGATAGATAGATAGATAGATAGATAACCGGGTTTTGGTTCGTGATAGGAATCTTTTCTAAGAGTTTCCTTCAGAATACAAAGTGTGTCAGGCAAGGATTTTTTATAGTATTTTTATAGTATTATGATAGTATTATTTTTTTTAGTAGACAATCTTTGATGCTATTTCCTCAAACAATCGTGCAATAAGAGATCTAGTTTATGGTATCAGTATTCTTCATACCAACACACAAGTTCCGCAGTTTGATAGAATTTGAAATTTTTTTTAAAGTGAAAAACCAACCTACCCTACTGTAAAATACGCCGTCTGTATCACTGCAGATTTGTAAAGCATCCAAGTGGGGCCACGTATTGGCGACCCGTGATGCTTAAGGACGTCATCCGGACGGCTGAGCAGTCCATGATATGCAACCTTACTTTTTTGCCCTTACTTAGGTTTGACTGGCGATCGGAGAGGCCTCCTTCGATCAATCGACATGTCAAGCCCTAGCACCTATACGATTGTCCCAACCCTTTTGCTCTTATTGGCAAATTCCCAAGACTTTCTATCATATATGTGCTAGAAGGTGGTGGCTGAGATTTTTTAGTGTTCTGGGTATGACGCTAAACTGTATCCAAAAAGATGTTCAAATTGTGGAGCTCTGGGGAGTGAGAAATACCCCTTCATTAACATTACTCCCAGATCAACTCTGACCTGGATTGGTAGTATGTGTTAAGGCCCCATCTATAAGTTAAACATTTATTTTTGAAAATTGAGTTAAAAAATTGAATACCGATTAAGAATGAGACCATATTACCCCTTTTTGACCTCGTTTCATAAAGGACCTGTTTTTCATTTACACCCTCAATATCCGGTTGTTTGTTAGGGTTAAGGGTTAGGGTTAGGGTTAGGTCTTAGTTTCATAATTTTAAAAAAATCTAAAAATCGTTTGTTAAAACAACCGGATATTGACGGTGTAAATGAAAAACGTCCTTTCTTAATCGAGATCAAAAAGGGGTGCCTAAAGGTCATATTGTCCCAAGAATGACTAAAAAAAAAACGTCTTCTACATAGAGATGCCGTAGAGCAATGTTTTCACAACCTTTTTTTTTTACCTTGACCCCTTTTAATCCTATTTTACTTTTATTCTTTATTTCCTAATTAAATAGTTTAATTAAGGGTTAAGGGTTAGGGTTAGGGGTCAGGGTTAGGGTTAGCAGTTATTATTATAACCTTATAATATACTTATCATAGCTTTAATCATTCCCGTGTTAAACGTGTCTAACTTTAATTTTTTTACAATTAAAAAATAATTGCTATTGAATTAACAACAACAACATGAAATAAGTAAAAAAAAAAGTGTATTTAATATAAAAACGTGCCTTTCGTTTATAGTTTTATAATTTAAAAAAAGGCGTCTAAAAATCGTCTATTAACAGACAACCGGATTTTAACGGTGAATAGCAAAACATGTCCTTTTGAATCTAGGTCGCAAATGGGGTGCTTAATGGTGTCTTGGTCCGAAATTATAATCAATGTTTACAATGACAACAGTAGAATAGATGCATTCGGGTTCTTAGTATTTTTTTACTGATTACTTATATAATGGACGCGTCGAGCCAAGTTCAATTTCTGGACGGTGCTGTTTGCATTTCACATGGTACTAATGCCGTTGGGAAAGGTATGAATCCAATTATTCTTCCAGCTATGGGGAAATAGCAGGGCAGACTGGACTTTTAACCATGGCTAGGTAACCAGTCTAAGAGAAGGGAACCTCTGAATTCAAACCTGTTAAACTCCGCTTAAGAAATTGACCTTGTGTCACATCCTGCTCGTGCGGAGGTGTGGGTAAATATATATATATATATATATATATATATATATATATATATATATATATAAATACGGTTTGTTAGAATGGCTTTTTGCCGATAATATTTGGAGGAATAAGTGCTTAATTGGAGTCGTACCTAATTTTGAAAATTAAATTAATTAATAATTAATTAATTATAATTTTCAAAATTAGGTACGACTCCATTAAGCACTATTATATATATATATATATTATATATATATATATATATATATATAAAAGAGTCACGTCGGTTTGGTGTGTATGTGTCGAATTATAACTCAGAAAAGAAATAGCATTGAGCATTCAAATCGCTCATTTACTTTAATATCTTTATTATAAAAAAAAGGTACAAAATTTAGGTTTTGATTTTTTCTAATTAAATGATATAATCCAATATTTAAAAATCAATCGATTAGTGGAACTCTTCACAGTTCTTTATAAGTGAGTACAAAAAGCACGTAGGAACTTTTTGGCAACTTATTTCCATCTTTTATCCCCCTCTCTCTCTTTCTTACCCTCTTTCTCTCTTTCACCCCCGGTGTTCCTAAAATCCTTTAATTCCAGTGTATTTTTTTTACAAATTACTTATATAATATCTAGATTGATGTGGTTTAATTGTGAGTGGAATTAGTGTACTGATCTCGTTGTGGAAAATGAACTCGGCCAACCAAGTTTCTGGTTGAAGCTGTTTGTATTTTGCTGCGCCCTAATACTCTTGAGCAAAACCCGAATCCATCTCTTCTCCCTCTAGCTATGGGTACACAGTAGACAAGGCTTTGGGATTTAAGAAAAATAATTACCGTATTTGACGGCATATAAGATGCACCCCCATTTCAGCAGGTCGGATTCAGGAAAAAAAGGTTTTAGTGTATTTAAGCATTTTAGTGTATTGTTGAAAACAGTCTAGCTATGCATTATACAAGCAGAAACATAGCTGTATAAAAGCAATTTGGCAGTATAGGCAAGCAATAAGCATAGACAAGACATCTCAATAGCTAGAAACAATAATAATCATAGAGAAGATTAGCCTAGCCCTACGGGAGGTCTCAAACCTCACCTACGATATATAAGACGCAGGGCAATATTTTGAGCCAATATTTTTTGGGAAAGGTGCCTCCTATATGCCGAAAAATACGGTAATACCTGCTCAGTCTTCTTTTTAAAATACTCCGGACCCTTCTTAAACTGAACAAGAGGGAGCTTATGAATGTTGCTAATGGAATGAGTAAATAGATAACGATGAACAAAACCTTACACCCTTACATGATATTGATAGTCTCTATGTTGAAAGGAATAATAGCCAAAAGGACTTAAGAGTATTGAGGAGGGTGTTTGATGTGGCAATTCAGGGATGTGAAGAATACAAACAAAGAGGCAAAGAGAGGACTAATTAAACAGTAAAACAAAACAAAAAATGCAAGGGACAAGAACGACTCAACGACAACAGACAAATTAAAAATTATAGAATTGAAAAATCAAAATGGAAAGAAAAACCACCGTCTGGATGATTCAAAGACAAGTTAAGAAAATTGTATATGAGAAATCTCGTGTCATGGCTACGCAGAGGAAAGATAAAGAGTGAAAAATTGGATCATCATAAGAGTAGCCCAAAATAACGCTATCAGAAGCAATTATGTAAAAGCTTGAACAGATAAGAGGATAATAAGTTTAGAAATTATATATATATATTAATATATATATATATATATATATATAATATATAGATGGATGGATAATATATAGATAGATAGATGATTAAGGGAAATTGCACAGTTGAGATAACCTGTACACGTCTACGGTGAGGAAACCTAAAAATGAAACCTACACTAATAACAGCAGCCAAAATAACGCTATCAAAACCAATTATGCATAGGTTGAATAGATAAGACAGAGAGAGGATAGGTTGTAGGCTATGGAGAGAGAGAGAGAGAGAAGGAGAGAGAGAGAGAGAGAGAGAGAGAGGAGGATCTCTCTCTTTTTTCAAGAGAGGAATGGGAAAAATTTATGGTGCTAGGGCTTAGACGTGACTAGCCGATGGATTGGAGGGGCTCTCCGACCGCCCGTCTAGTCTAATATGAGGGTCAAAGTTTGGAGTATTGGCAAGTCATGAACTGGTTCATAGCCACTGGCTCCATCCTTAAGCTTCACGATTGCCACATGGCCAACAGGTGGCCACCGATTGGGGGGGAGTCTTACGCCCTCTGCAGATTGTGCGTCGGTGCTTCTAAAGCCCCATCTCGCGGGGGGGGGAAATAACAAAGAAATCATATCCAAAAGAGATGACGTATTGTGTGTCGTTCAAGACATTAAAATGCTTACAAGATGTTAGAGGCCTTTTGGGTTGCCTATAGTGACAATACCGCTCTCTGGCCTCGCTGGCGGTGAGGGCCGAAGGAATAGTGAACCCCAAACAGGAGTTGGCCAGATATGTGTTTTTATCACCGGTCGGGTCCCCCTACTAATTCACCATACAGTATGTCTTTAGGGATGTCGCCTTTGTCCATCCACCTGACAGCATGTAAAACCTATCTCCGCGGGAACCGCCCGTATCAGTCATCGCCTATCTCAGTTCCTTGCAAGCATCCATAAGCCGATTACAGAGCTGATTGAGGTAAGTTTTTGCTATTGGCGACATACTTTGTGTGTCCAGTGTAGGTGTCCGCAAGAGAACGTAACTTATGAGTTCGTCTTGTTTTTGTGGGGTCTGCTTCCATATTTTTTTATAGCCAGCACGTAGCCGGTCGTCTTGTGTAGTTCCCATATAAACATATATAGAGATGTTGTTGCATCCTTTCTCATTATTACTTCTTATTCTATTCTTCTTTTCTTCCTTCTGACATCTTAAGTTCTTCTAGTGTCTCTCTACGTCTGTTTTCTTTGGGACTTTCGGCTCTGGTCTTCTATTGGGGATTTCTCTCTTTATCAGAGCCCTGTGTCATTGTTAGTTTTTTAGAGGTAAATAACAAAGTTACCCGATCTTGCTTTGATCTCTTCTTTATTTTTTTAAATCCCCAAGCCAGAACATCTGCCAGCCAGATTTTATAAAGACGGGCGCGCTGTGTAACGCGACTTACCGCTTGCGTCGAGCTCGGACTTGCTATCTCTAACTAACTGAAACTTACCTTACTATCCCTAAACCAGAAGAGAGGGTCTCTCCAACCGGTTCTCACGGCTAATCCCGGAGATAGGGTTTAGGACTGATGTCAAGCATATGTCACTTCAATTTCCGGCCGTCAGCTGCATTTAAACAGCCATTCTTGTTTCACTAATGTACATAAATATTAGGAATCTGGAATAATTAATGTAACAGTGTTATTCAAAATATTTAAGGATGCTGGTAATACATGCAAGTGTCATTGCTAGACGTGACGCAGAATCAGTCGTGGAATTATATATATGGGCAATACATTGCCAGGATTTTAACAGACATGAAGGATCGTTAATCAAAGCAGAAGAAAGAGGATGAGCAGCTTAATGGAGAGCTCTTGACACATAAAATGGAAAAGAAATGAAAGAAATGCCATTAATGATTCCGAAAAAGAAATGAATAAAAAACGAAATCGCCAATGCGACATTTACTATACGATAAAATAAAAATCTTATAAAAAAAAGACTGTCCTTAAAGATTCATGGCGCATTTTTCTTTTTTCTTTTTTATTTGTCTAACTTTGCTTTATATTTTAGCTTTTCGCTTGACGGCACATTCTTATTTCTAAAAGGGAGAATATAACATCTGCGTAATGGGAATTTTTTCATGGAAATATTTTTGGGTGAAAAAGAAAGGTTTACCTTAATTAGTTGTTCTGTATGTATTATTTGACACATCTAATATCATACTCTCTCTCTTTTTACGCCTTTTTTTGTATCCCTGCACTATGTGGGTTAAATATTGACCATATGTTTACGTGTTCCTGTGTAGGTTGAATGTGATAAGAAAAAGTTTGTTATATCGTGCTGAGATAATGCGTTAAGGGCAGTTGTTAATACAACTCGGTTTCATGCCTGACACACCTGGGAGAAAGAAATGAATGAATCCAACAAGAAACTAGTTGTCTCAATTTAGTATGGGCATATTATATATCCTCTATACTCATCTATATATATGAAATACATATATATCGAGTTATAATATATATAACTATACTAATCTATTATGATGAAAAATGTATATATCACTATATATATATATCTTATTATAATTATGAGATTGTGAGGTTTGTATGTCTGTAACCTCGAAACTATATTACTATTCATAGTCTTGCAATTCCCTTTGTTATTATACTAATCACGATTCTCAATGAATTATTTTTTTATTTAAACCTCAATTATTAGTAACACTTTGTTTTTATAGTCATTAGATGTTAAAATTCTACATACTAATAACATCAATTATATTTATATATTCAACGAAATATGCGGTTTCCAGTGTGCAATGGGAAGGCTAATTTGGCATATTGATCTTAATAAATTTGATTTTTAATAAATTAGTATTGCTAGTATTGATTGATTTTAAATTGTTTGGTTTATTCTAATAAATATGAGCAAAATTCGGGGACAAATCTTAACAGACAATCTATTAACATAAAGAAATAACTGTAATGTTTATTCTTTCTTCTTCCTATTTTACTAAATATTTAAAATTAGGGAAATTTACCACTGAAAGACGGAAGTAAGGGAAAATGGTGGAAGCTTAGTTTCAAAGTTGTTCTATTTCGATTTATACCCTTGTTTCCAATCTTTTATATCTGCATCCTTAGCTCATTAGCTTTCTACATTGAAATATAATATTTTATTATATTAAAACTTAAATACTAACGCACCCGAGAGGAATATATTTGCCTAAGTATATATAATATAATGAAGATAAATATATAAAGGTTTTACATATCTACTAATTAGGTGACAAGAAACACATCTCACCTGATGATTGCACTCGCATGAAAACCATATGGTCGTGAAATGTTCTTTGTCACCCTAATAAATAGATATGTAAAACGTTTATATATTTATCTTATTATATTATATAAACAGCTCTATTTTATATTTGAGCACTCTACCCAATAATCTGCCTTTTGGTACACCATTCCAGCAAAAGCTGACAACAGTGACATCTCACGACACATCAACACACACCTATATATATATCATTATATATTATATTATATATATATATGACGAGAGAGAGAGAGAGAGAGAAATGGAAGTGAATCCGAACGGCATGTAGTATACGTGACGAAGATCTACTCAACAGATCGAAACACTGCAGCGTCGGCTGATAAACTTACACTCATTTTTATTCAAACCTGTGTTTTTTTAAATTTCTCACTATACTACACACACACACATACATATATATTATATGTTTGTGTGTATATATATTATATATATATATATTTTATATATAATATGTGTGGTGTGGTGTGTGTGTGTGTGTGTAAATGCAATGGAAGTGAATCCGACGGCATGGTTTGAAAAGAAAATAAAGGAAAAGAAGTATTGAATTGGATAAAAAGATATTTTAATTATTTACACGAAACACACGTGTAAGTTAAATAATTAAGATATGCCTATTTATCGATTTAATACTTTTTTCCTATATATACATATGTATTATATTTTACATATTATACTATATATATATATATATATATATATATATAGTATATATATAAACTAAAAATGTGCTATATATTTTATATTATACGTAAATACTATATATCTATACAGCCATAAATATATCATTAAATCAATAATCTAATACTATGATATATATATATCTATGTATGTATATATATGTATATAGACCCGCCTAATTCATTATTAATTGATTAATTTCATAAAATTTAGGTAAGGGAACTTCAAAGGGGGGGGGGGGGGGGGGGGGGGGGGGGGGGGGGGGGGGGGGGGGGGGGGGGGGGGGGAAAAAGGGGGGGGGGGGGGGGGGGGGGGGCTCCAATTGGCACTTTTCTCCAAAAATTATCCGGCAAAAAGCATTCTAAACAACCTATTGTTTACAACTTATCACACCGTCGTGTAATAAAAGTCACTAGTAGAGGAATGTTAAACCTAACTCTAAACAAATCATAAAATCTAAGAAGTTCGTTTGGTGTTGGGGTTATGGGATCGGCCTGTTCAGCTTGATCGGTCCGGTTTTCAAATCGCACAGGGCGTCTTCCGTCTTAGCTCTGCTGACTAGAGGCTAAATAGGCCGAAATGTACATACAGAGATTTGATTTTTCTCGATTTGTTTAGCCACATACATTTAATACGGGTAATTCCCTGCCTATTCATTTTAATTGATTAATTTTTCAAAAATTAGGTACGGACTCCAATTAAGCACTTTATATTATAGTATATATATATATATATATATATATATCGAGTTTTCAAGCTAATTTTTAAACTATATGACAAAATAAGGTTTAAAGATAAGCTATTTTTGTATTTGCCAAAATAAAAAATATTTGTCATATTTTTGATGTGGCTGTGTCTGCGACCACAGATAAAGATAAAGAAAAAGATTAGGTAACAATGGTGTTGTTTTGTTAACCTGTATTTATTTTTAATATTAATAATTCCGAGATAGTGAAATCTCTTCTCCCTCAGTAGAACACTGGAACAGACTGTAGTTGTCTCCGTGTATGTTTATGGCATTTCTAGTTAACAGAATTTTTTTTGAAATGTTACAGATGGGTATTTTTTAATAATTGTATTCCTCGGTGTTGGCATGTTTCGTGAATGCGTTTTTTTGTTTTTGTACGTGTGCCGTATGTTATATGCGCGGTGTGCATGAAAATGCGTTGTAAAGACTGTGACAATTATGACCGTATCCACGCAACGTGTGTGTGCGTAATGAATGAACGCGTCATCCACGTGTTGTATGTGCGTATGAAAGAGCGGTATTTGTGTTTGTGGGCATGTTGATCGTATAATATTTCGTGTTGGGTGTAATATAAATTTTTAATCAATTTTATTATTATTATTATTAATTATTTATTATTATATTATTATTAACTTATTTATCTAGACCCAGCGCTGACAAGTATGTACCGCTTATTATTTTTTCTTTATACACCTGCATTGTCATAAGCCTACAAAATCTACCGTCCAACCGATATATACACGGAACGCTCTGGCAGCAATATGTAGAAACCCTGTTAAGTACTTGTATAGTTTCACGTAATCTATTTAGGTTATCCAAAACAAGTAAAACTTGTTAACCCTAAGACGTACTAGCTACGTGCACGAGCAAAGAATGGGTATGTCCGAGTGAGGGGTAGCCGGGCCAGGTGCCATGCAAGTCTACTACTTATAGTGCAGTCTTCTGAGTACCTAGCGTGTTTCTATTGTTTTTGTGAAACACAATCACGGGTTTTAAATAAGTGGAGCAGTGCGTTGTCCTTTAACAACGGCTAAGGCAGATAAGATAGTTCTCTTAGGTCGTTTCTATTCTTTAGTCAGAGTTGTGGCCATAGACAACCTCCCGCGACAGAGGGTATGTGTGTTATATTTTTTCAAAGAATACCTTGACAATCTTTCGTTTCCCACTAATTTGCGAGAGAAACAACAATGTATATATTATACCAACCCTCCCGCACGAGCAGGATGCGACACAAGGTCAATTTCTTAAGCGGAGTCCAGCAGGTTAAATCAGAGTTTTCCTTCTCCTAGACGCGGTTGCCTACCAAGTTTAAAGAGCCAGTCTGCCCTACTATTTACCATAGCTGGAGGGAGAGTAGGATTCATATCTTTCCAAGGATATAGGCGTCAAGGGAAATGCAATTACCACATCCAGGATTTGAACTCGGGGCGACGAGTCCATTTCCCATGACTTTAACCATTACCACGCGCTTCTGAAAGAACAACAATGTACACATAGTTATTTAAAAAAGCAATTAGCTTAGGTGTGGCACCGTGGCCAGTAATTTAGGGGCACCCAGTGTGAATCAATCTTAGCTTGCTAACACATTACACCAAGGAGGTGCCTCATATTTGAATGATAGAATATCTACTGTAGGGATAGATATTTTACTTAGCTTAGGAGTGGGCTTGGGAGTATGGGCACGCCAGCTGAGAATTGACGCTGCACTAACAACGTCTAGTATTTAGGCTTGCTAACATTGCATCACATGAGGTGCCCAAACAGTAATACTACCCATTACAAAACTTAGATTCGGATGTAGCACAAGGCCATAAATATGGAGCACCCAGTTGATCAACTCACTACAATAGCCTTAATTAATTTAGCTTGCAAATGGAACTTCGAATATTTCACAATAGCGTTAGTGTGAAGGCTCGGATATATCAGTTTGTTTTTGTTTTGTTTTTGTTTTACGGCATATCAACCTCGGTGGGATCATTTAATGCCGCAAAGTTTGTGAAAATTCATTCTTATGCTAACAGCAATTTTTGTTTAAAACTAATGTTTTTCTTATTTAAACCCATAGATGGGACCTAACAGGTATACCACTCGGGTCAGAGTGGACCTAGGGAGCAATGGTGATGAAGGGGTCGCTTCCACATTCCCCAAACTCCAAAACTGGAACTCACCATCGATAGAGTTTACGCATTACCTAGGACATGCTAGACCGCGCAAGCCGCCTCTAGCACCCTATATGATAAAAGGGGTTGGGGCTTGCCATAAGGGCTAATAGGGTTGGGAAAATCAATATAGGTGCTAGGGCTTGACGTGACCAGCCGATTGATCGAGTTTGGGCCTCTCTCGACGCCCGTTACCAAGCATAGGGCCAAAGGGGAGTATTGCTGTCATGAACTGCTCATTCACCTGGGCTCAATTCCTTAAGCATCACGGGTCGCCACATACGGCCAAACAGGTAGCGCCCCATTGGGGGAAGTCTTACCCCTCTGCAGAGTGCAGTCGGCTGTCATTCCTAAACACCCAGTTGACGGGCGGGGAATATTCCAGGTTTTATAGTTCTCTTCTCCTGGGGCTACATGCCACACTAATTTATGTCACGCCCTCCTGGCTTATACAAATACGCGTTCTTAAATCAACAAAATCTTTCTTCATCTTCGTTTTGAATAACCATTTGATATTTGACCGCCTTCTGAAGAAGTAGAAGGGAAAAGAAAAACCCAATAAAATCTGTTGCGTAATTGGCTTCTGAGAAGAAGAGAGAACGTTGTAAGCTAAATGCCACGCGAGACACGTTATATTCTTACTGCATACCACATGGAACAAAAATTTTTATAATATTTATCATATATATATAATATATATATTATAGTATATCGGGTCTGGCAAAATGAATCTGACCATTTGGAGGTTTATAAAATGCAAATTGAAGTAAGGAAACAATGATCTGACACATTTGTAGGTTAAATAAAAGGCAATAAGTAGAAACAAAAAAGTGTTATTATCTTTTTAAAAGTACATATAATGCCATTTTTATTTTTCATATAATGCCATTGTTTTTTTGTTTCTTTATAATGCCATTGTTTTTCGTTTCTTTTTTCATTGCTGTCATGAATTGGACTGCTGAGCATCGCGCTTTCATTGTGGGAAACGTTTATCAACATCATTTTGTATGGATGCATTTGGAAGATATTGTGAAGAATTATTCGCAACTTCTTTCGGAAAGTCTAAAGGCCTCGGCGCGTTTAAATGTGGAACGGAGTGGAGACTGTTGAATGAAGCTCTTACCGCTGCAACATTTTCTGGAGTTCTGGCGGTGTCGAGCTCGGCCGGTTGAATTTTCGTTTCAATGCAGAACCAGTAGCTTCTGAAGTTGGTAACCCATAACAAGATCGTGTTTGGAGCTGGTACGGGATCATGTCTACCAAGATTGAAGTGCAAACGGAACGCTCTTTGGTGTTTGCAGTTACAAGATTCGTTTGTTTTGATAAACGTTTCCACAATGAAAGCGCGAATGCTCACCACTTCACTGAACATCTTTCATCTTTTACTCATACAAATTTTCATGTCCTGAAGAAGGTTTTATTTAAAACAAACGAAAGTACTTAATTATCGGTATAAGCGTTTCCATCGTTCATGACATCTCTGTATTTGTTTTCTTTAAAAATTATCTCTCTCGTCTCTTCTCTCTCTCTCTCTCTCTTCTATATATATTATATATATATATATATAATATAATATATATAGGGTGTTCGGAGAAAATTTGTCGTTTCACACAAGGAAAGAAAAAGTGCTTGGTAACATAACAAATTTAATGGATTTTAAAGAAATTCCACGGGCACGGATATTACACTACTATCAACTACTTTCACTCAAAATAACGCCATTAACGTCGATCATAGCCCAATCCTGCTCCGCAACCTGGATCAAGTTGATATACAGTTTTCCTGGGAAGGGTCTCAAAAACTCCCTTAATTCTGTCGATTAACTGCCCATTTGTATTACTCGAAGGCGATTGGTGTCTTTATCAACAGGACCAGATACAATAATAATCCATGGGGGTTAAGATCTGGGGAGTTTGGAGGCCAACATTGGGACTGGTGTAGTCGTAAAATTCACTGACAACCATTTTTTGATTTTTTGCAGAGGTATGGCAGGTGCCGAATCCTACCATTGGCTACCCATGTTATCCAGTGGCCTGAGTACAAGTTTTTAGCAACTCCTATGTTGGGGANGGGGTCTCAGGGGTTCTCCAATACCTTTTCCGGTAATTTATGAGGAAGTGCGTCCCGGTCTCCTGCCTCAGAATTGCTACCCGGTGATATTAAAATTACGTCCCCAGCTATGTCGGTGTTACTTGAAAGAAAACAACCAATTAGGCGTTAAATGTATTTTAGAGGGGGAGGGGCTTCTCTTTATTTGGCGTAATTCTTATTTATTTATCGTAATTTGTAATTCTTGTTCATTTATAGAAATTTGTCATAATTCTTGTTCATTTATAGAAATTTGTCGTAATTCTTGTTTATTTATCGTAATTTGTCGTAACTCTTGTTTAGATATGAATATGGATATATAGTTTGGAATAGACTGAGATAGATAAATAAACAAAATAATATAGATAGATATGAACAAATGGAGATAGATATTTTTCTACAAGTAAATATATTTGTGGGGTGTCGCTTCTTTTTTTGTCGTAATTCGTTGTTTATTTAAACTATTCATTAAACAAGCATGATATAAAGAAAATCTGAGACGACATAGATGGGGACGTTATTTTAATAGTCACCGGGTAGCAATTTCTGAGGCAGGAGACTGGGACGCACTTCCTCATAAATTACCCTTTTTCCTGTAGATTGTCGAGGAATTCTGCTGTACGAACGCATTCAAGTTGTCTGTTATGCTGCTTACTTTTAGCCACAGCCTCGTAGTCTCCATTGCTATTCTCCAGTTCATACCTGATTGCTTTTTATTCGTGATTTTGATTCTAAAGTTAAAATCAACAGTGTATCACTGGCAAAATCTTGTAATCATAAAACATATTGTTATATACCTCTTTACCGGCCCTATATATCTATATGTATATACTTCTCTTACGTCTTACTCTGTCGTCTATTCTTCTGGCCGGATCTGGTATATCTTCTAAGGTCTCGTCTGGTCTTCTATTGAGGATTCCGGGTCTGGTCTCTGTTGGGGATCACTGCTTATCAAAAGCCCTGTGCTATTGTTAGTTTTTGGTAATAAGCACAAGACTTCGATTTACTTTTGATGTTACTTTATTCATAAACCCCCAGACCAGACAATGCGCGTGGATCCTTACATCTAGCTAGCTTCGCCTCTAAGTTCTAACTCTAACTGACTGAGTTGCTTACTCCTTAAACCGGAAGGGGGCTTTCTATCGCCTTCCAGTTCTCACGATCATCCCCAGACCGCAAGGTCAGAGTGAGGTCAAACGCTGTCACTCACTCTCAAGGCCATCAGCTGTACTGATCGCCATAAGGATTTCTACACTATTGTCATAATCATTAGGTATCTAATGATTATGTAACAATATATGCTTGCTGCAATGAATAAGAAATGTCTGAAAAAATAAAATATTTATGAGTGGTATATGATATTATATGATATTATTGGTTTCATGAGAATTAATGCACAGATTATATTGGTAAACAAATATTTGAACAAGCATAAATATATATTTCTTGGCTATAAATGCTTGAACCATAAAGGACTTTAAGCACGACGATCCCTCTCCCCCCCTCTCTCTCTCTCTCTTTCTCTCTCTCTCTCTCTCTCCCTCCCCCTCTCTCTCACCCTCTCTCTATATATACATATATATATGTGGAAATGGACTCGTCGCCCCGAGTTCAAATCCTTGGTGTGCTAATTGCATTTCACTTACCGCTAATACCCTTGGGAAAGGTATGAATCCTACTCTCACTGCAGCTATGGGTAAATAGTAGGGCAGTCTGGGCCCTTTAACCTTGGTTAGGGAACCGGTCTAGGAGAAGGAAAACTCGAATTCAAACCTGTTGAAACTCCGCTTAAGAAATTGACCTTGTGTCGCGTCCTGCTCGTGCAGAGGGGTTGGTATATATATAATATATATATATATATATATATATATGTGTGTGTGTGTGTGTGTGTGTTGTAGTAGATAATGTGGGTAGTATATTTCCAAACAGATATTCCTCGTTATCATTGATAGAGCGGTTTTATTTGAGTTAAGGTAGGTTAGACATGGAGTCAACACCTTGTTATTGACAGTTTCTCACCTATGCAATCTTCTTGGTCTGAAGATTTCATAGCGAGAAACTTCAGTACCCAGGTGTTGACGCTATACTAACTCATATATATATATATATATATATATATATATATATATATTATAATAGGAGGCTGATTTAGAAGGCTATCACAATGCAGTTTGGAATAAATAAAAATAATAATACGGTACAATGGTGTTGTGTGTTGACCTGTATTTTTTTTTTCTTGAATTAGGTATACCTCTTTATCAAAGAATTGAACTGAAGCAGTCCAGCTATGGCATTTCTTCCCAAATTATTTTTTTTTTGAAAATGACGTTTATTTTTAAATAACTGTATTCCCGTGTGAGCGTGATGCGTTTTTTTTTTATTTTTTTTTTGTATGTGCGTATGTTGTAATGCGCGTGACATTGAAAATGCGTGTTGGTTGTGACGTTAAGACTGTATAGCGGGGATTTTGTACGTGGGTATGTGCGAATGAAAAAAGTGTATTTGTGTTTTGTGACGTTTCCTGTTGAAACTGTTAAATTGATGTAAAATCCAACAGTTATTTAAAAATAACGTCATTTTCAAAAAAAAATTAATTTGGAGAAATGCATAGCTGTACTGCTTCAGTTCAATTCTTTTGATAAAGAGGTATTACCTGAAAATTCAAGAAATAATAAAAAATACAGGTCAACACACACACCATTGTTACCGTATTATTATTTTTTTATTTATTCAAACTGCATTGTGATAGCCTTCTAAATCAGCCTCCTAACAATACATACACAATGCTTCAAGCAAATTATGAAACTCTCTCTTATATATATATATATATATTATATATATATTATTATTATTATTATTATTATTATTATTATTATAAATATTATTATTATTTAAGTTGTGCATGACTTTCACGATTAAAGTCATGCCACATTTCGAAAGATTATCATGATCGTATGTCGGATGAGTTACGTCACACAATTTAGAAAGAAAATTAACGGCTAAAAAACGCCAAATCCGTTCACTTCATTTAATTACTTTTTTTGCCCTCATATACAGCATTACATTTTTTTTCTCCAGACCGTCTGAGATACCTTAAAAAAGTGTGAATGTTCACCCGAAATATCGGAATAGATCAAACCAGGAAGAGAACAACAATTGAATATCAAAATTCTGATTTTTGTTCTGTTTTTCTTGTTTTCTGTTCTTTTTTCCAATGCTTCAAAAGACAAAAAAAACAAAAAAAAAAAAACACGTTCACAAGAACAAAGTTGATACATAACATATATATATATATATATAATATATATAAAAAGTAATTGGTATTTGCTTGAAGCATTGTTAAGCATGTTATAAAATAATAAAATTCGAAGGCAATACAATGCGTAAAAAATAAAGACAAAAGATGTTTTATATGTCTAATCGATTTCAAAGCAAAGCTTTATCATCAAAGTGTATTTTCAGAAATGACGTGCTTATGTTTTTTTTATTTGGTGGTTATAATTATTTCCTTTTCTCCTTTTTTTCCTCTCTTTCTTCTTCTCCTCCTTTGAATGGGCGAATAACTGTAATAAAAGTTTGTTGAGAACAAGGCTGACGGATGTCAGCCTGTAAGATGTTGCAAATGTTGCGATGTGATGTCAAATTTTTTTTGAAAACAAAATGAACAAATAAATAAAACGTTAATAAAAATTTTTTTAATTTTATATATATATATATATATATATATATATTATATATATATATGTGTGTGTGTGTGTGTGTGTCTGTGTGTGTGTGTGTGTGTGTGTTTCCGTGTGTGTGTATTTTTAAAATTTAATAGACCAGACGTGTAGATCCAAGTTCACCTGAATATCAGTTACATGAAACTCAGAGTCGTGAGTGATTTTAACATAATTTATTCTATTCAATAGTTGTAATATTGTGGTGTTTCTCCACAAGATTGTGCTTAGAGCACTATATCTTACTGATTTACACCGTTTTTAGCCTTATTTTTACAACACACACACGCACACACACACACACACACACACACACACACACATATATATATATATATATATATATATATATATATATATAAGAAAATTTGAAAAAACAAGTATTCCGAAATGGGATGAATTTAATAATCGATGTTTAAAACATTTCGGTTACATTGAACCTTCATCAGGATGTCTCTTGGGGTGAAGAAAATGATGGATGTTTTTATATGTGACAGGAGATGAACATCTTTTTAGTTATGTAACTGTATTTGATCAGCGTTTTTATTTTTTGAAAGGCAAGTCGCGATCTACTCACGCGAAGGTTTGTTTCCCTATGTTCTCTTAAAATAATCAGTCCATTAATACTTTTTCTCGTCTTTTGCATTTCTTCGAGTGGCGTCACGCGTCATGACACCTTCGCGTGAGTAGATCGCGACTTGCCTTTCAAAAATAAAACGCTGATCAAATACAGTTACATAACTAAAAAGATTTTCATCTCCTGTCACATATAAAAACATCCATCATTTTCTTCACCCCAAGAGACATCCTGATGAAGGTTCAATGTAACCGAAATGTTTTAAACATCGATTATTAAATTCATCCCAATTTCGGAATACTTGTTTTTTCAAATTTTCTTTATATTGTCGGATTTAATTTCCATATTTACATATATATATATATGTTTTGGTGAAAATGAAAAAAATGTCACCACGTTAATAATCTAAAACGCAATGTATAGTTGTAAATATGGTGGTTATTTTATTCTTGAATATGAAAAGGTGTAATTTACTTTTAGCGAGTAAATATGAATACAAAAACTTTAGCGTACATTTGGAATGAGTGGTACCAGGGAGCTCATCCGATGTAAGAAGGATATCTTTGGCTTCTTCAGGCTTCGGTATACTTGAGGCAAATATGCAACCTAAGATCTTTCAATAGCACTCAATGTTCGTCTATCCTAGGCACTAATAGTCACAATATCCATATATGCTGGAGATTGAAGGAGGAAGGCAACAGAAAACTGAATGCATTTGAGAATGATTGCCTCAAGACTATGGAGGGAAATTCTCGTATGAATCACTTAGATGACATAACGAGTGACCCTGGATTACCAAATAAAATCATTGACATTATCAAGCCGAAAAGATTCAAGTGCATTGGTCACGTGGTACGCAAAGACAGCACCAGTTATGTCAACTATTCTTACGGGAAGAATTTTACAAACAGAAGACCTAGAGGACGACAATCAAAGAGGTAGAGTAAACTAATAAGAGAGGATGCAAACCCACCTCTGCTAAAAGTGGAAATACTTGTAAAAGAAAGGATGATATGAAGGTCTTCTTGGGACAAATAAAAGTGAAGTGTCTTAAGGGAGTTATGCAGATATTGAATATATATATATATATATATATATATATATTATATATATATATATATGGGTGAACGAAAGTTCATTCGGGTCTCGAACCCGGCCAGAGGTAGTTGTTAAACGGTATAACCACACTGATGAAGAGTGATACTCGAAACACGTGTCTGTGGATTACTTTATTATATATGCTCCCAATTTGGTTGAGCACTTTAAATAGAAGGGATTTAATCGTAAAATTCACCGTATTTGGCGCACAGCTAAGCCTAGCTTTGTTTACATAAGTTTGAGGCCTCTAGTGAATTAATTTCCGCTTAGAAATGTAGCCATGAAATATTCTCCTATATTTGACAGCTGCTTATGGCCGTACGGGTAAGAGGATTGGCGAACGAAAGTTCATTCGGGTCTCGAACTCGGCCAGGGGTAGCTGTTAAATGGTATAACCACACTGATGAAGAGTGATACTCCGAAACACGTGTCTGTGGATTACTTTATTATATAATATATATATATATATATATATTATATATATATATATATATATATTGTTGAACAACGCAGCCATTTGTTGTCTGCAAATGTTGTTCCTTGTCTTTTCAAGTTGCCGGATTGTTCTAATGATATCTGGCGAAAATTGGCTGATATATTTACCATAGGTAATTTTCCAAGTACTTTCCGCCCTATCGTGGACCATCTTCAGGGGTTGTTCATAAACCATACAACAATGGATTGTTCCATTCCGCAGTGCTTCTAAAATCTTTAGTTGTTGTTTACATATTTGTGTTTCTAAAATGCACTGTTCAATAATATATGCCTAAAAGAAGAAATGCTGCCTAACTCTCTCTCCCTCTCTCTCTCTCTCTCTCTCTCTCTCTCTCTCTCTCTATATAATATATATATATATATATATATTATATATATATATATATATATATATATATAAATGTTGTTCTGATTCCAACGGGAGAAAATTTAATATTTTGTAAAAGAAGGTCCGCAAAATGTATTATGTTCTCAGAAAACATTTTTTAAATTCTTTTTATCTTACATACGCGATACGTGTTTCTGATCTGTTGTCTTCTTCAGGCATTGAGTTATTATTTTGGCAGAATTTGATAGGTTGTGTGTATTTCTTCAACTTTCTATTTATATATTATATATATATATATATATATATATATATATATATTCAATATCTATTTCTACTTATTTATATATATATATAAGGACCTTTATGAGCCTGACACTATCTACCTAGATTTCACCCGAATGGTTATTCAGGATAATTCTGCCTGAAAGACGTTGTCACAAATGTATTTTATTGTATTGGGTATCTGATTGAGCAAACATTAGCATAGAAGTTAAAAAATTAAAAATTGGTAAGAATGTTTTGTAACAATTATTTTTTAAATTTTATTTTTAATTTTTATCTTTATTGGCTAAGGAGCCACAATTTTTTCTGTTTACATGTGTTTAGAATTTCTGTCCTTCGGTTTAGTAGCTCGCTTGGTTTTTATAATGAGCTATTTCGAGTTTTTCCTCCATGCAAAGTCGGCAAAATTTGTCTCCTTTATATATATATATATATATATATATATACAAATACATACATTGGATTCACCTCAACCACATTGTCACGTCGTCTAACCCTCCATTTAACAGATAATAGTTCTATTTCACAACACCTAAAATTACATTCATGCCCCCACTCTAATTACCGAAATATCTTAACGGAAAATACACACATTCTGCACAAAGAAAAAAATACACAAAAACTCCAAATTCGAAAAGCTTTATACATAAAACAATACAAACCATCCTTAAACAAAATTAATTTCCAATGCAGTACACACATTTTAAAATGCCTATAACACATTTCTCATCAATTCTTCTCTTTCCAGCCTACAAATTAATTT
>CM042152.1:92798440-92813553 GCA_023376005.1 Doryteuthis pealeii
CTTAGTTAGAGACAGCAACAAGAAGACAGCATGACGGCCAAAGAAGGAGGAAACATGGCGACTAGACGTAGCAAGAAGAAATGAAGGAAAAGTAAGTCTCAACTCTCTCTCTCTCTCTCTCTTCTCTCTCTCTCTCTCTCCTCTCTCTCTCTCTCTCTCTCTATACCGAGTCACCTCTCTCATGTATATACCTGACGATGTGGTATATGAAGTTATATAACAATACAATAATACAACATTTCTCATCAAATGTAGTTTACAAACTTTAAGAAAAAAATTAGTAAAATAGATTCCACATAAAGGTTAATTTAATTAAGCTCTTTATACGAGCTCTTTATTCTCCACATAGTCACCGTTTCTCTCAATAGTAATGTTCCACCTTCGAATGAGAGCATGCATCCCGGCCCCGTAAAATTCTGTTGACTGTTCTTTGAGCCACTTCTTCACTACAAATTTCACTTCCTCGTCACTTGAATATTTTTGGCCTCTTAAACCCTTTTTCCTGTGACCGAAGAGGTAATTGTCTGAAGGTTCTTAATCTGGTGAGTATGGAGGATGCGGTAAAGTTGTCCACCCGAGTGAGGCAATTTTCTCTCTTGTCCTGATGCTTGTGTGTGGTCGAGCGTTGTCATGCAGAAGGAAGACATTGTCGATTGGCAAGTTTGGTCTTACTCGTCGGATTCTTGCCCTCGGCCTCGTTTGATTCTCAATGTAGGCCTTAGTTTTATAGGGAAAAACATTACATGAAATAAAGAAAATGGCATAAGTTTTTGACTCACCTTCGTAGTTACTTAAGCTCTAGCAACAGAAAACACCCTCGGGGCGTCGTAAAAATTAATTTTTGAAAGACATTGCCTGAGAGAGTGGGAGTTAAAAATTCAATGTCAGAGGGTTTGTATCATAAGTAAGCAAAGGAGTGAAAAAAATAAATAAAACAATTTGAAATAAAAACTGAGCCCTGTGCCTCTCAAATAAAATGTTGCGTTCATCTAATAATCAAACAATTTAATTTGAATATTTTCCACGTCAATTTTCCACATAATCATAGGTATTTATTTAATTGTAAACTTGCTTACTCAAATTCTGGGTGTATAAGAATCTTGAGACATAATCTGTGACGTAGAGCTATGACGTAGTTTTTGTTACAGACACAAATACAGACAATCTCCATTATTAATAGATTTATTTTTGCTCGACACAGAAAAGGATCATTTTGTAGGTAAGATGACCACAGGCAATAAAAAAATAAAAGGATTTATAACGAGAAATAAATAAAAAATAGTTGTACCTAAATCCAGTAGGGTTATTGATATCTAAAACTAAATGAAATCTTCTAAAGGAAAAATTATTCTGTTTTACAGGGATTAATATCTCATTCACAGAAAGCAACGCAAATACACGAATAGGAAAAGCGTGGTCGGTCACAAACAAATTATCAGTAATATGGAAATCCGATCTCACTGACAAGCTAAAGCGACATTTCTTCCAAGCGGTGGTTGTATCAGTGTTGCTGTACGGCTGCACCACTTGGACCCTAACGAGGCGCCTTGAGAATAAACTGGACGGGAGCTGCACAAGAATGCTGCGTGCAGTCCTGAACAAATCGTGGAAGCAGCATCCCACGAGGAAACAGGTATATGGCCACCTGACCCCCATCTCACAAACCATTCGAGTGAGACGGACAAGGCATGCCGGGCACTGCTGGAGAAGCAAGGATGAGCTCATAAGTGACGTTCTCCTGTGGAAGCCAACACACAGACATGCTAGTGTGGGCCGCCCATCAAGGACCTACATTGACCAACTAAGCAAAGATGCAGGTTGCTGCGCATAGGACCTCCCTGGGGAAAATGAATGATAGGGAAGGTTGGCGAGAGATTGTCATGGATATCCGCGGTAATTGCGCGACATGATGATGATGACAGGGATTCAAATTCTTTTTTTTTTCACGTTTTGTTGGAAATTGTAAAAAACTGTTTCTTCGCACAACTATGATGAGCAATTGCCTCGTTTGAAAAACCCGCGTGAGGAAAAAATAGATATGCAATGAAATTAACCTGTTATTCTAATGCATGACAATACCATTTTTATTTAGTATTATCTGCGTTATTCGGACTATTGTCCCTCTTCATTGTTATTTGTACAACGTTTCGGCCGATATGCCCTCCGGACTCGAACCTTCTTTTCGAACTCTGGAACCTTCTTATCGTAATCGGAAGCCATCACGGAACTTTGAACCTAACCCTTTATTTATTCCACGGGGGTATCCTGTTCTCATTCCGCTAACCATAGCTGGGGTAGGAGTTGTGTTAATTATTTTTATAACTGCCTCTACTCAGGATTGAACTTGGGATCCAGAGATAACTGTCACTTAGAACTGTCTTAACCTAACTACCTTATCCACTAGGCCATGTGTCCAATTGGACGAAACGTTGTACAAATAACAATGAAGATGGGGACAATAGTCCGAATAACGCAGATAAAACTAATCTTCAAGCCTCATCTCAAACATTCAGAGAAATACCATTTTTATTTGTTTTGTTTTTTTATAAATACAATGCTGTTGATAATAATGGAACTGAAATGGGATGTTCTATAGACGGCATCTTTTCCATTTCATTTTTTATATTCATACAAGATGAATCAATATTTTAATTCAATAAAATTTATATATGAGCAGCTAAAATTAATGACACAGAATAAGTTTGATTATTTAACAGAAATGACGATATTTTCTTCATTATTATATAACTGCTCTCCTAAAGGGTACAGATTATTAAGAGATAGCAAAAATATAATTTTACCTAGTTATTCGACAATTAAAAGAGTAACATTATCAACAAATATGAATCCTTTAATTGAGCAACATGATAACAATTTTCGCATGTATATTAAAAACAAATTCAAGTTACTTGTACAGAAAGACACCACAGTATCTTTACTTGTTGATGAAATTCACCTAAAACCTTATTTTGATTATAAGGGTGGTAATATTGTTGGTTTAATTGACAATAGAAATGAAGCTGCAACAAGTGCATTTGCTTTTATGCTTAACTGTGTATTCTCACCATATAAGGATGTTTTAGTTTTGCTCCGTGAAAATTCCTTGTTTGGTGATCGATTCCAAAACTTCTACATTCAGAGAAATAACATTTTTATTTGTTTTTGTTTTTTTTATAAATACAATGCTGTTGATAATAATGGGACTGAAATGGGATGTTCTATTGACGGCATCTTTTCCAAAATTCTCACCTTTTAGTTTTGCTCCGTGAAAATTCCTTGTTTGGTGATCGATTCCAAAATGTCTATTTATTAGAAATTTTCCCGAAGAATCAATAGAAAATTAACTGGAATCTTTCTTTAGTGATGGTAAAGTAAGGAGCTGATGGTAGGTGTGGCGCTCCATCTCAGACGCAAAAAAACATCTCCTTGGTCTAGCGCTAGTGAAAAGGGGGTTGACTCACTCGCTGATTGGCTTCGAGTAATAAATAGATGAATGGTGGAAATAAGTAAGGAAGGAAGTTAGGGGGAAGGGGGGAAGGAATGAAGGAAAAGAGAAGCCATGAAGTATGGTGTGAAGGAATGAAAGAATACAATGTAAAGAGAAGGAAAGAGACACTAGGAAAAAAAGAAAGAAAGAAGGAAAGGATGCTGAAAAGAAGGAGGAAATGAAGAAAGGGTTATCGATGGAAGGAAAGCCGTGATGAAGGAGGTGAAGGAATGAAAAATGGATGTAGAGAGAAGGAAAGATTGTTGTTATAGAAGGGGGGGGGGAATATATGGGGCGAAATAGAACTTCGAATCAACAAGCTCCCGCCGAGGGGGAACCAAACACAAGCGAGTTCTTCGTCTTCTCACAAGCCAGACCCTCTGTTGGTCAACACATTCTTCATCTAGCAGCTGGAAAATCCGTCGTCGTAGGCGAAATAATCTTTAGCAGTTCAAAATCACATTTCCTATTTAGTTGTGTTTCTGTTCGACTAAAATCCATTTCTTTACTGAAAAGCGCTTCGTCGTCGACTGCTTCTGCTGCTGCTGACTGTTGACTGCCCAGCGCTTGACTCACTTGTTATTTTATGGGCATATTAGCCAAACATCCGGGCACGTCAGTAAAACCTCGCGTCCTTCCAGTTCCTACATCACATCTGTTTTCGCATGCGGGAGGACGCGGGTTTGATTCCGACAGGCAAGACAATGTCTTGCTCCCTTTCCTTTCTCGTTCTTCGTCACAAAAGTTGCTGTCAAATCATAGAAATCCAGGTAAATAATGTTTCACTTTTGAAAGAAATTGACCCTGTTTCGCATCCTGCTCGTACGGAGGAGTTAGTAAATATGTATATGATATTTTTTTCTTGTATAAACGAGAATAATCCACTGAACCGCTTGGTTAACCTTCACGCATTCTCGAATAAATAAATAAATAAAGATTAATGCTCTATAACTGGCATTTATCTCCCTTTGGTGTTACAGACAAAAAATATCTATACAAATACAGGTGGCGTTATAATCATAATAACAATTATCTCTGTCAAAGATCACAAACAAAAAATATATATATCCAAATACATTTAATTATTTTTTTTTATTATCGTACATTCTAAAAATTTCCAAGACAAATCAGTCAATATATTTTTTTAAGCTGGAGAAAAGATTCATTGTGGATTGGAAATTTAAAAAAACAAAAACAAAAAACAAAAAATAAAAAATAAAAAATAAAAATAACATCATCCTTTTTAATTTGACTATTTTGATAAATTAATTTTAACAGTGGCTCCATTTGCTTTTTTTTTTTTTTTTTTTTTTTTTTCCTAAGCGGCCCAGTTAATCCGGAAGTAATTTTTTTATGATGCATTCTCAACGTTGAATATGATTAATGTCAAATTTGGTGTTTAAGGACATACAAGGCGTTTCAAAAAAGTATCGAGATTTTTTTGTCCTTTTTGACACAGTTTGCATTCCGAAGGAAAATAGCATTCTATTCATTCTTCATTTCTATCTTGGTAAATACAGCTTTAATCTTGGTACTTTTTGACACACCTTGTATTCTGAAAAAAAAATCAATGAATGGAACGTTATTTTTTTTCAGTATACAAGGTGTGTCAAAAAGTACAGAAAGTCTCGATACTTTTTTTGATACACCTAGTATGTGAGCGATGCTCGAGGTAGGAGCTTAACGAGCCATTTAGGATTCAGAATAGGAATTTCTTCATTAAATCAGTTCCGGTTTTGAAAGAATTCGAAGAAAGAACAACAAACCTCATTGAAAATCTTATTTTTAAATTCTCAAAATGTATGAATTTTCATTTAATTAGACACGCTTGGCTGAAATCTGGTGCCATTTTTTTTTAGTATTTCTTCTGAATTGACAATATATGTTTACCAACCCCTCCGCACGAGCAGGATGCGACACAAGGTCAATTTCTTAAGCGGAGTTCAGCAGGTTTGAATTCAGAGTTTTCCTTCTCCTAGACCGGTTGCCTAACCAAGGTTAAAGATCACGGTCTGCCCTACTACTTATCCATAGCTGGAGGGAGAGTAGTATTCATACCTTTCCCAAGGGTATAAGCGCTAAGTGAAAATGCAGTTACCGCGTCCAGGATTTGAACTCGGGGCGACGAGTCCATTTCCCATGACTTTAACCATTACACCACACGCTTCTGAATTGACAAAATGATCGACAAAATGTAACCTAAGAAGCAACTGGAATCGCTGTTACAAAAAAAGAAACGAAAAAACGGTAACCAGGTCGACTACACAATCCAAGCGAGGAAACCGGATCTAGAAATCACAAACAAAGAAGAGAAAATGACCTGCCAGTAGAATACGTGGTTGGGGCAATGGATAAAAATATAAGAAACCAAAAAATTGGACAAATATTTGAGACTCTCCCAGGAACTGAGGAAAACGCGCAACAGGCCAGAATAGCATTCGTATAAATTTGGGAAAAAAAGACACGAGAACTGTGATTGGACGATTTCGGATTATAAAAAAGGAAGCATGTTATCACTAAGGTTGCAATTATAACCACCAGACATATGCGAAAAACAACAGGATATAAAAACACTCGGAGAAAAAAATGTACAAATACTTAGGAATTTTAGAAGCAGACAATATCAAGCAATCAGAGATGAAAGAAAAAGTTAAAAAAAGAATACCTCAGGAGAAAAAAAAACATCTTCTAGAAACCAAGCTCAACAGCAGAAATTTCATAAAAGGAATAAATACCTAGGCCGTCCCCATTATAAGATACTCTGGACCATTCTTAAAATGGAAAACAAAAGAACTCAGACAGATTGACCAAAAGGACTAGAAAATTAATGACAATGCACAAGGCTTTACACCCTAGAGACGATAGAGATAGGTTATATGTATCAAGAAAGGAAGGTGGAAGAAGTCTTTCCAGCATAGAGGATTGGAGAGGTTGCACATGAAAAATCTTCGACATGGTTAAGAAGGTGAATTACATTTGAACAGATATATTTGCCCAATTCATTAATTATCAACTAATTAATTTTCAAACTAGGTATGACTTCAATTAAGCACATATACTCACAATATATATATATATATATATATATATATATATATATATATATATATGTATGTATGTGTGTGTATGTATTTGGGCAGCATTCTTTCATTTATACATGTAGAATTAAACAAAAGCCACGTCTCCTGTTTGACAATTTTATTTGTGATTTTTTCAAATTTTCTGGCCAACTTTTTAAAAATATATTTCCAGCCTCTACATCCAATAATATAATTTGAAAAACTGGAACACATCACCCCTGATGATGGTACTTCGAAGTGCCGAAAGTGCTCGGGACATGAACTTTGGTGGACTAATCCACGAATTCTACCCAAATATTAAAAAGTTGTTCAGAAAAAAATCACAAATACAATTGTTAAACAGGAGATGTGTCTTTTGTCTAATCCAACACACACACACACACACACACACACACACACACACACATATATATATATATATTATATATAATATATATAGATAGATAGATAGATAGATAGATAGATAACCGGGTTTGGTTCGTGATAGGAATCTTTCTAAGAGTTTCCTTCAGAATACAAAGTGTGTCAGGCAAGGATTTTTTATAGTATTTTTTATAGTATTATGATAGTATTATTTTTTTAGTAGACAATCTTTGATGCTATTTCCTCAAACAATCGTGCAATAAGAGATCTAGTTTATGGTATCAGTATTCATCATACTAACACACAAGTTCCGCAGTTTGATAGAATTTGAAATTTTTTTTAAAGTCAAAAATCAACCTACCCTACTGTAAAATACGCCGTCTGTATCACTGCAGATTTGTAAAGCATCCAAGTGGGGCCACGTATTGGCGACCCGTGATGCTTAAGGACGTCATCCGGACGGCTGAGCAGTCCATGACATGCATCCTTACTTTTTTGCCCTCACTTAAGTTTGACTGGCGGTCGGAGAGGCCCCCTTCGATCAATCGACATGTCAAGCCCTAGCACCTATACGACTGTCCCAGCCCTTTTGCTGTTATTGGCAAATTCCCAACCCTTTCTATCATATATGTTCTAGAAGGTGGTGGCTGAGATTTTTTTAGTGTTCTGGGTATGACGATAAACTGTATCCAAAAAGATGTTCAAATTGTGGAGCTCTGGGGAGTGAGAAATACCCCTTCATTAACATTACTCCCAGATCAATTCTGACCTGGATTGGTAGTATGTGTTAATGCCCCATCTATAGGTTAAAAATTTATTTTTAAAAATTGAGTTAGAAAAAATTGAATACCGATTAAGAATGGGACCATATTACCCCTTTTTGACCTCGTTTAATAAAGGACCTGTTTTTCATTTACACCCTCAATATCCGGTTGTTTGTTAGGGTTAAGGGTTAGGGTTAGGGTTAGGTCTTAGTTTCATAATTTTAAAAAATCGTCTGTTAAAACAACGGTGTAAATGAAAAACATGTCCTTTCTTAATCGAGATCAAAAAGGGGTGCCTAAAGGTCATATTGTCCCAAGAATGACTAAAACAAAACGTCTTCTACATAGAGATGCCGTAGAGCAATGTTTCACAACCTTTTTTTTTACCTTGACCCCTTTTAATTCTATTTTACTTTTATTATTTATTTCCTAATTAAATAGTTTAATTAAGGGTTAAGGGTTAGGGTTAGGGTCAGGGTTAGGGTTAGCAGTTGTTATTATTATAACCTTATAATATACTTATCATAGCTTTAATCATTCCCGTGTTAAACGTGTCTAACTTTAATTTTTTTACAATTAAAAAAAGAATTGCTATTGAATTAACAACAACAACATGAAATAAGTAAAAAAAAAAAGTGTATTTAATATAAAAATGTGTCTTTCGTTTATAGTTTTATAATTTTAAAAAAGGCGTCTAAAAATCGTCTATTAACAGACAACCGGATTTTAACGGTGAATAGCAAAACATGTCCTTTTGAATCTAGGTCGCAAATGGGGTGCTTAATGGTGTCTGGGTCCGAAATTATAATCAATGTTTACAATGACAACAATAGAATAGATGCATTCTGCTTCTTAGTGTTTTTTTTATTTTTACTGATTACCTATATAATGGACGCGTCGAGCCAAGTTCAATTTCTGGACGGTGCTGTTTGCATTTCACATGGTACTAATGCCGTTGGGAAAGGTATAAATCCAATTATTCCTCCAGCTATGGGGAAATAGCAGGGCAGACTGGACTTTTAGCCATGGCTAGGTAACCAGTCTAAGAGAAGGGAACCTCTGAATTCAAACCTGTTAAACTCCGCTTAAGAAATTGACCTTGTGTCACATCCTGCTCGTGCAGAGGTGTTGGTAAATATATATATACATATATATCTTCTTATTATAATGGAGATTGTGTGTTTTTCTGTCTGTAACCGAAACTATATTCTTACTCAAGTCACAATTCTCTTAGTTATTGACATCACATTCTCCATGATTGTATTTTTATCTAAACCTCAATTATTAATAAAATTGTCTTACATTATTTATACTGTTAACTATGTCTACATACTGACAACATGCAATTATATTTATATATACAACAGAATAGCGGTTTACAGTGTGATGGGGAAGGCTATTTGCATATTAATATTAAAAATCGAATTTAATAAATATGTGCTTAGTATTATTGATTTCTAACTGTTGGTTTTATTTTTAATGAATATAAGAAAACATCTCTTCAATGAATCTTTAAATGAAATCCATTAACAAGATGAAATAACTGTCATTTTATTCTTTACTTCCTCTTATAAATAAATACTTAAATAGAAAAAATAACAATGAAAGACGAGAGTGATGGAAGAGTAAGTTTCAGTTTGTTCCATTTTTATCATACTCCCTCTGTTTCAAATCTTTATTATACTCTCTCTGTTTCAAATCTTTTTATCTGTATTCTTATTTAGTTTCATTAGCCTTTCTAATTTAATACAATATTTTATTAAAATTAAAAGTTAAATACTTTGCACCCGGAGGGTGCATATATTTGCTAGTAAATATAAAAGAGTCACGTCGGTTTGGTGTGTATGTGTCGAATTATAACTCAGAAAAGAAATGGCATTTAGCATTCAAATCGCTCATTTACTTTAATATCTTTATTATAAAAAAAAGGTACAAAATTTAGGTTTTGATTTTTTCTAATTAAATGATATAATCCAATATTTAAAAATCAATCGATTAGTGGAACTCTTCACAGTTCTTTATAAGTGAGTACAAAAAGCACGTAGGAACTTTTTGGCAACTTATTTCCATCTTATTACCCCCCCCTCTCTCTCTCTTCTCTCTCTACCCTCTTTCTCTCTTTCACCCCCCGGTGTTCCTAAAATCCTTTTAATCCAGTGTATTTTTTTTACAAATTACTTATATAATATCTAGATTGATGTGGTTTAATGTGAGTGGAATTAGTGTACTGATTCTCGTTGTGGAAAATGAACTCGGCCAACCAAGTTTCTGGTTGAAGCTGTTTGTATTTTGCTGCGCCCTAATACTCTTGAGCAAAACCCGAATCCATATCTTCTCCCTCTAGCTATGGGTACACAGTAGACAAGGCTTTGGGATTTAAGAAAAATAATTACCCTATTTGACGGCATATAAGATGCACCCCCATTTGAGCAGGTCAGATTCAGGAAAAAAAGTTTTTAGTGTATTTAAGCATTTTAGTGTATTGTTGAAAACAGTCTAGCTGTGCATTATACAGGCAGAAACATAGCTGTATAAAAGCAATTTGGCAGTATAGGTAAGCAATAAGCATAGACAAGACATCTCAATAGCTAGAAACAATAATAATCATAAAGAAGATTAGCCTAGGCCTACGGGAGGTCTCAAACTTCACCTACGATATATAAGACGCAGGGCAATATTTTGAGCCAACATTTTGGTGGAAAAGTGCGTCCTAAATGCCGACAAATACGGTAATACCTGCCCAGTCTTCCCTTTAAAATACTCCGGACCCTTCTTAAACTGAACAAGAGGGAGCTTATGAATATTGCTCATAGAATGAGTAAATAGATAACGATGAACAAAACCTTACACCCTTACATGATATTGATAGTCTCTATGTTGAAAGGAATAATAGCCAAAAAGGACTTAAGAGTATTGAGGATGGTGTTGATGTGGCAATTCAGGGATGTGAAGAATACAAACAAAGAGCAAAGAGAGACTAATTACAACAGTAAAACAAAACAAAAAATGCAAGGACAAGAACGACTCAACGACAAACAGAAACATAAAAATTGTAGAATTGAAAAATCAAAAATGGAAAGAAAAACCACCGTCTGGATGATTCAGAAGACAAGTTAAGAAAATTGTATATGAGATAATCTCGTGTCATGGCTACGCAGAGGAAAGATAAAGAGTGAAATTGAATCACTAATAATAGTAGCCCAAAATAACGCTATCAGAAGCAATTATGTAAAAGCTTGAACAGATAAGAGGATAATAAGTTTAGAATATATATATATATATATATATATATATATATATATATATATATATTATATATAGATTGGATGGATAGATAGATAGATAGATAGATAGATTAAGGAAATTGCACATGAGATAACCTGTACACGTCTACGGTGAGGAAACCTAAAAAATGAAACCTAATCACTAATAACAGCAGCCCAAAATAACGCTATCAAAACCAATTATGCATAGGTTAGAATAGATAAGACAGAGAGGAATAGGTGTAGGCTATGGAGAGAGAGAGAGAGAGAGAGAGAGAGAGAGAGAGAGAGGGAGGAGAGAGAGGGAGGAGAGGGAGAGGAGAGAAAGAGAGGAGAGAGAAAGAGAGAGAGGAGGGGGAGAGACATGAATAATAAGCAAAATACAAACAAACTGACAGATGAGTACAAAATAGACAAGGTAATATACGTGGCCGTATTGGTTCACGTACTGGACTGTGAAGTCTTGGTACGCGAGTTCGAATTCCATTCGTGCTATTCCATTCGTGCTATTACGTTCAATTTCGGACTATCATGTAAAAAATTAGAATCGGTAAGGCAGAGGAGAATAGAAGAGAGAGAGAAGAGAGAGAAAACGAATAAAAAGTTAACGAGACAATGGAGATTTAGAATAAATTCATAGAGAGAGAGAGAGAGAGAGAAATTGAGAGAGGAAGAGAGAGAGAGAGACGAGAGAGAGAGAGGAGAGAGAGAGGGCAAATAAAAAGTGCAACGAGACAATGAGAGATTTATAAATAAATACGTACATTCATAAGAGAGAGAGAGAGAGAGGAGAGAGAGAGAGAGAGAGAGGGAAACAATTACATAATAAGCAAATACAACAAATTAGCACGTGAGTACAAGAATAGGCGGGGTAGTATGCGTAGCGTAGTGGTTAACGTACTGGACTATGACAACTTGGTACTAGAGTTCGAATTCCGTTCAATTTCGGACAAATACCCTTGAGATAGGTAGGAACCCTTCATCACATCCAGCTATGTGTATATAAATAGTACCGCCACTGTTCTTCTGCAATATATCTTTGGCATTAAATAACCCGCGAAAGTTGATATGCGATTAAAAAAGGAATGCACAGAAAGAAACAAGAACATACACTTGATGAAGGTTATCAACAGGGGAAGAATACATCAGGAAATATTCGGGAATCTTTTAGAATTGAATGAGAGAAGGTAGGACAAAAATTTGAATAAAGAAAAATGATAATAATCATCAAAATACTGTATGTACTTACCAACCCCTCCGCACGAACAGGATGTGACACAATGTCAATTCATTTAGCGGAGTTTAACAGGTTTGTATTCAGAGTTTTCCTTCTCGTAGACTGGTTGCCTTACCAAGGTTAAAGAGTCAAATCTACCATACTATTCACCCATAGATGGAGGGAGAATATTTGGTTCACACCTTTTCCAAGGGTATTAGTGTTATGTGAAATGCAAACAGCCTCGTCAAGGATTTGAACTTGTGACACCGTGTCCATTTCCTTACGAGGGTCACCATTACACTACGAACACCTCCACTAGATAATGTAGACGTGTATATAGTTTATATTGACAGAATATACAGGTTGTTTAAAAAGAATGTTGACATTTCTATTGGAATTCCTTTATTTCATACTAGCAGCGGCTACCCGGCGTCGCCGGGTAGAGGGGGATTTTTTTTAAGTTAGTCCCACAGATCCGTTATTACTAAATCGTGAGTTGACTCCTCGTGGAATGCCCCATTTAAATCCCTATGTAAAAAAATAGACCTTGCATTGATCCATCTACCCTGAAAAAAATGTTAATGTCTACTATCTAAAATATTAAATGAAAAAAAAATTCCATGCTATTATCATTTAAATTTTATGTTTTAATTATCTTCACGAATATAAATCAAATCTCTATTATTTTTGCTCAGAAATCAGATCCTGGTGATATTTAATGTGTATATATATATTGTTTTATTTTCGAAGTTTCCTCCGGACATACAGATTCACACAACTGCTCTTTATATATGTATAGATAAATAGAAGGATGTTAAAGTTTTCACCTGTTCACCATCTCCATCAATACAGTATTGGAATCTTTTCCAAGTGGTCTTCATAATATCAGTTCTGCTTTTCTTACAAAGATACCCCAATAAAAAAAAAAATACTATTTTTAATCACCAGGGGGATATTCCGAGAATGTGTTGACAGGAATGGTGAATAAATGGGGACTGTTTGAAATTATATCATTAAAAGTACTCCCATAAGTGTTTCAACAATGTATTATAATAGAGATTGTGTGTAACCGAAACTATATCACTACTCAATTCACAATTCCCTTAGTATTTACGTCACCTTCTCCATGATTCTATTTTTTATCTAAAACTCAGTTATCAATAAATTATTACATTATCAATACTGTGGCTATATTTAGAGTATTTTGCCTCATACCCCACTTGTTATGGGCTGGGCACAAGGCCTCTTATTAACGTGGCCCCACCCACTAGCCAAAGCTCGATGGGTGAAGAAAGAACAAAAAAATTGCGTCGATCCCTGCAGCATTCCCCCTCAAGGGGCGCCTCAGCGTGGCCAATAAACCCAGCCCTGCCCCTTTAAGTCAAGGGGGACAGTATTGCCTGGGGGATAGTCCCCTGGGAAATCAACGCTATTAACTGTAAAGATCCCAGGGCCAAAGCCACTGGAACCCCCAACACCGTTGGGTTCCACAGAGTGTTATCATATATATTAATCAGTTGCATATTGTATTTTATATATACAACAAAATTGCGTTTTACAGTGGTGGATGCCGGAAGGCTAATTGCATATCGATATAAAAATTTGATTTTAATACGTGCTTAGTATTGATTTCTAAAATTTGGATTAATCTAATGAATTATGAGCCAAAAATCTCGGGGAACAATCTTAAAAGAATACCATTAACAAGAAGAAAAACTGAATTTTATTATTTAACTTTTCTATATTTATAACTAAAAGTTCATAATGGGTAAATTGCAATGAAGAACGGCAAGAAATGGTAAGATGTAATTTTCAGTCTTGTTCTATTTTTTCGATGTATCTCACCCCTCTGCTTCCAAATCTTTTATTTACTTCTTATTTAGTTCATTAGCCTCTAATATAAATATTTTATCAACATTAAAACTTTAATCTAAATATTTGCACCCGGAGTGTGCATATATTTCCATTGTAGTAGTTAATATTACCACTTTAAACAGCATTTGTTCTATTATTTTAATTATTTATTTTTTAGTCCTCAGACATTGTAAATGTAAGTGTGGGAAATATCAGTTGGGATGATTTTTTTTTTCTTTTTTGCTGACAGCGGGCACCACGTCTACCGTCAGCTCCCTTTTATCGCGTCTTTTGTATTCTCTATTATTCTGGTTTATTCTTCACTAAAAACAACAAGAGTAAAACTGAAATATCTCGTAGACAACAATCGAATCAAGAAATCGATGTTTCACCTACAAGAGAGATGGCATTGTAAAAAGAAAGGAACATGATCGTGGGAGGCCTCGTGACATGTACTAATAGCGTGAACACTTAAGGTAGATCGAATTTTGGAACTGTAGAGTTGTTTCCCTCAATGTGGCTCAAAAGCAATGCAATTCCCATTAACTCAAGAATTACAACACAAATGTTTCTCTTCATAATTTTGCTTCGTTTTGAGGAAATTTGATTTCAATCTTTTTTAAAAAGTGTAGTTATTGCACTAATCACTATTACCAATTGAGTGATTAATTAGGCGTCAAAAAACCAGAAATATTTTATACTCATTCCACTCTTAACTCAATTCATCTTTGAATATCAAATCAATTTCCTCTCTATATATATATTAAATCCTGAAATGGTCTAAAATAATCATCCTCTACCTATCACATATCACAAACTCCAAAAAGGAAAAAGTATATATATATATATAATATATATATGAAAACACCCCTTTCTTTTTTTTTACTTTTTTCACTTACATAGTTACATAGATCTGATAAAATAGACACATTCCCTGACGCACCAAAATCTAAAAAGGATACAGATAAAATTCATATCCATCATCCCAGTGTTTTCTTTTTTCTCCCTCACCATTTTCAACTAACGTTTTTAGAGATACATGTCAATACTGAAGAATAATCTCTCTTTCTCATCTCCTTCGTC
>CM042152.1:92813653-92818653 GCA_023376005.1 Doryteuthis pealeii
GAGAGATAGCTCAATGGGTGGAGTGAAAAAATTGCGTCGATCCCTTCGGCATTCCCCTCAAGGGGGGCCTCAGGCGCTGGGCAATAAACCCAGCCCTGCCCCTTTAAGTCAAGGGGCAGGTGTTGCCTGGGGGGATAGTCCCCTGGGATCGCTACGCTGTAAGATAGCAATCCCCACCCGTTGGGCGGGTTTACATACTAATAACATGCAATTGTATTTATATATACAACAAAATTGCGGTTTACAGTGGGATGGGGAAGGCTAATTTGCATATCGATATTAAAAATTTGATTTTAATACGTGCTTAGTATTATTGATTTCTAAATATTTGGATTAATCTTAATGAATATGAGCAAAAATCTCGGGGAACAATCTTAAAAGAAATCCATTAACAAGAAGAAATAACTGTAATTTTATTATTTAACTTTCTATTTTAACTAAATAGTTAAATTGGTAAAATTTAGCAATGAAAGACGGAAGAAATGGAAGAGTAAGTTTCAGTTGTTCTATTTTTCGATTATACCCTCCTCTGTTCCAAATCTTTTTATCTACATTCTTATTTAGTTTCATTAGCCTTTCTAATTTAATATAATATTTTAATCACATTAAAACTTAAATCTAAATATTTGCACCCGGAGTGTGCATATATTTCCTAGTATTATTAATAACCCTTTAAAACAGCATTTGTTCTTTAATTTATTTATTTTTTAGGTTAGACTGTAAATAAGTGGGAAATATCAGTTGGATTGATTTTTTTTTTTTGGACGTGAAGCACCACGTCTACCGTCAGCTCCATTTATCGCGTCTTTAGTAGATTTCCATTTTGGTTCATTATTAAACAGAACAAGAGTAAAACTGAAATATCTCGATCAACAATCGAATCAGAAATCGATGTTTACGCTCACAAGAGATGACATTGTAAAAAGAAAAGGAACATGCATGTGAAGGCCGTGGATATTACTAAGTGAACACTAAGGTAGGTCGATTTTGGAACTGTAGTGTCTCCCATGTGGCAAAAGCTGCAAATTAACTTCAAGAATTAGAACACAAAATGTTTCTCTTCATAACTTTGCTTTCGTTTGAGGAAATTGATTTCAATCTTTTAAAATGTTATCACTATTACAATTTGATTAGTAGGTCAAAAACCAAATATTTTTAACTCATTCCACTCTTAACTCAATTTCTTTGAATATCAAATCAATTTTCCCCATTAAAATAAACTGAAATGGCATTAATTTGTTTCCACCCTACCACACACACACACCAAAAAGGAAAAAAAAAAGAAAAAAGAAAACACCCCTTTCTTTTTTTTACTTTCACTTACATAGTTACATAGATGCTGATAGACACATGCCCTGACGCACCAAAATCTAAAAGGATACAGTAAAATCATATCCATGCATCCCAGTGTTTTTCTTTTTTCTTCCCTCACCATTTCAAGCTAACTTTAAATACATTTCAATAGTTTCTTGGAAATAAATTACACAGGATAGGTTACAAGGTAGGAATTAGACAGTTTTAGTTGAGACCCATAAATTCATAGACTCATTCAAAGCAAATATGTGCATCCCAGGATGCACAAAATCAAAAACCACATATTGGAGGTGTCGGTGGTGATAGGGGGCATTCTTTCAATTTGAATTCTAATTCTAAATTTTTATTCGTTTTGTTTAAAGTGACAATCTTTTCTGTTTTAGATAGAGACATTGCTAAATTATCGAACCAATTTATAGGCTAAATGTTAGAAAACGAGGAATTTTGGTGCATATTTGATTCTATTTCCTCAAATAACGGTGCAAGTAAAAGATCTAGTTTTTGATATCAGAATCCAGTATAACAATTCCCAACTTTCGTTGCTTGAGAGAATATGATTGTTTTTTTAAAGTTAAAAATCGACCAACCCTGGTGAGTATGGGGAAGGGTGGATATCTGGAGTTGGGTGAGCTGTAGAACGCGTCGGGCGGCCTAATGTTGGTATCAGCCAGCCAGCGAGGGAGTATATCCCATTTTCAATAGCGCTAGACCAAGGAGATTATTTTAGCATCTGAGGTGGAACGCCACACCTACCCTCAGCTCCTCATTTTACCGAACAGATCCATGTGCTACTCATAGGCTGAGTTGGCGAGGGCCTGTATCGAACCAAGAACCTTGTAATTCGTAGCCGAACACTACCGACTGAGCTAAACCCTGTAGATACAAAGTGTGTAAACGGTGTGAAGAGACTTGTTGTCACTTGATACGGATATTCTATGTGAATTCGAAATGCTAAGACTATCCAGACTGGGAGAGTAGAAGTGCCTTCAAAAATATCATTACCTTATCATATAATTTTAAAAAAATGTGAGATCTAAAGGTAACGGTCTAATTGTTACCCATAATTAAAAAAAATGTCTAAAAAATCTGGTGAAACGATTAAAAACATTATAACTTTAAGGAAAATCGAAATCAGTAAGAATACTGAGGAAAGTCCTGAAGCGTTAAGGAGACTTGCTGTCACATGATCCTTTGCGATTGCCAGCAAATAATAATAATAATAATAATAATAATAAATAATAATAATAATAATACACAATTGTAGTTGGTGCACTTGGAACAGTTTGGATTAGAAAAGGGTTTGGAAAGTTTGGAAATCAGAGGAAGGATTGAAACCATTCAGAACACTGCACTGCTGCAATCTGCCAGAATACTCAGAAGAGTCCTGGAGACCTGAGGAGACTTGCTGTCAATCAGACTCCAGGGAAAGGCCATCAGCTAATGCTGATGTGAAAACTCAAAAGGAGTAAATAATACACAACAAAACACTAAATGTAGACTGTGCGGTGACAGAGACGAGAATGTAAACCATGTATTAAGCGAATGTAGCAAACTATCACAACGGGAATACAAAGCTAGGCATGACTGGGTTGGGAAGGTGATCCACTGGAAAATTATGCAAAAAATTAAATTTTCACCATACAACAAAATGGTATATGCATAAACCAGCACATTTGTTCTTGAGAATGAAACGCATAAAATTCTCTGGAACTTCGACATAAAGACGGATCACCCCATCCCAGACTAGACCTAGTGTTAATTAACTAAAAAAAAATCAAAAAATTAAAAGAAAGTAAGTGAACGTGCCAACTGGTGGATTTGCGGTTACAGCAGATCACAGGGTGAAGTTGAATGAAAACAAAAAGATAGATAAATACCTGGAATTGAAAGAATTGAAAAAGCTGTGGAATATGAGGGTGAAAGTGATACCAATTCTAGTTGGTGCACTTGGAACGGTCCCCAAAAAAACTTGGCAAAAAGACTGGAAGACCTCGAAATCAGAGGAAGAATTGAGACCATCCAGAATACCGCATTGCTGCAATCGGCCAGAATACTCAGATAAGTCCTGGAGACCTGGGGAGACTTGTTGTCACTCAGACTCCAGGAAATACCATCAGCTAACGCTGATGTGAAAAACTCAAAAGGAGTGAAAAATAATAATAGTTCCAGCAGATCACAGAGTAAAGATGAAAGAAAATAAAGAGACAGAAAAAATACCTGGATCTTGCTCGAGAGTTGAAAAAGCTATGGAATACCAATTATTGTTGATGAAGTTGGAAAGGTCCCCAGAAGCTAGCAGACAACAGAAAAATCAAAAGAATGTGAAAAAACTGGGTAAATAATAGTGCCTCATCATACAACAAGAAATCGTAGAATATGAAGCTGGCAGTTGTGCCAATTGTCGCTGGATCACTGGGAATTATCGAAGGAAACTTAGCAACACGGAAGTACAAATCCGAAGAAGAATCAGGACCTGGCAGACAACAGCAAAACTGAATACAGTTAGAATTTTTTAAAAAAATTAAAAAAAACGAGGAATAATGAGGATAATTGTTGTCACTTGATCCCCAGTGAAAGTTACTGCTAATATAAACATTGACAGAGTGCAATGATAATAAATAATAAGATTACTGAAAACTTTGGAATAGTCGAAATGAAGATTGCAGGGAAAATTGAAGAATCTAGAAATCAAGGAAGATCGAATGTATTTCAGAAAACAATATTATTGCAATTGGCGAAAATACTGTGGAGAGTGCTGGAGTTCCGAGAAGACTTGCTGCCACTTGAAATCCAATGATTACCTCCAGATCTCACGGATATAAAAAATAATTTGATGCAGTAAGTAAAAGTCGTCGGGGTGGCCTAATGTCGGTATCAGTCATACAGCGAGGGAGTATATTACATTTTCACATGCGCTAAAACCAAATAGATTGTCTTTTTTAGCATCTGAGGTGGAGCGCCACACCTACCATCAGCTTCTTATTTTACCGCACAGATCCCTGTGCTAGTCATACACTGAGTTGGCGCGGCGCCGGTATCGAACCAGGAACCTTGTGGTTACAGGTTGCACGCTCTACCAGCTGGGCTAAACCAACCGTTTTTTTTTATGTAGTAAAAATTATAAATGAGTTAATAGTAGTATAGTAGTAGTAGTAGTAGTAGTAGTAGTACGTTTCTATCCTTGACGACAAAAATAAATAAATAAAAAAATTTAACAAATAAAAGCAAGAATTAAAGACTGAAAAAATCTGGGAGTTAAGAAAAAAACATAGAATATAAAAGTGAAGTAAGTAAGTCAACGGGGCGGCCTAAAGTCGGTAACATCCAGTCAGCGAGGGAGTCTATCCCCTTTTCAATAGCACTAGACCAAGGAGATTGTTTTAGCATGTGAGGTGGAGCGCCACACCTACTACCAGCTCCTTACTTTACCGCGCAGATCCCTGTGCTACTCATACGCTGAGTTGGCGGGGACCGGTATCGAACTAGGAACCTTGTGGTTTCTAGCCGAACGCTCTACCGACTGAGCTAACCTTCGAACAGTCTGGGACAACATTGCGAAAAGAACTGAAAGAAATGGACATTGTAAGAAATACAAGAACAACATTATTGAAATAAAAAATAATACTGAGGAGAGTTCTGGAGTATTGAGGTGACTTGCTGTCACTTGATATCTATAAAGGCCACCA
>CM042152.1:92823653-92828653 GCA_023376005.1 Doryteuthis pealeii
TATATATAATGCATATATATATGGGTGTATAGAGGTAGGCAGTGTGTGTTTACCTACATATAACATACTTGATTGCTGATATTCGAAGACAATCTTTTTCATAGGAGTTTCTTTTGATCTGACCTTGTACCTGACTTGACTACGTTGATAATATTATTAATAGATAAACACACACACACACACACACACACACACACACACATATATATATATATGTGTGCATGCGTGCATGTGTGTGTGTATGTGTGTGTGTGTGTGCGTGCGTGTGTGTGTGTGTGTTGCATGTTTCAATTGAGAGTTTAGGCAACAGGAAAAGCATTCAGAAAAAAAACCAATTTCAAATCCCAGCGGAAATACTTTGTGTTGATTTCGTAACATTGCCCTTGGGGAAGCTTGCTATTGCTCCAAATAAGTTGAGGCCAAAATAACGCATCGTTGCTGGTACCATTTAACACAGTGCAATCTGGTAAATGTCGTCCGGTACATCTACTATGTTATAGGATAATTTTTTGCACACACACACACACACACACACACACACACACACACACACGCATATATATATATTATATATATATATATGTATGTGTGTGCGTGTATGGGTGTGTGTGTGTGTGTGAGTGAGTATGTGCATTTCTATTTGTGTGTGTGTATGCGTACATATCTGCGCGTGCAAGTCAATGTATGTGTGTGTGTGCGTGTGCGTGCGTGAATTTCTGTGAGTGTGTTTATAAGTTTATGTGTGTGTGTGAGCACATGTCCGTCTGTGTTTACGTATCTGTGTGTGGTGGTTTGCATACTCCGAATTAGCAGTAGCAGTCGGGGTTCAAGCCTTTAGAAAAGTTTTGAATAGTTTCGGTATAATTAGAACAGTATCCTCTATTCAATCTCCAATCTCTCTGTCTTCGGTCTGACCTCGCGCTAGACAAAGCAAGCATACAGACCCCGACAAAACCGGGGAGTATACTTGTTTTCTACACTTATATTTGTGATTACATTGTGTGTGTGTGTGTGTGTGTGTGTGTGTATGGGGGAGGGGGTTCGCACCCGGATTTTGTATGTGGTTTGAGTTGTTTTACAGCAGACACTTACAATGTAGTCTAGTGTATTATGTTTTAATATGTGACTGGTTGCGAGTCAGAGTCTGCCAAAATAAAATGTTCGCGTGTATGTGAAATTACCCGTTTCCAAAAAACAAAAAAAAAAAAAAAGGCAAGAAAAAAATACAAACAAAAAACAAAAAACAAAAAAACTAAAAAACAATTACAACAACTATACGAGATTGGTGCGTATGTGTCTTCACGACCACATAGCAAAAAGAGTGTTAGCCAAACAGTATGCGTATTCGCGCCACCCTCTCGCCACACACACACACACACACACACACCATGACTACAGACATACGTACGCATGTTACGAGCGTCTTATCAGTGTTATATAATTTTTGCAACCGCGGATTCAATGTGTGCGTGTCGGTTCGCAGTATTCAAGATAAGCATTTATGCCAGTCTGCGTGAAAAGCGCTTTTTTTGTTGTTGCACTGATATCCACTGTCTGCATTTGTGTAAGTGTGTCAAATTAGATGGCTTCCTGCACCTGTGATGGTGGGCGCTGGGGAAAACGGGCGTGTGCCAGACGAGGCCTATTTATACATAGGCCCGAGAGGACACACACACACACACACACACAACACACACACACACACAGACACACACACATATATAAATATATATATATATGTATATATATGTGTATATTGTATGGGTGTATACTCATATACATTTGCTGATCTCTATATATATATATATATATATATATATATATATATATATATCCTATCAGCGTATGCGTGCATAAACACACCAATATGCTGATCTCATCATCTACATCATATATATACATATACACATACACACACATATATATACATATACACATACACACACACGCATATATATATATATTATATATATATATATATATATATATATATATCCTATCAGCGTATGCGTGCATAAACACACCAACATGCTGATCTCATCATATACATACACACATATATATGCATACACACACACACACACACACACACACGCATATATATAATATATATAATATATATATATATATATATATATATCGTATGTGTGTATATACGCATATCTCATGAGATATATGCCCATATATATACACACAATATATATATATATATATATATATTTAAGAAATGGTATAAAGTAACCTACTCGAGTTTCATCATCTGAATCGTCAGGGTTAAATCCGCTGAATTAAGTTTTCGATTAATATCAGTTGATACCACGTATGTCTGTTGGAACAGTTATTATCGTTACAGATGGATGCTTGTTTATCCCCTGAATCCTGTGCGCTCCCAACGATCGTAACCGTACCCATCGGTAAGCCACTACTCATTCCAAAATATATATATATATATATGGAGAGAGAGAGAGAGAGAGAGAGAGAGAGAGAGAGAGAGAGTGAGAGAGAGAGAGAGAGCGATAAATATATATACATTTTATTATCTCATATATATATATATATATATATATATATAAATGCAGTTATTCGTTGAACTTTTAAGTGTTCCCTTTATCTTTTCTAACTATCTGTTGAATTAAGTGAAGGATTTTATGTGCAATCTAAATAAATGCTGTTGAAAATAATGCTTATATATATATATATATATATATATATATATATATATATATCATCTAGTCGCAGTACGGATTCCCATGACTCTTTCTCGCTATCAGTCCCTATCAGTCAGCGCTCCTGGAATGTACCCCGCATAAAATTGATTGTCAGTTCAGAGCTTATCAATATAGACTCTTGCCTTATTTCTCTGAAAGTTTGAGATGAGATTTGATGATTAGTATTATCTGAAGAAGGTCGGAGGGCATATCGGCCGAAACGTTGTAGGGATAACAATGAAGATGAGGACAATTGTCCGAATAACGTAGGTTTGTGCATATCCAAGAGCAGGTCTCCACAGGATAAACTCCCTTATGACCTCGTTCTTACTTCTACAGCAGTGTCCAGGTTGTATAGTTAATCTAAACCGAATGGTTTGTGTGATCGGAGGCAAGTGGCTGTACAGTTGCCCTTGAGTTGTGTCTTGCCTCTAGAATATGTTCAAGACAACACGTAGCATCTTTGTGCAGTTCCTACCCAGCAGTTTGTCCAATCATTTCTTTAGAGTCCAAGTGGTGCAGCCATATAGTAGTTTCGACAAGACCACAAATTTGAAGAATTTTCGATTATCAGTGCGTTCAGATTTCGAAATTATCAACACACACACACACACACACACACACATATATAACTATATATATATTTTAAAAACGGTCTCTGAAGATGAAGTTTCTTCGAAATTGATTAGACACTGGACATTATTTTATTTTTTTATACGCATTGTAATTGCCTTCTTAATATAAATACATAAAAATATACTTAACAATACTTCAAGCAAATTATCAAATACTATATATATATATATATATATATATATATATATATATATATATATATATATATGTATGTATTCGTATTTGAGTAATGCTGTTTAACATCATGCCCAGGATATTAAACCCTTAGCCTCAGCCTTCAAGCCCATAGAGGATGATAAGTGTTGGGGGGTTGTCATTAAAGCAATAAGTTTGGGGCAATCGTATAGGTGCTAGAGCTTGACGTGACTAACCTATTGATTAGAGAGGACATATTCGACCGCCCCTCAGAGCCAAGGGGAGGTGCTACAAGTCAAGGATTCCGTCCTTAAGCATCACGGGTCGCCACCCTCGATCAACAGGTGACCGTGTTGTGGAGATTTTACCACTCTGCAGAGACGCAGTCTTTGTATTCTGCAACTATAGCATACAGGTGTTACGATTCGTGTGTCCATTTTTAGTCTATAGGTGAGAGCAGTTTACAGTGGAGATCCCTTGTGGGATTAACTTTGATCCGTGTTAAGCAGAATCCTTGTCCGTTGTTCCGTGTTAACTATAAACCTATAATGCTTGTACGTTCATCCGTGCATCGTGAATCCAATGATCTTTGTGTTTGTCCGTGTTAATCACGAGCAACTGAGTGCCAGTCTACCACCGTCTTTAAATAGTTAACTAAACACGTATTCGAGCGTTTTGATTGGCTGATTCAGTCCACGCAGCCTCAAAGAGTCAATAAATTTAAGTTGTGATCTCCAGCACACCTTATATAACAAATTATTGGGTATCTCACGTAGTATAATGGCCAGCAAGCTAGATTCGCATACCATTGTTAGTGAGTTTTATTCTCACTTGGCGCCCCATATTTCTAGCCTTGTGTCATATCTAAGCTAAGCTTAGTAAATAACTATATATCAAATTATTAGGCACCTCCCGTAGCCAAATGGTTAGCAAGTTAGCTTGGCAGACCATTGTTAGTGAGTTCGATTCTCACTGGGCCCCCGATACTACAGGCCTTGTGCCACATCTAAGCTAAGCTTAGTAAATAACTGTATAACAAATTATTAGGCACCTCCCGTAGCCAAATGGTTATCAAGCAAGCTTTGCAGACCATTGTTAGTGAGTTTGATTCTCACTGGGCGCCCCATATTCCTGGCCCTGTGCCATATCTAAGTTAATAATTAGGAAATAACTATATAACAAATTATTCCAACACGTGGTGTAATGGCTGGCAAGCTAGATTTGCAAACCATTGTTATTGAATTCGATTCTCACCGGGCGCCCTTACTTCTAGCCTTGTGCTACAGCTAAGCTTAATAAATAACTATATTCATCTCTATTTTCTATAGTTTTACCATCTCTCTCTACCTCTCTTTCTGTCTCTCTATCACACACACATATATATACATACATATTCAAACACATACATAAACACGTACGCGTATGCATATATATATATATATATATATATATATATATATATATATATATATAATGGAAAAATAATTTTACTTAAACTACAGATTATACTAATCTCTGTTG
>CM042152.1:92833653-92838653 GCA_023376005.1 Doryteuthis pealeii
CAAATAGATATACGAAATATATTTCGTCCTGCCTTGAGCAGATCTTCATCAGTCTTTTATTTGAACATTTGTGCAACACCAAACTCAGCCCCACCCATTCGCTCTCTATTCTCTAAAAACGAATGTATGTTACACTAATGTTCAAATAAAAGACTGATGAAGTCCTGCTCAAGGCAGGACGACATATATCCCCTATATCTACTTGTTTGTGTTACTCTATTTGTACACTTTTTTCCCTCTATTCTTTACTACATTCTGTCGGATTTACTCCAACCCTCCTATCCTCATATATATATATATAATATATATATATATATATATATATATATATATATATATATATGATGTATAGAAAGAGAAAAAATAAATGTTGAATATTATGCTAACAGATATCTATTTCAACCTGCGGGTTTTATAAAGTACAATTCATTTGAAATCATTTTAAAATTAAAATGAAGACAATTATAAAAGACAATTTATAAAACCGGTCTTCATCAGACCAGATATAATGTTCAATGAAAGAAGGGGGTAAATGTAACCTTTTGGCGTGAGAGGTTCAAATAAAGCTCACGGTCTGGGTCGGAAAATATCTATTAATGAGATAGTGCACTTTATTTGCTTACTTCATACTTTTTGAAGAAATCTCTGTCAGCTCGGATCAGTTATATTTTCGCCTCCATGGATCAGAGAAGAAAAAAATAATTTGCTAGTTGTAGTCTAATGTATATACAAAAATGCATTGGAAATGATTTTTACTATAAAAATGCATTGGAAATGATTTTTACTATGAAAATGCATTGCAAATAATTTTTACTATAAAAATGCATTGGAAATGATTTTTTACTATAAAAATGCATTGGAAATGATTTTTACTATAAAAATGCATTGAAATGATTTTACTATGAAAATGCATTGGAAATGATTTTTACTATGAAAATGCATTGAAATTATTTTTTACTATGAAAATGCACTGGAAATGATTTTTACTATGAAAATGCATTGGAAATGATTTTACTAAAAATGCATTGGAAATGATTTTTTACTAAAATGCATTGGAAATGATTTTTACTATCAAAATGCATTGGAAATGATTTTTACTATGAAAATGCATTGGAAATGATTTATACTATAAAAATGCATTGGAAATGATTTTTACTATGAAAATGCGTTGGACAATGATTTTTACTATAAAAATGCATTGGACAATGATTTTTACAATAGAAATATATATCTTCAAATTGAGTGTACAACTTCAAGAATATTGATAAAGATTGGCCACTTTTGCAAAACAAAGTAATGTGTAAAATTTAGTCTCTAAAAAAAATTCATATTTCTCATTTTCGGCTGGTTGAAGTAGCATTCCCAGTTGATTTTTTTCATTTGGGGTTATTGTTATTTAATCACATTAGTTATATAGAGTTCTGTCAAAACTGTTTGAATTATGTAAATATATCCAGTGGTTCAAAAGTTTTGATACAAATCAACACAATCTTTAAAAAGTTATCCAAAACAAATCTACAACAATGGACAAAACAAATACTGTTGTCATCATCATCATCATCATCATGTCGCGCTTTCAGCGCAGATATCCATGACAATCTCTCTCCATCCGTCCCTATCACTCATCATTTTCGGGAGGTCCTCTATGCAGCATCCTGCATTCGCACAGATTCGTACAATTTTGCTGGTCGACCCACGCTGGCTTGTCCATGTGCTGGCTTCCACAGGAGGACGTCGCTTATGAGTTCGTCCTTGCTTCTCCAGCAGTGTCCCATGTGTGTTGTCAGTCTTACTCGGATGGTTTGGGTGATGTGGTAGGTGGCCATACAGCTGTTTTCTCGTAGGGTGCTGTTTCCACGTCTTGTTCATGATCACCCACAGCATTCTTGAGCAGCTCCCATCTAGTTTATTCTCTAGTCGCTTAGTTAGGGTCCAGGTAGTGCAGCCATATATCAGTACTGACACGACAACGGCCTGGAAGAATTGTCTCTTTAACTTGTCTGTGATATTGGACCTATATATGATCGATAATTTATTTATAGCGGCCCATGCTTTTCCTATGCGTGCATTAACGTCGTTTTCTGTGGAGGAGATGTTACTGCCTAAGTATCTAAATTGTTCTACAGAGTTTAGGAGTTTGCCATCGATGGTTGAGATGTCGCTTTTGTTTTTGAAAGACATGAAAAGTTTTATCAGAGTTCACGTACAGGCCGACATTTTGTGCTGCCTTTTCTAGGCTATGTAGTAAGGATTCGGCTTGTGCAGGTGTATTTGCGAGTAGTGCCAGGTCATCAGCATACTGTTATAAACACGTGAAATAAACTCATTAACCAATTCTATAATCAATATGACTTAAAATTCACTTCAAATCAAATAGTAAAAATATTATTTACCTTTTAGAATGCATACATTGCCCCAAATAATACCTAAGGAAATCAGAATGGCATTTGAATTTTACAATAAACAACTACAGATATAGAATAAATTAGTAAGCTATAATAAATTATTTTAGGTTGAACATTTCCATCTAACAGACCACAACTTTAAATTCTTTATAATAGAAAAAAAATTATTGTTTTTGTTTTGTTTTGTTTTGTTTTACGGCATATCAACCTAAGTGGGTCATTTAATGCCGATAAAGTTTTGAAATAAATCAATTCTTAATGGATAATACAATTTTTTTATAAATACATTTTTCTATTTAACCCATAGATGGGACCCTAACAGGTACTACCACTCCGGGTCAGAGTGGACCAGGGAGCAATGGTGATGAAGGGGTGCTCCACATTCCCCAAACCTCCAAAACTGGAACCTCACCATCAGATAGAGTTTAACGTCATTCCCAGGACATGTAGACTCGCAGCCACCGCCTTCTAGCACCCATATGATAAAAAGGGGTCGGGGCTTGCCATAAGGGCAATAGGGTTGGGAAAATCATATAGGTGCTAGGGCTTGACGTGACCAGCCGATTGATCGGAGGGGCCTCTCCGACCGCCCGTCTAGCCCAAGATAGGGCCAAAGTGGAGTATTGCATGTCATGAACTGCTCATCAACCTGGGCTCTATCCTTAAGCATCACGGGTCGCCACCCACGGCCAACAGGTGGCCCCATTGGGGGAATCTTACCCCTCTGCAGAGGTGCAGTCGGTGCATTCTAACGCCCCAGCCGACAGTGCGGAGAAAAAATTAGAAAACAAAAATATCATATAAATGCTAAAAAGCCATGAAGATAGATGGATATTAAATTAAGAAACTCTTCTATCTATCTATCTATCTATCTATCTGTCAGTCTGTCTGTCTGTCTGTAAATAGTTGGGTGTTTTGTGCATCTTTTTTTCTATCTAAAATACTTACATATGTTCCAGTGTTTTATTTGGTCGTCTAGCATTTTCAGTGCTATAAGAATTTTTGCCAGCAGTAACCATAAATCAGCCGTTATCAGACGTGCCTTTCGCTAAAATGTAAACACCAGAAAGTCGACAATCTATACCTTATATGGTTCGTATAGTGAGGTCATTAAAAAAAAATCAGGAACAATGAAAACACAAATACTAATCCGCAAACAAATACAAACACGCACATACATACAATCACATACATACAAGAACAAACACATACACACAAACACGCCCTCAAATAATAATAATAATAACAATAATATATATATATTTATATATATATATATATATATATAATCTAATGAGTCAGACGAACCTACTAAAAGTTTCGCTTAATGCTCTTCAGGGCTCAGATCTTAGCCCTGAAGAGCATCAAGCGAAACTTTTAGTAGGTCCGTCTGACTCATTAGATTTATCTTTATTATTTGCTCTACTTAGGTATTGAGCACTTTTTACTTATTAGCTTTAGTTTCCTGGCGGTTTTGTATGAATATATATATCTTATATATATATATATGCATATAAATTGTTTTTTCTTTTGGCAAAAATATTGTACCAATAGATTATTTTTGGTTGGTACGATTATCTTGGTCTTTATTTTTTACAAAAAAAAATTTCTTCCCGGTTGATGTTTGGTAGTATATTTTTACAATCAAACTATTTGCTGTTTTTTTCTCACCGCGATGATTTACCAACACGTTTGGTATATTATATATACTAGCAAATATATGCACCCTCCGGGTGCAAGTATTTAAGTTTTAATGTAATGAAATATCGTATTAAATTAGAAAATCTAATAAGAAGGCAGATAAAAAGATATGTAACAGAGTGGGGTATAATAGAAAAATAGAAATGAAACTTACTCTTCTATCACTCCCGTCTTTCATTGCTGAATTTTACTTATTTAACTATTTAGTTAAATTAGGAAATAAAGAATAAAATGACAGTTATTTTTTCTTGTTAATGGATTTCATTTAAGATTCATTGGAGAGATTTTTGCTTATATTCATTAAAATAAAACCAAACAGTTAGAAATCAATAATACTAAGCACATATTTAATAAAATCACATTTTTAATATCAATATGCAAATTAGCCTTCCCATTCACACTGTAAACCGCTATTTTTGTATATATAAATACAATTGCATGTTAATTGTATGTAGATATGGACAGCACTAATAAAAAGTTGAAGCAATTTTATTAATAATTGAGGTTTAAATATAAATAAAATCATGGAGAATGTGATGTAAATACCGAAGGGAATTGTGACTTGAGTAGTAATATAGTTTCGGTTACAGACGGAAAAACACACAATCTCCATTATAATAAGATATATATATATATATATATATATATATATATATTCATTTATATAACAATCTTGGTGGTGTGCATGTACATCCAGGTGAAAATCATTTAAATTCGGAAGAAATAATTATATATAGAGAAACACAAACATATGTATGTGGCCTTATATATATATATAGGTAAAGTAAAGTCGTCGGGTGGCCTAAAGTCTGTATCAGCCAGGCACTCTATTCCCTTTTCCCTAGCGCCAGACCAAGGTGATTGTTTTTGCGTCTGATGGGGGGGGGGCACCAC
>CM042152.1:92841153-92870988 GCA_023376005.1 Doryteuthis pealeii
AAAAGAGTTCAGCTAGTGCATATGCTGGCATACACACATGCGATATCCCTTCCACTCTCTCTATCTTTATTTGGCCGGTTTAGTTCAGTCGGGAGGGCATTCCGGCTCGGCAACACAAGGTTCCGGGTTCAAGACCGTTCCTCACCAACTCAGCGTATGAGTAGAACTGGGATCTGTACGGTAAAGTGGTGTGCTGATGGTAGATGTGGCGCTCCACCGCAGACGCAAAAACAATCTCCCTGATATAGCGCAAGTGAAAATGGATAGACTCTCTCGCTGTCTGGCTGATTATGACAATAGCCTCTCCATCAACTTTACTTGTTACTTACACCCCCCCCACACATATTTATATATATATATATATATATATATATATATGATATATGTAAACACGATGTATTTGGATATGGCTTTTTGCCGACAATTTTGGGAGAATATCTGCTTAATTGGAGTCGTACCTAATTTTGAAAATTAATTAATTAATAATTAATTAGGCGGAATGCCTATTTAAATGTAAGGCTAAACAAATTGATTGTTCTCGATTTTTTTAGCCCTACATTTAAATAGGCATTCCCGCCTAATTAATTCATTAATAATTAATTAATTTTCAAAATTAGTACGACTTCAATTAAGCACATATTCTCCAAAATATATATATATAATATATATTATATATATATATAATATGAAGTGGACAAACAATGTTTTTGAAATGGCGATAGCCGACAATATTTTGGGAGATTATGTGCTTAACTAAAGTCATACCTAATTTGTTAATTAATTAATTATAATTATTATTTATTATAATTATAGCCATGACAGGTAGGGTTCGAATCACGCACAAAGCACTGCCCTGTCTATAGCTCTACTGATGATGCCTAATAGGCTGAAATGTACATACAGAGATTGACTTTTTCTCGATTTTTTTACGCTTTACATTTAAACCGATATGCACGCCTAATTCATTTAATTACAATTAATTAATTAGCAAATTAGGTATGACTTTAATTAAGCACATAATCCCCCCCCAAAAAAAAATATATATATGTTTTGGTTGTGAAGCCATGAAGTTAACTGCATTTGTTAAGAGAGACTTTCTCGCCTATGCGTTTCCAAACCAATTATATATATATATATATATTATATATATATATATATATATATTATGTGTGTGTGTGTGTGTGTGTGTGTGTGTGTGTGTGAGTGTCTATCTGTCTGTCTGTCTGTGTGCGGGCGTATATAATTGTGCTTGCGCACGTGTTTGGGTGTGTTTCTGTAATACAAATGAGACAATATACACTAACATCCAGTGTCTCCTGGTGGAGTTAACTTTTATTGTGTTAGTCTATCAGACGAGTAGTATTCTGTAGTAAGTTCATTCCTCATGGCTGCCCAAAATTGGCTCAGTGCCAGACTAATTAAACCTTAGTAAATACCGATACAGAAATACGTGGAGCTCATTTCATATGTGAACTTACACACACACACACACACACACACACACACACGCACGCACGCACGCACGCATACTATATATTATATGTCTGGGGAAAAATAAATGTTTCTATGATGGTATAAGCTGATCTTGTGAGGAGAGGGAGAAAAAAAACTCAGACAAGAATGAGTCTGTTAAGAATGCCTTTGATAATCAAGCCCGTCATCGCCTCCCTCGTTTTCTTTGTTTTTGTTTATTTTATCTTATTTTTCAGACACTATGATTTACTCGTCTCTATCACACAAGAGCCCGTTTGTTTGCGCACCCCATAAAGATCTCAGAAGCAGCAGCAGCAGCAGCAGCCACCTCAGCAGCAGCAGCAGCAGCAGGAGAAGTGACGGCGGCGGCAATGCTATGTCTTTCAACATCGTAAAGTAATGACATCCCGATTTTTCACAGTGAAGCACTTGCAGGCATGGCGGGGGCCGGTGTGGTTGAAATTGTAACCTGTTTGCTACTAGGAATCGGTGTTCGAATCTAGGTCTAATCTATGGTTAAATAGAAAATCTGTTTCCCCAAAAAAAAAAAAATTTGAGCTTAAATTTTTTTAATTACAAATTATTGCAACGAATCTTTCAAAACTTTGCCGGCATTAAATGACTCATCGTAGTTGATATGCCGTAAACCAAACCAAAAAACCCCCCCAAAAAACCCCAAAAAACAAAACAATCGAATCTAGGTAAAATCATTGGATTTCGGATCTTGATTTTAAGATTTTAAAGTGACCCGAAGACGTCTTTTCCTTATTTCCCAGCTTGAACTTTGTGTGTGATTTAAACTGAATAAATATATACACATGATTTGTGGATGAAGGCGATCATTGATGATTTTTGTAAAGTAAAATTGTGATTTGTTAATAAATTGTGTGTTACTAAGGAATTGGATGGGTTTCGAAATTTTAGGTCCTTAGAGTAAAAAAACGTTTATATGAACACTCTAAAATTTGGAAACACATCCAATTCATTAGTAACACACAATTTATTAACAAATCACAATTTTACTTTACAAAAACATATGATTTCTACACAGAAAGACGAAAAAATGAAAAGATAGAAGTGACCATGTTGGTATTTATCCAATCTGTTTACCATAGGTAACATGTGACACAATGTCAATAGTGTGGATCATCCAACGAGGGTTGACTATCGCTATTCAATAGCAATGGATCTGTGAGACTAGCTTGATAACCATTACACAAAAACCTATTAATAATGGAGATTCGCTTCCGGTTTTTAAATGTAACAAAAATTACGTCACTGCTTACGTCACATTACCCAAAATCGTCATAACATAGAATAAATACACTCAAAAGTTGAACATGCAACATTAGACAGTCCTCATTGTTTTTTTAAAACAAGTTTTAATAAATACATGACTGGTATTATATATCTATATATAGTTTGTTTTATTTTAACAAATATTTAAAGTTTACATTTCAAATTGTTTTATTTTTTAATCCTTTAATGAATTTGATGATTTTACTTAATTAGGGTAAAAACTCGCTGACATTGAATTTTTTACTCCCACCCCTCAGGCAATATATATATATATATATATATATATATATAATATATATATATATATATATAGAGAGAGAGAGAGAGAGAGAGAGAGAGAGAGAGATTAGCGGAAATCTGGGAACTTTCACACTTCTATAACTGAGTTGTGTTAATTATTTTTCTAACTGCCTCAATTGGACACATGGCCTAGTGGATAAGGTAGTTAGGTTAAGACAGTTTTAAGTGACAGTTATCTCTGGATCCCGAGTTCAATCCTGAGTAGAGGCAGTTAGAAAAATAATTAACACAACTCCTACCCCAGCTATGGTTAGCGGAATGAGAACAGGATACCCCCGTGGACTAAATAAAGGGTTAGGTTCAAAGTTCCGTGATGGCTCCCGATTACGACAAGAAAGTTTCCGAGTTCGAAAAGAAGGTATTCAAGTCCGAGAAGGTTCCCGAGTCCGAGAAGGTTCCCGAGTCCGACAAGAAATACTTGAAGAAGGCCGGAGGGCATATCGGCCGAAAAGTTGTACAAATAACAATGAAGATGGGGACAATAGTCCGAAAAACGCAGATAATTCTAATAACTTATTGTTCTGTGTTTTTGTATGTATGCGTTGACACTGGATACTGGTGCTAAATAAATATATTAAGCACTCAATTTCTTTTGTGTATCATTTCATCTCGACAACACAATATACATATTTATGCTCCAATAAATATTCATACTCCAGATGAGTAGAATGTGACACATGGTCAGTTTCTTTAGCTGACTTTAACGTTTGAATTCAGAGTTTTTTTTCTCCTTGAATGCTTGCTTAGCCAAGGTTAAAGAGCCCAGTCCAACCTACTATTTACCCATAGACGGAAGGAGAATAGTTGGATTCATACCTTTCCCAAGAGTATTAGTGCAGCAAACGGCCTCGTCCAGGATTTGAACGCGGATGGCCATGTCCATCTCCTGCGATGGTGACAATTACCCTACCATTCTCCCCGTCATGGAGGCGCGTGGTGTAACGATTACATTTCCAGGAAATGGACACGGCGAGACGTTCAAATCCTGGACGCTGCTGTTTGTATTTCCCATAACGTTAATACCCTTGAGAAAGTTACGAATCCATATATTCTCCCTCCAGCTATGGGTAAATAGTAGAGCGGACTGGGAGCTTTAACCTTGGTTAGGTAACCAGCCACGGAGAAGGAAACCTCTGAATTCAAACCTGTTAAAGTCCGCTAAGGAAACTGACCATGTGTCACATTCTACTCATTTGGATGTGTTGGTAAATATTTATATATATATATATATGCACGAGCAGGATGTGACACAAGGTCATTTTTTAAGTATTGTTCAACAGGTTTGAATTCAGAGTTTTCCTTCTCCTAGATCGGTTGCCTAACCAAGGTTAAAGAGCTCAGTCTGCCCTACTACTTATCCATAGCTGGAAGGAGAGTAGGATTCATACCTTTCCCAAGGTTATTAGCACTAAGTGAAATGCAATTACCACATCCAGGATTTGAACTCGTGGCGACGAGTTCATTTCCCATGACTTTAACCATTACACCAAGCGCTTCCAAATATTGGTAAATATTTATAAGGGAAAACATAGTGCAGACTAGGTTCTTTAACCTTGGTATGATAACCAGCCTAGGAGAAAGAAAACACTGAATTAGAACCAAAGGGACTTTCTTCCCGTTATTCAAAAACACTACTTCCTCCTCTTCCTCCTCCTCTTCCTATCGTCTGACCATCTGGTATGCTATGAAGGCTGGAAAAAAATGAAATGTAGCTGGTTATTTGATTTAATCTAAAGGACCACCGGGATGTTCTGTGGATTCATTTAAACGATCTTTGTTAAACACTGAATAAAGGATCCCTTCAGAAATAAGTCTGTAAGTTTTTTTGTTTATTCTTGTCGATTACCCTTCTAAAATCAATAATCTGTCTGACGAGGCTTCACCAGTTCAAGGCCGAAAGAATTAAAATCTTAAGTACACTATAATGAATTACTTTAACTCTGTTATCTCAGGCGGCATCTCAACCGTTTCTATAGCGGCATCAACAGTCTCGTTCTTATTCTTCGTTTTGACTAGCAAATGTGACCTCTTCCCCTTACCACCGTCGAGGTCACCGTGCATATAAACGAAAGTCTGTTCTTTTAGGAATAAAAACGACTGTTAGCCCCCAAAACGTAATTACCTAGCACACGAACGACTATTCCTACCCGATATATCGCACATATTCGTATTACCGTTTAGTTCAGTTTTTACAGATTCCCCTTAATTAAAAAAAAATAGTTTCCCAAAAAAGGAACAAAAGTTGCCAAGGGCAGTTCTTTTTTCTTTTTCTTTTCTTTTTTTTTTCTCAGAAAGATTTTAAAAAAAAACGTACTGAGATGATTGAATCAGGAAACTGACCGAAAGATGACGGAAGACAGACAGAATAACTTCTTTTTGAATACAATTAATTTATAAAGAAAATCATTTTTTTATTTTTGCTTATATATATATATTTACCAACCACCCCCACTCCGCACGAGCAGGATGTGACACAAGGTCAATTTCTTAAGCGGAGTTTAACAGGTTTGAATTCAGAGTTTTCCTTCTCTTAGACTGGTTACCTAGCCATGGTTAAGAACCCACTCTGCCCTGCTATGAACCCATAGCTGGATGGAGAGTACTTGGATTTATACCTTTCCCAAGGGTATTAGCGCTATGTAAAATGAAATCATTTTTTTTTTAAATTTTACAAATTAAAAATAAATATTTTAAAAAACGTACTGAGGAATCAGGAAACTGACCAAAAGATGACGGAAGACAGAAAGAAGAAATTCTTGTTGAATACAGTTAATTTATAAAGGAAATTATTCTTTTATTTTTGCTTATATATATATATATATATATATATATATATATATATTTACCAACCCCTCCACACGAGCAGGATGCGACACAAGGTCAATTTCTTAAGCGGAGTTTAACAGATTTGAATTCAGAGTTTTCCTTCTCCTAGACTGGTTACCTAACCATGGTTAAAGAGTCCAGTCTGCCCTGCTATTTACCCATAGCTGAAGGGAGGATTGGATTCATACCTTTCCCAAGGGTATTAGCGCCATGTGAAATTCCAACAACTTCGTCCAGGAATTGAACTCGCGTTGACGAGTTCATTTCCTACGCGCCTCCAGAAAATTATTCTTTCATTTTTGCTTATATATATATTTACCAACCACCCCCACTCGTCACGAGCAGGATGCGACACAAGGTCAATTTCTTATGCGGAGTTTAACAGGTTTGAATCAGACTGTTCCTACCCTTAGACTGGTTACCTAGCCATGATTAAGAGCCCAGTCTGTCCTGCTATTAACCCATAGCTGTAAGAAGAGTAGTTCGATTCATACCTTTCCCAAGGGTATTAGCGCTATGTAGAATGAAAACATCTTCGTCCAGGATATGAACTCGGGTCAACGAGTCCATTTCTTATGACTCTAACCATTACATCACGCGCTTCCACATTTCTTTTGCTTATAAAGGGACAATACTTTTGACTCTAATGTAATAGTACATGTAGCTAAACAGAGTGTCTGTTCAGCCAGACACAGACAGACAGACAGACAAAACAGATAAGCAAACAAGTGCATGAGAAAACGTGTTTTACAGACCTTCATTCATGTTGATTTCAGCATCGACGCTCTACATAGCGACTGGTGTATGTGCACTGTGTATATGAGGAAGAAAAAAAAACACACACACACACATAAAACACGTGCACTTGCCAACGTAAACAAACGTATCTGCACATCTGTACGCCTCGCTGCATAAAAACAATGGGTATACAGTCGTCCCGGTACTGTTTTGATATTTACCAAGCTGGACTTAATACGGCATCAGGCCAAACAAGGGAGATAATCGTGGACAGGAAGATTAACCTGCATCAGTCTGGCAAGTGGGTGGTATCAACCTGCCTTGAAGATCAGCATCCGAATACAGGATTTTTTACATTGGACATTTTGTGAATTATGTGTCGTACTGCACAAAGCAAAACGGAAGAAGTAATAGTATTCAGATGATTTTGTCGTGCCAGTATTCCTAATAAAAGTAAAATCGTCGGGGTGGCCCTAAAGTCGGTATCAGCCAATCAGCGAGGGAGTCTATCCCCTTTTCAGTAGCGCTAGACCAAGGAGATTGATTTTGCGTGTGAGGTTGGGCGCCACACCTACCATCAGCTCCTTACTTTACCGCACAGATCCCTGTGCTACTCATACGCTGAGTTGGCGAGGGCCGGTATCGAACTAGGAACCTTGTGGTTTCTAGCCGAATGCTCTACCGACTGAGCCAACAAGAGAGCAGACAGGCACACAGACAGACAGAGGAGAGAGAGAGAGAGAGAGAGAGAGAGAGAGAGGGGGAGAGACAGAGACAGACAACAGACAGACAGACAGAGGAGAGAGAGAGAGAGAGAGAGAGAGAGAGAGATAGAGATAGAGATAGAGAGGGTATTTACTAATTTTTTTTTACTTTGAGTCTGACATTAATGCTCACGAATGGGCACCTGTTAAAATAGAGCTCACAACAGTTGAGTTGGTTTGCTAGATTATCTTGGTTCGGGGTTTTCTAAGAAAGTATATCTAATATATTACCAGTCATACTTATCCCAGTCTTAAAAAAATCAATAATATACACTGATAAAAGAGATCAATCAAATATAATGTTTGATTAAAATGAAAGAGGTGGTTGAGCCAAAATTCTCACCAGTAAAATCGAATCCATTTACTTAGGAAAAGAAACAACACCAAACAATTGATTTATTTCAGACTTTTGTTGCACCCACGCCAATTTAACGGCAATTGAGACTTTCCAAAATGCACTGGGAATTTTCCAGATTGTAATTCGTAACCTTTCGATTTGATTTATTGACCCGTCGTTACTTACGTTGTCCACTTTTTAGTTTGTTACGGCAACTGGGTTCGATATTGGTCTCACAGGTTCATGGTCGATAAGCTGAAGACGTCTTAGTGGGCTCAGTGTATCATTATTGGAAATTACCCGGCATGGTTTCCATTATTCATGGAAAGAATATTGAACTCTTACTCAGTATCATAAATACATATACTTCGTCACACACACACATACATAGACACACACTCACACACACAAACACACATACACCCATATATATATATATATATATATATATATATATATATAATCAAATATTATACTTTTGGATTTACTATACCGTAACTAAAGTTTCATGCTTGCTTGCAATCATCAATCGGTCAAAATGATAAGATTTTAAAAAATGTTTGCTTGTTTAGCGTTTATATGACATGAAACTTCACATTATACAAACGCTGAACAAGTAAAAAAGTAAAGTTGTCGGGGCGGCCTAATGTCGGTATCAGCCATACAGCGAGGGAGTCAATCCCCTTTTCCCTACCGCTAGACCAAGGAGATGGTTTTTGCGTCTGAGGCGAAGCGCCACACCTTACATCAGTTCCTTACTTTACCACACAGATCCCTGTACTACTCATACACTGAGTTGGCGAGGGCCGGTATCGAACTAGGAACCTTATGGCTTCTAGCCGAACGCTCTAACGACTGAGCTAACCCGGCCCTCTATATATAAATGGGTATGTTATGTATAAATTTTGTTCTTGTGAACGTTGTTTTTGTTTGTTTTTTTTGTCTTTTGAAGCATTGGAAAAAAGAACAAAAACAAGAAAAACAGAACAAAAATCAAAATTTTAATATTCAATTGTTGTTCTCTTCCTGGTTTGATATTTCCGGTGATGATTCACCCTTTTTCAAGGTATATCAAGGTATATATATATATATATATATATATATATATATAAGAGAGTTTCATAATTTGCTTGAAGCATTGTGTATGTATTGGTTAGGAGGTTGATTTAGAAGGCTATCACAATGTGTTGTGTGTTGACCTGTATTTTTATTATTTAAAAAAATACAGGTCAACACACACCACCATTGTTACCGTAATATTATTTTTTATTTATTCCAAACTGCATTGTGATAGCCTTCTAAATCAACCTCCTAACCAATATAATATATATATATATATATATATATATATATATATATATATAAGAAATAACGCAGATAATACTATTAAATTTCTTTACCACAAAATCTCTCTCTCTCTCTCTCTCTCTCTCTCTCTCTCTCTCTCTCTCTCCCTGTGTGTGTTTTTCTCTCTCTCTCTCCTGTGTGTGTGTTTTCTCTCTCCCTCTCTCTTTCTCTCTCTCTCCGTCTCTCTCTCTCTCTCTCTCTCTCTCTCTCTATATATATATATATATATATATATATATATATATACTATAGTGTGAGATGGTCACTGTTTCAGCTTTTGCTGGAATGGCGTACCAAAGGCAGTATTATTGGTAGAGTGCTCAATATAAAATAGAGCTGTTATATAATATCATAAAATAAATAAATATATAAAGGTTTTACATATATATTTATTAGGTGACAAAGGAACATTCACGACCATATTGTTACGTATTTTATATCTGATTTATAATTTATTATATATCTTAAGAATAATAAGATTCTATCTATGTTAACACTTTCAAATAGATCTTTCCTATCATATGCGTTGAAAAATTGTTTTCTGATAAGAGCGAAAGCTCCACATTCTACGAGAAAGTGTTTGACTTGAATGGTTGAATAAATACATATTTAAGTTGGAAATTTTAACTGTCGAAATTTTAAAATTGAATTATCAGCAAAAACGAAATCTCTTATATTTACAATTGCTTAACTCTCATGGTGAAATAATTTCCGAACTCGAGTCTTGGAGCAAACTAAACTAAACTAAGTTCTAAACAACTTCTATAACGGCTGTTTAATGAAGGCTCCTGAGAAACACCTGAAAATGGCTGGAAGGCGCAATGATCGAAACATTGTGTATATAATAATAAAAGTGGGACAACAGTCCAAAAATCTAGATAAAGTGATTTTTATTGATAAAATTCTCCAAACTTAGAGTTGCATTTGTTATCAAGCAAAATTTGGACCATGTGACCTTTAGGCACCCCTTTTGCTTTGCTGATTCATAAGTACATTTTTTTCATTTACACCGTCAGCATCCGGTAGTTTGTTAGGGGTTAGGGTTAAGGATTAGTTTTATAATTAAACAGAAACCCTCGAAAATTCGTCTGTTAACAAACCGGATGTTGACCGTGTAAATAAAAATGTACTTATGAATCAGCAAATCAATAGGGGTGCCTAAATTTCATATGGTCCCAAAATATGAGCTTATATGTGTCTTTATTTGAGTCACAAGTTTATAAATGACAGGATTATGTGGGGCTGAAAGAATGTCACAAAATCAAATGCCCTTTTGTCACACAGTTTAAAGTCATTATCTGAATCCATGTTACTATTTGAATTTTATCTTTTAAAATTATCTTTAGGAATATAAATTAAATCTTCATTATTTACTCAAAAATCAAGCCCTGGGGATATTTAATGTGTCTGTATACATATTTACTTTACATCTCCCCTTTATATATGTATAGATTTCCTTGATTTGCATTACTTTTCACTTTTCTTATCTAGTACGGACATGTGCGTGTGTTTTGTTGTTTCTAGTATATCTTTGTGTATATATGTATATATTTTGCGTATGTGTAAGATATATGTGTATATATGTAATATTTTGCGTATGTGTAAGAAAATTAAATAGATGTGTGTACTGATGTTCGTCCTGGAAATTGGTCTGTGGTTGCATATACAAATACAAGTATTCATATTGGTGTTTATACACATATATGCACGTATATATTTGCTAGGCTATTAAGTAGATTTAATGTGCGTAAGAATATAGTTTTTTCGTATTTTTAGACTAAATGGTGCATGTGAGTCTATGTGTGTGAAAGAAAGATTATGTTGTCTTCCTAGTGTGATTTGTGGGCGTGTGTATCTTTGTGTTGTAATATTCTGCCTTGTGATGGTTTATAAATATACATGAATCTTTGATTATAAGTAGTGAATAATCATCTCACTGACAAATCTGCTTTAACTCATATATATACATATATAAACATATACATATATCTATATATATACATATACATGTGTATACATATATGTACGTATATATACATATATATATATACATATATACATATATATATACATATATACATATATATGTATATATGTAAATACATATACATACATATATATATATTACATATACATACATATATGTATGTATATACATAGATATACATAATATGCATATATACATAGATATATACATATATATGCATATATATACATACATATATATATGCATATATACATATACATATGTACACATATATGTACATGTATACTATATATATATATATATACATATATCCATATATATAAATATATACACATATATATGGATATATATACACATATATGTATATACATATACATACATATATGTATATACATATAATACAGATATACATATATATATGCATATATACATATATATACATATATATATAAAAAGTAAAAGTCGTCGGGACGGCCTAATGTCGGTATCAGCCAATCAGCGATGGAGTATATCCCCTTTTCACTAGCACTAGACCAAGGAGATTGTTTTTGCATCTGAGATGGAGCGCCTATCCTACCATCAGCTCCTTACTTTACCGGCCAGATCGCTGTGCTACTCATACGCTGAGTTGGCGAGGACCGGTATCGAACCAGGAACCTTGTGATTCCTAGCTGAGCGCTGTACAGACTGAGCTAAACCGGCCAAATATATATGCATATATATACATACATACATACATATACATACGTATACATATATATATATAAAAGTAATTGGTAATTTGCTTGAAGCATTGTTAAGTATGTTATAAAATAATAAAATTCGAAGGCAATACAATGCGTAAAAAATAAAGACAAAAAGATGTTTATATGTCTAATCGATTTCAAAGCGAAGCTTTATCATCGATTAGACATATAAACATCTTTTTGTCTTTATTTTTTACGCATTGTATTGCCTTCGAATTTTATTATTTTATATATATATATATATATATATATATATTGTATTTTGTGTGTGTGTGTGTGTGTGTGTGCGTGTGTGTTCGATAATGTATTTTAACAAGCAATCCACTCACAAGCACATATCTTATTATAATGGAGATTGTGTGTTTTTCTGTCTGTAACCGAAACTATATCACTACTCAAGTCATAATTCCCTTAGTTATTGACATCACATTCTCAATGATTTTATTTTTATTTAAACCTCAATTATTAATAAAAATTGTTTTACATTATTAATACTGTTAACCATATCTACATACTAACAACATGCAATTATATTTATATATACAATAAAATAGCGGTTTACAGTGTGAACGGGAAGGCTAATTTGCATATTGATATTAAAAATGTGATTTTAATAAATATGTGCTTAGTAATATTGATTTCTAATTGTTAGGTTTTATTTTAATGAATATAAGCAAAAATCTCTTCAATAGATCTTGAATGAAATCCATTAATAAGAAAAAATAATTGTCATTTTATTCTTTACTTCCTCTTTTAACTAAATACTTAAATTAGAAAAAATAACAATGAAAGATAACAGTGATTGAAGAGTAAGTTTCAGTTGTTCTATCTTTCGAATACACCCACCTCTGTTTCAAATCTTTTTATCTGCATTCTTATTTAGTTTTATTAGCCTTTCTAATTTAATATAATATTTTATTACATTAAAACTTAGATACTTGCACTCGGAGGGTGCATATATTTGCTAGTATCCATAATTGATTTTCACGACATAATTCATCTAATATTTGTAAACATATAGAGATAATGGTCTACAGTGTATATATATATATATATATATTATATATATATATATATATATATATATATATATATATATAATATATATCCAATGCATATAAACAGATACGCACATATATCCAGGATTGATTTTCACATCATAATTCAGCTAATATTTGTTAACATATAGAGATAATAGTCTACACTATATATATATATATATATATATATATATATATATATATATATATATATATATATGGTAGAAATGTGAGGAGGTTAATCCGACAGTATGTGGAGAAAAGTAGACAAACACGGGATGTTGTGGAAACTTGATGTTTATTGTCGACGGTGCAACGTTTCGGTCTCTTATTAGACCATCTTCAGGACTTGAATATAGTTCTTACTCCAATGATGGAAATTCTCAAATAAGAGAATTTTTTGAGAATTTCCATCATTGGAGTAAGAACTATATTCAAGTCCTGGAGATGGTCTAATAAGAGACCGAAACGTTGCAACGTCGACAATAAACATCAAGTTTCCACAACATCCCGTGCTTGTCCACTTTCTCCATATATATATATATAATATATATATATACATCCAGTGCATATAAACAGATACGCACATATATCCAGATTGATTTTCACATCATAATTCAGCTAATATTTGTAAACATATAGATAATAGTCTACACTATATATATATATATATATATATATATATATATATATATAGATAGATAGATATATATATATATATACATCCAGTGCATATAAACAGATACGCATATATATCCAGGATTGATTTTCACATCATAATTTATTTAATATTTTTAAACATATAGAGATAACAGTCTACAGTATATATATATATATATATATATATATATATATATATATATATATCATAAATATATCCAGTGCATATAAACAGATACTTACCTAAATAACAATAGACTACCTTTTCGATTGTATACCCTTTAGAATTACACATTGGCGTTTGTTGTCCTCTGCTGGTTCTATTATTAAAAATGTGAATATTCATTAAAAAAATCCTTTTGATTATTATTTAATAAATATTTGAATAGAGATCAATCATTCTGAAGAGAATAATACTTGACTTTGCTTCTCTTTCATCCTTTAGAGAAGATGATATTTGTTCTATAATCAACCAATATTGGCTTTCGGCCTCTCTGTTCTATTAACAAAGGATTATCATCCCTTGTGGCTGATCTTAACATCACACACAATACTTCATTATTGAACTAATTCAATAAGACAATGTCTACCATAATTGCATCTGTCTCCAACCAAAGGTAGAAGAATAAAGTAGTGGAAAATTACTGGCGAGCCCATATAGTATGTAGATTAGTTGAATATTAATTCGTTTGTGACAATGTTTTCAAGGGAAAATCAGGTCGTTCAAAGGACCAGTGTCTAATTTTTCCCCACTGTCTGTCTGTCTGTGTTAAGTATCTGGCCGCCATCTTTGGCTAGATGTAAAGAACTTAAAGTAAATAAGTAAGTATCCTGAGTTATAGAAATATAGAATCCTTTGGTAAGTGAATAAGTCCTGTGATATAGAATCCTTTGGTAAGTGAATAAGTCCTGTGATATAGAATCCTTTGGTAAGTGAATAAGTATAGAATCCTTTGGTAAGTAATAGTCCTGTGATATAGAATCCTTTGGTAAGTGAATAAGTCCTGTATAGAAGTAAGTGAATAAGTCCTGTGGTATAGAATCCTTTGGTAAGTGAATAAGTCTGTGATATAGAATCCTTTTGGTAAGTGATAATCCTGTGATATAGAATCCTTTGGTAAGTGAATATATAGAATCCTTTGGTAGTGAATAATTCCTGTGATATAGAATCCGTAAGTGAATAAGTCCTAATATAGAATCCTTTGGTAAGTGAATAAGTAGAATCCTTTGGTAAGTCAATAAGTCCTGTGATATAGAATCCTTTGGTAAGTGAATAAGTCCTGTGGTATAGAATCCTTTGGTAAGTGAATAAGTCCCGCGATATAATACTACGTTCCGTCGTCCAACAAGACCCAAGTAGTAATGATTAGTATGACAGAAAAGGCCAGTATAAATAATCATATCAGCATCAAAGCATTGCCAGTGATTGGACAATAGTGGTCACGTGCTTATCGGCGAGTCTATAGTAGAAGGTGGACCATTTATCCCACACGCCTTATATCTTGAGAAAAAGAAAAAGATGGTACTCTTCTACAAATAAAAGCAAACAATCGTCCAAGACATAATTTTCAGGCTAAACTCAGAAAAGAGAACCAAATTCGCAAAGACTAAACTTACTAGTGAGGCATAATTCCTTAGAACTTAACACAAAAAAAGGCAAAGGCTGTGTGAAAAAAAAAAAAAAAAAAAAAAATGATTTATTTCTACCTTTTGCTTACAGTATAAATAATCAAAACACCTCATAATGTTGTTTTTAATAATAGTCAGAATTTAAGTATCAGCAAACCCCTCATGCTCTCGCTCGCATCTGCCTGCCTTGTTTTCCAGCTGAGTTGCATCATATTGCCTCTTTCCACACCCCCTCTGCACTTTATAAAAAAAATTTAAAGAGGAACCTGGTCATAAGCCGAAATTGATAATAATATAAATGAGGCCAAGGTGACAAATGTAATAAGATATATACATATTGTGTTAGCACAAAAAGAAACAAAGTTTTACTTATGAAAACTAGAAAGACTGTTAAACGTTTAAATTCAACACGATGATTCCAAACAAACTTCAGTGGTTTGCACAAAAAACATTGTGCTTTTATTGTAATTTTTAATTTCAGCTGGGGTAATCTTAGGGGTAAAAAAAAATAAAGTCACCCACTAAGTTCCAAAGTTAAGATACTGAACAAATGCAAAGTCAACATTTTCGATAATAATATTTACAAACTGGCCTAACTATATTTTCTTTTAAAGTTTAGTAAGTTTTCTAATAACCTACAAAGTTGCCCAGTGTTTTCTAGTGAAGGGATTAAACTTCCACTATAACTAAGAGTATGCCAAAAATTTCAGTACAACAGCACCATCCTCTTTCTTTTAAACTTCTATTAAAAATCTAAAAATTGTATATTGTCACTTATTTTATTTTTTTGCTTAAGAAGCAAAGCCTAACTTACATTATTAAAAATTTCTAATGAATTTCTTCATTATACAACTGGAAATAAATCATGTTAAAGAGGCACATCTTTAAGAGGAGAAAAAACACTTCAAAAATGTATCATTTGACAGATAAAGATTTTTATTTATAAAATCTCTTGCTTTAAAATACTAAAACAAATTAATTTAGCATGTGAATTTTTAAAAAATAATCCTTCCTCTTGATAATAAAGCAAAAATGATATTATTTTTCATTTATTTTTTCCAAGTTTTGTTGAATTTTAATTCGTGTGTGTGCCGTGTTGTGTTGTGTGCACCGTGCGTGTGTGGGGCAGGACAACATGGAATTTTGACGCACAATCTACTTAAAAACAGTTTTTTTCTTCTTTTTTTTTTCTGTTTCTTTTTTCTACCAAAATTCAAGAATTAGATGACGTGAAGCAACTAAGACTTAAAAATAACATTTTCTAGAAATTATTTCTAAAATTAAAGAATGTTTTAGGGCTTTAATAGCATTTTTCCGCTTTTATTATTTGCGCGCAGATTTTCCTGTACGAAGGGCTGTTAATTTTTCAAAATCTTTTAAGCAATTTAAATTTTTCCAAGGACAAATCTTATAAGAAATATTAAATTAATTTTCCAGGCAGAAATGTTTTTTCTAGACATTTACTTAGGGGTAAAATACTTTTTAAAAATATATTATTTTCGATTAAGTTTTCTCAAATAAAAAATATTTTAAAGAAAACAAAAAACAGTTGGTTGGTTGGATTTTACAGGCATGTGCAACCTTGTTGGGTTTATTTTATGCTGAAGATGCTTTTTGTTTTATTCATTCTTGTTGGTTATTCCAATTTTTTTTAAGCTCATTTTTCATTTAACACATTTTTAAAAACTCCATTTTTAAATTATTTAACCCATAGATGCAATGAAAAAACAATGAAGTTTTCATAAATTGGTGGAAACCTAATGTACCTATAACTCGACCCACTGCCCAGCATGCCAACTTGACTCAAAACGGCAATTTCAACTTTTGTTGCAAGGCAAATCTTCTTAAAAAAAATTGTTTTATGTTAAAATGTCATTTTTTTCAATAATTCAGTCACAAACAGATGGATAGGAATTTATATTATAAATAGATATTTGTTATGTTCAACAAAATAGTCTTAATGGTTTATTTAGCTGTTTGGTTTGGCCAAGTTGAGACTTTTGTCATTTGTATATAATTAAACTAGCCAGGCCGGACAGAACACAAACGTATACGCCCAAGCAATAGCAGACTAAGAGAAGAAACAGTCAATCTTAAACATTTGAGATGAGAGATGAACGCTTGTAAATATTAGTAAATAAATAAGAAATCCAAGAACAAATATTTTTTTTTAATTCATTTTGTTTCTGATATGCCTTCATTTTTTTCATGCCTTAAAAACAACCACAATTTTTTCTCAATACACATATAGTATATAATATATATATACTACTACATCAGATATAGCCAACAAAGAAGCATACATGGACGCCCATAATATATATATATATCGAGGGATAAGATATTGGCACTACCATGCTGTCATCTGAGGTTCGACCCTATCCCACAAGGATAGTTGTGTCTATTCACACCTGAAGAGGCGGTGAACGCTGAAACACAGGTCTGTGGATGACTTTATTAATATACTGCTCCTATAAATTTGGTAATGAGCTCTCTAAAATTTTGGTAATTTTAAAATTACATCTCAGCTACTAAAGCAAATAAGCTAAATGATCATTTCTTCTGCCGAATTTGATCTCATCAGTGACCGTAAATACATAAACATTCCTTACTGTACTTCATAGTTTAAAAACACGCAGTCCCCGCATGCGCTGTCAGTGGGCAAGGGGATAGATATCGACTACCATGTGGGTCAGTTCTGGAGTTCGACGCCTACCGCAGGGATGTGGTGTTAAGCTACACTGAAGAGGTATGAAAATGCGACACGTGTCTGTGGATGACATATATATATATATATTAAGGGTCTAGCTTAAAATTTCATTGGCTGACCAAGTATACTCTTATGTGAATGTAGAGAGCCAAATGAGGTTTATTTTTCAAACATAGTCCCGCTTGCAAATCAACCAACACATCTCCCATTCTTGTTGCAGAGGTTGGTTTCCTGTTAATCAAAAAGTCATCAACAGGAATATGAATGTCAGTCGCACCCTCATGGGGTGTAATGGGTGTATGTGGTATACATCATACATACAAATAATATGTGGAGCACATGTTGGCCTAGCGTTATCAACGAATAAGAAATGGACCTTGATAAAATGGTTCAAATTCCAGGACAAGGTTTCTTGAGATTCATTTCATGCTAGTTCCCTTGGGAAAAGCATAAAAATCCTGCTTTCTACCCTCAATAGCATTTGGTCAAAATAGTGGAGCAAGAGATTTGGAAAAAAAAAAAAAAAAAAATACAATAGCTACACCTGCTGCCCGCACATAAGTTTCTTAAATAGTCTGCTATAATAATTGTCAAAGTACTTTTTTTTTTACTAATTCTCAAATTATTAGAAATAAATTAAGACTGAAAATTTGATAAACCATTTTATCATTCATTTTAATTTTATTTTTATTAATAATCAGCTTTCTTTTTTTCTTTTCTTTTTTTTTCTTTTTTCTCTTTTTTTTTAGGATATAAGTGATTGTTTTGTTTATAACTTTTAAATCATTCTCGCTTGGCAATAATGTTGTTAGTAAATGACAAAGTTAGCCTTATTGTAAAATTTGGCCTACTCTTAAAAAGCAAACCTAAATTTTTGCCAGACAAAAATATTGATAAATATCTTTACCTACAATAAGTGAGTTACTAGTCGCACAAAACTGAACCTTCATTTTTTTTTCGATTGAAGTTTTGTTTTTAATTTCTTTTTTTCTTTTCTTATTATAAGTGCATATTTCATTATTTTTATTGTATTTATTTATGGAAGTAGCAAATGTCTTTTTGCTTTGAGAATTAGGAAGTTAATTGTGTTTGAATCTTGGTTGTAATTAGTGGGCTTCAGCTATTTGCTTCTAACATTGAAAGTGATGGGCAATTAAATAGGTAATAAACTTTACAGAAATAACACAATAAGTGCTTCTTAAGAATTGTGAAGCTGGGAGGAAAGCTTTTTTCAGGGTATTAACTGCTTAAACGATTCCTATACCACTTTCATTCCACGCGCGGTACGAAGTCATATTAATTTTGTCTAAATCCCCAATGATAGCCTTTATTTAAATGTAATATTAAACATATTTAGGAAGTCTTTGATTTAAGGGAAATAAACAGGTTTAATTTTACCACATAAAAAGGCCATTTTTTGGCCATTTTTAAAAAAATAATCCTTAATAGATTTGGCTCTGGACTTAGGAAATTTCTCAACAGGATGTTTTAGAAGTTAAATAATACCTTAAGCCGGAAAAAGCACATTTTCCTGTCTGGGTCCTGCCATGATTTTTTACTTTCAAACTTGTTTAGTTTTTGGTTGGTTAGATATCAACCTTTGGATTTTTTATGTTGGAAGATGTTTTTGTTTTATTCATTCTTGTTGGTATTCAAATTTTAAAAAAAATTAAAAAAAAAAGATATACAACCATATATTATTTCTTTAATCCTTGGCATGAAATAACCCCAGAGGGTTGATATGCCGTTAAAATCTACGCAACAGACCCATCCTTATTTTTTATCGTTATTTAACCCATAATGGGACCCTAAGCAGGTAGCTACCACTCTGGACCGCTCGCGCTAGAGCTCGAAAATTAGAACATTCGAGCCAACCAGATGCAATTTAATGTCATACGGGCAGGTCACTTCAACTTATTACTGGAATACAGATTTTGAATTGATGGCATCAACCTAGATTTACAGGAAATGCCAACAAACACAAGAGACAATAGACCATGCTCGTCTCTGGAATGTTTGGTCAAACATGAATACATACAAAGGCACAAGCAAAAGGCACGTGTTAAGAAGTGAAGTTTAGGGTGGGAATTCCAGCTGTTTGTTTCCATTGGTTTTTAAAAATTGCTTGTAGTGGATGCAGAGAAAATAAATGGTTGAGTGTTCACAAATCTTCCTTATAAAAAAGTATTAGACATTGAGATCTGACTAAGCTGTAATCCAATATGAATAAAAAAACTTGCATTACATTTAAGTGCTATAGCTTCCTTGGAAAAGGTATGAATCAATTATTGCTTCCTCGGAGTTAATGGGTGTAAATAAGGAAGTGCAGACTTGGGGTCTCTAACCTTGATATGGCAACTGTCCTAGGTGAAGGAAAACTGAATTTAAACCTGTTAAAATCCATTTAATAATTTTGGATCTTGTGTCACATGCCTACATGTGCAGAGGGGTTGGTAAATATGTCAGTGCTTATTATTATACTTGTCTCTTTCACTTCAGCATAATCGTAATAGATCACTGGAGTACCTGTTAATTTTGATTAACAAATTTGAATCTTGTGTCTACATCTAACTGCATGCGGAGGGGTGGTAATATCTCTACATTTAAGATGAATCTTTTTTTAAATTTCTTTCTTGCTGTCCTCAGCATCTGGTCACTTTCTCACCTTTTTTTCCCTGAATAAAACTCCCTGTTTTTTTTTTTTTTCAGTTTTGACCATAACACTGATCCGACCATTTATTTTTTTCGCTAAGAAAACCAAAACATAACATAAAGGGGGAGTCGGTGTAGAAAACGTTTTCGAGATGTAGCAGGGTTAGCTTTTCACAATACTAAAAAACTTTCAACTCACATTTTCCTCTTATTTCAAGGCAGAAACTAATTTTATGCATATAATCTGTTTTTAAACATCTTTACATTTTTTCTGCATAACTTCAAGTCAAGCATGATGATAGTGCAAGCATTTTTTTAGTTGGTCAGAATTGGACTTAAACTGCTTTAACGCGTACTTTTAAACCACTCCCAATGGTTCTTCCAACCACTGCAAAGTAGCTATTACCCAAGCTAGTAACAAAAACTGATTGTTAGTTCATTAATAACTGAGGGCAAAAGGAAGCTTACAATAATAATAGGATTTATTGAATAGAATGAATTCTTAAGGTGGAATGATAGTGGAACTTTGACACTATTCCCAATCATACAGGTAAAAAAATCAATACCAGAAAAATTTGGTATCAGTTGTGGGGGAGGGGGTTTGAGTAGACAAAGAGTTAACTAAAAATTACTTAATTTTGTAGATTGTTTTATTTTAAATGGCATGTCAACACCGTTAAATTGTTTCAAGTATTCTTAATCTAATACTAATAATTTGCACAGCAGTTTGTAAGGGAGGGTAGTTCCCAATGGTGTAGTTTGGCTTAACATGTTGGCTAACCGACATCATTGAGGTTTGCAACTAAAGTACTACTATTACATTCACGCGTTTTAAACTAATACACTTGGGGAAAGTTCTCAAGACTATTGTCATCCTAGCTATGGGTTAAAAGAGTACGCTACTACTTGTTTTCTAACATAGTGTGGTTTGATATTTACCTTAAAAATGAAGCCTCTCCAAGCCCCCGCCCCCCATTCATAGCAAAATCATGCTTCTAGCCTTAAAAGAGAGATGTATTTGATCTAGACGCAATTCGAAAACTTCTGTAAATCTTCTAAAATCAGTATCCTAATGAGACTATTTGCCATATTATATGATGTTTCTTAACAGAGTAAGCCAACCATCCAAATGGAAGAGAGAGAGAGAGAGAGGGAGAGAGGGGGAGGAGAGATAACTGGAGTAGTGGGGAGGGTGATAGGGTGGAGTAAAATATGAATCCTGAATTGGCAGGAAAAGGGGTATACAAAAATGCGATGAAAATATTCTGGCTTTACTCATATATTTGAGAAAAAACAAACAGACAAAAAAACTATATACAGTAACAATCCTCATTATAATTCGCAATTCCATCGCAGAAGCCCAACCTCGATCCACTATCCAACTTAGAAATTAATAACAATAAGTAAGATGCAAGCGGAAATCTAAGACAAATTAAAAACAAGCAATCATACATTATGGGAGAGAGTGGTAAGTGGTAGTTAGTATGTAGTAGTAATCATCAATCATCATGCAATTCATCATGTTATGTCACAGCAGCGGATACCCATGACCCTTATCTTGCCATGTCCTATGCAGCCATCGCTCCTGAAGGTTCCTTCACTATCCTCATAGAGCTGATCATGTAGGTTTTTGGCTGGGCCATCCACACTCGCATGTGTCCATCGTGAAGAATGCCCACAGAAGAAAATCAGCTTAATGAGCTCATGCCTTGCTTCTCCAGCAGTACGCAGCATGTCCTTGTTTTGTCCTACTCAAGTGGTTTGTGTGAATAGTGAGGCAAGTGGCGTACAATTGCTCTTTTGTGGGGGTTGCTGCTTAACAGCATATTTATTCACGAACAGAATGCAGCATCCTTGTACAGTTCTTATCTAGCTTTTTCTCCAATGTTTTCATTAGAGTCCAAGAGGGTGCAGGCCATACAGTAGCTTGTCATGGCTACAGCTTGGAAAGAGTTTTTCAACTTTATGCTTATCAGAGAGATCTAGATATAGTGTCTGCATTATTAATTATTGCAGTGCTAGAGACATTTGCCAAGTGACAATGAAAGAATTGAGAAAGTTATAAAGGATGATAAACTAAAGGATAACAGAAGGTGCGGGTATGGCTTACATAATATGGAATAGAAAAGGAAACCATGCTACTTTTGAGGGATAAAAGTTATCTATTAAGATAGGGAAAAACATTGTTGAAAAGAAGAACGTCTCAAAAGAAAGCAGCTCATATGTTAAGCTGTAGTGCCTCTTGTGTATACATACCCAATAGAAATTATTCCCATCAAAGCCTCATCTTAAAAATACAGAACAAATATAAAGGTTGCACTATCAGTAAATGTGGGGTCTGTGGCACCAATGTTGTTCCCGATTATCAATTGGTGCACTGGGTACCATTCCCCAGAGACTGCAAGATGTTCCTTGAGCAACTTAGGCCATTGCATACAACATTGGAACTCTTGAAAAGTTTAGCAATTCTTGCAAGTGTAAATGATATTTTGGAGAAAAATATGTAGTCATTGACCTGATGGCGCGAGTAGTTTGATATCAGCAATGAGACTAAAGCCTTTAATTATCGTTGCTCTCAGTCCCACTTAATTAGCAAGTAGAAAGACGCTTGAAAGAAGTCTCAAACGGCCATTATGGCAGGATATGCATAACATTCATAGACATCTAGTCTATGGATGCTCAGAATTGGCCTAAGAAACAGAATACATCAGAAAGGCACATACAAGCAATTAGTATATTTCCATGAGACTCAATCTGTAGCATTTATAACATCACATCAAAAAACAAAGGGACGAGTAAAAAATTTATCTGAACTTTTCTTTTTCAATGTATTTTACGCAGAAGCAAGGGATAGATAATACATAATTTTTTCTATATAGTCTTCCTTTTTTAGATGCAGCGGCCCACAATGTGCGTATTCCCTTCCAAGAAGGTTTTTGGTTTGGTCATTCACCTGCCATCTTTCACATTCTTTCTTGTGGCATCATGCTTGTTCCAGCCACTTTTAAAGTTTCACTATCCACTCATACACACTTCTAACAGAGTACGTGGCACTGTCCCGACATATTGTAACTACAAGCCTACAATGAATTTTAAGCTCCCAGAAAATCATTCTGTAAACAAGAGAAATCGGGGCACTTCCTTAATGCATAATACTAGTAGGCTGCCATGTTTACATTGTAAAGACTAGCAAGCAAGAATGGTGGCGATCAAGGCTCAACTCAATCACTTAACCTACAACAGTCCAACTTTACAGCACAACATGCACAGAATGCAAGTGTGACACATCATACAGCTACATAACATCGCATCACTATTATAGTAGTCCCACGTCCAAGGGATGGACTCGGATCCATGAGTATGCAAAGCTAGGACATGAGTGGAGAAGGTGATCCACTGGGAATTGTGCAAGAATACTGAAATTTCAATATACTAACAAATGGTATATATGCAAAAACCCAGAAGCTGTCCTTTGAAAATGAAATACAATAAAATTTCTGGGATTTGGCGATACAAACAGATCACCCAATCCAAACCAAAGAAAGATCAAACCTAGTTTTACCTTAACAAAGAAGAAAAGAATTTATAACTATGGATTTTACAGTTGCCAGGCCAGAGTGAAGGGAAACGACGGCAAAAAGCTTAAACAAAATAGCCTGGATCTTGCCAAGAGAGCTGAAAAAGGTGTGGACCTATGAGGTGGACAGTGATACCATGCGTTATTGGGGCCCTAATAATAATAAATAATAAAATCATAATAAATAATAATTAATAATTAAATTCTTTAGGACTTTGAGATACAGACAGATGCACCTAATCCAAACTAGAACACCAGACCTCGTATTAATTAACAGAAAGAAGAAACTTGTCATCTTTTGCCATCTCAGCAGCCAGAGGGCTGAAAAAAACTGTGAAACATAAAGGTAAAGGTCATTACCAATTGTAATTGAGGCCCTTGAAAACAATCCACCAAGGGTTTGAAAATTGGAAATCCGAGGATGAATCAAGACTATCCAAACAACAGCTAGAATACTCAGAAGAGTCCTGGAGACATGAGGAAGACTAGCTGTTCACTGTCTCCAGTGAACCACGCAGCTTGGGCGGGTGTGAAAAAAGCCTGAATGGAGATAAATAATATGTGATCTATGGAAATTCATTGTCTGACTGAAGTTTCCAGAGTATTAGGACACTGAAACAAGTTTATTTCATTTGAGTTTAGAGAAAAAAACTGATGTTTCATTGTGTGTCATGTGAGATGGACAAAACAGAAGCAGTCAGTGGGAACTGTACTCTTTGCAGATATGGGCCTCTGTGGAGTTTGGAGAAAAATCCTGGGAGAATGTGTAACATCAACAGTGGAGGGGGGGGGGTCCATTGAAGTTGTAGGTATGTATTTTGTTGGAATATTTTGCTTTATATAATGCTGCTGTTTCCAACTTAAATATATAGACTCTGCGTGGCCGTGTGGATTCAATCAGCCAATCAACAAGCTTGAATATGTGATTGGTTAACTATTTAAAGGCTTTTCATAGAAGGCGTTTTCAGTTGTTGTGCTTAATACTAAAAGACACAAGTGTTCTGCTTAAAGGATACAAAGGACAACACAAGTGTTTAACATTAAAGGACACTTAGGATTCTATTTAAACACTGAAGGACATAAGGATTCTGCTTAACACAAGGATCATGGATTCCACTCAAAACGGATATGACAACAAGGTCAATTTTTTAAGGCAGAATCAAGCAAGTTTTGAATTCAGAGGTTTTTCCTTTCTCTCCAGACTGGTTGCCTAACCCAGGTTAAAGAACCAAAGTCTGCCCTAAGTTGTAGGTAAAGCAATAAAAGTTTTTCTTTTTGGACACACCTTATACAGGATAATTTGAGTAAATGAAAGTGGTGATATGTTTAACCTACCTTAACGCAACAGGTGATATAGATAGTTAACACATAAACACCTGCATAATATACAATATATATACATTATTATTCTATTTCATTTATTTATTTATTCATTTTTTTTTGTAAAATGCTGGAAATAGTGTATGTATTTACCCAACTCCTTCACCAACAACCAGGATGTGACACAAGGTCAATTTTTAAACAGAGTTACAGCTGGTTTAGCTCAGTCGGTAGAGCATCTGGCTTAGAACCACAAAGTTCTGGGTTTGATACTGGCCCTCGCCAAACTCAGTGCATGAGTAGCACAGCTTTTGATCTGTGAGGTAAAGTGGGGCAGCTGATGGTAGGTGTATCATTTCATTCTCAAATGCAAAACAATCTTCCTGGGTATAGTGGCTAGTGAAAAGCGGATAAGATACCCTCATAAACTGTCTGACTGATATTGACTATAGACCACTCCAACTATTTTACTTTAAATTACAGCTGGTTTGAATATCAGAGTTTTCCTTGTCTCCTAGACAGGTTGTCTTCCTAGACAGGTTGCCTAAGCAAGGCCAAAGAACCCAGTCTGTTCAAAACTATTTACCCATAGAATGTAGGAAAAACAGATAGATCCATGCTTTCCCAAGGCATTAGCATAAAGTGAAACACAAACAGCTTTGTCTAGGATTTGAACTCAGGTCGCAGATTCCATTTTCTAAGACAATAACCATTAACACAAAGTGCACACTCTATCAAAGCAACAAATGTATCAAACAGTGGTGGGGACTGTTTTTTAAGGAAGAAAAAACCCTTTAAGGTGTAGGTATGTATTATATGTATACCCCAAATAAAGCTCGTTAGAATTCAGAGTTTTCCTTCTCCCTATACTGGTTGCCTAACCCAGGCTAAAGAACCCAGTCCTTCCCTGATTTTAAGTAGCAATATATTTGTTTCTATTTGGATACACCTTGTACATGATTATTTTGGGTGAATCAAAAGTTTGTAATTATTTGTTTAATAAAATCTTACCTGTAATGCAACAGGTGATATAAATCGTTAACCTATAATAAACACCTGCATAATATACAAATATTATAGATGATTATTTTAAATCATTATTTTTTGTATTAATAACTAATAAGAATTTCCATGGGTTAATAATATAACTACACTCTGATCTAAGTCAGGAGTATCAATGCTTACATAAATATACTACATTGATCCCAGGCAGAGAATATCATCCTTCCATAAACAAATACCATCATTTTTTATGGGTCGTTGGTTGGATTTTACGACGTGTGCCAACTCTTGTTCGGGTTATTTTAAATGCTGAAGACATTTTGTTTTATTCATTCTTGTTGGGTATTCAAATTTTTTTTTCTTTCAAATTCAATTTTTTTTAAAACACATTTTTTTTTTAAACTCATGTTTTTTCATTTAACCTATAGATGGGACCTTAACAGGTACAACCACAAACTAGGTTAGAGTGGACATCGGAGTAATGGCAATAAAGGAGTTACTCCACCCTCCCAAGAGCTCTAGAATTGAAACTTCACCATTAGATGTAGTTTAACTTCAAACTCAATTTTTTTTTTAAAAACATTTTTTCAATATTCATTTTTTATCTACTTAAACACATAGATGGGACCCTAACAGGTACTACCACTCTGGGTCAGAGTGGACCTGGAGTAATGGTGAAAAAGGGGTACTCCACATTCCTCAGAATTGGGAACTTTACACTAGATGCAGTTTTAACATTTTTCATGGGAACTCTTCTAAAAAAGAATTGATAGTCATTAGAATGTAGCCACTGAGTTTTGGTCACATGCAGAAAAACATGTCAGCTAAAAGCAAAAGCAAAATGAAATGTTTTGAAATAAACATTGATCCCATGACAAAGTATATAAACTGTTTGTGTCAAAAAGATAACAACAGCTCAGAAAAATGGGTCAGCATTCTTGGGGTAAATAATAAATTATATATAAAAAATCTTATAAATTTATCTTTGTTTTCTGAATAGAAATTTAAAAAGTTAAAAAAGAAATCCAATTTCAGGATGAGTAATTAAAAATATTTCAAATTATGACAAAGTAATGTAAACTAGACAAAATCCTAACTTTAAAACACAAACATATATATTTGTAAAAAAAAAAAGATAAAATTATGGTGGTATGAGCACATAGTAGTAAAAACTAAGGAAAAGCTTAATACGTGTTAGGTAGTGCAATATCAATTCAATATTTAAAAATTTGAAAATTGAATTTTTTTAAAAAAAAAACAAAAAAAAAAACTTTTTCGTATTGTGAAATTTTATAGTTCAGTATGGAAAAGTTGTGATTTTTTTTATATATCACTAGACAATCTCTGAATCTAGACAGTTTTTCTGTTATTATAAGTAGTCATGATGATATTGATGCTTCTATTAAAGAAGGTGTGAAGATTCTAATTTTTTTAATTTATTAGCTAAACAGTGGACCAATGATGATTATTGATGGCTTCTATCTAGGAATGGCGTGATAATTTCTATTTAGGCATTTTATAGCTATCTATGTATAAGAGCTGAAAATAATGAATGATTAAAAAATGGCATTCAGTAGCAAATGGCAAAATTGAGGATTATAGTTTGCATATATATATATAATATTATATATATATATTTATATAGTATATATATATATATAGTATAAAGGTTAAGTAAACTAAACAATGTGTTTAATTTTTTTATATTGCTTTTAAGCGCGATCAATTTTTGGAGTGAGATATGTGCTTAATTGAAGTCGTACGCTAATTTTGACATAATTAATTAGTTAATAAATTAATGAATTTTTAGGCGGGCATTATGTTTGCAAATGTAAGGCTAAACGAATCGAAAAAATGTCCAATCCTGAATGTACTATTATTTTATTATTTATATTTTTGCTTGGAAGGCTAATTACAAGTGCGTATATCGCATAAAATTCGATAATTTATAGAAGATAATAATGACAAGTGAATTTCGGTAAAGAATTATCGGTGTGTAGAACATCGTTTTACAGACTGTTTTCAACTTTATTAAGTCTCTCAGCGATTGGTATATAACGATTTCCCTTCCGACAGAAAATTCGAAACTGGGACTTTAGCAGGATACGGTCAGAAAAATACTGCTTGGCCTACGATACAGAGCACGGGACACATCATTGTGAAATTAACCTGTTATATAATTATATATAGAGAGAGAGAGACAATCTGTGGACTAAACTGGCATCTAGTGGATGATGTTCCAATTCTGGGAAGTGTGGAGTACCTTTTTCATTGCCATTATTCCAGTTCACTCTGAACCCGAGTGGTAGTACCGTTTTAGGATCCAGCGTCTCAAGGGTTAAATTAGAAAAAGTGAGTGAAGAAAAAAATGTATTTTTTTTTTTAAATGGAGTGTTTTTTTTTTTAAATTGTGTACGCCATCAGGAGGGATGAATAAACAAAACATTTTCAGGCATACAAATACCCAACAAGGGTTGACATATGTATGCGCGTAAGAACCAGCCAACCAATAACTAAAATTCATTAGTCCTATGCAGCAGGGCTAGGAATATACTGACTGTATTTCTTTACAGAGGGTCAGACGACCAACCGTCCAAGTTTAAACGTCAATGCTCAGGACAACATGAAGACCGTCACAAGTACTACCACTTCTGTGGGTGCTTAGGTGGATCCTGGGAGTACTTGGTGATAAAGTAGTACTCCAGCACTTCCCTAGAGTTTCTAGAACTGGACGTTCGCGCATTAACATTGCAGTTTAGCTCATACCCAGAACAGTTAAAGACGCCTCAGCGCACCACCTTCTAGCACATATATGATAAAATGGGTTGGGGGTTTGCTATAAGGGCCAATCTTTAGTTTTAAAAAACCAGAAAAGTTCAGAGAGAGAGAGAGAAAGAGATAAAAGAGAGAGAACGAAAGAAAGAAAGAGAGAAGAGAAGAGAAAAGAAGAGAAAGACAGAGAGAGAGAGAAGCAGAGAGTAAAGAAAGAAAGGAGAGAAAGAGAGAAGAAAGAAAGATAAGAAAAGAAAGGAAGAGAAAAAGAAGAGAAGAGAGAAAAAGAAGAGAGAGAGAGAAAAAGGAGAGAGAAAGAGAAGAAAGAAGAAGAGAGAAAAGAAAAGAGAGAGAAAGAGAAAGAGAAAGAAAGAGAAAGATAAGATTCTGGTGAGCATGGAGGGGTGTGCCACTTCAACAATCCGCTGAAATTGAGCATTGGTACTGACTCATCTCGGATGTCCTTCAGTCTGAGTTGGTTGTGTAACACGTCAAATTTAAACTTTAAAAAATTTACAACATTCAGTTTTTGACACTTGATACGATGCAAAATATAAGGTAAAATACATTGACATTAAAATACATTCACAGAGTCTGCATGTCAATTGGTTTATGAAAGATGATTTAAATACCTAAACATTTTCTAATTTCTTGTG
>CM042152.1:92878588-92888588 GCA_023376005.1 Doryteuthis pealeii
CGTCATCATCATCATGTCGCGCTTTCAGCGCGAATATCCATGACAATCTCTCTCCATCCGTACCTATCGCTAATCATTCTCGGGAGGTCCTCTATGCAGCATCCTGCATCCGCACAGAACTGATCAGCGTACGTTTTTGCTGGTCGGTCTACACTGGCTTGTCCATGTGCTGGCTTCCACCGGAGGACGTCGCTTATGAGTTCGTCCTTGCTTCTCCAGCAGTGTCCCGCGTGTCTTGTCCGTCTTACTCGGATGGTTTGGGTGATATGTGGTAGGTGGCCGTACACCTGTTTTCGCGTGGGGTGCTATTTCCACGTCTTGTTCATGATCACCCGCAGCATTCTTGTGCAGCTCCCATCTAGTTTATTCTCTAGTCGCTTTGTTAGGGTCCAGGTGGTGCAGCCATACAGCAGTACTGACACGACAACGGCCTGGAAGAACTGTCTCTTTAACTTGTCTGTGTGAGGATGGTGTAATACACATGAAACATGAGTAACGGTAATATAGTCCCATACTCTTGTATTTTAGGTATTAAAACCTACACTACTAGTGTAACGTAGAGCACATTTAAATACACATTTTTTTTCTTATTTGCAATACATTATTATTATCCTTTAGCCGTTCCGTTCTGTTGTCATTAGTAATTTCTCCAAGAGTGGTTAATATATCATAAGCATAAATTGTAGAATACTTGTAAGAAAAATTAAGGAAAAAATATGTGTCTATCAATATTTCGATCTTCAGGATCTGAAGAGCACTATTCAAAACCGAATCCGTCGTAGGCCCATCACTCTTAACATAATTCCCCCCCCCACACACACATACATATGTATGTTTATGTGTATGTGTGTGGTGTTTGGAAAACAATTGTGTGGTGTAAGTTTTGATCCGCGCTGTATGCACTATATATATAATATATATATATATATATATATATATATATATATATATATATTATATATTTCGGATGTTTATCCGTCATCAGAGACGTTGACTGATAAACATCCGAAACCATTGGTAAGACGAACTTTGTATTGGTGAATTAAATAAATAAATAAATAAATACAGCTCTTAAAGAAATAATTGAGCACTTTATAATCATTTCTCCAATAATAATAACAAAAATAACTATATATATATATATATATATATATATATATATATATATAATATATATCTTACAAAATGATTTTAATATTATTTTTAATCTTCCGCCCGAATTTATTTTTGAAAAAATTAATTCGTTTTTGCAAACTAACTTTTCACTAATCCCAATTATCTACCCAGGGTTCATTGGATGAGCCAACGTATGACATTTTATCTAATATATATATATACATATATATATATATAATATATATATATATATATATATATATTATATATATATATATATATATATATATATATATATATATATATAGAGAGAGAGAGAGAGAGAGAGAGATTCGCGGAAATCTGGGAACTTTCACTCTTCTATTACTGACTCAATTGAACACATGGCCTAGTGGATAAGGTAGTTAGTTTAAGACAGTTCTAAGTGACAGTTATCTCTTGATCCCGAGTTCAATCCTTAGTAGAGGCAGTTAGAAAAATAATTAACACAACCCCTACCCCAGCTATGGTTAGCGGAATGAGAACAGGATACCCCCGTGGACTAAATAAAGGGTTAGGTTCAAAGTTCCGTGATGGCTCCCGATTACAACAAGAAAGTTCCCGAGTTCGAAAAGAAGGTTCCCGAGTCCGACAAGAAATACATGAAGAAGGCTGGAGGGTATATTGGCTGAAACGTTGTACAAATAACAATGAAAATGAGGACAATAGTCCGAATAACGCAGATAATACTAATAACTTATTGTTCTGTGTTTTTGTATGTATCCGTTTGCACCGGATACTGGTGCTGAATAAATATATTCAGCACTCAATTTCTTCTGTGTATCATTTCACCTCGACGACACAACATACATATTTATGCTCCGATAAATATTCATACTCCAGATGAGTAGAATGTGACACATGGTCAGTTTCTTTAGCTGACTTTAACGTTTGAATTCAGAGTTTTTTTCTCCTTGAATCCTTGCTTAGCCAAGGTTAAAGAGCCCAGTCCACCCTACTATTTACCCATAGACGGAAGGAGAATAGTTTGATTCATACCTTTCCCAAGAGTATTAGTGTAGCAAACGGCCTCGTCCAGGATTTGAACGCGGGTGGCCATGTCCATGTCTAGCGATGGTGACAATTACCCTACCATTCTCCCCGTCGTGGAGGCGCGTGGTGTACCGATTACCTTTCCAGGAAATGGACACGGCGAGACGTTCAAATCCTGGACGCTGCTGTTTGTATTTCTCATAACGCTAATTGAGAAAGTTACGAATCCATATATTCTCCCTCCAGCTATGGGTAAATAGTAGAGTGGACTGGGAGCTTTAACCTTGGTTAGGTAACCAGCCACGGAGAAGGAAAACTCTGAATTCAAACCTGTTAAAGTTCGCTAAGGAAACTGACCATGTGTCACATTCTACTCATTTGGATGAGGTGGTAAATATTTATATATATTTACCAACCCCTCCGTACGAGCAGGATGTGACACAAGGTCAATTTTCTTAAGCGGAGTTCAACAGGTTTGAATTCAGAGTTTTCCTTCTCCTAGACCAGTTGCCTAACCAAGGTTAAAGAGCTCAGTCTGCCCTACTATTTATTCATAGCTGGAAGGAGAGAAGGATTCATACCTTTCCCAAGGGTATTAGCACTAAATGAAATGCAATTACCACATCCAGGATTTGAACTCTGGACGACGAGTTCATTTCCCATGACTTTAACCATTACACCACGCGCTTCCAAATATTGGTAAATATTTATAAGGGAAAACATAGTGCAGACTAGGTTCTTTAACCTTGGTATGATAACCAGCCTAGGAGAAAGAAAACACTGAATTAGAACCAAAGGGACTCTCTTCCTGTTATTCAAAAACACTACTTCCTCCTCTTCCTGCTCCTTTTCCTATCGTCTGACCATCTGGTATGCTATGAAGGCTGGAAAAAAATGAAATGTAGCTGGTTATTTGATTTAATCTAAAGGACCACCGGGATGTTCTGTGGATTCATTTAAACGATCTTTGTTAAACACTGAATAAAGGATCCCTTCAGAAATAAGTCTGTGAGTTTTTTTGTTTATTTTTGTCGATTACCCTTCTAAAATCAATAATCTGTCTGACGAGGCTTCACCAGTTCAAGGCCGAAAGAATTAAAATCTTAAGTACACTATAATGAATTACTTTAACTCTGTTTCTCAGGCGGCATCTCAACCGTTTTCTATAGCGGCATCAACAGTCTCGTTCTTATTCTTCGTTTTGACTAGCAAATGTGACCTCTTCCCCTTACCACGTCGAGGTCACCGTGCATAATAACGAAAGTCTGTTCTTTTAGGAATAAAAACGACTGTTAGCCCCCAAAACGTAATTACCTAGCACACGAATGACTATTCCTTCCCGATATATCCACATATTCGTATTACCGTTTAGTTCAGTTTTTACAGATTCCCCTTAATTAAAAAAAAAAAGTTTCCCAGAAAAAGAGCAAAAGTCACCAAGGGCAGTTCTTTTTTTATTTTCTTTTTTTTTTTTTTTTTTTTTTTTTTGCTCAGAAAGATTTAAAAAAAAAACGTACTGAGATGATTGAATTAGGAAACTGACAAAAAAGATGACGGAAGACATAAAGAATAAATTCTTTTGAGTACAATTAATTTATAAAGAAAATAATTTTTTTATTTTTGCTTATATATATATATTTACCAACCACCCCCACTCCGCACGAGCAGGATGTGACACAAGGTCAATTTCTTAAGCGGAGTTTAACAGGTTTGAATTCAGAGTTTTCCTTCTCTTAGACTGGTTAACTAGCCATGGTTAAGAACCCACTCTGCCCTGCTATTAACCCATAGCTGGATGGAGAGTACTTGGATTTATACCTTTCCCAAGGGTATTAGCGCTATGTAAAATGAAAACATTTTTTTTTAAATTTTAAAAATTAAAAAAAAATATTTACAAAAACGTACTGAGATGATTGAATCAGGAAACTGACCAAAAGATGACGGAAGACAGAAAGAAGAAATTCTTGTTGAATACAGTTAATTTATAAAGGAAATTATTCTTATATTTTTGCTTATATATATATATATATATATATATATATATATATATATACCAACCCTTCCACCCGAGCAGGATGTGACAATTTCTTAAGCGGAGTTTAACAGGTTTGAATTCAGAGTTTTCCTTCTCCTAGACTGGTTACCTAGCCATGGTTAAAGAGTCCAGTCTACCCTGCTATTTACCCATAGCTGAAGGGAGAATTGGATTCATACCTTTCCCAAGGGTATTAGCGCCATGTGAAATTCCAACAGCTTCGTCCAGGAATTGAACTGGCGTTGACGAGTCCATTTCCTACGCGCCTCCAGAAAATTATTCTTTTATTTTTGCTTATATATATATTTACCAACCACCCTCACTCCGCACGAGCAGGATGCGACACAGGGTCAATTTCTGATGCGGAGTTTAACAGGTTTGAATCAGAGTGTTCCTTCCCCTAAACTGGTTACCAATCCATGGTTAAAGAGCCCACTCTGCCCTGTTATTAACCCATAGCTGTAGAGTACTTGGATTCATACCTTTCCCAAGGGTATTAGCGCTGCTATGTAAGATGAAAACATCTTCGTTCAGGATGTGAACTCGGGTCAACGAGTCCATTTCTTATAACTCTAACCATTACACCACGCGCTTACACATTTTTTTTTGCTTATAAAAGGACAATAATTTTGACTCTAATGTAATAGTACATGTAGCTAAACAGAGTGTCTGTTCAGCCAGACACAGACAGACAGACAAAACAGATAAGCAAACAAGTGCACGAGAAAACGTGTTTTACAGACCTTCATTCATGTTGATTTCAGCATCGACGCTCTACATAGCGACTGGTGTATGTGCACTGTGTGTATATGAGGAAGAAAAAAAAACACACACACACACACACACAAAACACGTGCACTTGCCAACGTAAACAAACGTATCTGCACATCTGTACGCCTCGCTGCATAAAAACAATGGGTACACAGTCGTCCCGGTACTGTTTTGATATTTACCAAGCTGGACTTAATACGGCATCAGGCCAAACAAGGGAGATAATCGTGGACAGGAAGATTAACCTGCATCAGTCTGGCAAGTGGGTGGTATCAACCTGCCTTGAAGATCAGCATCCGAATACAGGATTTTTGACATTGGACATTTTGTGAATTATGTGTCGTACTGCACAAAGAAAACGGAAGAAGTAATAGTGTTCAGATGATTTTGTCGTGCCAGTATTCCTAATAAAAGTAAAATCGACGGGGTGGCCCTAAAGTCGGTATCAGCCAATCAGCGAGGGAGTCTATCCCCTTTTCAGTAGCGCTAGACGAAGGAGATTGATTTTGCGTGTGAGGTTGGGCGCCACACCTACCATCAGCTCCTTACTTTACCGCACAGATCCCTGTGCTACTCATACGCTGAGTTGGCGAGGGCCGGTATCGAACTAGGAACCTTGTGTTTTCTAGCCGAACGCTCTACCGACTGAGCTATTGGCTTCAAAATTAGAATTCAAATAGCTTTTGATGTAGAATATTTTGTAGATTTAGTTTAGGCTACATAATTTTGGGAAGATTATGTTGCGTCAATAATACAGTGTGAGAACAGCATATTAATATTGAAAATCTGCATGTAGTATGTTGAACTTTTAATACGGGATTAAAAAATTTTGCTTCGTGCAGTACAAATGAAAAAAATGAAAAAAAAACTTCAAATTGCTGTTTTAATATTTTTATTACATTATTCATTTTAGACAACAGCTGCATTTTTAAGAGCAACAATTTACATGTGTATGTGCATTTAAGTCTATATATTCTTGCAAATATACATTTCTATTTACAGACTTTATATATATCTATGCAGGTTAATAGGACTGATCTTATCTGTGTGCATTAGCAATCTTGTTTATACGTTAATCTTTTTAGGACCTGTAAAAATAAGTCTTCATATATTTCTAAGTATATGAGAAGTTAGTAATATAAATGTATTTACCAACCCTCCTGCACAAACCGGATGAAGCTCAAAGCCAATTTTTAAGTGGAGTTTAACTGGTTTGAATTCTTCTAAACAAGTTGCCATCCCAGTTAGTTCTACAGGGTCAGGCAAAATGATCTGACACATTTATAGGTTTAATAAAATGCAAATGAAGTAAAGAAACAATGATCTGACATATTTGTAGGTTAAATAAAAGGCAAATAAAGTAAAGAAACAAAAAAGTCTTTTTATTTTCGAAAAACACATATAATGCCATTTTTATTTTTCATATAATGCCATTTTGTCTTGTTTCTCTATAATGCCATTGTTTTTCGTTTCTTTTTCAGTTGCTGCCATGAATTGGACTGGTGAGCATCGCGCTTTCATTGTGGAAACGTTTATCAACATCATTTTGTATGGATGCATTTGAAGATCATTGTGAAGAATTCTTCGCAAACTTCTTTCGGAAAGTCTAAGAGCCTAGGCGCGTTTAAATGTGGAACGGAGTGGAGACTGTTGAACTGAAGCTCTTACCGCGGCCACATTTTCTGGAGTTCTGGCGATGCGAGGTCGGCCGGTTGATTTTCGTTTCAATGTAGAACCAGTAGCTCTGAAGTTGGTAACCCATAACAAGATCGTGTTTCGAGCTGGTACGGGATCATGTCTACCAAGATTGAAGTGCAAACGGAACGCTCTTTGTGTTGCAGTTACAGATTCGTTTGTTTTGATAAACGTTTCCACAATGAAAGCGCGATGCTCATCAGTCCAATTCATGGCAGCAATTGAAAAAGAAACGAAAAACAATGGCATTATAAAGAAACAAAACAAAATGGCATTATATGTACTTTTTGAAAATAAAAATACTTTTTTTGCTTCTTTACTTCATTTGCATTTTATTAAACCTACAAATGTGTCAGATCATTTTGCCTGACCCTGTATTTACCCAGAGCAATGTTATGAAGATTATATTGCACCTGTTAACAGAACAAGCGAAGTCAATGTTTGATATTCTCGGTTTCGATTATGTTGCGCCAAATTTTGATGGAAGAAATGTTTCTACCAGCTTGGATACTATATTCGGACATTTATATGTATATATAATACTTATAAAATTTAGCTTAGTAAGACATAGAATAATAAAAAAAAATTAATATCATATTTTTATATATCATATTATATATCATATATATTATTATATATTATATACTAGAAGTGGTTACCCGGCGTCGCCTGGGTAGAGGGGGTATTTTTAAAAAATTAGTCTCGCAGATCCATTATTACTTATCGCGAGTGAGATCCTCGCTGGCTGCACCATAAAAATCCCCACAAAAATATATAACAATATAGTAAGAAATTTCCATTCAATGATTCACAATTTAAAAAAAAGATTTAAATGATGCAATTAATTCAATCAATCAATATTATTTTCAAAGCGAAAAAAAGAAAAAAATGAAAATGCATTGGAAATGATTTTTACTATAAAAATGCATTGGACAATGATTTTTACTATGAAAATGCATTGGACAATGATTTTTACAATGAAAATGCATTGGAAATGATTTTTACTATAAAAATGCATTGGACAATGATTTTTACTATGAAAATGCATTGGACAATTATTTTTAATATAAAAATGCATTGGAAATGATTTTTACTGTGAAAATGCATTGGAAATGATTTTTACTATAGAAATGCATTGAAAATGATTTTTACTATAAGAATGTATTAGAAATGATTTTTACTATAAAAATGCATTGGAATATTGCATATAAAAAAATGCAAATGATTTCCCCTTCTGTTACTTTCCAAATTTGATTTTTTAAATATCTTCCCAAATATAACTCTAATCTTCATTATTTTTGCCCAAAAACCAAGCCCTGGGGATATGTAATGTGTATATATATTTACTTCGTCGTTAATTGTTTTATTTTCGAAGTTTCCTCCGGACATACACATACACACAACTGCCCTTTATATATGTATAGAAGATTATTATATTATTATTATATTAAGATCGTGAAGCGTCAGCGTACAGAAAACCTACTTTCGAAATCAGAATTCTGAGTTGTATTTGTTTTTACATTTGATATTATTAAGCTGAGTTTTGCATGGCGCATTTATAAATGAGATGAAATATGATTAGTAAGATTATACTCCGCCAATTTTTATTAAGAATGAAAGTTCGTCCGAGTTGATAATTTGAAATTGAAATTCTGTATTTTGATAGTGTCCATACATTTTGATAGGATTTAGGGACATGCCGGAAGTCCTTCTATAACTAAATACTTAAATTAGAAAAAATAACAATGAAAGACGAGAGTGATGGAAGAGTAAGTTTCAGTCGTTCCATTTTTCGATTATACTCCCTCTGTTTCAAATCTTTTATTATACTCCCTCTGTTTCAAATATTTTTATCTGTATTCTTATTTAGTTTCATTAGCCTTTCTAATTTAATACAATATTTTATTACATTAAAACTTAAATACTTGCACCCGGAGGGTGCATATATTTGCTAGTGTCTATAATATATATTTTTTGGATTTAGTGCAATAAAGAAGCATAAGTGGACACAACAACATATATATATATATATATATATATATATATATATATATATTATATATATGTGTGGTGTGTGTGTGTGTGTGAAGAGAAAAATGGAAATGAATCTGACGGTATGTAATATAGTGAAAAATTTGAAAAAACACAGATTAAAATGAGTGGTTTCATCGTGTGTGTTTTTTCAAGGACAAGATGTGAAGAGAAAAAATTAAAGTGAATCTGACGGTAACCTGTTTTTTTCAAATTTTTCACTATATTACATACTGTCAGATTCATTTCCATTTTTTCTTGTCCTTAAAAAAAACACACACGACGAAAACCTCATTTTTAACCTGTGTTTTTTTCAAATTTTTCACTATATTACATATATATATGCTCCTAAAACCTGGTAGAGCTCTCTAGGAGCTATTTTACTTGACTTTCACTGCCAGCATAAGGCAATGATCGTCTGTTGTTTATAGATTTGATCTCTCTGTTGATTGTAAAATATATACATAGATGTATGTTTTTAACAGTTAAATCACCACTCCTTAATGGCAGCTGTCGATGGCCCAGAGGTTAATAATAATTTATGCATATACTATTGTTTAAAACCCGCATAGGCGAGAAACTAACAAGACCGGTATCGAACCCGGAACATTGTTGTCGAGAAAATGGAAGTGAATCAGACAATATGTTGAAAAATAAAGAAATAAAGGAAAGAAATTGTTAAATGGATAAAAGTGTTTAATGAAATGCCGACACGTGTTTCAGTAGTAACAGTAATCAAGCCCTGGATGACAAGGGTAGCCAATGGTATGCGATATGTATTGCAGCAGGATTCGGTCCCCTGCCACACCTCTGGGAAAAGTAAAAAATGGTTGTCGGCGAATTTTTACGACTACACCAGTCCAAATGTTTGGTCTCCGAACTCCCCAGATCTTAAACCCCTGGATTATTATGTATGTGGCGTTGTTGAGAAAGACACAAGTCGCCGTGCCAGTACTACAAAAACCCAGTTAATCGACAGAATTAAGGTAGTTTTTGAGACCCTTCCCAGGGAAAACTATAACATCAACTTGCTCCAGGTTCCAGAGCAGGATTGAAGCTGGGATCGACGCAAATGGCGGTTATTTTGAGTGAAACTTGTTGACAGTAGAGTAATTTCCGTGCCTGTTAAATTTCTTTACAATCCATTAAATTTTGTAGTTACCAAGCACTTTTTCTTTTTTCTTATAAAACTGTCAAATATCTTCCGAACACCCTGTATGCTCCCATAAATTTGGTATGAGCTCTCTAACTGCTAATTTAACTTAACTCTCACTACTAAGTATATAAGATATGATCGTTTCCCCGGAAATTTGATCTCTC
>CM042152.1:92891088-92898588 GCA_023376005.1 Doryteuthis pealeii
CAGACTGTTTCGACTTTATTAAAGTCCTCTTCAGCGATGTATACTAACGACTCCCCTCCGACAGGAATCGAACCGGGACTTCACAGGCGTAGTCAGAGACCATATCCGTTCGGCCGCCGGTAAACATAGCGAAACATCCTTGCGAAATTAACTTGTCAAGGAAACTATTACACACGCCCTGCCATAGTAGGCAAGTAGACGTTTATTTAATGACTATGGCCTGTGAAAGTCCGTTTATTTTCCTATAATTATCGAATTTTTATACGATACATGCATTTATGATTGCCTCAAGCAAAAATAATAAATAATATATAATATATATAATATATATATTATATATATATATATATATAATCAAATATTATACTTTTGGATTTACTATACCGTAACTAAAGTTTCATGCTTACTTGCAATCATCAACCGTCAAAATGATAAGAATTTATAAAAATGGTGGCTTGTTTAGCGTTTTATTATTACATGAAACTTCCACATTATACAAACGCTGAAACAAGCTTAACATTTTGACTGTCTGATGATTGCGAGTAAGCATGGAATTTTGTTACGGGTATTAAATCCATAATATATAATATTTGATTGTAAACGCGCTCTGCTATTTTAGCATTGAACACCTTCATATGCCAATGAAGTTTCTCAATCACGTCCATTCATTAATATATATATATATATATATATATATATATATATATATATTTTACGAATGGAAATGAGTAACCTACTCGAGTTCAATCGATGATTCTTCAGGTTACTTTTAAATTAATCGAGTTTACGATTAATCTTGGTGTTATAAAAACATGCCCGTTGGAATGGGACTTAAATTTAGTAGAGGAACGCTTGTTTATATTTTCGTGATCAGGAACGGTTTTTGATTATTGAATTAAAATTTGGATAATTTATGGAATTATTTTTGCAATTTATTATTTTTAAATAAAAGATATGTTATGGGTCGTATTAATAGTTAAAAGGTTGAAAATTTAAAATTATTTAATAACTAGTTTAATTTGTTTAAGAGTATTTAAAAAATACAGGTTGTGTATGTTACGATAATAGAAGTTTTGGGTAGATAAATATAGTTAATTATATTTAAAAAAAAAAAAAAAATTTAAAGAGATAAAAGTAAGAATGAAAGTAACGGTAAGCAAAGATGCATTTGAAATAAAAATAAAAAAAAGTGGAAAATAAATTATATATATATATATATAAGTAAAGTTGTCGGGGCGGCCTAATGTCGGTATCAGCCATACAGCGAGGGAGTATATCCCCTTTTCACTACCGCTAGACCAAGGAGATGTTTTTTTGTGTCTGAGGCGTAGCGCCACATCTGACAACAGCTCCTTACTTTACAGCACAGATCCCTGTGCTACTCATACGCTGAGTTGGTGAGGAGCGGTATCGAACTAGGAACCTTGTGGCCTCTAGCCGAACGCTCTAACGACTGAGATAACCCGGCCCTCTATATATACATGTGTATGTTATGTATAAACTTTGTTCTTGTGAACGTTGTTTTTTTTAGTTTTTTGTCTTTTGAAGTATTGGAAAAAAGAACAAAAACAAGAAAAAACAGAAGCAAAAATCAGAATTTTGAATATTCAATTGTTGTTCGGTTCATGGTTTGATATTTCGGGTGATGATTCACCCTTTGTATCAAGGTATATATATAATATATATATATATATATATATATATTATATAATATATATATAGTTCAATGAAAGAAAAAATTCAAAACAAATAAAAAGTTTTTTTGGCTTTTATTTATTTAATTACGGGAACGGTATTACAACCAGCGGTTTTCTTGCTAAAAAGCATTCATCGGGTAAGACGAAACGTTTTGTCTTACCCGATGAAATGCTTTTAGCAAGAAACCGCTGGTTGTTACCGTTCCCGTAAATTAAATTAATAAAAGCAAAAAACTTTTATTTGTTTGATTTCTCATTGAACTATCAACGCTCTATCATAGATATTGAGCACTCTTCTAATAACACTGTACGTTGGATTATTATTTACTTTTTTATAGTATACTAGTGCCCAACCATACCATAATATATATATAATATATATAATATATATAATATATATATATTAAGAAATAACGCAGATAATACTATTAAATTTCTTTACCAACAAAATCTCTCTCTCTCTCTCTCTCTCTCTCCTGTGTGTGTTTTCTCTCTCTCTCCTGTGAATGTTGTTTCTCTCTCTCTCCCTATCTCTTTCTCTGCGTCTCTCTCTCTCTCTCTCTCTCATCTCTCTCTCTCTCTCTCTATATATATATATAATATATATATATATATATATTATATATAACTATAGTGTGAGATGGTCACTGTTCAGCTTTTGCTGGAATGGCGTACCAAGGCAGTATTATTGGTAGAAATGCTCAATATAAAATAGAGCTGTTATATAATATCATAATAAATAAATATATAAAGGTTTTTTACATATGTATTTAAAGCAACGTTAAAATTGGCCAAGGACCGATATTTTTTTTTTTGTTTTTTGTTTTTTTGTTGATTTTTTTTTGTATTTCACAGCAAGAAAGAAATCTTATGCAAGTTTATACGATTGGTCATTTCAGCAGTTTTGGGATGATTTTTTTTTTTTCTTCACGCTGCTAAAGTCTCAGACGAAAACAAGAAAAAATGTATTTTAATTTTTTCGATTCTTATGGCATTCTCTCTCTCTCTTCTCTATATATATATATATATATATAATATTATATATATATATATATATATATATATATATATAGTGAGTATATATCAAACTTCTGATTAACTTTTTCTTTCCATTTCATTGCCTTCTCTCTTCCTCATACGGTTATATAAGTATATCTCTCTCTCTCACTCTCTCTCCTCTCTCTCTCTCTCTCTCTCTCACACACCACACACAGCACACACCACACACACTATATATATATATATATATACTATTATATATATATACTATATATATAGTATATATAAATATCCTTTAATACTTGTATAGTTTCACTTTATTCTTCCAGATATTCTTGTTTATCGAACAAGCGACGTAGCTAACCAATGTTTCAGTGCGGCACACACTTCTCGACCGTGTCCATTTCTTAAAATAATCTAGGAGACTGATGGTTTATTAATTGGTCTGCCCGAGGAACCCCACCCCATGGGAACCAGGTGACATCTACGTTCAATATCACTTACTTATTCGAAGAATTACCCAAAGCACAATGGCCAGAAGAATCTTTGCGATCTGGTCATAAATGCGAGACATTGGAAGAATTATCATAATCTCAGAACTTTGGTTTTGGGGTTATTTTCGAAATTTATATACAATAAAATCGTTTAAGAACATGAAATAGGTGTATATCTTTTTTATACAAAGTAATATATGTATTTGAACCGTGAAGAAAGAAGAAAGAAGAGAAAGAAAGAAAGAAGGAAATATATTTATTTTCTCACATTACATGTCAAACAAGAAACGTAAATGGGTGAAAAGAGCAACTCCAGCAGGCATCATCACTGTTTGCTTGCAGTGATTGCCATTCAAGAGGTGGACTGTTCAGTCACTCACACAGCTACATATTAAAGGGAACAAAGTGGACACTCGCCATCGTCTTTAGTAGACGGAAGGATGCATCATATTTATATAAGTAATATATGTTTTGAACCGGTCTAAAGAGGCTTACACACAGATGATGATTTTGAAGAAAGAAAGAAGAAAGAAAGAAGGAAATAGTTTATTTTCTCATTACATTTTTTTTAAATACAACAAAAATTAAATAATGTATTAATGGTGAAGGATGATCAACTAGTTAGGACTGAGCCTCTGCTATTTCATAGGTTTGCAGATTAAAGTTTGAAGAGATTGAAAGCAGTTTTAAAATGTTTTAAAAGAATCGATGTGCCTTCAAATAGATAAAATTTAAGGCTTTAAGTTTTGAAATAAAACAAAAGTTTTCATTTTGGATAAACAAGTTGTAGAAGTTTGATTAAATTTTCATAACACAAAAACTCGGAAATGTAATGATTATTGTAATTTTTGTTGAAGAAAGAATCAATACTTCTGGAAAAGGAACATTTTTAAATTTTAACTTTATTTTTATTCTATAAATGTTTAGTTCCATATTTCCATTTGCACGTGATTTAACAGTTAAAAACAGAATTCGAAATATATATACCTGTAAAATTCAAAATGTATGATGGGTGGGTGGGGGAACTTAAAAGACAAACACATGCATAACGACATTTCAACTGCATTTTTATCATCAATCACCCGAAACATTTTAAGACAATGCAGGTGATTTGAGTTGTCTAAGAGAGAGAGAGCTCATCTATCTAGGTACCACCAATCAGTTTAGGGTCATCTTGAATAAAAAACGGAAATAAATATTTCCGAACTTTGTTTATCAAAAGTTCTCGTAAAAACAATTAAAGATCGTTACGTACAGGGTTGTTACAAAGAAAAATAGTTAATTCAAAGATCAAATTATCCGATTGGGAAAAATTAATCGTTATCTTAAAAATAACAAAGCTATCCGTATTACATGCGAAAGGGTAATTTTCAGGCCACAATTTAATATTTACTGAGTTTTTTTTTTGTTTTTTGAGGGGGGGGGGTTAGTAGACCACCTAATCCTTTTTGGAGTGAGGCATTTTCTTACCAAAAACAAACATTGCTTTTGTTTGTTTTTTTTGTTTTAAAGAGCCTTCGGGAACTGTGTAATAGATATGAAGAGAGCAGAGTATGAGAATTAGAGTGTTGTTGTGTTTGGTTTGGTTAGGTTGGTTTGGTTGGTTTTCAGGTATGTGAACTTTCATTGGATTCAAATAATCGATGTCTTTTTTGGTGATCCAGATTTTTGCAATATTTGGTAAGGTGAAAAACAATCCCGCAACTCCGGATGCTTTTGCCTGAGATTGTAAAAAGACAAAGTGACTATTGTCTGTATCAACCGAACAGCGTGCGAGTCTATCCTTTTGTCGCTAGACAGGTGGACAGCTTTTGCTAAGATAGAGCGCCACATCTACAGTAAGTTCCAAAGTTTTACAGCTCAGATCAGATTACCCAAGCTGAGCTAATCATGGTCTTGTGATTCCTCTACTGACTGAGGTAATTTTTATTATAAAGAAAGGAAGGGAAGAAATAGGACGTGCTACACAGAAAAAGTATAGCAAGAAAGAAAGAAAGAGAGTAAGGAAATATAGAAAGTAAGAGAGTGTGATTGTGGCGGAAGCAATACTAATATGTCTGCAATCGAACATAATTTTGGTGAGTGAAATTGTTCTACTGTAAAAGGTGAAATTCTGGTATCATTAGTTAGAAGAAAACTTACGGTTTTCGATAAAAAAAAGACAAAAGCTGTTAGGGTAAGTCCTTTGGAATGGATAATGTTAGAAGAAAGAATATAATCTATTCAGCAGATGAAAAGTGTGTTATTGTACAAACAAATAGGAATTTCTGGTTTAAAATTAACAAAGAAAAGACGAACAAAATGAACAAAAGGACTTTTTTCCGCGGTAAAAGCGAAAGAAGTTAAAAACGGAAGAGAAGGGTTCCGGTCAAGGAAAGCAGGGAGAGGGATAAAGAAATATATACACAATTCCGTTATCAGATCAAAAGATAAAGATGCGTCAAACAAAGCGAGGGTCGAGGATTTAAGTCAGTCAGACAGGAGAACAGGCGAACAGAGCAAAGGAGCGACCCGTCGACACGGTCGGTCGCTGTCAGCGGCGTGATGATTTAGCCTCAACATGGCCAGACGGCACCCACAGTAGTAGTAGTGCATCGTCGAACCCTTGGACACTCATTGTAAGCTCTGCGCCTTCACCACCCACACACCGAAGAAAATAAAGAGGGTCCTGCTCCTTTGTACATACGTTATCTGTTGTTTGGGAGTCAGTAGTCGGGTAGTAGCTGACTACTCAATATATCGTTAGGGTTAGTGACGATACCCGTATGTATGCAGATACCACGATTTAGCTGCATGAATTTAAGCCGCTAATACATAACTTATAAGTAGATTGATGGCCAGTAATGGCAAACAAAAGCAGAGTACTCAGCCAAATATTTTGGGTCATTGTCACCACTTTGGAAAGAGCAAAACAAGTTAAGAACCACTGGTGGTGAGAATACACACTCCAACGGCAAGCCTCTTAGCCAGTAGAACAATTTCACGTACCTGGTGTAATATCTTCCTCCACAGAGAGCGATGTTAATACACGGATAGCAAAGACATAGTCGGCCAACAAATGAGATTATCAGTCATAATGGAGGTCCGACCTCCTGGGCAAGCTAAAGCGACAGTTCTTCGCAGGCTGTGGTTGTTCGGTGCTTCTATTGGTTGCACACCTGGACCCCTAGAAAGCGTATTGAGAATAAGATAGATGGGAGCTGCACAAGAATCGCGCGCTGTCTTGAACAAGACATGAAAGCAGCACCCCACAAGGAAACAGCTGTAGCGGTCACCTCCCGGCTCTGGCATCATTGCTGGTTTGTTAGTGATGAAATATCTTCTTTTTTTTTAATAAAAAAAAATAAATGTAAAAATGAATATAATGTTATTTTCTAGAATCTTTTANTGAAGATTATTCTGTCTTTCAAGACGGACCAACCCTAAAACTATTGACCGTTACTATTTTGTAAAGTGGAAAACTCAGCAGGAGAATGAAATACTTATGTACCCACTGTAATCGTGTACAAACAAATGATTGAGTATTCTTAGACGTAAAGTCGTCCGGGTGACCTAGGATCGGGATCAGCCAATCAGCGAGGGAGTCTATACCCATTTCCCTAGCACTAGACCAAGAAGATTGTTTTTGCGTCTGAGGTGGACGCGTGGCGCTCCTTCTCAGACACGAAAATAATCTCCTTGGTCTAGCGCTAATGAAAAGGGGATAGACTCCTTCGCTGTCGGGCTGATACCGACATTAGGCCGCCCTGACGACTTTACTTTACTTTATATATATATATATATATATATATATATATATATATATATTTTGAATTCAAAACAAAAACGGTCAAATAGAAAAATTTATATATATATATATATTATATAAATTTTTCTATTTGACCGTTTTTGTTTTGAATTCAGAGATGGTTACAATGTAGTAACATTCACCGGAAGTTAACCAGACAAGATTAGATATATATACATATAAAAATTCAAACCCATTCTCAACAGATATTACAAAGGTAAGAGATCAATTTTATCTTCTCTAATAAATTATAAAATAATTATATTAACTTGATGCTTCAAAGGAGTCTAATAATAGATGAGAAAAACTTTCTATCAGGGACCCCACTCTCAAAAAGTGTTCTAATACTTTTGAGAGGGGGGGGGTCCCTTGGAAAGGATTTTTTATTTATCCCCCTCATTTCATTTATTTTTATTTCATCCATTCATTCATTTTACCATTAATTTTTAACTAAATAATTTAGAAGTATATGCGAAACTTAAATGATATACCACAATAACTCCAAAAATTTATAAATTCGCGC
>CM042152.1:92906088-92956088 GCA_023376005.1 Doryteuthis pealeii
AGAAAGAAAGAAAGAAAAAGAAAGAAAGAAAGGATAAAGAATGGATTGTAGAAAGAAAGAAAGAAAGAAAGAAAGAAAAAAAGAAGAAAGAAAGGATAAAGAATGGATTGTAGAAAGAAAGAAAGAAAGAAAGAAAAGAAAGAAAAAAAGAAAAGGTAACAAATGGAGTAGAAAGAAGAAAGAAAGAAAGAAAAAAAGAAAGAAGAAAGGGTAAAAAATGGATTGTAGAAGAAAGAAAGAAAGAAAGAAAGAAGGAAAAAAAAGAAAGGGTAAAAAATAGATTGTAGAAAGAAAGAAAGAAAGAAAGAAAGAAAAGAAAGAAAGAAAGAAAGGATAAAGAAATGGATTGTAGAATGAAAGAAACAAAGAAACAAAGATGGGTGTAGAATGGATTGTAGAAAGAAAGAAAGAAAGAAAAAAACAAAGAAAGGGTATAGAATGGATTGTAGAAAGAAAGAAAGACAGAAAGAAGAAAGAAAGAAAGAAAGGGGAAGAATGGATTGTAGAAAGAAAGAAAGAAAGAAAGAAAGAAGAAAGAAAGAAAAAAAAACAAAGAAAGGGTATAGAATGGATTGTAGAAAGAAAGAAGACAGAAAGAAGAAAGAAAGAAAGGGAAGAATGGATTGTAGAAAGAAAGAAAGAAAGAAAGAAAGAAAGAAAAAAGAGAGAGAGAGAGAGAGAATGAACCAAAAGAAAGAAACAAAGAAAGAAAGAATGGGTGTTGAATGGATTGTAGAAAGAAGGAAAGAAATAAAGAAAGAGTAAAGAATGGATTGTAGAAAGAAAGAGAGAAAAAAAAGGAAGAAAGAAAGGATAAATGGATTGTAGAAAGAAAGAAAGAAAGAAAGAAAGAAAAAAGAAAGAAAGAAAGGGTAAAGAATGGATTGTAGAAAGAAAGAAAAAAGAAAGAACGAAAGAACGAAAGAAAGAATTGGGGTAAGAAAGAAAGAAAAAAAGAAAACTGCAAGGTATAAAAGAGAGAGAGAGAGAGAGAGAGAGAGAGAGAGAGAGAGAGAGAGAGAGAGAGAGAGAGAGAGAGAGAGAGAGAGAATGAACCAGAAAGAATAAATGAAAAAAAGAAATAAAAAAAGAGAGGAAGACATAAAGAAACCGAAAAAAAAAAAGAACGAATGGCTGAATCAAAAAAAATTAAAATGAAAAAGCTATATAAAAAAAACAAAAAAAACAGTAAAAAAACTTTTTAAAACAGTTCAACAAAATATATATATCAAACTTTCTGGAAATCTGTATCATTAATATATATATATATATATAATATATACATATATATATATATATATATATATATATATATATATATAATCATTATGTATATATATATATATATCATTATGTTATATATATATATATATATATATATATATATATATATATACATAATGATATATGTATGAATATTATTTATATTTATATGTATGAAATATATTATTATGTATATATATCATTATGTATACATACATACATATATATATATATATATATATATATATATATATTATATATATATATATATATAAATGTTTCATTTTTTTACCGTATGTTGCATCGCATGTTAATGGCTTCATTTTTATTGCAAGCGTTAAAGCCATGAAAAAAGTATTTAAGAAAAAAGACAGAAAAAAACTTTTAAAAACAGTTCAATAATATATATATATATATATATATATATATATATATATATATATATATATTATATATATATATATATATATAGTTAAGTAAACAAACAAATGTGTTTATTTTTTATATGGCTTTAAACCGACAACTTTTGGAGGATATGTGCTTAATTGAAGTCATACCTAATTTTTGAATATTATTTAGTTAATTAATGAATCTAGGCGGGCATATGTGTTCAAATGTAAGGCTAAAAAAATCGAGAAAATGTAGGGATTGACATTTTCTCGATTTGTTTAGCCTTACATTTGAACCTATATGCCCGCCTAAAATCATTAATTATTAACTAATTAATTTAAAAAATTAGGTATGACTTCAATTAAGCAATATATATATATATATATACATGTATATATATATATATATATATAGAGAGAGAGAGAGAGAGAGAGACAGACAGACAGACACAGAGAGAGAGAGAGAGAGAGAGAGAGAGAGAGGAGAGAGAGAGAGAGAGAGAGAGACAGAGAGAGAGAGAGAGAGAGAGATCACGTCGTTTCTAGAAATGTTTCCTCTTTAATGCATCTCTTGTTAATGGCTTCATTTTTATTAAAAGTGTTAAAGCAATTTTAAAATGAGTCTTCCTAACTTCTATGATGATTTATTGAATGCGGGTTTTAGTTCGGTTTGAAAGTACAGATCCAAGAATCTTTAACAATTTGTTTTACAAGGAATTTCGCTATTATTTACGTAAGTAGGTAATGGCTTCTTGTGTAAGTGTCGCGTTTCTTTGTAACGTGTTGGCGGATAACACTTTCGCTAGATATACGCCATTATCTTTATTCTCTTTATATACACACATACAAATATATATATATATATATATATATATATATATATATATATATATATGCACTTGTTTCTTACAAATAAATTATCAGCTGAATGGCCAGTTTAGACACCAAACGTCTTATATTTTTACAATTCTAATTTCTGTTTTCTGACTGTAAATTGATATACGTAAAGCCATCTGCACAGCCATTTTGTAAAATGATTTTTTTACACTATTAAAGTTTCTACTTACTTTTTTCTAAACATAGACATGTATCAGATAAACCAATCATAGTTTACAAATTGATTATTATTATTATTATTATTATTATTATTATTATTATTATTAGCAAAAATAAACACCCTACGGGCGGTGTAAAAATTAATTTTTGAAAGATATTACCTGACGGAGGGGGGTTAAAAATTCACTGTCAGAGGGTTTGTATTATAAGCAAAATCATCAAATTTATCAAAGGAATAAAGAAATAAAACAATTCGAAATGAAAACGTAGTTCTGTTCCCCTCAAATAAAATGTTGCATGGATCGATTAATTATTACGTATATAACTATTTTGAATATTTCATACATAAATTTTACACAACATCATAGGTATTTATTTATTTGTAAACCTTTTAGTTAAATTTTTGTTACTGAAAAAAGGGCGAGAGTATGGTGGTATTGGGTTTTGTGACGTAAGCAGTGGCGTAGTTTTTGTTACAGACAGATAGACAACGAATCTCCATTATTATTATTATTATTATTATTATGATTATCTCCTTTTGAGTTTTCACATCAGTGTTAGCTGAAGGTCTTTCACTGGAGTCTGAGGGACAGCAACTCTCCCTAGGTCTCCAGGACTCTTCTGAGTATTCTGGCAGATTGAAGCAGTGCAGTGTTTGAATAGTTTCAATCCTTTCTCTGATATCCAAACTTTCCAAACCCTTTTCCAATCATTTAGGACCGTTCCAAGTGCACCAACTACAATTGGTATCACTTTGACTTTCATATTCCATAGCTTTTTCAGTTCTCTAGCAAGGTCCAGATATTTGTCCATTTTTTCATTTTCCTTTAGCTTCACCCTGTGGTCTGCTGGCACTGCAAAATCCACCAGTTGACAAGTTCTTTCTTTTTTGTTAATCAACACTAGGTCTGGTCTTCTTGCTGGGATAAGGTGATCCGTTTTTATTTCAAAGTCCCAGAGAATTTTATGCGTTTCGTTCTCAAGAACAGATTCTGGTTTATGCATATACCATTTTGTTGTATGGTCAAAATTAAATCTCTTGCATAATTCCCAGTGGATCACCTTCCCAACCCAGTCATGTCTAGTTTTGTACTCCCGTTGTGCTAGTTTGCTACATTCTATTACTGCAAAGTCTACATTTACTATTTGTTGGGTCTTATCAATTTTCGCTTTGATATAGTTTGTCCTTATGGCATTATTTTGTGCAGCAATTATTAATGATTCAGTTTCTCTTTTGAGGTTTCCTTTTCTTAACCATGTCCAAGTCTTTTCATGTACAACCTCTTCGATTTGTCGTTTAAAGTGTCCATATAATTGTTTTTCTTCCCATTTTTGTTTTCTAGTCTTTGTTGTTTTTCTGTTTGTCCATCCGTCACTTCTACTATTGTTGGCTGCCATAAGTAATTTGTCTTTGCTCTTTCTTGTGTAATCTTCAAGTTGTTAGATTGTGGTTTCTACGCAGTCTTTATGTTGGCAAGACCTCTACCCCCTTCCTTTCCTGACACATATAACCTATCTCTATCGTCTCTAGTGTGGAGAGCCTTGTGCATGGTCATTAACTTTCTCGTCCTTTGGTCAATCTGTCTGAGTTCTTCTATTATCCATTTTAAGAATGGTCCTGAGTATCTTATAATGGGGACAGCCCAGGTATTGATTCCTTTGATCAGATTTCTGATGTTAAGTTTGGTTTCTAGAAGTTTTCTAGTTCTCCTGAGATATTCTTTTTTAACTTTTCCTTTCATTTCTGTTTGCATGATATTACTATTATTATTATTATTATTATTATTATTATTATCAAAATGGTTACATTAACATTTGAAAAAATAATAACATCAGAAAATAAAATTTCCCTTTATTAATTTTCTTTTTTTTTGTTTATAACCGCAAAAATGTAATCCTGGTTCGGCGCAGTGGAAAAGTGCTGGGCCCATAACCTGTTAAGTTTCTAACCGGCATCCTTGGCCAGTTGAAAAGGACTTAAAGTAAGTAAGTCCTGAGCTATGGAATCCTTTGGTAAGTGAATAAATCCTATCCCGCGTAGTGCTAAAGGTCCAGTGATTTACTCCTATGTTCCGTTGTCCACGAAGGTTCAAAGTAGTTGTTCGTAGCAACGACCAGAACAGCCGATATAAATATTATTACAGCAGCAGAGCACCGCCAGTGATTGGCCAAGAGGTTGGTCACATGGTTGTCGGCGAGTCTATATGTAGAAGTGGTCATCTAGCACACACCTTATATCAAGAAAAGTCAACAGACGGCATCAAATATTTCATGATATCTTTAGAGAAAATAAATTATTATCAAATCTATTCTCACTGCATCTACCACACCCCGACTGCGTACAAAAGGCTTATCTATTAAGAACCCCCGTGTTATATACCCCTTATCTTACCCGGTGTATATAATGGGAGAGAGAGAGAGAGAGAGAGAGAGAGAGAGAGAGAGAGAGAGAGAGAGAGAGAGAGATCAGGGCTCTGCGTTGTTAACTTGGCCATCACATTCTTCAGCCTGACTTCCCGGGCTGATCCTGTGGGTTGCTTCTTTATGTTGGTTTCTTCAGGCTGGGCATTTCTTGTTTTAATAGATTAACACAACTTGTTGTTTTTCTTAAGTCTTTTATTCAAAACAGCCTAGGCCATAAAGATTCAACCTCGCGGTGGAGAAACGACTCTCAGAGTGACGTCCACCCTCATCAAATGTCTAGTCACATCTAATCTAAAACTTAAAACTAATCTCCCACACCTATAATGGATCCCAAGCCATATAGGTGTGAGGGGGAATGAAAGAGCTAAATCGGCTCTAGATTTGATCCCCGACAAGTTCGAGACACCATATACTGATTTAAAACCTAAAATTAATATATTCCTTCATACAAATGGCAACAACACTGGAATAACAACATCCACAATAAACTCCTCCTAATCAAACACAGTTTGGGAGGCTGGAGACTAACTTTAAGGAAGTCAAGAAAGAAACAAGTCATTGTGTGCCGATTGCACATTGGTCATACAAGACTAACGCATTCCTATATACTCAAACAAGAACAACAACCACAATGTGGAACATGTCAAACACCTTTGACAGTTAAACACTTATTCATGAAATACAGTTTATTTGCTCACATCAGAAACCGTTATTTTAAAGCAAACAATATGAAAGATTTGTTTGAAAATGTCAACATAGAGGATATTCTCTCTTTTCTGAGGGAAATAAAATTATACTATAGAATATAGACATGAAACAAATCAATACCATGCAACATAATCCCCAATAATGCTAACACATTTTTAAAACCAATTACTAAAAAGTGTAAATATAAATACACGATATGTATAACTTCTTAACCGTTAGGCAGGACATAACACCAGACGGGTTAATATGCCGTTAAAACACCTCTTATGGCCCGTATTTCAAGGGACCAAATAAAAAAGTATACATTATTCACCCGTCAGTAACCGTCGAGGTTACTTTCCACTGGACCCCCGTTATTCTGAATCTAACGAACCCTGATTCAAAATATCTGACTACAGTACGTACACAATTCATAAGATGCCTATGAATTATGTGTATTAATTTTTTCAAACATCTGTCTGAAGATTGTTAATTTTTTTGTTACACACACACACACACACACACACACACACACACACACACACACAATACCATACTTTCATACGGTCAGATGAACAAACAGAAAATGTCCTGCACATTGTTATCTAGATATTTTTCTTTAAAAAATGCATTGGTCAATTACTATGGAAATGAATTGGAAATAATTTTTACTATAAAGATGCATTAGAAATGATTTTAACTATAGAAATTCATTGGATATGACTTTTACTATAAAATGCATTAGAAATGATCTTTAATATAAAAATGCATTGGTCAATGATTTTTACTATGAAAATGAATTGGAAATGATTTTAACTATAAAAATTCATTAGCCCCACAAATTGTATTATCAAAATGCATTGGAAATTACTTAAACTCCCCTACACGGCATAAGAAACTCATTAAGGCATCGTGCCATTCACTAAAGGCCGTTGACTGTGTCTAAACTACCCTTACTTATATATATATATATATATATATATATATATATATATATATATATATATACATATCCCTCTCTCTCCCCCTCTCTCTGTCTCTCTCTTTCTCTCTCTCAAACATACGCACACACACACAACGTAAGAGAATGTTCGATGTCATCCTTCAAAACCGTTTATCCCAGCGTTCATAAATTTCAAACTATTCTAAGAGCGCTAATTTTCCATTCAAAACATTTCTAAACAAACCGATCAACAAAAACTATCACAGTCTCCTTATTATTCTGTGATAAACTTTACTTTTCCTTATATCAACAAAATCCCCGAAGAAGATCTACTAAACCAGATTGAAACACTGCAGCGTTGGCTGAATAAATATCACTCATTTTATTTGAACCTATGTTTTTTCAAATTTTTCACTATATTACATACCGTCTGATTCACTTCCATTTTTCTCTTCACACACACACACACACACACACACACACACATATATATATATATATATATATATATATATATATATATATATATGTGAAAATAAAATGGAAATTAATCCGACAGTATGAATAAGATATAATGAAAAAACAAACGATGTTTACAACTGAAATAGGCTCATCAGAAGAGAAAGTGTGCAAACCGTTTCGGGGCCAATTCTCTTGACGGGTGTTGCTTTTTTAAACCGTCAAGAGAATTGGCCCCGAAACGGTTTCACACTTTCTCTTCTGATGAGCCTATTTCAGTTGTAAACATCGTTTGTTTTTTCATTATATCTTATTCATATATATATATATATATATATAAAATTTTACAATTAATCTTATTTGATTTGGCAGTTCGGAATATAAACAAAAGGCTGAAGTCAAAATTTTAAATTTCCGAAATACCGACTTGTGTTTACAGCTTTATCTGTCTCCTCTTCCAAGAGAGAATCTGGAAATAATAACTTTTACTTCTAGTTTATAATAAATAAGGCTTCCAGGAGCGACTGGTTCCAAAAGAGGACTACCAGCACTGTAAACTTTGCGTATTACTGAATAAGTCTTCGCAGAAATATATATTTTTCGAGACGTATTTAAAAAACAATTACACGTGAAATAAACAATTTATTACAAACTGACTTTAGAATTGGCCCAGTTCCATCACATACACAGATCCCGCCAAAAGTCTTTTATCTCAAATAAAGACATCTGTGGAACAATGCCAACTCCGACGCAAGACCGCATTTATGGATTTGACTTTCGAACAAAAGCAGGAATCGTACACTACTCTCTCTCTCTCTCTCTCTCCCTCTCTCTCTCTCTCTCTCTATCTCTCTTTCTCTCTCTCTCTCTCTTTTCTCTCTCTCTCTCTCTCACATATAGGGATTTAAATGGGGCATCTTCACGAGGATTCAACTCATGATTCAGTAATAATGGATCTGTGGGACTAACTTTAAAAAATCCCCCTTAACCCAGGCGACGCCGGGTAGCCGCTGCCAGTACATATATAAAGGGCAGTTGTGTGTATGTGTATGTGTGTATGTCCGGAGGAAACTACGAACATAAAACAGTGACAAAATAAACATAGGTAAACATTCACTATCACCAGATCTTGGCTTTTGAGTGAAAATAATGAAGATTTTATTTATACTAGCAAATATATGCACCCTCCGGGTGCAAGTATTTAAGTTTTAATATAATAAAATATCATGTTAAATTAGAAAGGCTAATGAAACTGAATAAGAATTCAGATAAAAAATATTTGGAACAGAGGGGGTATGATTGAAAAATAGAACAACTTTAAAACTCTTCCATCATTTTCCCTTACTCCCGTCTTTCATTGGTAAATTTTCCTAATTTAACTATTTAGTTAAAATAGGAAGTAAAGAATAATATTACAGTTATTTCTTCTTGTTAATGGATTTCTTTTAAGATTTATCCCCGAGAATTTTGCTCATATTCATTAATATAAAATCAAACAATTAGAAATCAATAATACTAAGCATATATTTATTAAAATCAAATTCTCTCTCTTTCTCTCTTACTATTTTAACCTTTCCCTTGGTATACAGAGTTGTAGACTTTGGAATATCGGTTTCCGCGACGGAAAACGGCATTAGGGAACAAGGTTCGAATCTCGGATTAATTATATATATTTATTTTCCACTGTTCACACAACAAATAAACCTCAAATCTCTTAATCAGTACAAATCAATAACCAAATTTGGTGTGTTACTTAGTTAGATGGATATTAATGTGTATGCAATGTTTCGAATCTGCGTGTCTTCTCTTTTTCGGAGTTATAAGTCGACACGTACATACCAAAATTATCTCTCTTTCTCTCTCTCTCCCTCTCTCTCTCTCTCTCACCTCTTTCTCTCTCTCTCACACACACACCTCTCACCTCTCTCTCTTTCTCTCTTACTATTTTTACCCTTCACTTTGAATAGAGAGTTGTAGACTTTGGAATATCGGTCTCCGCGACGGAAAACGACATTACGGAACAAGGTTCGAATCTCGGATTAATTATATATGTTCATTTTCCATTAATGTCCTAGGAAAAAAGGCATGGTTTCGATTCTAGTTAAATTCTGTCCAATTTTAAGATATTCTGAGATAAGGATTTGTGACTGGCATGCCATTATATCTGATGGAGAAGACAGGGAGTCTGGGAATAGTCCTAAAAACCACTGTTCACACAACAAATAAACCTCAAATCTCTTAATCAGTACAAATCAATAACCAAATTTGGTGTGTTACTTAGTTAGATGGATATTAATGTGTATGCAATGTTTCGAATCTGCGTGTTTTCTCTTTTTCGGAGTTATAAGTCGACACGTACATACCAAAATTATCTCTCTTTCTCTCTCTCTCTTTCTCTCTCTCTCTCTCTCTCTTTCTCTCTTACTATTTTAACCTTTCCCTTGGTATACAGAGTTGTAGACTTTGGAAAATCGGTTTCCGCGACGGAAAACGGCATTAGGGAACAAGGTTCGAATCTCGGATTAATTATATATATTCATTTTCCACTGTTCACACAACAAATAAACCTCAAATCTCTTAATCAGTACAAATCAATAACCAAATTTGGTGTATTACTTAGTTAGATGGATATTAATGTGTATGCAATGTTTCGAATCTGCGTATCTTCTCTTTTTCGGAGTTATAAGTCGACACGTACATACCAAAAATTATCTCTCTTTCTCTCTCCTCTTTCTCTCTCTCTTCTCTCTTCTCTCTCTCTCTCTCTCTCTCTCTATATATATATATATATATATATATATATATATAATATATATGAAGAAAATGTTTCAAAATATAACAGACACAGTTGTTACGATCAAAGGAAAAATGTTACATGTCTATACTTAAGTATTTCGGTTTATGATAAACATCACCAGGACAATCCAAAGAAATTTTGTAAGGGAGAAATGGAAAATGTCAAGTGTATTGGATGGTATGTGTTTGAATATAATGCGCGTTTATATACGAAAAGCTGATTACGTGATCATTGCAGGTGTGAAAAAAACAGGAATATGTAAACATAAGAGATCGCATGTAAAGAACGTGAAGGCCGATAGAAATGTTAACATTGAATATGCACCTTTTTCAATATATAGAATATATATATATATATATATATATATAGCGCACTGTTGAGGACCCCCGGAATGCCTTGGCCACCGCCAACTAAGATATGAACTCATGATATTTAAGCCCCTAATAATAACTTATATAAAATCCTTATGGAAAAAAAACTGGCATATATATAATCATATATATAATTATATATATATATATATATATATAAAATAATTGGGCTTTATTTCGCTTGGAGCCGTTGTTAAGTATATATATAATATTACGACGATCTGAAGTCAATGACAATGCCGATAAAAAATAAAAAACAAAAGATGATTATTTTGCCTTATCCGATTTCAAAGTAGAAACTTCTCCTTCAGAGGTGTATATCAAAAGAAAAAAATAATATTACACTTCTGAAAGATGAAAGTTCTTACTTTGAAATGATTAATGACCAAAATCATCTTTTTAGTTTTTATTTTTTATACGCATTGGTAATGCCTCCAAATCGTTAATATATATAATATATGTGTGCATAATAGATTTTAAAACAGCAATATAATAAATAGTGGCTCCATATCATACATAGAACATTATATACTAAGGTGCGTATAGCTTGTGGACATACGAAGTCACGGCGCTTGGATTGCGAGACACCCAGGTATTTTCCGCGCCTAATGAGAATATAAAACCACTCCTGATCTTCATGTCCCACGCTTTAACTTAAACTATAATATACATATATATTGTATCTCTTACTCCCCTACCCCCCACTTACATAATAAAACGCCCACACAGCCACTCAAAATGTTAAGAAGCAAGCCAATATTAATTCTTGCCTCTTTTATTTCAATGCGAAACATCATAAGCTCCACACACACACACACACACCACACACACACACACATACCACACACTACAACACATCACACACATACACAACCTTGAGTTTGTTTACGCATTCCGTTCTTATCGCAAAAGATTATACGACAACACGCGCCAACCACACTATCATAACCACATAAAAAAATTCGCCACAATGCCATTTTATTAACGATACAAAACCCACTTACACATCTACTAAATATTTACAACACAAAAAGAATAATGACGCATTTTCAATAGCGTTCTTTTTATTCCAACGTTCTTTTTTTCCTCAGACCGTTCAAATGTTAAACACACGAATAAAAACAAGGCATAATTACTTCGTCCTTCTACTTATCTGAGATAAACAAAAAAAGAATTTTTATCGCCTTTCCCACATACCCCAACAAAAGCCCTGGGAGAATGATCTAATAAAATAGATACGAACTCTTAGCAACCGTCTGCAATAAACTCACCACTTAAAACTCATTATAACCTGTGATTATTTATCAATTTTTTATTATTATACTACATATACCGTCTGAGCATTCACTCTTTATTTTCACATTATAGTGTGTGTGTGTGTGTGTGTGTTCTGCGTTTGTGATTATGTGTTTGTTGTGTCCTTTGTTCGTTGTTAATGTGTGTGGATGGTGCGTGTGGGTGCCTTTAGTTAGCCAACAAAATTTGGATGAGAATTATCAGAACAGATAGAAGAACACTAATTATAGAGCTTACGAATAATATCAGCCCTAGCTCTCGCCTAACATTAATGCACCGCTACGAGAAGGTTTTACGTCATAACCCAGACTGAATATATGTCTTACTGGATCCAACAAGAATCTAATTATTTGATCAAGCAAAATTGCCATTGCCGAAATTAAACCACCAAGAATTTGGTCAGATAATTTGAGATGGCCCAGAATACAATAAGCAGGCCGAATGCGAACCGCCGCAAACAGCCTAATATAATCTGAGTATTCCGCTAACATCAATAATGAAAAGTTTAAATAGTCTATTACAAATTTGATTAACATGACGAATTAGAGTCTGCTCGCACAGATCAATCATAACATCAACTAGCAGCTGGTATCTGCAAGAATACACCCGAATCTGCTGAACATTACCAGCCAACGAGCCGATAAAACCCCCCTTGCGCAGTACATCTACTGTAATGCGGCTCAGGTGAGCTGCCGACCCGTGAATGCCTATCACAAACGAGAATCCTGATGGCCACGGGAAATTAATGCTCCCGTGAACATATGCCGAAGATCTGCGCTGTGAACACTATACTTAAGCCCTGAGGACGCCGCGTGACTCGAGCCGAAGAGCATACTTAAACATACAATGCGATTTGTAGAAGAAGCGCATAAGAAGAAACGAAAAAAAATTATTAAGATCACTATCATTTCCTTGAATTTTGTTACGCAGCATCACTTGAATTTTCTTCCTGAAAATTATATTTACCGGATCGCCTATGATCATTATACATTTCACATTGAAAAACTGTATTTGCTATGTCACTCATGACTCAGAGTCAAAGCACCATCAGGCTACGCTGCCATGCGAACTGACAAGAACTCCAACAAGCCAAGTGAATAATAATACATCAATACATACATCAATACATAATAAATCAAATATAAAAATATGACGATTAAACATTCACAAACACTAGACACATGCGAGCCAACTCTGCCAGCCAAACTCAGTAAGCACGTCCATGGATACCAGACGGAGAACTGCAGCTGCCTCACATTACAGACATCAGTGCTCGCAAAGCACCATCAGCTTAAGTGCTGCATGCGAACTCAAAAAAAAAAAAAGGAGAGGGGGTAAAATAATTAATAATAAATTTAATTAAATAATAATAATAAATAAATATATAATAAATAAATAATAAATTGTAATTGTCCACACTTGAAAAGAAACGTAACCAATAAACTTGAAAAAAAGACAGAGCGATCTAGGAATCAGGGGGAGAATTGAAACCATCCAGACTACTGCATTGCTGCCCAATCGGCAGAATACTCAGAATAGTCCTCCAGTGAAAGACCATCAGCTAAACGCTATGTTGAAAACACGTCAAAAGAGTGAAAATTACACAAGAAGAGCAAAGAACAAATTACTAGGATGGCGGCCAACAATAGTAGGAAACCGGCAGATGGACAAACAGAAAACGACAAAGACGAGAAAACAAAAATGCGGAAGAAAAACAATTATATGGACGCTTCAAACGACAAATTAGATGAGGTTGCCACATGGAAAGACGTTTGGACATGTTAAGAAAGGGAAAACCTCAAAAGAGAAACAGAATCACTATAATGCTGCACAAAATAATGCCATAAGGACAAAACTACATCAAAGCGAAATTGATAGGACCCAACAAACATAGTAAATGTAGACTTTGTGGGAATAGAGATGAGACTGTAACCATATACTATGCGAATGTAGCAAACTAGCACAACGAGAATACAAAATCTAGACACGACTGGGTTGGCAAGGTGATCTACTGGGAATTATGCAAAAAATTAAATTTGACCACAAAAAAATGGTATATGCATAAACCAGAATCTGTCATGAGAACGAAACGCATAAAATTCTCTGGGACTTTGAAATAAAAACGGATCACCTTATCCCAGCAAGATGACCAGACCTAGTGTTGATAAACAAAAAAGAAAGAAATTGTCAACTGGTGGATTTTGCAGTGCCAGCAGATCACAGGGTGAAGCTAAAGGAAAATGAAAAAATGGACAAATATCTGGACCTTGCCAGAGAACTGAAATAGTTATGGAACATGAAAGTGATACCAATTGTGGTTGGTGCACTTGGAACAGTCCCAAAAGGATTAGAAAAGGGTTTGGAAAGTTTGGATATCAGAGGAAGGATTGAAACCATTCAGAACACTGCACTGCTGTAATCTGCCAGAATACTCAGAAGAGTCCTGGAGACCTGAGGAGACTTGCTCTCACTCAGACTCCAGTGAAAGACCATCAGCTAACACTGATGCGAAAACTCAAAAAAAAAAAAAAATAATAATGGAAACAATTCTGAGAAATATGTCAGAAATGGTAATGCATATTTTCACAACTTATATAAACTATACATATTTGCTGGAGTTGATTTCCGACTTGCATAGATTCTTTGAAACTAATATTAACTGGAATTTAGCCTATTATATTTTTTGGAAATGTTGAAATATGATCATTCTCAAGTCTCTGCTCGTTTTGTTTGTTCCTTTAAATCCGAACCGTATTGCATATACTTTAAGAATTTACAATGATTTGTTGAAGAAGGATAGAATAAACGAAAAATTCTTAAGGGATTCATATACTTTTTGATTTTGTGATGACATCATGGAATTTTTCTGAAAATTATTTTGCGACGCCAAAGATCATAGACATTTCAAAATTGAAAAATATTCTTTAATAATTTCTACATAAACTTCCCATTTCTCCTCGTACTCCTCCTCGTTTTCTTCTTCTTCTTCTTCTTCTTCTTCTTCTTCTTCTTCTTCTTCTTCTTCTTCTTTTATTTGCCTTCTCTTTCACAAATTGTTCTTTTACTCTTCCCTTCCCTCCCGTTGCCACCCTCTCTGCTCCTATCTTCTTCTTCTTCTTCTTCTTCTTCTTCTTCTTCTTCTTCTTCTTCTAATAATAATAATAATAATAATAATAATAATAATAATGTTGATTAACAAAAAAAAAGAGAACGTGTCGACTAGTGGAATTTGCGGTTCCAGCAGATCACTGAGTGAAGCTAAAGGAAAATGAAAAGATGGAGAAATACCTGAACCTTGCCAGAGAATTGAAAAAGCCGTGGAATATGATTGTGAAAGTGATACCAATTGTAGTTGGTGCACTAGGAACGGTCCCAATAAACTTGGAAAAAAGACTGGAGGACTTGGAAATCAGAGGAAGAATTGAGATTATCTAGACTACTGCATTACTACAATCGGCTAGAATACTCAGAAGAGTCCTGGAGACCTGTGGAGACTTGTTGTCACTCAGACTCCAGTGAAATACTATCAGTTAACTATGATGTGAAAAACTCAAAAAGAGTGAAATTAATAATAATATATTGTCTGATCAGTACACCCAAGGACCAGGCTGAATAGGAAGTGCATGGGGGTGAGGTTCAGCCTGGAAACGAAAACAGGATGTGGTCCTGACCTGACCTTTTGCACCTGGAAATGCAGGTGAACATTTGACATTATTTAGTGCAGAAATCTGTAGGCGTAGCCCATAGCCAATGAAAACAGCCTGTGGGTCGAAGAGGCGTGTCTACAGAAAAAACTGCGTAGGTGTCACGAACAAAGAGGCGGGACACCGGGGTCAGACTACAATAAAAGAAGCCCGTAGAGATCGATTAGAGACGACGATCAGGTTCGAGATCACTTGAAAAGAACTCCCGAAGGCTCCACGTTTGCGTAACCCTGCCAACGACTCTCAGCTGTACACAACCGAGGGAATAAACAGCTCACCTTACATTTTCCTAAATACAAGTGTTTGTGTTCTTTGACAGGTCCAGTGTGTAACAATATATATTGTGTATTTTGTCAACATTCTTTCATTTATACATGTAGAAAAAAAACAATTTTATTAACAATCTTTTCGAGCTCTCTGGCCAACTTTTTTTTACATTTTAATCGTTAATAAGGAGACGTGCTTTTTCTTTAATTCTAGACACACACACACACACACACACACACACACACACATATATAATATATATATTATATATATATATATATATAATAATATATAAGATAAATATATAGGTTTTACATATCTATTTATTGGGTGACAAAGGAACATTCACAACCATATTGGTTTCATGCGATGCATTCATCAGATGAAGAAACATCTTCATCTGATGAATGCATTGCATGAAACCAATATGGTTGTGAATGTTCCTTTGTCACCCAATAAATAGATATGTAAAACCTATATATTTATCTTAATATATTATATAACAGCTCTATTTTATATTGAGCACTCTACTAATTAATACTGCCTTTGGTACACCATTCCAGCAAAAGCTGTAATAGTGACCATCTCTCACTACAGTATATATATATATATATATATATATATATATATATATATATATATATATATATAAATAAATTGAAAAAACACAGGTTTATATGAGTTAAGTGGTGAGTTTATTGGCTGACGCTGCAGTGTTTTGATCTATTAATTATATCATCTGCAGGGCTTTTGTTGGTATGTGGAAGGTGATAAAAAATTTTTTTATCTCAGAATACCAACAAAAGCCCTGAAGATGATATAATTAATAGATCGAACAACTGCAGCGTCGGCCAATAAACTCACCAATTAACTCATTTAAACCTGTGTTTTTTCAATTTTTTATTATACTACATACCGTCGGATTCACTTCCTTTTATTCACACACACACACACACACACACACACACACACACACACACACATATATATATATATATATATATATATATATATATTATATATATATATAGTTATAGGCATCACATATTTCCATCAAATACGAATCATTTTTGTACAGATCTACCACTCGGGTCAGAGTGGACCTGGGAGTAATGTCAATTTAAAAGTAATCCAAACTTCCCAGATCTCCAAAAGTAGAGGATCAGTAATTAATTCAGAACAATCCCATGGGGTGGGTATTACCCTTTGCAAGCGATACAGTTAGCGGATTCTAAAACCCATCATTAGGGTGTGAATTTCTTTAAAGTAATGCGTTTGTACGTTCCATTCCAGTTACTGTCGATAACATTGCATTTTAATTCAACCCTTTTTCCCAAGAGTTAATTTCTACAATTTATCTTTACGCAGGAGGAATACAATAAGTGTTCTGGTAGTTTACAACCGATTCTCAGCATTGTCATTTAAGATCTCGTGAATTAAGTGAGTGAAAAGGTAATTTCCCCTTGCTCTCTTAGGTAATGATAAACCAGACTATTATGAATACTTAAAATCTAATAACTACAGTACAGGTCTTCTCTAAGATACAGAGGTTCTACTGTATGTTTAAGGATAAAATAGAATCTATTTTATTTTATATTATTTTACTAACACGTGTTTCGACCAGGACTTTATCCATCTACACATGTATTCTATCTATTATCATCTTAATATAAAATAACAATAACAATAATAGAAAAAACTACAAAAAATCTTTTTTCTAGTATACAAAGAATTATCGGCCTTCGTCGGAGTAAATCCTTTGGTGTTTTAAATCTAATCGGTTAAAATACGGAGAATGTTCGTAAAAAGACGTTTTTGAAATCGCTTGAAGAAAGTATTCGACAGTGATGGATAAACTCCTGGCCGAATCACGTGTTTGTAAAATAATATAATATGAAATAAATTCTATTTTATCCATCCAACATTTTCTTTCCTTTACTTTCCATTTCAACATTTTCAACTTACACACACACACACACACACACACACCACACACACACACACATATATATATATATATATATATATATATATATGTATAGATAAAAGGATATGAAAACACAATGCTGTTAAAATAAAAATATTTTATATCATATTCATAGCTAATATTGAACAATCTTACGATTTATAGAAATCATCTCCAGAGCTTGTTTTTACTCAGGACTAATCGAGAGAGGAGCTGAAAATAATTTAAATTCAAAACGAAAACATTGATGTTACAAAAAGTCATGTTAATGCATAATGGTTTAATAGAATTCTAAACGAGGCTGTTTGGGTTTTACGCCATGGGTATATACATGAGCGAGTGATTTCGGAGAGTTCTCGGTGATAGAGAGATATTAAAGAGAGACAAAGACAGAGACTTACTTGCTTAGGAGATCTTATTTACTTCTTGCTAGCTTGTCTAGCTGTTTCTTCTTCTTCTTCTTCTTCTTCTTCTTCTTCTTCTTCTTCTTCTGGTCGTCATCTTATCATTAATTATCTAACTAAGGGCTTCTTCTTTTTAATTAAAGGTTTCTTTTGGGCTGATTTTAGTCATTGCAATTAACTAAATTAACCAGCAAGACTTTTGTTACCTGATCAAGCTTTTTTAGCCTATGTTTTTATTCGTCGCGCGAATGAGTTCAACCTCGCAGCAGCACGTCTTCTCTGCTTGAATGTCTGGCTGTATCTAAAATCTCAAATCGGGAAGACAGGAATCCATCGGCAACACATTTCATAATGGAATTGAAAATTGGAAATGATAACAATTTACAAATAAACATTTTTATCTACTAAAAGTTTTTCCATGGGTTTAAAAGTTCAAAATGCAGTATCGATCACATCTTATATTTATAGAAACACAATAAGAATTTTAGTAATGGGTAATTCCAGTTATTTTACTTCATATATATATATATACCACCCCCCACCACACGAGCAGGATATCTCAACAATTTCAGGAACGATGAAGGTTTAAAATTGATTTTCAAATCTATGCATTGTATAGCTCAGATTAGAATCGTTTAGTGATTTAAAACACAAGCAAATATATGCACCCGCGGGGTTCAAGTATTTCAGTTTTGATGTAATGAAATATTATATTAATTTAGAAACACTAAAGAGACTAAATACTAATGCAGATAAAATGATTTGAAACAGATGGGAGATAATAAAAATAGAACAACTTTAAAATCAACTCTTGAAGCATTTTCTATCACCCCCGTCTTTCATTGCTATTTTTTTAATAATTTAACTAGTTTGTTAAATTATGAAGTAAAGAATAAAATTACACTTCTTTCTTCTTGTTAATGGATTTCTTTTAAGATGTATTCCCGAGATGTTTGCCCATATTAATTAAGATCATAGCAAACAATAAGAAATCAATAATACCAAGCAAATATTTATGAAAATCAAATTTTCAAAATCAATATGCATATTAGCCTTACCGTTCACACTGGAAACCGCTATTTTATTGAATATGTAAATACACTTTCGTGTTATTAGTATGTACATAAGGCCAACAGTATTAATAATGTGAAATAAATTTATCAATAATTGAGGTTTAAATAAAAATAAAATCGTGTAGAATGTGACGTAAATAACTAAGGGAATTGTGACTTGAGTAGTGATATAGTTTCGATTACAGACACACAATCTCCATTATAATAAGATTTCGGTTACAAACACACAATCACCATTATAATAAGATTAGCTTGCGCCATTTACCAAAGTAGAGAGAACTTGGTTGATTTTCATATCCGCATCTTTTTACGTATTTTAAGTACTGACTCATGGCGCCAGCTATTTAAACTGCGCAGCAAACACTTGACCAGTGATCCGCCATTTTTTTTTATAAATCTTGACAGAACGTAATAAGTAAATGCGTATTTTTCTAAACATATATTTTGTTGCCTTTTCGTGTTTAATGTCATTGAGCAGCAATGTTTAAATCGATTAAGAACTGCTTGGTTAGTTAACGTAACGTCTGCACGAGAACAGATCATTTTACCACCTTTAAAACCCATCGCGTGATAGAGTGCGCATGCGTATATCGGTCGAGTGGAAGCTTGTTCAGACATATTAACTACAATTCATTAACGAAGGTCATCTGGTTAGAAAACGGAAAACTTTTTAAGTGTTTCTTTTTTCTTATCATCATAAACTTGAGGAGACTTTTTTTTCTTCTTGGTTATCTTTCGTGATCTTTTTCTTCTTCTCTCAAAAGACTTCTTTTGATTTTAATTCTATTTTCTTTGTAAGTGATTTTATTTATTTTTTTTTCTTTTGCATTGTCTGCTTTCTTTGGTCGGCCATCTTGAAATATCATTTCAAAAAACAATATCCTATTAATTTGAGTAACCAACGGATTGGTGCTCGAGATTCCATTCTGTACATTTAAAAAAAAAAGACAAAAGAAAACAGAAAAGAGAAAGGTTAGTGAGTGCATATATTCTTTCTACATAAACAATACAATATCTCATTATTCTCTTACTGATTAATGGTTTGATTGATCTTAACGGCATGTAAACCGTTCTAGGGTTACTTTATGCTCAGAGATTAGGAAATTAAGTTAATTGTTCATTTATATTTACAGTCATATATTATCACGCATCATTATCCAATACAAATAGGGTTTAAACAAATTGTTGCATAAATTATGGTGGCGTAGGCTTTTGAAAAGCGATGTAGCGAGAGCTCTGAGGGAATGGCAATATACTAGGGAAGGTTACTGGCCCCAACTGACCTCAAGGCGAGAATATCGCAAGTCATGCTCGTTACGTTTTTAAGGGCCATTCTTTGGCCTTATAGCAGAAGCGCTTATCTGGTGGAATTGGATCCTTGATAAAGAGTCCGTCGATAATGAATCCTTTGGTTCCTCTGGTAAAGAGTTCTCAGTTCTTGGTAAAGAGTCCTATCATAATCCTATGTCCGTCATCAGTGAGCGCCGCTGTAATATGACCAATATGGGGGGGGGTTTAAATATTCTATCAGTCACGCAGTATTTGCTAGTGATTGGTTACATGAGTTAACCCGTGACCTTGGCTAGTCTATAAATAGAAGTGGGGTATTAAAGCACACCTTATATACTCAAAATATTCCAACAACGTGAGATTTAGTTAGTTAGCTAGTTGGCAGCCAGACCCGGGTAGGACAGATGTGTCCTACCTTGGTTGTCACTCCGCGCGATGAGTTATATACGGGCAAATAAAACTTTAAAAAGCCATAAGTTTTGTTAATTAATTAAACATGCCCTTAGTTAGAAAATGAAGTTAGAAAAGAAAAGTCGAAAAGTAAGAACTAGACGATCATGGCCGAAGTAGAAAGAAGAATTGAATATCCAACATGGCGACTAGACGAAGGGCAACCAAGTAAGTTATCTATATGTCTATATCTCTTTGGTGCCTCCACTCCCTCTCTAACATAAGAACTATTGTGTATATACCCAACAAGGGTATATGGCATTGTAACAATATCTATTTAGTAGATGAATGGTGTTGCATACCCTTCCTCACTGGCACTAAATAATTATAATGTTGCATACCTCTTCTTCTTCACTTACTTGGACATCTATTCTTCTGCTGACCGTCTTGGTATGCTTCTATCATCTTGACTTGGTCTGGCATCTTCTAAGATCTTGCGTCTGGAGTTGACTTGGGATTTCGGTCTGGTTTTCTGTTAGGGATTTCTCTCTATCAGAAGCTCTGTGTCATTGTTAGTTTTTAGATAATAAACACAAGACTTCGATTTATTTTGATGTTACTTTATTTTCAATCCCCAACCCAGACATCTGCTGACTAACATAGCGCGCGTGAGTTCCAGTTTTAGGCAGGACCTAAAATGGCCGACTGCTCTGCCTGACGTCTAACTGCACTGGGGACCGAACAGGTCCCACGTGACTTCACGTATTTTGGCGGGCTTCTGTAATTTTCCATTGAAGGACCCGGCCACGGTATGAAAAGGGTCATCCCCTCAGAATTACAGGGGACCGACAATAATCTTATGCAACCGCATAGATTATGTAACAATGGGAACCTAACACGTACTACTATTCCAGATCAGAGTGAACCTAGAAGTAATGATAATAAAGGGATACCCCACACGCTTCATATTTCCAGAACTGGAGTTACACCACCGGGTGCATTAAAGTTTCATACATAAAACACCCTCTTTTGGGGTGCGGTATTCTTCTGAAGTTGATAAATTCAGCGTTTTCGAAACCCCACCGACAGGGAGTTGGTTTCTAAAATGTTGATAATTTTTTTTCAATATTCCATATAAAAGTTCAGGAATTGAATTGGCCAACTGAGTTTGATTTTTGTTTATTTTTTTTTTACATATAATGTGTGTACTAGATCCGCGCTCCTACTTATATACTAGGCGAGATCATGTGATCTATTCCTTGGCCAATCACTGGCAATACTCTGGGGCTGATACAATACTTAACCGACCCTACTGGTCATAATTACTGAAGCGTTCCTTGACTACGGACATAGGATTACATCACTAGACTTTACTCATACGCAGGATAGGACTTCTATGATTATCAAAGGATTCCATAACATAGGACTTTCTTTAAGCCCTATTTCAACTGGCCAAGGATGCACTTAAAAACTTCACAATTTTCGCCTGCTTCTATTCTGGTGTTAGCATACGATACCTTCGATGTGGCCTAGGTTAGTGGTAGTAATGCTGATCCGAGCCTTAAACTATGTCTGATTTTGAGGTTAACATCGAATGAAATATTTGTTGTGGACGATGCTGCTGTTTGTTCTTTTATTGTAGTATCAGTTGTATTATTTATACTCTTCAGTTGTAAAACTCACCTATAGATAGAATTACTGCTTTGGAAGATAAAACTTGATTTAGTTCCATGATTAAATTCGGAAAATGTTCTTCGACAATCTTCCAAATAAGAATTGACAATCTACGTTGAAGCTAGCATTTGAATCGGGAACTTTCTTTTTTTAACACCCCACACACATATATATTGTTAATGATTTTCATAGATGTATTGAAAACGCGGAAAAATGGTTGAAAGATGAGGAAAAATGGTGGGTAAGAACTATTGAAATCTTCATGGACAAATTAATAATATTATATACATATTGTCTCATAATCGATATATATATATATATATAATATATATATATATATATATATATATATATGTGAATTCTGTTTGAAATCAGTTTTCCTTTATAGATATAACAGTTAAATCGAACTTAAATCGTATCTTTGAGAATCTGTGTTAAGCCTCAAAGATACATGTTTCAATGTTTTGAAATGAAATAACTGGTGCATTATATCTTATTCATTGATATATCAACACTGAAAATTTCATTAAATTCGGTTAATTCCCTGATTTATATTCTTTCGGCGGGGTGACATACGATGGTGGAATTTAGGTCTGTTATGTTCGATTTAACCGATATAACTTCATACATATATACAACCGTAGTGTAATGGTTGACAAACTAGTCCCGCAGATCCATTACTAGAAAGTTCGTTTCTAGTTGGATGCCCAATAATTGCGAACTTATACCGAATGGATGTAGGAAGTGCGTGGTGTAATGGTTAAATACATGGAAATGGACTCGTCCACACGAGTTCAAATCCTGGACGTGGTAATTATTTCACTTAGCGCTAATACCCTTGGGAAAGGTATGAATCTTCCTCTCCCTCAAGCTATGGGTAAATAGTAGGGCAGACTGGGCTCTTTAACCTTGGTTAGGCAACCGGTCTAGGAGAAAGAAAAGTCTGAATTCAAACCTGTTGAACTCCGCTTAAGAAATTGACCTTGTGTCGCATCCTGCTCGTGCGGAGGGGTTGGTAAATATATATACCGAATGGATGGAGTAAATATCTGCATATATGCGATTTTTATTCACATGAATAATATGGATTTTCCTCATTTTTTTTGGTTCGTATAAATCCCAGCAAATTTGCCGAATAGATTCAATATCTAAAATGGATCTTTTTGTTGTCGCTCGCTCTTACGTAAACCTTTCAACTAGAAATGTGTTTCCTCAAGCGTAGTGTACCGACCTTGGCCACTTGCCACCCAAGAACTTGGCGAAATTTCATGGCCTTTGATACTTTTTGACCTCTATTTAGAAGCAAGCGATTCTGTCCGGTCCGATTCAGAAGGGTCAGTAGAGAAAACGCGGAAAAAGTTTTAATTAAACTCAACGTATATCTTGGAGCAGTTCTAGGCACGCATCTAACGATTCGTGTATTAAAAGACTTTTGGTCTCCACACTGTTGCCAACAGCGATAACTTTTGGTTCCCATGACATCAGTATGCATCGGTCCAACATCGAAGAGTATATAAATAATATCAAGGAATTGCAAGACACGTTTTTCTAAGTGTATAAGATTTCTTAATTATCGTTCTGGGGTGATTTTTTTAAGTATTCAGAAAAAAAAATTCTCAAAAATGAGCTCCCTAGCTAGCTGGTGTTGCGTAATGAAATGTTTTTTTAAGTTCTAAGCATTCAATGTATGTCAGATAGCAATCGGTCAATGACCCCTGAACTAGACAACCCCAAAAAAAAAAAAAAAACAACAGCACAAAAAAAACGGAAGTCATAAATTTTTACAGCAAAGCGGAAACGGATGACACATTAACAGGTAAAATACTACCACTCCGGATCAGAGTGGACCAGGGAGCAATGGTGATGAAGGGGTGCTCACATTCCCCATCCTTCAAAACTGGAACCTCACCATCAGATAGAGTTTAACTTCATTCCAAGGACCCTCAGCCACCGCCTTATATATATTTACCAACCCCTCCGCACGAGCAGGATGTGACACAAGGTCAATTTCTTAAGCGGAGTTTACCAGGTTTTAATTCAGAGATTTCCTTCTCCTAGACCGGTTGCCCAACCAAGGTTAAAGAGCCCAATCTGCCCTACTATTTACCCATAGCTTGAGGGAGAGTAGGATTCATACCTTTCCCAAGGGTATTAGCGCTAAGTGAAATCCAATTACCACGTCCAGGATTTGAACTCGGGGCGACGAGTCCATTTCCCATGACTTTAACCATTATACCACGCGCAGCCACCGCCTTATAGGCCAATAGGTGACCCCATAGGGGAGTCTTACCCTCTGCAAGGTTCAGTCTGTGCTTTCTAAAGCCCAGGCGAAAGGGCGGGTTATATCTAGGATACCCCTTTACTTTGGGGGTTTCTTACCGCTGCAATAAGCGTTTAATATGGATTCAACATAAGGGACGAATAGGATCCCAAGGTGGATGTAACTTGAGACTCTGTGGAGCACTAGAATATCACCATTAGCATTAATGTTTCGATCACCACCTTTTGGCTGTTCGATTCTTCGGCCTTCATTGGATACACATTTAATATACAGCCAGTAAGCAGAAGCAGGCGATATCCAGCACATACTATTACGGACGCGGACTATGCAGATGACCTAGCACTACTCGCAAATACACCTGCACAAGCCGAATCCTTGCTACACAGCCTAGAAAAGGCAGCACGAAATGTCGGCCTATACGTAAACTCTGATAAAACTGAGTTCAGGTTTTCAAAAACAAAAGCGACATCTCCACCATCGATGGCAAACTCCTAAACTCGGTAGAACAATTTAGATACTTAGGCAGTAACATCACCTCCACAGAAAACGACGTTAATGCACGTATAGGAAAGGCATGGGCCGCTATGAATAAATTATCGGTCATATGGAAATGCAATCTCACAGACAAGTTAAAGAGACAGTTCTTCCAGGTTGTTGTCGTATCAGTGCTGCTGTATGGCTGCACCACCTGGACCCTAACTAAGCGACTAGAGAATGAACTAGATGGGAGCTGCACAAGAATGCTGCGGGTGATCCTGAACAAGACGTGGAAACAGCACCCCACGAGAAAGCAGCTGTACGGCCACCTGCCACATATCACCCAAACCATCCGAGTAAGACGGACATGACACGCAGGACACTGCTGGAGAAGCAAGGACGAACTCATAAGCGACGTCCTCCTGTGGAAGCCAATACATGGACACGCCAGTGTGGTCCGATCAGCAAAGACGTACATTGATCAGCTCTGTGCGGATGCAGGCTGCTGAATAGAGGACCTCCCGAGAATGATGAGCGATAGGGACGGATGGAGAAGATTGTCATGGATATCCGCGCTGAAAGCGCGACATGATGATGATGATGATGATGATGATACTGTAGATATCAATTTTTAACAAGTAAATAAAAGAATCAAAGAATTCTGGTCAATAATACATTTGTAAAAGGATGTTATATTTAGAGATTTAGTGTTTATCTATCTATCTATCTATATCGTTTTGTTTATCTATCTATCTATTTACTTGTCGAAAATATCTATCTATCTCAGTCTGTTTAAAACTATCTAAACAAGAAATATGACAAATTTCTATAAATAAACAAGAATTACGACAAATTACGATAATAAGAATTACGACAAAAAAAGAAAAATAAGAATTACGACAAAAAAAGAAAAATTAGAATCACGACAAAAAAAGGTTTAATGTTTTTTTTCTTTCGAATGGAAAAAATAAATAAACAAGAATTAAGACAAAAAGAACCCCCCCCTCAAATAGGCGCCGATACGATAGTTGGGGTTGTTATTTGAGTTGGTTGTTTTCTTTCAAGTAACACCGCTGTAGCGGCAATAGTTGGGGTTGTTATTTGAAAGTTCACCGGGCAGCAATTTCGGAGGCAGGGGACCGGGACGAACTTCCTCATAAATTACCTGTTTTTTTATCAACTTATCTGTCCATATCTTTTCCTGTCATCTTGCTAAAATAAAACTCTGAAATGAAATAATTTCTCGGCCTTCATTAGATGCACATTTAATATACAGCCAGTATACTGTATATACCAATCTTCAATAAGTAAATAAAAAAAATGTAAGAATTCTGGTCAACATATAATTATGAAAGGATGGAAATACAACCATTTGAAATATGATGGACTATCCCGTCGATTTCGACGTATGAGTGTCTAAAAGCAAAATCAGCTCGAATGTTTATGGCGATTGTGAGATTTCAGTCCAGCCAGCGACTTGCAGATGAGGCCACAAGTGGAGCAAGGGTGAGGGGTGCCGGAAAGAATTGGTGGTGGGGTCGAACGCCCCCTTTGTCCTTGATCTTGCCTCCTTTAATCTCTCAATACGATTCCCTCAAAATCCTTTATTCCATTCCGAATGGTGGTTCTCCATTTGTTTCTGTTATATTTGAAATATAATGCTGCAAATAAAAACAATTGGATACACGTTATTGAAATAAATTATGTAATCGTTAATATTCATATGGGATGCCTGATTTTATCAAGACGTTTTTTGAAATTCTAAGAGGTAGTTTTAGTATTATATAGATTTTTTTTCATTCATTCACGTTAATGTTTATTTTTATCAACGTTTCTGTCCATATCTTTTCCTGTCATCTTGCTCAGATGAAACTCTGAAATGAAATAATTTCTCGGCTTTTATTAGATGTACATTTAATATACAGCCAGTATACTGTATATACCAATCTTCAACAAGTAAATAAAAAAAATATAAGAATTCTGGTCAATGCATATATTTGTGAAAGGATGGAAATACAACCATTTGAAATATAATGCTGCAAATAAAAACAATAGGATACACGTTATTGAAATAAATTATGTAATCATTAATATTCATGTGGTGATATCTGATTTAATCGAGACGTTCTTATAAAAATGATTTTTGAAATTCTAAGAGGTAGTTTTAGTATTATATAGATTTTGTCGTTCATTCACGATGTTTTTTTTTTTTTTATTTTTTTTTTTTTTTTTATCAACGTTTCTGTCCATATCTTTTCCTGTCATCTCGTTCAGATAAAATTCTGAAATAAAATATTTTCTGATTATTGTATATATTATTCGGAATACGCTCTTGATCTTTCTTGTTATTAAGAAAAGATATTTCTGCTATTATTTTTTGGATGAATACTTTGATGTTTCTCTATAGACTGAAAGTCTAAGATAAAACATTTTTAATTATTCTTTGAATTGTCTTTGTATTTTTGTTAATTCATCTCTGGTCTTGCAAGTTTTCATTAGTCTTAGAATTTGCTTACTGTGCTTTTTTTGTGAATTTCTTTGTTGTATTGGCAACAATCTACCTACGTGACTCCGTGTAAAGGTCTCGTTTAAGTAGAGAGAACGAAAAGAAAGGCCAAGACTGAAACAAAATCTGACTTTTTTTTATCCCTTCCTCCTTTGCAACCAGAAACATTGTTATTTACGACAGTAAATGTCCACATGAAAAGAAGGAAGAATTGTAAAATCTTTAAATATCACCCTTTACAAGAATGTCCAACAAGATTGTGAAAAAGCAGTTAAATGTGTACGAGGTCTTGTCGAAAATGTTCCAGCCATTTTGAATATCTCGAGAAATTGTTGCGTCCCACCTTGGTGTAAAGGTTAGCAATCGGGTCTCGCAAGTCTGTTACTATTGAATATTGGATTGAAACCCGTTAGATGTCCCATACCTTGAGAACTTGTGTCCCATCCTAACCGCGGCGAACGGGTTAGGTAAATACCTATCACATATTATGTTATTCGTTAATCAATTATATAAAAGTCATTAATAATCAATTACCACATAAGAATTGTACGTTCACACAGACACACACAAACACACACACACATAACACACACACACACACACACACACACACACACATATAATTAATATATATATATATATATATATATATATATATATATATAATCCAAATGTCCAGATGAGTCGGAAGAGTTAGACACTTTGTCTAAGCTCCCTGAAATAGACTATAAAGCTAAATCTCTAAGTCTTTTGTTATTTATTTACTTTATTTCTTTATATATATTATATATATATATATATATATATATATTATATATATATATATATATAAACAAGGTTTGTTTAGAATGGCTTTTTGCCGATAATTTTTTGGAGAATAAGTGCTTAATTGGAGTCGTACCTAATTTTGAAAATTAATTCTAATTTTCAAAATTAGATACGACTCCAATTAAGCATATATATATATATAATATATATATATTGGTTAGGAGGTTGATTTAGAAGGCCATCACAATGCAGTTTGGAATAAAAAAAAATAATAATACGGTAACAATGGTGGTGTGTGTTGACCTGTATTTTTTTTTATTATTTCTTGAATTTTCGAGGTAATACCTCTTTATCAAAAGAATTGAACTGAAGCAGTACAGCTATGCATTTCTTCCTAAATGAAAAAAAAAAATTCATTTAGGAAGAAATGCCATAGCTGTACTGCTTCAGTTCAATTCTTTTGATAAAGAGGTATTACCTCGAAAATTCAAGAAATAATAAAAAAATACAGGTCAACACACACCACCATTGTTACCGTATTATTATTTTTTATTTATTCCAAACTGCATTGTGATGGCCTTCTAAATCAACCTCCTAACCAATACATACACAATGCTTCAAGCAAATTATGAAACTCTCTTATATATATATATATATATATATATATATATTGTTTGCGATTTAGCATGAAGCATTGGGTATGGAATATAAGCAACTCAGTTTTTCATTGTTAAGTTTCGTTTTATTTCATTAAATTTTCGGGGCCGCTTGCGTCTCTTCATCTGAACGTAGACTGTGTGTGTATGTGTATGTGTATGCGTGTGTGTATGCTTGTGTATACACGTGGTGTGTAATGGTTATATATTATTTATTATCTATTATTCTTGAAAAGGCGTGTATCAATTTCTTTTCTCTCTCCTCAAATACAGCTAAAATAGAAGGACAGGCTAGAATCTCACACAATGCAATGGATTGGCAATGCAATGGATATTGGATTACTAAAAATCCCGGATTAAAAACTGTACAAGTATTATTCATACAAATATTATACTTCGAATCTGCAAACATGCAAATATCAGATTATTCGAAGATCGTGGTGACATGAGATATCATTACTATAAAAATCAGCAGAATATTTCAGTTGCTAAGCTCTGTCTTGATTAATGTCGAAGGATAACTTAGCAAAAAATAGTTAGGGCCTTACTGGGAATTTATCAGTGCTACTGTATGTCTGCACCATTTGGACCTTAAGGAATCACCTTGAAAATAAGCTGCATGAAAATAATGTACGAGTGTGGACGAAAAGTCCATAGGCTGAAAAGATACAATTCTATAATTAGGCCTTGAGTAGTTACATATCTCTAATTATAATGGAGATTGTGTGTTTGTATGTCTGCAACTGAAACTATACCACTACTTAAGTCACAATTCCCTTAGTTATTTATGTCACATTCTCCATGATTTTATTCTTATTTAAATCTCAATTATTAATAAAAGTTGTTTTACATTATTGATTGCTAATTGTTTGGTTTTATCCTAATAAATATGAGCAAACATCTCGGGGATAAATCTTAAAAGAAATTCATTAAATAACTGTAATTTTATTCTTTTCTTCCTATTTTAACTAAATAGTTTAAATTAGGAAAATTTAACAATGAAAGATGGGTGTAATGGAAAATGATGGAGGAGTAAGTTTCAGTTGTTCTATTTTTCGATTATACGCCCCTCTACTTCAAATCTTTTTATCTGCACTCTTATTTAGTTTCATGAGCCTTTCTAATTTAATATGATATTTTATTATATTAAAGCTTGATGACAGTTGCACAACAATGCTGCGCACAACCTGAAATAAATTATGTAAACCACAACCAACAACTATACGGGCACTTGTCACCTATCACGCAGACCATACGAGTGAGGTGTACAATAAATATTGGAGACTGCTGGAGAAGCGGGGACGAACTCATGAGTGATGTTCTCCAATGGAAACCAGCACATGGGCACGCCAGTGCGGGTCGCTCACCAAAGACTTACATTGACCAGCTGAGCGCAGACACGGGTTTCTACGCAGAGGACCTCCCGACAGCGATGAATTATAAAGACGGTTGGCGAGAGATTGTCCTGAATATTCGTGCTACTGGCGTGACATGATGATGATGATGATGATGTGGTGATAATGATGAGGATGATGATGATGATTGATTAGTTACTTATAAATCAAGTAGAGTAGTTAAGAAATTGTAAAAGTAACTGATAATTTTGAGTCATGGAGAAACTGATAGATGATAGACAAGGCTTAGCCTTTAACTTACCTTGTTGCTGTTTCCGGATTAGTGTGTTAATTTCGTCAGAACTGGTAGTATAGTTAGAAATTTGAGTTTTACCTGGTTTTTCAAAGGAGACAGATGTCTGTCTCCAAAGATGGCTATGTATTCAACGCATGTTGGTTAAGTTTGCTGAATAAACACGTTTCACAAATATCCCAAGAAACCCCAGTAGGAAGATCAAAGAACAGAGAGAATAAGCCCAGCATACAAGAGCCAGAAAGCAGGCAGACGACCCGAACAGCATAGAAGTAAATAAGTATTATAAGAATAAGAGGAGAGAAGAGCCTATCCAACACATAGACATGAATATTCTTGTGTTTTACTCAGTCGGTATTGAATTTGGTAAGTCAAAAAGTAATGCCATTTTGTTTATTTTATGTGATTTAACAAAATACAATTAAGGTCTACATTGAGACCCTAACGTGGCTCAGCGTAAGAATCCGACGAGTAAGACCCGATTTGCCAATCGACAATGTTCTTCTGCATGACAATGCTCGACCACACACAAGCATCATGAAAAGGGAGAATGTCGCCTCATTCGGGAGGACAACTTTACCGCATCCTCAATACTCACCAGATTTAACGCCTACACACTATCATCTCTTCGGCCCCATGAAAGAGGGTTTGAGAGGCAAACATTATTCCAGTGACGAGGGAGTTAAATCTGTAGTGAAGAAGTGGCTCAAAGAACAGTCAACAGAATTTTACGGGGCAGGAATACATGCTCTCATTCAAAGGTGGGACATTGCTATTGAGAGAAAACGTTGACTATATGGACAAGTATGGATGTGGTCCACAGAGAACCAGCTTCATTTTGATGTATGATAAAAGTTCCTGTGTTGTTAATTATACCCGTCCTAAACAAAATGCATTACTTTTTGACTCACCCTCGTACGACAGTGATATTGACAGAAGCGCCATTTTGCTGCTTAAGAAATAAGAAATAAGAAATTTATTAATCAATAGTAGTACAAATTATTTAAAAAAATATAAGTAAAAGAAAAACTTTATTGGTTTAAACTACTATTGAAGGGAGGCCATGCCTAATAGCATGAAGCTAATCCCATGGATATGACCACCCTTGGACGCTCACAGGAAACGATACATGAAACACACAACGTAAACATATACATATATATCATGAGACAAATTAGCCGTGTGAGAATCTAAATGCAAATCTGTTGTTTATAAGAGGCAATAAAATGATTTTTCAAAAGTGTTTTAAGGACAAAATAATTTACTGAAACAAGCTTTAACTTTTCTTTATCAAAAAATAACGACTGAACAGTATTCCAAGAATTAATTGCATTAAAACGAATCGAATTATGCCCAAAACTAACAGTGTTGATGATAGGGAAATTAAACAAACCAGATTGGTCAGCACGAGTGACATGAGCATGGGTGAAGTTAACTGCAAAAGCATTCTGAACAGAAACAGGCATTTTATTGTGGAATATTTCATGTAAGAACAAATTATTTTCACAATGGACCATATCAGAAAATTTGAGAATCTCCAAATTTGCATACAGGTTGTTAGATGATGTCCTAGGAGGCACAAAGGACATAAGTCTCACAGCAAAGTTTTGAAGAACAGTTATACGATTAATCAAAGTACGCCATTAGGCTGACCCAAATTTGATTACAGTATTGGAGATGGGAATGGAAAATGGCATAATAAACTTGGATCAGAACATTTAGTGGCACAAAATGACAAGTTTAGCTAGAGCTGCATTAGCCCTTTGGAGCTTGAGCACAGTGATCTGAGATTTCCAGCTTAGGTCAGAATCAAGTAGGACACTAATATATTTAATACAGTCACTAGGAATAAGCCTTTTACCATTGAAAAAAGCTTAAAATCATAATTCATGGATTTAAGAGCATGTTTGAAAATGATGTATTCCGTCTTAGAGGCATTAAGAGAGATTTTATTGGCATTTAGCCAAGAAATGATTTGTTTCTTAATAAATTTCATAATACTTTTCATTTTGAAGAACTAAACAAAAATTCTGAATATCAATTGTAATTCTCTTTATAGTCAAATATTTATTCATCCCTGTTTAATATCACGCTAGAATAGAGAGATTAATTTAAATTCTGTCAAGTTTTCTTTTAATTTAAATATTTTTAATTACACCTCCATTTCTCATGGGATTATTGTTTATTTTCATTGTGCATCGTGTATTTTGTGAACCAATACATTCTTTCATTTGTTTTTCGTGTGTCTCCTTGTGTCATGTCTCTTTTTTCCTATCCTCTCACATCAACCTTTAATCTCACATTAACTTTTATGTAACGTTGTATTTGAATGCTATAGAGGTGTGAATAAATAAGTTTTTTTTTTACAAAAGCCAGCAGCTAGAGGGAAGATGAGATGACAAAGTTCAATATCTCGTCCAGTGGACGAGATGTAACAAAATACGCTTGATCACGCACCTTGAAGGAAAGCAGCAGTTAAGTAAGCGTAAATTGCCGAGGTCGCCAGAGTCGACTGGCCATCTAAGTAGTGCGCCCCCTACGATTATATCGGCATGTCAAGTTAACCCATAGTACCTATGTGATTGTCTCAACTCTATTGCCCTTATGGCAACCCCAACTTTTCTTATAGAAGGCCATAGCTGAGGGTCTTGTTGCTCTGGGTTGACTTAAAACCCTATCTTGTGGTGAAGTTCCATTTCTGGAGGTGGGGTAATGTCGAATACCCCTTCATCACTTTTATTCCGTGGTCCAATCTGAGCTGGAGTGGTAGTACCTACGGGTTAAGTAGAACAGAATGAGTCCTAAAAATGTGTTTCCCATTATGGGTTAAATAGAAAAATGTGTTTATAAAAGAAAATTGAGTATCCACTTAAGAATGACTTTATTTCAAAACTTTGTTGGCATTAAATGACCCACTGAGGTTGGTATACCCGTAAAACAAACCAAACCAAACCAATAAAAATGTGTTTAAAAATTGAGTACCCATCAAGAATGAATAAAACAAAAAAGTCTCCTGCTTAAAAGGGCCCAATGGGTTGACATGCCGAAAAATCCAACCAATCAACAAACAAACAAACTAAGTAGTGGCGGGGCTTACCGAACGATATCACACACGCAAGCGGAAGTGGGATTGGAGTGTTATGTGAACCACAATATTAGACGACATATTTCTCAATTCACTCTCTCTTTTGGTGACTGGGGTAGGTGAGACAAACGTTTGTGTGAACAGAGAAAGAGAAACGGTCCAAAGTTACTGGAAGAACCGGTTTGTACTAGAGAGAGGAAGCATATTGTGATTTTAATTCATTCCCACCTACTTCAACGGCTTAAAAATCTGAACAGAGATAAAAAAGCAACATAGGTCATTACCACTTGAGGTGAGTTGTGTTTTGTGTATCCTCGTCCATTCGACGATTAACCATAATCAACTTAGCAGTCACCGGGTAATAAACCCAGCCCTGCCCCTTTTATCTGAAAGGCACGTGCTCCTTGTTAGGGGGGGGGCTTCCTGGGATCACACGATTTAGTTTACTTCACTGACCAGTTCATAAACCGAAGCTCCTAAACAGAGGTAAGTATGCTATTTGTGAATAGGTATATTTCTTCCATTGAATAGTTAATAATCTCCAGATATTTCTCTGGATTTTTGAGGAGGGTAAATAAATATAATACTGAAAAATTATTTAGATAACAGATGCTCTGAACAAATTTCCAATTGAAAATTTAAAATGATTTTATTAAAAATATGTGATTTATTTTCTAAAAGAATTATTCTAAAATAAATTTAAGAGAAACATAAATCTAAAATTTACTTTAATTTCGAAACGATTTTTTAAAAATTAAATTAAGTTTTAATCAAAAAACAGTTTCTTTGCCAGTTATTCTGAAACAACAATGAAAAAATGTAATAGAATTTAAAATGAAAAAAAAAAAAAAAAATCAAAAAACAAAAAAAACTAAAAAACAAATAGAATAGGAGAATTCTGCAGCGCAGCAAAGAACCTAAAGATCTATATTTTATTTATTTATTTATTTATTTTATTGTTTGTTAAATCTTCAAAATGTATCATGTTTTAGAAGTTTTCTTTAGAAAAAAAATACAGTGAACTGCAAATTATATATATATATATATATATATATATATAATATATAATATATATTGTACTTTAATCTAGTTGGACTAGTATACTTATATTTATTATAGTCACTACATTTCGGCCGTTGTACTCTTGTTGCGTAGCGGCGTTGTCACGTACTAAATTGCAATAATTTTATCTTCGTTGTAAGGGATGACAATAACACCAAAGTTATCCTCCAGAAGTTTATTGAAATAAATTCAAGCTTCTTAACTTCGAGAGAGAGGTCAGTTTAATTAAATATTCAGTCTTTAGACTTTCGGTCCTTCGATTAAATTCTGGGTGACAAGCTTTTTCAGTTGGTAAATATTAAGGCTAGCTTTTCCGACACCAACTACACGAGGTCCCGCTCGGCCAGCTAACTCGCATCGACTCTCCCGACTACTGGCCCCGATCACCTCACTCTCTCTCCGGCTGACTGCCTCCGGGCTGAATGACGACTGACCTGTCTCGAGCCCTCGGTTCTTTATATTCATTGCTACTCCTACGTATTTTTATCTCTTGATCTGATAACGAGAAGTTGTTATATTTTTTTGTTTAATAAAACCGGAAATTCATATTTCCGTTTGTACAATATATTACACTCTTCGACCTTCTTCAGTTGTCCCCGTCTTAGTCAGCGTTGGAATCCGTCCGTCTACTAAAGACGATGGCGTAGTGTCCACTTTTTTCAGTAACTCCGTGAGTGGCTGAACAGACCAGTTTCTGAATGGCAAGTCGTCAGAAACCTTCTTAAAATTGGACTAGTGGATACAAGCATTTGGTTACCTCGCTGGTGTAATGATTAGTAAGTTCGATTAGCAGAAATTCTTAGAGAATTCGATTAGTAATCACTCTACATTTTCCCTTCTAACCACTCTACATTTTTCTTAAAGACAACACATGCTAGACACTGCTGGAGAAGTAAGGGATGAACTCATAAGTGACATCTCCCTGTGGAAACCAGCACATGGACATGCTACTATGGGTTGTCCAGCAAAGACCTACATAGACCAACTCTGTGCAGATACTGGATGCTACACAGGAGACCTGTCAGGGACAATGAGTGATAGGGATGGTTGGAGAGAGGTTGTCATGGATATCTGTGCTGTTGGTGCAAAATGATGATAATGATTAACATTATATGAAATGTAAACAGCCTCGTTCAATATTTGAACTCGGATAGCTGAGTCCACTTCCAATGACGATAACCGTTACACATGAGTGCCTCCACAATTAAAAAAAAACTAAAAAAAACTAAAAGCGTAATGAGATGGTAAACAATTGAGACAAAAAAAAGAAAAGATTTTACAGTATTTTTTCATTTTACAGTTCCTTTTAGTTGAATAACAAGAAATATTTTTTTAAAAAAGAAAATTAAAAATTTTTTAATTTCTTTTTATATACTTTTGTTTTTTATGCAGAGTGCTCAGTATAAAAGAAAAGTAGAGCAATATTAAAAGTTAAGTAAGTAGTAAAATCGTCGGGGAAAAAAACAAAACAACGATGAACAACTTAGTCAACAAATCAGTAAGATACAAATCCTTTATAATTTCAGAAAACACGAAGACAAAGTCTGCTTCGAAAAATTATTGCTTCTTACCCCTAAGAATGGGCCGGGTTAGCTCAGTCGGTAGAGCGTTCGACTAGAAACCACAAGGTTCCTAGTTCGATACCAGTCATCGCCACCTCAGCGTATGAAAAGCATAGGGATCTGTGCGGTAAAGTAAGGAGCTGATGGTAGGTGTGGCGCTCCACCTCAGATGCTAAAACAAACTCCTTGGTCTAGCGCTATTGAAAAGGGAATAGACTCCCTCGCCGACTAGCTGATACCGACTTTAGGCCGCCCCGTCGACTTTACTTTACTTACCCCTAATAAAAATTTCTGTCGATAACAGCGGATATCTCGCAGTTCTAAGAATGATTTCCTTGTTCTGTCTTACAATCCTTGAGGTGTTAACGTTTATATTGTGGTTTTACGCGATTTCTTTCGAGATCCCCAGGAAACCTGGTCTATAAAAGCGATGTAATTCTAACGTAAAGTTTTTATGGGCTTTTACAGTCGACCGGCCTCCAAAATTATCAGATTTTGTCTCCGATTTGACGAATTAGTGACCAGAATGAAATATCAAAATCGGGTTTCTTTTATATATATTAAAAAAATATAGGCATTCAAAGTGAAGAAACACCTAAGTATTTCAGGACTGGAACACATAAAATTCTAGGACGCTCCGGGCGAGTGGGGTGGGGGGGAGTGTTGAAGGAAGTTGAAAGAAAGAATCTTTCTTTATCTTGACAACATGATTACCATATTAATCTCAATACCATTATTACACCAGGTCTTGATATTTTCGTTATATATATATATATATATATATATATATATATATATATATATATATATATATGTATATATATATATATATATATATATATATATGTATATATGTATGTAATAGAGATTTGTTCTGTTTTGTCTGTAAAAAAAATACGTCACTGCTTACGTCATATTACCCAAAATCGTCACAACATAGAATAAATACACTCAAAATTTGAACATTAGACAGTCCTCATTGTTTTTTAAAACAAAGTCGTCCCCGGATATATTTCCAGACGCATTGCTAAAATAAAATGCCGTAACACTGTTAACGTGGAACGTGAATTTTTAAGAGATGACATCACCTTCTTCTCTGATTCCCTATTGTTCGTGAAATCTCAACTTCAATTATTATGGAAGAAAGCCTGGACATTCCTCAGCTTCTTTGACTCCAGTCGTTTCTCCAAATATTTGTCCAACAGTGGCACTTTCTTACGTAGAAAGTTAATTTCTAATAATGAAAATTTTTTGCAATTCCTTATTAGAAAGCGGTTCGGTCGTACTGTCACATCCGACAGACATGTATTCAATTTTTCCAACTATGTCTTGTCTGACAGTGAAAAATTAGTCTTATCGAGAGGGCTTAGTTTTTGTATCCCCCCTACTCGTACTAATAGTCTAACGACAATTTTCACTGAATTTGAATTATTGTTTCTGCAACTTTTTCAAGTATATACACCGGTGACAATTAAAAGTCAGAATATAAAGAAATTAATAAGAACGAATGGGGGTAAACCAGAGAGTGTGTGTGTGGGGGGGGGGTACACAAAAAATGGGGAAAGAGGGGTATGTGTGTGTGCCCTAGCTTAAATCAGGGTTATGAATACCTCCCAGTAAATAGATAGTGTCTCGGTGTTTGTCTGCACAGAGTAGGTCTTAGAAAAGAAATACTAACAGCCTCAAGGACTGCTAGATGTTGTTTGGACCTGGCTCTGTGCAAGACGGAGAAGCACTCATCTGTATAGTCAGTCAAACAAGCATTTATAGATAAGTGTTCAGCGATAGCTGAGTCAAATGCTTGGGATAGCCCGGATGTATTGTTAGTGATGATGTTTTGTTCGTCTCACATGGATGGTTTGTGGTTTTCTCATTCTTGTTGGGCATTCAATTGTTTTTCTTTTAACTCACATTAAACACATTTTTAAATTCATTTTTTTAAATAATTAATCCATACATGGGACCCTAACATTTACAAACCCTCCAGTTCAGAGTGGACCTGGGAGGAATAATGATGAAGGGGCACTCCAAACTCCCTGAGCTCTAGAGCTGGAAACTATTAGGTTGTTACAAAAATAATGGCCGATTGAAGTGCTCGGTTTTGAAATGTCATTTTAACATAGAATTTGTTGTTTATTTCAGATGAATATTTGAATATATAATAATCAATGTGTGCTCAAAAATAAAATTCAATTTATTTTCAGATAGAAAGTATTTTTGAAAAATAGGAGCCTTCAAAGATGAACATGCAAACATGACCTTCGCCTTCTTATGTTGCAGGAGTTCAAGCTTGGGCACAATGCCTCCGAAACTGCTGCCAATATCAACAAAGCATGGGGAGATGAATACACAAGTGATCGGACTGTACGAAGTGGTTCCAGAAATTCCGCAGTGGAGATGAGTGTCTTGAAAATGAAGAAATATGGCATTTAACGTCATACTTGGGGCACAATAATAAACGTGATTTCCTAAAACCTAGTCATGAAATAACCCTAGACAGCTGGACATAAAATTAATAAAAGCATTCAACTTAGTAAATAAGATTCAATTCTTTAGAGGGGCAGGTTTGCCCAATTGGTAAAGTACACGCCTAGGACATTGCAAGATTCCAGTTTCGATACTGGTCCCCGCCAATTAAGCACATGAGTAGCACTGATTGGCTAATTTGATCTGTGCGGTAAGATCGGGAGCTCCAGCTGAGCATAATATAATTAAATAGTATATTGAATTAAAAAAGACTAATCAAATTAGATACGAATACAAAAGAGATTACACTTATTTTTAAAAATCTCTCTTGTATATCACTAGTGAAAAGTGTTACATAATTATTAGATTCCTAATATTTATGTACAGTAGAGTAGAAACCAAAATGTGTTTTAAGTTGCAGCCGGTGGCCTTAAAGGATGAGTGACAAGGCTTGACCTCATCCAGATCCTTCTGGTGGATACCGTGAGAATCGGTGGAGAAGACCCTCTTCCGGTTTAGATTAGAAAGAGATTTGTTTAGTCAGATCGGCAAGTTGTGGTAAGTTGTGTTATGCACGGTGCCGACTCAATCTGCGCAGGTAGTCTGGTGGAGATTTCAGAATAAAATATGATCTAAGTAAATCGAAGTCTTGTGTTATTATCTAAAAACTACCAATGACACAGGGCTTCTGATAAAGAGAAATCCCCAATGGAAGACCAGACACGAAGTCCCCAAGACGAAGTCCAGACGCTAGAAGAGACGCTACAAGAGACGCTGGAAGAAGAAGAATAGAAGTAAGAAAGTAAGGAAAGAGGTATGCAACAAAAGGACATAGACTCCCTCGCTGTCTATCTGATTCCGACATTAGCAACTCTGCCAACTTTATGTTTTAGTTTACTATAAAAAACTCGGTCCTTTCAGCGTTTTTTTTTTTTTTCCTAAACTTTTATTTACTTAAAACTTTGTTCTCTCAGTTGGCTACCATAGGTCACTATGGACTAGTAAAAAATCCTTATACTTATGCTGCAAGTGTTTGAAGAGAGCTTAATGTACACATGGAAAGTGATTGGCAATAAATAAAATGCTACCTGACATGTCGACATAAAAATGTAAATGTTACGAAAGAACATTTTATTGGTTAAGTCATCTTAATCTGCCGCTAGCCAAAACAGATGTGAACAGAGAAACACTAGATTTCTATTAAAAGTTGTTTTTACGAAATTGATGCAAAACATAGAATACGCTGGCTGTATTCCCTGCAAGACCCTCACCCGAACAAATGGGGTGTTCCTGATACGATACTAAACTGTATCTACTCACGTGTTCCTTTTCTTTCAGTTTGCTGCATTCGATTATTATATGTACTAGCAGCGGCTACCCGGCGTCGCCTGGGTAGAGTTTTTTTTTTAAGTTAGTCCCGCAGATCCATTATTACTGAATCGTGAGTTAAATCCTCGTGGTATGCCCCATTTAAATCCCTATGTAAAAAAGTAGATCTTGCATTGATCCAGCTACTCTGAAAAGAAATGTTAATGTCTTCTATCTAAAATATAAAAATGAAAAAAAAATCCATGCTGTAATCATTTAAATTTTATTTTTTAATTATCCTCACGAATATAAATAAAATCTCTATTATTTTTGCTCAAAAACCAAGCTCTGGTGATATTCAAACACAGAAAAACACTAGGCTGCTATTAAAAGTTGTTTTTACGAAATTGGTGCAAAAATCACCCCACCTGTCGATGGGACATAGAATACACTGAATATATACCCTGCAGAGGTGTAAAGCCCCCCCCCCCCGAAAACAATGGCTCGTTCTGGATAGGATATAAAACTACATTCTAGTATGTTCTTCCTTTTGTGCTAGTTTGATGCATTCGCTTATATGATGAACTGTCTCATCTCTGAAAAAGATATGCCTTAGTTTTGACACGAAGCTGCATCTGATGGTGAGGTGTTTCAGTTCTGTAGATCTATGAAATGTGGAGTACCCCTTTATTTCCATTACTACAGCTTCATTCTGTCCCAGCAAATTAACTGTTTAACATTAGAACTAGTTAAACCCAGAGATTTACCACTTTTTATTGATTTGCTACACGACAGTATGAGGTTAAGTAAACAAACAAATGTGTTTATTTTTATATGGCTTTAAGCTGACAATTTTTGGAGGCTATGTGCTTAATTGAAGTGGAATAAGTTTCAAAACATACGAAGAATGTGGGAATGGCAAGCTAGTGTAACGGTTAGAGACTTCGCCTGTCAGCTAGACAGTCGAGGTTTCGAGTCACATACGGAGCAGTCTCCCATGTCTATAACCTTGCTGATGAGACCTAGTTGGTCGAAATGTACATTCAGGGATTGACATTTTCTCGATTTGTTCAGCCTTACATTTGAACATATATGCCTGCCTAAAACTCATTAATTATTAACTAATTAATTTTCAAAATTAGGTTTGACTTCAATTAAGCACATAGCCTCCAAATATATATATATATATATATATATATATATATATAATATATGTGTGTGTGTGTGTGTGTGTGTGTGTGTGTGTATCTGTGTGTCTGTGTCTGTGTGTGGTGTAAAAGGGATCGACACCACTATTGCAGAGCGTGCAGGTAGTTATGCAACCATTCGCCACGGATCGAATGTGACACAATGTTGCAACTATAGGGAATCCAGCGAGGATTGAACTCAGATTCACTAGCAATGGATCTGCGAAACTAGCTTGTTGAGCATTACATCACGAGGGGACGCCCCCACATCAGAGCCGGTATACAACACACAGATAAATTAAAGGAAGTTCTATTAGGTGTGTACAATCATCAGTAGAAAAGAAAACAGAAAATACGTGATCGATCAATATTAATAACATAGCGGTATAAAGTCACGTGTTAAGATGGAAATACACGTGACACTCACAGGAGGAAAAATACAAATGTGTGTTCGTGTATGTGGCATAGGATTTGGGCACTGAGAGCAAGAATTGTGACTTTTAAATACATTAATTCGAAGGCACTATATCGAAATCATTTGAAATTTGGGTGATTTTCGGTTGCTTTCGTCCTCCTGCCCTAAAATACGCTAGGCGGCGCCTGATTAAAAAGTGAACCGTTGTAGTTATGAATCTCGTAGCTGTTTGAAGGCGTTTTTATCGACAAGATATTGTGATATGAAAGTGATTTTTACAGCCCCCTCCCAAGTTTTTTTATCGACACAAATAATTGTATATATTTACCCCCCCACACACACACACTCACTTTAAAATATATTTTTTAGCGGTTTGAAGGTGTTGTATACTGGCTCAAAATGGCTATACGTTATATAGCGGCTTCTTCAAATTCACGCTGCTAAATCGGGTATGTTAGTCGTTTAATGATATCTACAACACATGGGTATAGTAGGAGTTTTGACTTCATTTCTCTCCTCGGCTGATGGGTGGCGAGCGTGACAATAGGAATGCCCAAGGTTTGACGATGACTACTACTACCGTTGAGATGGTGAGGTAAAGGGGTGGCTGGTGGCGTCTCACTGCCCTTGGCCACGACGGACCGTGTGATGGTCACTCACTGTTCACCGTCCGCTGTCTGACTGTTTAACTGACCTGGGATCCCTGACTTCCTTTTATATATATCAAACGCCTACACGTTTTCTTTTGTTATCTTTATCAGCGGACAAATCTATTTCCGAACTTATTGTTACCCATCCTTCTTTGTTCGCTTTACCCGGAAAAAGTCCTTTGTTACTATTTTCGTCTTCTCCCTGCCTCGATCCAACCGGAAGACCCTATTTCCGTTTTCACCTTCTTTTAAATATCTTCAACAACAGGCGTTTTATCGACAAACATCTTTTTTAGCGGTTTGAAGATGGTTTTATCGGTAAGTTAATGCTATGAAAAAATGATATTTTACAGTTCCCCCACCAGTTTTTAAAAATAATATTTACATTCACTTGTCGTGTCGAGAAAAAAAAGGTGGGGGCTGTAAAATATTGCTTTCATGTCGCATTAACTTGTCGATAAAAACGCATTCAAACCGCTACATGGTTCATAACTAGCACGATTCACTTTTTCAGTAGGCGTCGCTAAGCATATTTTAGGGGAGGGGGGAAGGACAGCATCCGGAAATCGCCGAAATTTGAACTAAGATCATTCTGTTAGTTTTTCGTGCTTTTAAGTTTTACGTTGACTTATCTGTATGTACAGTTAAAGGGTCGCGTTAGCTCAGTCGGTAGAGCATTCGGCTAGAAACCACAAGGTTCCTAGTTCGATAGCGGCCCTCGCTAACTCAGCGTATGAGTAGTACAGGGATCTGTGCGGTAAAGTAAGGAGCTGATGGTAGCGATGGCGCTCCACCTCAAACGCAAAAATAATCTCCTTGGTCTAGCGCTAGTGAAAAGGGTATTATTCCCTTGCTGATTGGCTGATACCGACTTTAGGCTACACCGACAACTTTTTTACTTTATTGATATATCAATTGATATATGTTCACAATAATCTCTCAATTTCTACTATTCTATTCATATTATCATCCTATCTCAGATTGTTCATAATCTGTCCATCTAATAAGCATGTTTATTCACAACTTTTAATTTGTCAGTCTGTCAGTTTATCTATCTTATTGTATTGGAAACCATATAGATTCTTTACCTAGAGGAGTTGAAACAAACATTAAACTAGGTAGAATAATAAAAATCACTATCTTATTATAATGGAGATTGTGTGTTTTTCTGTCTGTAACCGAAACTATATTCCTACTCAAGTCACAATTCTCTTAGTTATAGACATCACATTCTCCATGGTTTTTTTTTTATTTAACCTCAATTATTAATAAAATTGTCATACATTATTAATACTGTTAACTATGTCTACATATTGACAACATGCAATTATATTTATATATACAACAAAATAGCGGTTTACAGTGTGAACGGAAAGGCTAATTTGCATATTAATATTAAAAAATCGAATTTAATAAATATGTGCTTAGTATTATTGATTTCTAACTGTTTGGTTTTATTTTAATGAATATAAGCAAAAATCTCTTCAATGAATCTTAAATGAAATCCATTAACAAGAAAAAATAACTGTCATTTTATTCTTTACTTCCTCTTATAACTAAATACTTAAATTAGAAAAAATAACAATGAAAGACGAGAGTGATGGAAGAGTAAGTTTCAGTTGTTCCATTTTTTATTATACTCCCTCTGTTTCAAATCTTTTATTATACTCCCTCTGTTTCAAATCTTTTTATCTGTATTCTTATTTAGTTTCATTAGCCTTTCTAATTTAATACAATATTTTATTACATTAAAACTTAAATACTTGCACCCGGAGGGTGCATATATTTGCTAGTCAAAATAAAGTAAGTTTATTTTTCCTCAAAATTACAATTTACAAATTAATTTTTCAATAGTCTTCATTTTGTGCTATACATTTTATTTTTCAAACAAATGAAGAACGTTTCTAGTTTACTTTACACAACCACTTCCTCTTCAGATGAAAAATGTTAATATTTCAACATCTCTTTCACTTTAGGGAACAACCAAAAGTTTGACAGCGCCAAATCGGGGCTGTATAATGGGTCTGTCAGAAATTACCATTTGTTGCAGCTTTGTTTTAAACTTTTAGAAATTTAAATACATTTCTAAAACTCCTTAATATTCAAATTTCTAAAAGCCTTTTAAGTTTTAGTTGGTCGAAAGAAATTTATTACAGAATGATGTTTTTTTTTTGTTGTTTTTCCCTCCTTTCAAAGGTAAATATTGCTCCTCCACAGAGAGCGATGTTAATACACGAATAGCAAAGGCATGGGCGGCCACAAATAGATTATCAGTCATATGGAGGTCCGATCTCCCTGGCAAGCTGAAGCGACAGTTCTTCCAGGCTGTGGTTGTGTCGGTGCTGCTGTATGGCTGCACCACCTGGACCCTGACAAAGCGTCTTGAGAATAAGCTAGATGGGAGCTGCACAAGAATGCTGCGAGCAGTCTTGAATAAGTCGTGGAAACAGCACCCCACAAGGAAACAGCTGTACGGTCACCTGCCCCCCATCTCACAAACTATCCGAGTGAGACGGACAAGGCATGCAGGACACTGCTGGAGAAGCAGGGATGAACTCATAAGCGACGTTCTCCTGTGGAAGCCAACACATGGACATGCAAGAGTGGGGCGCCCAGCAAGGACATACATTGACCAGTTATGTGAAGATGCTGGCTGCTCCGCAGAGGAGCTTCCAGGTGGAATGAATGATAGGGAGGGTTGGCGAAGGATTGTCATGGATGCCCGTGCTGCGTGCGCGACATGATGATGATGATTTAATCTGAAAACATTGAGCTCACTGTAGGGATTTATAAAAAATCTCTGTATCTGCACCTACTAAAACATGCAATAATTATACAGTGTGATTTTGAAAATCCCATGTAGAATCATCCCTTACTACCGGTTTTTGGATACCTTACATTTATATATATATATATATATATATATATATATATATATATATGTGTGTGTGTGTGTGTGTGTGTGTGTGTGTATTTGGGCAGCATTTTTTCATTTATGCATGTTTAATTAAACAAAAGACACATCTCCTGTTTAACAATTTCATTTGCGATTTTTTCAAGTTTTCTGGACAACTTTTTAATATTTGAGTGGAATTCGTGGATTAGTCCACCAATAACACTTTTCCTATCAATTCTCTTCCTTCCAGCCTCCACATCCATTAATATAATTTGAAGAACTGGAACACATCACCCCTGATGATGGCGCATCGAAGTGCCGAATGTACTCGGGACATGAACTTTGGTGGACTAATCCACGAATTCCACCCAAATATTAAAAAGTTGGCCAGAAAACTTGAAAAATCGCAAATAAAATTGTTAAACAAGAGATGTGTCTGTTGTTTAATTCAACATGCACACACACACACACACATACACACACACACACACACACACACATATATATATATATATATATATATATATATATATATATATGCAAAATGTTTTAGTCACAACTATCTGTCAGTATGTTTATCTATTTATCTGTTTGCATTGGAACGCCTATAAATTCTTTATTTAGTGGATTTGAAACCAGCATTACATTTCGTGCAACCAACATTCATCATAACAGAAACAAAAATGACAAAATGAAGGAAGCCTAAAGGGTCACTTCATCAAAACCAGAGATAAAAGTAAATCTAAAAAAAAAAAGAAAAAAAAAAAAAAAAAAAGAAAAAAGAAAGAAAGAAAGAAAGAAAGAAAGAACTCCCCGTGAAAGAATTAAAAAAAAATGGTTCCTTACATTCCAGTGTCCCATAATTATGCCGAAAGGCTAAGAAATACACGTGCTACTTTCGTTGCCATAGCGACAGTGACGTAGTCCCTCCAAATGCATAGTGTTACTCGCTGATTGGTTGTGCAGATAAGGATGCAGGGAAAATGGCGGAGGTTGGTGGGTGTGTGTAGGGTGTGTTTGCGGGGGAGAGGTGAAACGGGACCCGCTTAAATCGAGGCACATGCGTATTTGGAGGAATTTGGGGGAAGGTGGATATTTAGAGCTCTTCAAAACCGCTGCAATTGGTGGGCGGGTGGAGGGGGAAAAGAGTGCTAGAGTGGGAGAGGGTAAGAAATAACGAAGAGCAGTGTGAGAGTAGACGGTGGGTACGGAGTGAGCGAATGCTGGCATTCATTTTCGTGTCGTCACGAAACACGTGATTTGTCGCTGTTGGTTTTTCTGTTGTCACGCATTACAAATACAAAATTAACGATACAAGCAGAAAGCGGAAGTCAAACGGGAAGATACGTAGTGGCCGAGATTACTATGCGTGTCTTTTTATTTTATTTTTATTTATTTATTTATTTTATTTACTTCCGGCAGCGAAGGTCATTGTAGCAGCGTAGTAAAACCAAATATTTTGAATGCTAATTTTTAGGTAATCATGAACTTTAGTTAAGTAAATTCCTACCTTAAAACAATGCTTGCGCATTATCTGAAATGAACTTAATTGTTATTAAAAAACACATTTTATGATATTTTTGTGTGTTCTTAATAACAATTAGGTTCAATTCAGATAATTCGCAAGCATAATTTTATGATTGGAATTTACTAAACCAAAGCACATTTTGAATTATCGTACGATATAAACAAAAAATATGAATTTGTTCGAATCAATACAACTGCATGCTTTAACACAAAAATATCATAAAATGTGTTCTTAATAACAATTAAGGGTAATCATGAGCTTTTTTTAGTAAATTCCTACTGTAGCGATTATCAGCACCTGCACTACCAGAAAATGATGCTTGCACATTATCTGAAATAGACTTAATTGTTATTAAGAACATGATGACCCAAATATGAAACAGTTAGTAAAGGATTAAATAGTACCTGAAGAGCTTTGAGTGACCTAACACACACACACACACACACATATATATATATATATATATATATATATATGATGGACTCTCCCGTCGATTTCGACGTATGAGGGTTCATACAATGAACGTCCACACAGTGATTTATTTATAGTGGTGAAGGCTTGTGTTGGACCATCCACACTTATTGGCACAGTCGATAGGAAAGAATTGGTGCATCAAGGTTGCCACAAAACCCAATCAACGACCGACCTCAGGAATTTTGAATTCAGAGTTATCCTCTCCTAGATTGGTTACCTACCCAAGGCTGAAGGGCCCAGTCTGCCCAACTATTTAACCCATAGCTGGAGGGAGAATATATGGATTCAAACCTTTCCCAAGAGTAAGCTGTTGGCATTTCACATAGCACTAATATATATATATATGTAGGAATAACCAGAGAGGAAAAATAATAAACGTCGTCAATCTGAGATGGATTCATAGATGAGAATAATTTTAGAATATAATGGGTCGTTAGGTTTCTTTATTTAATGGCATACCAATCTTCGTGTGTTATTTAATGCCAAAGCCTCCCTTGTAGAAAGGCGTTACTGATATTATTTAATCCATAGCTATGGGATAGGGGGTTCATACCTTTCCTAAGGGTATTAGTCTGAAAATGAGCATAATAACGTGACTGGAGTTCAAACTCACTATGATGTTACAGTCCTGTATGTCTTCAATACGGGGACTCACCTGATAGTATATATGAGTATGAATGTATGTGTGTGTGTTGATATACTGATAGTTTCATTTCTCCGAGACCGGTAGCCATACCAAGGTTAAAAACCCAGTCTACCCTTTTATTTACCCGTGACTGGAGGGCGAATATTTCGATTCATACTTTCCCGAAGGTTATAGTGGTATGTGAAATGCGTCCAGGATTTGAACTCGTCGCATCGTGTCCACGGCAGTATATATATATAATATAATATATATAATATATATATATATATATATATATATATATTATACGCTCCCAATTTCGGTAGAACACTCTATTTAGGAGGTATATAATTGCAGATTCACCGTATTCGGCTCAGCCAAATCTCACTTTGTTTACAAAGTTTGAGAACTCTAGGTGAAGGTCATTTCCCCTTAGAAATATAGCGATTAAATAGCCTGCTATACTTGGCGACTGACTGTGGATGTGTGGGTAAGAGGCTTGGCGAGCGTAAGTTCGTTCGGGTCTCGAACCCAGCCAGAGGCAGCTGCTAAAAATCGTATAACTATACTGAAGAGAGGTGATACCTCGAAACACGTGTCTATAGTTTACCATATATATATATATATATATATATATATATATATATACATTGACGTGAGAGTCCATTTATATATATATATATATATATATATATATATATATATATATATATATATATATATATATATATAAATGGACTCTCTCGTCGATTTTCGACGCATGAGTGTTCATCCAGTAAACAACCAACACAGAGATCTGTTTTTATAGTGGTGAAGGCTTGTGTTGGACCATTCCACACTTTTTGGCACAGTCGATAGGAAAGAATTGGTGCATCAAGGAATCCCACGAACCCAATCAACGACTGACCTCAGGAATTTTGAATTCAGAGGTATCCCTTTCCTAGACTGGTTACCTACCCAAGGTTAAAGAGCCCAGTCTGCCCTACTATTTAACCCATAGCTGGAGGGAGAATATATGGATTCATACCTTTCCCAAAGGTATTATATATATATTTTTTAATTTTTTTAATTATTTTCTAACTAAATATAAGTATTATATATATATATATATATAATATATTTTTCATTTTTTAATTAATTTCTAACTAAATAATTTAGAAGCATACGCGAAGGCATATATATATATATATATATATATATATATACGTATGTGTAATATACATATATCTAATATCTATATATATTATGTATGTATATATATGTTTGTCTATATATATGAGTCTGTACGTACGTGTAGATGTGTGTTGGCAGATAGATAGATAGATAGATAGAAGATAGATATAAAGAGATAAAATCGTCCATAGAATTGACGTGACAAAAGATCAATAACAAGTTCAATATCGAACTTCAAAAGGAAATCCAGAGTAAGAAGAAACCCGGAATGAAAATCGCCCATCGCTGACAAACATTAGTGAGCTGCTTTCACGGGCCTCTTTTGATCTCCGTCTGATCTGACTTCAAAATCTAATTTCAAATATTGAAGAAATATAAACGTCTCTGAATCTCGTTTCTTAGATTCACATACCTAAGTCGAATGTCATTGCTTGTAGAGCTTCGTTTTTCTTTATGAATACGCCACATTAATATTGTAATTGATTCGAGATATTTCAAATTGTTTTCCCCCTGATCCTATTGGCTTCAATTAAACGTGGCTTTTGATTTAATAACCAATCAAAACAGTTTCTGTCTTAGTCTGCATTGTTGAGACATGCCAGTAAATTTATTCATTTTTTGGATAATTGAATCTTTGCATGCATTTATCGAATACTTCTGCCACCAAGAGGATGTGACGCAAGGTCAATTTTTAAGCGGAATTAACCTTCCAGCTGGTTGTTTAAGTAAAAATTTGTAAAATTGGCGGAGTGGCTTATTGTCGGTTTCAGTCACCTTTTTA
>CM042152.1:92963588-92989865 GCA_023376005.1 Doryteuthis pealeii
TTAGTATGTAAGCATATAATAACAGACTGCTCCTTTACAATACCTCATACAGATATCGAAATACAACCCCCAACCTCACCTGTCACAGCTCCAACATCATATACTTAATTTTCTGCAACAGATACAACAGCAGTAGATACATAGGAGAAGCCCAAACACCTTTCAGGTTCAGATTTAATAACCACAAACTAACCATTCTACAAAAATCATCTTACTCACCTATAGCAAAACACTTTAACCAACCAGAACACACACTTGATAATATGAAATGTATTTTGATAGACAGTAACTTTGCAACAACACAAATACGCAAACAAAAAGAAATTAAATGGATAATCAAACGCAATACACTTAAAAAGGGTTTGAATACTGACCTCGGTATTTTAAACACATACAAATCCTTTCACACATCCCATACCTAATATCCCACCACAATCATAACGCTCGAAAGAAAAATGCAGAAATTCCACGAAAACGCGGATTTTGGCCTAAAACACGGCGAGGAGCCGTGACGTAATATCATTTTTATTTTTTATTTAAAAAAATTCTTTTTACATCTTTTTTCATTTAATTTTTTAATTTTCTTTAAGTTGCGCATGATTTTCACGATCAAAATCATGTCGATTTTCGAACGATTACCATGATCGTATTTCGGATAAGTTACGTTACACAATTTCGAAAGAAAAATAACGGCTAAAAACGCCAAATCCGTTCACTTCATTTATTTTTTTTTTTGCTCTCATATACAGCATCTCATTTGTTCTCTCCAGACCGTCTCATATCATATACCTTGAAAAAGGGTGTAGGTTCACCCAAACTATCGGAATTGATTAAAGCAGAAACAGAACAACAATTGAATATGAACATTCTGATTTTTGTTCTGTTTTTCTTGTTTTTGTTCTTTTTTCCGATGCTTCAAAAGACAAAAAAACAACGTTCACAAGAACAAAGTTTATACATAACACACACACACACACACACACACACACATATATATATAATATATATATATATATATATATATATATACTAGCAAATATATGCACCCTCCGGGTGCAAGTATCTAAGTTTTAATGTAATAAAATATTATATTAAATTAGAAAGGCTAATGAAACTAAATAAGAATGCAGATAAAATGATTTGAAACAGAGGGAGTATAATAAAAGATTTGAAACAGAGCGAGTATAATAAAAAATGGAACAACTGAAACTTACTCTTCCATCACTCCCATCTTTCATTGTTATTTTTTGTAATTTAACTATTTAGTCAAAAGAGGAAGTAAAGAATAAAATGACAGTTATTTTTTCTTGTTAATGGATTTCATTTAAGATTCATTGAAGAGATTTTTGCTTATATTCATTAAAATAAATCCAAACAATTAAAAATCAATAATACTAAGCACATATTTAATAAAATCAAATTTTTAATATCAATATGCAAATTAGCCTTCCTGTTCACACTATAAACCCCTATTTTGTTGTATATATAATTATAATTGCATGTTGTTAATATGTAGATATGGTTAACAGTATTAATAATGTACAACAATTTTATTAATAATTGAGATTTATCGTGGAGAATGTGATGTCAATAACTAAGGGAATTGTGACTTGAGTAGTAATATAGTTTCGGTTACAGACAGAAAAACACACAATTTCCATTATAATAAGATATGTGTGTGCGAAGAAAATAACAAATTACGTAAATCTTTATATAAAATAAAAGACTGTATACCCTGCAGAGGTTCTTCCTTTTATACTAGTTTGATGCATCCACTTGTATGATTAACTGTCTCATCTCTGAAAAAGATATGCCTTAGTTTTGACACGAAACTGCATCTGATGGTGAGGTGTTTCAGTTCTGTAGATCTATGGAATGTGGAGTACCCCATTAATCTTCCTTGTCTTGCCTCAGCAAAAAGGACATATACTCCCTCGCTGTCTGGATGATTCCGACTATAGGCGACTCTGACAACTGTTACATAATCTATGCGGTTGCATAAGATTATTGTCAATCCCTTGTGTTTCTAATGGGATGGCCCTTTTCATATCACGGGCGGGACTTTCCATGGAATATTACAGGACGCCCGTGAAATACGTGAAGTCCCGTGGGACCTGGTTGGGTCCTCAGTTTCAGTTTGGACGTCGGGCAGAGATGTTTCTGCCTTAACTGGAACTCACTGCATACGCGCGCTATGTTAGTCAGATGTTTAGTTACATGAAATGTTTAGTTAAGTAAATAAAAGCTAAAGAAAATAACGCGGTTTTGTGATTGGTGGGTGTCTTGGTAGCAGGACTGATCTGGAAGAGAAGGTGGGTTGGGTGCGACCGGCCACCGAGGCGGAGTCCAGACGTTAGAAGAGACGCTAGAAGAACTTAAGATGTCAGGGACGCCAGAAGAAGAATAGAAGTAAGTAAGAAAAGGGTATTCAACACAACTTTACGTTTTAGTTTACTATGAAAAATCTTCGATCCTTTCAGCGTTTTTCCCCAATCTTTTAGTTAATTACAACTTTGATGACTGCCATACATCACTATGGACTTGTAAAAAATCCTTATACTTTGTGCTGCAAGTGTTTGAAGAGAGCTTAATGTACACATGGAAAGTGATTGGCAATAAATAAAATGCTACCTGACATATCGACATAAAAATGTAAATGTTACGAAAGAACATTTTATTGGTTAAGTCATCTTAATCTGCCGCTAGCCAAAACAGATGTGAACAGAGAAACACTAGATTTCTATTAAAAGTTGTTTTTACGAAATTGGTGCAAAACTCACCCCTACTCTGTAGGTGGGACATAGAATACGCTGGCTGTATTCCCTGCAAGACCCTCACCCGAACAAATGGGGGGTTCTTGATACGATACTAAACTGCATATACTGTGCTGCATTCGAGTATTATATGACTAGCAGCGGCTACCCGGCGTCGCCTGGGCAGAAGTTTTTTTTAAGTTAGTCCCGCAGATTCATTATTACTGAATCGTGAGTTGAATCCTCGTCGGATGCCCCATGGATTGCGCTGACATGAACAGCATGTTCTCCATTCTCAGTTAGAGGCACCTTTGCTGGCTCGGACATCTCAGGAGAATGGAAAACTGTGGAACATGAACGTGAAGGTCGTTCCAATTGTAATTGGGGCCCTTTGAACGATCCCCAGGGTTTTGGTAAAGAGTCTGGATGAATTGGAAATCAGAGGAAGGATTTAAATCCCTATGTAAAAAATAGGCCTTGCATAAGATCCAGCTACTCTGAAAAGAAATGTTAATGACTTCTATCTAAAATATTGAATGAAAAAAAATCCATGCCGTTATCATTTAAATCTTATTTTTTAATTATTGTCACGAATATAAATCAAATCTCTATTATTTTTGCTCAAAAACCAAACTCTGGTGATATTTAAAATGTATATATAATTAGTTTGTCATTAATTGTTTTATTTTCAAAGTTTCCTCCGGACATACATATACACACAACTGCCCTTTATATATGTATAGATAGTTACTTACAGCTATAATTGTTTACTAAGGATTATTATCAGATACGTTAAATCCTATAACTGTTTGCAAATAAATGATTAGTGTTTAAAAGAATTAATTATTTGTTGTTAATTGTTTTATTTTCGAAGTTTCCTCAGGACAAACATATACACACAACTGCCCTTTATATATTTATCGATTAACCGTCTCACCTCTAGAACCGATAGATGTTGTCATGTCGTAAAATCAACCACCCAACCAACCAACCAACCAACCAACCAACCAACCAACCAAAGCTAAAAATATTACGTACATATATATAACTAGCAGGACCTGTGGATATACCACAGTATGATAATATGATTATTACAACATTTGATATGTGTACTGAAGAGCTATTGCCAAATAGTTCAATATGTAAAAAGTATAATAATCTTGATTTAACTCTTTCTCGTTCTTTTTTCTTTCCTTCTTTCTTTAGATCTTCTTTTCGTTATGTTTGGTTAAAACAGATTAGCGTTATCACTTCCGGGTGTTCAACCCTTCTCTTTATCTTTCCCCTACTCTCTTTCTTTCTTTCTATCTTAAGTTATTATATTTTTTCTGTATTACATATCATTTTTCTTTCCCCTTTTTTATGATAAAAACGGAATGGTCAACTATTTCGCTGAGGTGACAACACTCATAAGAAAAAAGAATTCGGCGGATAAGCTACACGAGATAATCAGGATTTACATTTTTGCATCTCATCTTGGACAATTGATTGATTGATTCAGAGGATGATTCAAAAATATTCTAACCCTCTATCAAAATATGACTTCTAATTAATCCCCTAGATTTACATCAAATAAATCGCTGGAAACGATACATAAAATCATTATTATTATTATTTCACTCCATTCGAGTTTTCCACACCTACCGTAGCCGCTGGTTCCCCTGAGTGACAGCAAGTCTCCTCAGGTGTCCAGGACTCTTATGAGTATTCCAGCCGATCTCAATAATGCTGTAGTCTGGATGGTCTCGATCCTTCCTCTGATTTCCAATTCATCCAGACTCTTTACCAAAACCCTGGGGATCGTTCCAAGGGCCTCAATTACAATTGGAACGACCTTTACGCTCATGTTCCACAGTTTTCTCAGTTCTCTGGCAAGGTCCAATTATTTATCGATCTTTTCGCTCTCTTTCATATTATTATTATTATTATTATTATTATTATTATTATTATTATTATTATTATTATTATTTGCAACAGAAAACATCCCCCGGGCGCTGTAAAAATTAATTGTTGAAAGACATTGCCTGAGAGGGTGGGAATTAAAAATTCAATATCAGAGGGTTTGTATCATAAGTAAGGCAAATCCTCATATTTATAAAAGGAGTAAAAAAATAAATAAATAAATAAAAAGCTATATGAAATGAAAACTGAGCCCCGTCCCTCTCAAATAAAATGTTGCGTGCATGTAATAATCAAACAATTATTTTGAATATTTTCCACATCAGTTTTACACAAAATCGTAGGTATTTATTTGTAAACTTTTTAGTTAACTTCTTGTTACTGTAAAAAAAAAAGAACGAGAGTAAAAAACAATTTTTAAAATTGCTTACTCAAATTTTGGGTGTATATAGCATAAGAATATTGTGACGTAATCTGTGACGTAGAGCTATGACGTAGTTTTTGTCACAGACAGAAATACAGACAATCTCCATTATTAAAAGATTATTATTATTCCAGTTCTTTATTCGTTTTAATATCACCGTCACCTTCCTGTTCCACAAATGTTTAATCTCTGTGGCAAGTTTCAATAATTGTCTATCTTTACGCTTTCGTTCCTTTTTAATCAATGGTATGACAAAAATCACTAGACAATTTCTTTTCTTTAATGAACATTCGATTTGGCAGGATAAAGTGCCCAACATTGTCGTGCTGGATTGCGCTGACATGAACAGCGTGTTCTCCGTTCTCAGTGAGAGGCGCCTATGCTGGCTTGGACATGTCAAGAGAATGGAAAATGGCCGCATCCCAAAAGATCTTTTGTGCGGCGAATTAATCAAAGGCTCCCGATCGGTTGGTAGACAACGCCTACGATTTAAATATGTCTGCAGGAGAGTCATGAGGATATGCGATATTGATACAAACACGTGGAAGATAGAAGCCAAAAATAGAGAGGCCCGGCGCCTTTACGTTAAGCAAGACACGGAGAGGGATGAGGTGGGGAGCAGCCTCGACAGCAAAGAGAGCCAGAAAGAGGGATAAAAGACAGGAGCCACAGAAAGCATCACAGCTTGTGTGCATTCAGTGCACCAAAGACTGTTACTCAAGAATTGGCCAGCTGAATCACTTGCGCAGATGCAGATATATTTGTTTGGACACTACGCCATCGTCCTTAGTGGGCGGAAAGGTATCAAAAACTGGATTTGCCTTTTTTATTGATATTGTGTGATTTGTTTTTTTATCTCAAAATCCCAGAGAATTCTCATTTTCCAGGACATATTCTAGTTTGTGCCTATGCAATTGGTCAGCATGGTAAATTTTAATCTTCTGTGCTGTTCTCGGTGGATTACCTTTCCTACCCAGTCATATCTACTCCTTATTCTACCAGATTGATTGCTTAATTCGCTTATTATGTGATTAACACTTTCATTTCTGTCACAACATAAACTACACTTGCTATTCTTTTGCGGATTATTCATTTTAAATTTGATATAAGTAAAGTAAGTAAGTAATGTAAAAAGGATTCAAAGTTATATATACTTGAATACAAGACTCCGACAAAGGTTTGATAAACAAAACATTTAATACGTATACAGCACATGGATAAAAGGGTACATAATACATAGGTAAAACAAAGTTACATGTAGAAAGATAAAGATATACATAAAAGCCACAGACATGAGACTAGGGATAGTCCATACTGTGTGAAGAACTTACAGTAATGTAAGGGGGGTACGAAGCCCCAACGAGAAAGGGTAGACTTTAACTAACCCATGTGTCTCTTAGTATCAGGAACAGAAAAAGATAAAGAAATGTTCAAAACAGCCGCTTAAATATAACCGGCCCCTAGCGGGCACCAGCAAACTAAACGGGCAGACAACTCTCCCAGGCAAATACGAAACTAACGCTACAGTAATATTGTCGGGGTGGCCTAAAGTCGGTATCAGCCAGTCAGCGAGGGAGTCTATCCTCTTTTCACTATCGCTAAACCAAGGATATTGTTTTTACATCTGAGATGGAACGCCACACCTACCATCAGCTCCTTACTTCACCGCACAGATCCCTGTGCTACTCATAGGCTCAGTTAGCGATGGTCGGTATCGAACTAGGAACCTTGTGGTTTCTAGCCGAACGCTCTACTGACTGAGCTTACTATTATTTTTTCTCAATAAACAGCATCACCAGAATAATTTTTCACCGCCCCAAAAACGAATAAAAATAAAAAAAACGAAAAAGGTGAATGTGTATATGTAAATTTGAAATATCGGAAACGGATATGCACCAATCGGAGCTCTCAACAAGTTGGAGTTATTGAACATGAACAAAACAAAAAATCTCCTTTGGCAATCCTATTGGCCACCTTGATCTGAAAAATCGAATTATCTCACTGTATGATTAAACAGAAGGTTGTAGTAAATCATTCAATGACGTCATCGCTACGTTTCCCCCCAACTCAGTTTCATATTTAATATTCATTCTATCCATCTTTTTTATGAATTAAGCACTTTTCGTTTTTTTTTTTTAGCTAATTTTATTGGCTTTGTAAAAATTCACTTTCTATTCATTGTGGCATTTTTTTTCTTTCTTTCTTTCTTTCTTTCTTTCTTTCTTTCTTTCTTTACTCCTTTTTCATTCATTCTTTTCTTTTCTTTTTCTTTACTCCGCCTTCTTTCTTTCTTTCTTTCTCTTTTTCGGTCTCTTTCTCTCTTTCTTTCTTTCTGCCCATCTCTCACTTTATTTTACTCTTTTCTGTTCTTTCTTTCTTTCTCTTTCTTTCTTTCCTTCTTTCCTTCTTTCCGATTCTCGCTTTATTTATCGCCTTTCTATTCTTTCTGTTTCTTTCTTTTCTTTCTTTCTCTCTTTCCATTTCTCACTTTATTTTACTCCTTTCTATTCTTTCTTTCTTTCTTTCTTTCTTTCTGTCTATCTTTCTTTCTTTCCATTCCTCACTTTATTTTACTCTTTTTTATTCTTTCTTTTCCTTTCTCTTTCATTCATTGCGTTATTGATTTCATCTTTCTTTCTTCTTTTCTTTTTCCCTCATTTTACATCTTTGGTAATCCTCACCGTATTTTTCCTTTCTTTTCTAATAACGGCATATTCTTTATTTCTCCACAACTTTCTATTCTATTTTAATTCATTTTACCGTTTTTTATCAACCAGAAAGGGCCGGTTTATCTCAGTCGGTAGAGCATCCGCCTAGGAACCACAAGGTTCCAGGATCGATACGCGTCCTCACCATCCGATGAATAGCACAGAGGAAACTGTGTGGTAAAATCTGGAGCTGACGGTAGATGTGGCGTTCTATCTCGGACGCAAAAACAATCCTTCTGGTCTAGCGGTAGTGAAAAATGGATAGAATCCCTAGCTGTCTGACTGATACCGAGAATAGACAACTTCACAGACTTTACATGTCAGTCAGAATATTTGTTGGTTGGTTGGTTGGTTGGTCGGTGGTTGATTGATCGATTTTAACGGCATGTCAACTCGTCTGGGGTTATGTCATGCCCAACGGTTAGGAAGTAATAATATATTGTGTATTTATATTCATACTTTTTTAGTAATTGGTTTTAACAATGTGTTAGCACCATTGGGGATAATGTTGAATGATATTGATTAAGTTCCTGTCTATATTCTATGGTATAATTTTATTTCCTTCACAAAGGACAGAATGTCCTCCATGTTGACATTTTCAAATATATCTTTCATATTGTTTGCATTAAAGTAACGGTTTCTGATATGAGCAAAAAGACTGCTTTCCATGAATAAGTGTTTAACAATCAAAGGTGTTTGACATGTTTCACATTGTGGTTGTTGTTCTTGTTTGAGTATGTGGGTTGTAGTTCTTGTTTAAATATATATATATCTTATTATAATGGAGATTGTGGGTTTTTATGTCTGTAACCGAAACTACATTACTATTCAAGTCAACTTCCTTAGTTATTTACATCACATTCTCCATGATTTTATTTTTATTTAAACTTCAATTATTAACAAAATTCTTTGACATCATTAAGACTGTTGACCATATCTACATACTAATAACATGCAATTGTATTTATATATACAAGAAAATAGCGGTTTACAGTGTGAATGGGAAGGCTAATTTGCATATTGATCTTAAAAATTTGATTTTAATAAATATATGCTTAGTATTATTGATTTCTAATTGTTTGGTTTTATATCAATGAATATGAGCAACAATCTCGGGGATAAATCTTAAAAGAAATTCATTAAAAAGAAGAAATAACTGTAATTTCATTCTTTACTTCTTATTTTAACTAAATAGTTAATTTAGGAAAATTTACCAATGAAAGACGGGAGTAAGGGAAAATGATGGAAGAGTTAGTTTCAAAGTTGTTCTATTTTTAAATCATAACCCCTCTGTTCAAATATTTTTATCTGAATTCTTATTCAGTTTCTTTGGCTTTTCTAATTTAACATGATATTTTATTATATTAAAACTTGAATACTTGCACCCGGAGGGTGCATATATTTGCTAGTATATATATATTATATATATATATATATATATATATATATATATATATATATATTACACTTTTGTGTAGTTTTGATGTAACCAATGCGTAATCGGGAAACAATGAATCCTTTTTATTTCTTTTCAACTTTCTTTCATAATATTTCTGTCTTCACAGAACAAAATTATTTCCATAAAATCGATAATCCTTTTTCTTTTAAATTTACTGTTAATATTTATCTGTCTTTCGGCATTATTTTTTTCTAATACTTTCTTTACTTCTTCACAGTATACTTAAAAAGAATACTTATTTTACTTCTAGAATCGGCAACCCGTCGTTCCGTGGGTAGAGAGGGTATATTTAAAAAAAGTTAGTCCCGCAGATCCATTGATTGCTTTGGCCTTATAGAATTGGTTTGTTTTAATCACGAACGCAACCAATGACTACCCCTTATCTTACTATTCAAATCCTACTTTTTGAATATCTTTCCATATTTAAAAAAAATCTTAAATATTTTTGCACAAAAGCAAGCTATGATGATAGTGAATGTATATATATATTATATATATATATATATATATATATATATATATATATAATATATATGCTTAATTGAAGTCGTACCTAATTTTGAAAATTAATTAATTAATAATTAATTCATTATTAATTAATTAATTTTCAAAATTAGGTACGACTTCAATTAAGCATATATTCTCGCAAAAATGGTCGACTAAAAAAGCCATATCGAAACACATCGTTGTTTATTTACCTCTCATATATATATATATATATAATATATATATATATATATATATGTGTGTGTTTTGGGATAGCCACCCTATATATATATATATATATATATATATATATGGTGACTATCCAAAAAAACAGGCTTGACTTTCAAAAAAGTCTGTGTGGGGCCTGTTTTTTTAGTCAATCTTAATATATATATATATATATATATATATATATATATATATATATGCTTAATTGAAGTCGTACCTAATTTTGAAAAATAATTAATTAATAATTAGTTAATTAGGCGGGCATACGTATTCAAATGTAAGGCTAAACAAATCGAGAAAAATCAATCTCTGTATGTACATTTCGGCCTATAAGGCCCCATCAGCAGAGCTATAGATAGGAAGACCGCCTGGTGCGTGATTCGAACCCTGGCTGTCAATCTCTGCTGACGAGGCCTAATAGGCCGAAATGTACATACAGAAATTGATTTTTCTCGATTTTTTTAGCCCTACATTTCAATAGGAATGCCCGCCTAATTAATTAATTATTAATTAATTAATTTTCAAAAATTAGGTACGACTTCAAATAAGCACATATTCTCCCAAAAATTGTCCGCTAAAAAAAAGAAAAAAGAAAGAAAAAGAAAAAAAGAAGCCATATCAAAACACATCGTTGTTTATTTACTTCTCATATATATATATATATATATATATATATCTGCAGACGCGCGTTTCGGGGTTTCACCCTCATCAGTACAGCTAGACTTATTTTTCAGCGGCTACCTCTGGTCGGGATCGAGACCCGAACGAACTTTCGCTCGTCAAGTCTCTTACCGATGGGTCCACAAGCAGCTGCCTAGAATAGAAGGCAGAATAATCGCTATATTTTCCTAAACCGGAAATAAACTCACCAGAGGTCTCTAACTTGTAAACAAGTGAGACTAGCATTTCGCCGAAGCGGTGAATTTCGCAATTAGTCCCTTCTACACAGAGTGCTCAACCTGAAAATTGGGAAGCGTATATAAAGTAATCTGCAGACGCGCGTTTCGGGGTTTCACCCCTCATCAGTACAGCTAGACTTATTTTTCAGCAGCTACCTCTGGTCGGGATCGAGACCCATATATATATATATATATATATATATATATATATAATATATAATTATATTATATATATATATATGTTTGTTTTATGTTTATCTATTTTATTTCATTTTTACTTTTTTCATTCCTTTCATGAATTTTAGTTCTCTTTCTCTTCTTTCCTTTTCTTTCTACTTTTCTAATTCAATAGAAATCACAGAGAGAAATGCATTAACACAAATAAGATATCCAACATTAACACGTGTTCATAACCAAAATCGACAGGTGGTTACTAAATATCTAACAGCTAAAATAATAATTGAAAACAATATTAATAAAAAAAGAAAAAGAAAAATGAAAGAAATTACCGCTCCTACCTCCAATGAACTCGATCAACCCAGACTCTAATGCCCCCACACACACCTTAAATCGCTCTCAGTAGAAATAAAATAATTTGAATCTAATTAAATATCAACCAACTGTGCGTAGCGATGATCAGAATTTTTCTCGATTAAAAAATCAGAGGCGTTTTCACTCCGCAGAACAAGTGGCCTACTTCGTAAATATTGCATGGGCGTAAATATTATGGGCGTGATCGGATATTGCTTCTAATTTGATGGCATTATTCTAACCAGAAGAAAAAAACACTTGCCCAAGAAAAGGTTATATCTTAATACATAACAAAACAATCTCCGTTATTTAACTCAAATTCGACTTTTGATAAATGTAGAATCGTTATCATTTGTTTAGTTCATTATAAATGACACGAGAAATAACAGCACGCTCTTCTTACAATGGCTCATGCTCCATGATAACAGTACATAATGACTAAGGTAACCTATTCATTTTATAATGTAGTGTAAAAGAATTAGAATTCAGAACCCTAATGTCAGTATTATTGTGTTACATAATAGATAGGTTATTCTATTTAATTTGTAGTGTAGTATAAACGAATTAGAATTCAAAAAGTTAATGGCAGTACTATTGTGTTACATAATAGATATGTTAGTCTATTTAATTTGTAATGTAGTATAAACTAATTAGAATTCAAAAAGTTAATGTCAGTACTATTGTGTTACATAATAGATATGTTAGTCTATTTAATTTGTAGTGTAGTATAAACGAATTAGAATTCAAAAAGTTAATGTCAGTACTATTGTGTTACATAATAGATAGGATAGTCTATTCATTTTGTAATGTAGTGTAAAATAGTTTGAATAGTAAAAGAATTATAATTAAAAAAATAAACGTTTAAATTTTAAGAGTCATGGAAAGTTACAGTAACAGATTTGACTGGTAGACTTTGAACCGTAGTTGATATCCAAAACCAACATCAAAACCGTTGCTTAGGAATTTGTATTTACCGCGTACCCCACTTGTACGGGTCAGGCACAAAGTCCCTATTAACGTGGGACCACCCACAAGCCGAAGCTCATGGAGTGGCAGGTGCAAAAATTGCGTCGATCCCGTCGGCATTCCCCCTCAAGGGGGGCGCCTCAGGCACTGGGCAATAAACCCAGCCCTGCCCCTTTAAATCGAGGGGGCAGGTGTTGCCTGGGGGGATGGCCCCCTGGGATCGACGCTATTATTAATTTATCATCGGTCCAGCGGCCGAAGCTCGCTGGACCCCCGGGCGGGAGCCTGCTTAGGAATTCACATGATCAGAAGATTCTGGGAAAGTGAGAATTCAGAGAGTTAAGCTATCACCCACTGGATTATACGTATTCAGTCTCTGCAGTAGTAAATAATGCGCGTGGTTAAGATGGCATCGGGGAAATAAATGAAAAAGTGTACGTTAAAATATGTATCCGTGTTCCTGATTAAAAAAAAATACCCAGAACAAGAAGGAAATAGACAACCTCAGCAGGAGAAAAATGTACAACCCGCTAAAACACCGGAATAGAGACGTTCAGTCTGTCAAATATCCACCTAAGAAGGTAACAAGTTCGATACCAGTTGCCGCCAACTCAGCACACGAGCAGCACATCTTGGGTAATCTAATCTGTGTGGTAAAGCAACTGGGACCTGAGTAGAATAACTCCTGGACGATATATGTATCAGGACGAGCTATGTCGCATGGGCCAACACAAGTTGTAGTAGTAGTCGTCGTTATTAGTAGCCGTTAGGTCAGAAAAAAACATACTAAAACATGACTAAAAAAAACTCTAATAATCAGTTAAATTAACCGTAAACAAATTGATTTGCGGATCTTTATTAATAACTAAACATTTTGACTTTTCCTTGCATCTAATTCGGATAGTAACTTCGTTTTTTCATCAGCTTATTGCATTGGTAAATATTCCCAATCGTCAATTTTGAATCTTTTCAAAGTTGAAAATCTAGGAGTAATCAAATAGGGTTTAAGAATCCTCCTTTTATCGACCTTTTCTGTAATGCTACAAATGACATAAGAGGAGGATTCTTAAACCCTATTTGATTACTCCTAGATTTTCAAACTTTGAAAGATTCAAAATTGACGATTGGGAATATTTACCAATGCAATAAGCTGATGAAAAACGAAGTTACTATCCGAATTAGATGCAAGGAAAAGTCAAAATGTTTAGTTATAAATAAAAGATCCGCAAATCAATTGGTTTACGGTTAATTTAACTGATTATTAGAGGTTTTTTTAGTCATGTTTTAGTATGTTTTTTCTGACCTAACGGCTACTAATAACGACGACTACTACTACAACTTGTGTTGGCCCATGCGACATAGCTCGTCCTGATACATATATCGTCCAGGAGTTATTCTACTCAGGTCCCAGTTGCTTTACCACACAGATTAGATTACCCAAGATGTGCTGCTCGTGTGCTGAGTTGGCGGCAACTGGTATCGAACTTGTTACCTTCTTAGGTGGATATTTGACAGACTGAACGTCTCTATTCCGGTGTTTTAGCGGGTTGTACATTTTTCTCCTGCTGAGGTTTGTCTATTTCCTTCTTGTTCTGGGTATTTTTTTTTTTAATCAGGAACACGGATACATATTTTAACGTACACTTTTTCATTTATTTCCCCGATGCCATCTTAACCACGCGCATTATTTACTACTGCAGAGACTGAATACGTATAATCCAGATGGGTGATAGCTTAACTCTCTGAATTCTCACTTTCCCAGAATCTTCTGATCATGTGAATTCCTAAGCAGGCTCCCGCCCGGGGGTCCAGCGAGCTTCGGCCGCTGGACCGATGATAAATTAATAATAGCGTCGATCCCAGGGGGCCATCCCCCCAGGCAACACCTGCCCCCTCGATTTAAAGGGGCAGGGCTGGGTTTATTGCCCAGTGCCTGAGGCGCCCCCCTTGAGGGGGAATGCCGACGGGATCGACGCAATTTTTGCACCTGCCACTCCATGAGCTTCGGCTTGTGGTGGTCCCACGTTAATAGGGACTTTGTGCCTGACCCGTACAAGTGGGGTACGCGGTAAATACAAATTCCTAAGCAACGGTTTTGATGTTGGTTTTGGATATCAACTACGGTTCAAGTCTACCAGTCAAATCTGTTACTGTAACTTTCCATGACTCTTAAATTTAAACGTTTATTTTTTAATTATAATTCTTTTACTATTCAAACTATTTTACACTACATTACAAAATGAATAGACTATCCTATCTATTATGTAACACAATAGTACTGACATTAACTTTTTGAATTCTAATTCGTTTATACTACACTACAAATTAAATAGACTAACATATCTATTATGTAACACAATAGTACTGACATTAACTTTTTGAATTCTAATTAGTTTATACTACATTACAAATTAAATAGACTAACATATCTATTATGTAACACAATAGTACTGCCATTAACTTTTTGAATTCTAATTCGTTTATACTACACTACAAATTAAATAGAATAACCTATCTATTATGTAACACAATAATACTGACATTAGGGTTCTGAATTCTAATTCTTTTACACTACATTATAAAATGAATAGGTTACCTTAGTCATTATGTACTGTTATCATGAGCATGAGCCATTGTAAGAAGAGCGTGCTGTTATTTCTCGTGTCATTTATAATGAACTAAACAAATGATAACGATTCTACATTTATCAAAAGTCGAATTTGAGTTAAATAACGGAGATTGTTTTTGTTATGTATTAAGATATAACCTTTTTCTTGGGCAAGTGTTTTTTTCTTCTGGTTAGAATAATGCCATCAATTAGAAGCAATATCCGATCACGCCCATAATATTTACGCCCATGCAATATTTACGAAGTAGGCCACTTGTTCTGCGGAGTGAAAACGCCTCTGATTTTTTAATCGAGAAAAATTCTGATCATCGCTACGCAGTTGGTTGATATTTAATTAGATTCAAATTATTTTATTTCTACTGAGAGCGATTTAAGGTGTGTGTGGGGGCATTAGAGTCTGGGTTGATCGAGTTCATTGGAGGTAGGAGGCGGTAATTTCTTTCATTTTTCTTTTTCTTTTTTTTTATTAATATTGTTTTCAATTATTATTTTAGCTGTTAGATATTTAGTAACCACCTGTCGATTTTGGTTATGAACACGTGTAATGTTGGATATCTTATTTGTGTTAATGCATTTCTCTCTTGTGATTTCTATTGAATTAGAAAAGTAGAAAGAAAAGGAAAGAAGAGAAAGAGAACTAAATTCATGAAAGGAATGAAAAAGTAAAAATGAAATAAAATAGATAAAACATAAAACATAAAACATATATATATATATATATATATATATATATATATATATATATATATATATTATATATTAATATATGGGTCTCGATCCCGACCAGAGGTAGCTGCTGAAAAATAAGTCTAGCTGTACTGATGAGGGGGAAACCCCGAAACGCGCGTCTGCAGATTACTTTATATACGCTTCCCAATTTTCAGGTTGAGCACTCTGTGTAGAAGGGACTAATTGCGAAAATTCACCGCTTCGGCGAAATGCTAGTCTCACTTGTTTACAAGTTAGAGACCTCTGGTGAGTTTATTTCCGGTTTAGGAAATATAGCGATTATTCTGCCTTCTATTCTAGGCAGCTGCTTGTGGACCCATCGGTAAGAGACTTGACGAGCGAAAGTTCGTTCGGGTCTCGATCCCGACCAGAGGTAGCCGCTGAAAAATAAGTCTAGCTGTACTGATGAGGGGTGAAACCCCGAAACGCGCGTCTGCAGATATATATATATATATATATATATATAGAAGTAAATAAACAACGATGTGTTTTGATATGGCTTCTTTTTTTTTTTTCTTTTTCTTTTTCTTTTTTTTAGCGGACAATTTTGGGAGAATATGTGCTTATTTGAAGTCGTACCTAATTTTGAAATTAATTAATTAATAATTAATTATTAGGCGGGCATTCCTATTGAAATGTAGGCTAAAAAAATCGAGAAAAATCAATTTCTGTATGTACATTTCGGCCTATTAGGCCTCGTCAGCAGAGATTGACAGCCAGGTTCGAATCACGCACCAGGCGGTCTTCCTATCTATAGCTCTGCTGATGGGGCCTTATAGGCCGAAATGTACATACAGAGATTGATTTTTCTCGATTTGTTTAGCCTTACATTTGAATACGTATGCCCGCCTAATTAACTAATTATTAATTAATTATTTTTTCAAAATTAGGTACGACTTCAATTAAGCATATATATATATATAATATATATATATATATAATATATATATATATTAAGATTGAACTAAAAAAAACAGGCCCCACACAGACTTTTTTGAAAGTCAAGCCTGTTTTTTTGGATAGTCACCATATATATATATATATATATATATATATATAGGGTGGCTATCCCAAAACACACACATATATATATATATATATATATTATATATATATATATATATGAGAGGTAAATAAACAACGATGTGTTTCGATATGGCTTTTTTAGTCGACCATTTTTGCGAGAATATATGCTTAATTGAAGTCGTACCTAATTTTGAAAATTAATTAATTAATAATGAATTAATTATTAATTAATTAATTTTTCAAATTAGGTACGACTTCAATTAAGCATATATATATATATATATATATATATATAATATATATATATATATATATATATATATACATTCACTATCATCATAGCTTGCTTTTGTGCAAAAATATTTAAAGATTTTTTTAAAATATGGAAAGATATTCAAAAAGTAGGATTTGAATAGTAAGATAAGGGGTAGTCATTGGTTGCGTTCGTGATTAAAACAAACCAATTCTATAAGGCAAAGCAATCAATGGATCTGCGGGACTAACTTTTTTTAAAATATACCCTCTCTACCCACGGAACGACGGGTTGCCGATTCTAGAAGTAAAATAAGTATTCTTTTTAAGTATACTGTGAAGAAGTAAAGAAAGTATTAGAAAAAAATAATGCCGAAAGACAGATAAAATATTAACAGTAAATTTAAAAGAAAAAGGATTATCGATTTTATGGAAATAAAATTTTGTTCTGTGAAGACAGAAATATTATGAAAGAAAAGTTGAAAAGAATAAAAAGGATTCATTGTTTCCCGATTACGCATTGGTTACATCAAAACTACACAAAAGTGTAATATATATATATATATTATATATATATATATATATATATATATATATATATATACTAGCAAATATATGCACCCTCCGGGTGCAAGTATTCAAGTTTTAATATAATAAAATATCATGTTAAATTAGAAAAGCCAAAGAAACTGAATAAGAATTCAGATAAAAATATTTGAACAGAGGGGTTATGATTTAAAAATAGAACAACTTTGAAACTAACTCTTCCATCATTTTCCCTTACTCCCGTCTTTCATTGGTAAATTTTCCTAATTAACTATTTAGTTAAAATAAGAAGTAAAGAATGAAAATTACAGTTATTTCTTCTTTTTAATGAATTTCTTTTAAGATTTATCCCCGAGATTGTTGCTCATATTCATTGATATAAAACCAAACAATTAGAAATCAATAATACTAAGCATATATTTATTAAAATCAAAATTTTTAAGATCAATATGCAAATTAGCCTTCCCATTCACACTGTAAACCGCTATTTTCTTGTATATATAAATACAATTGCATGTTATTAGTATGTAGATATGGTCAACAGTCTTAATGATGTCAAAGAATTTTGTTAATAATTGAAGTTTAAATAAAAATAAAATCATGGAGAATGTGATGTAAATAACTAAGGAAGTTGACTTGAATAGTAATGTAGTTTCGGTTAACAGACATAAAAAAACCCACAATCTCCATTATAATAAGATATATATATATTTAAACAAGAACTACAACCCACATACTCAAACAAGAACAACAACCACAATGTGAAACATGTCAAACACCTTTGATTGTTAAACACTTATTCATGGAAAGCAGTCTTTTTGCTCATATCAGAAACCGTTACTTTAATGCAAACAATATGAAAGATATATTTGAAAATGTCAACATGGAGGACATTCTGTCCTTTGTGAAGGAAATAAAATTATACATAGAATATAGACAGGAACTTAATCAATATCATTCAACATTATCCCCAATGGTGCTAACACATTGTTAAAACCAATTACTAAAAAAGTATGAATATAAATACACAATATATTATTACTTCCTAACCGTTGGGCATGACATAACCCCAGACGAGTTGACATGCCGTTAAAATCGATCAATCAACCACCGACCAACCAACCAACCAACCAACAATATTCTGACTGACATGTAAAGTCTGTGAAGTTGTCTATTCTCGGTATCAGTCAGACAGCTAGGGATTCTATCCATTTTTCACTACCGCTAGACCAGAAGGATTGTTTTTGCGTCCGAGATAGAACGCCACATCTACCGTCAGCTCCAGATTTTACCACACAGTTTCCTCTGTGCTATTCATCGGATGGTGAGGACGCGTATCGATCCTGGAACCTTGTGGTTCCTAGGCGGATGCTCTACCGACTGAGATAAACCGGCCCTTTCTGGTTGATAAAAAACGGTAAAATGAATTAAAATAGAATAGAAAGTTGTGGAGAAATAAAGAATATGCCGTTATTAGAAAAGAAAGGAAAAATACGGTGAGGATTACCAAAGATGTAAAATGAGGGAAAAAAGAAAGAAGAAAGAAAGATGAAATCAATACGCAATGAATGAAAGAGAAAGGAAAAGAAAGAATAAAAAAGAGTAAAATAAAGTGAGGAATGGAAAGAAAGAAAGAATAGACAGAAAGAAAGAAAGAAAGAAAGAAAGAATAGAAAGGAGTAAAATAAAGTGAGAAATGGAAAGAGAGAAAGAAAGAAAGAAAGAAAGAAACAGAAAGAATAGAAAGGCGATAAATAAACTGAGAAATAGAAAAAAAAAGAAAGAAAGAAAGAAGAGAAAGAAAGAAAGAACAGAAAAGAGTAAAATAAAGTGAGAGATGGGCAGAAAGAAAGAAAGAGAGAAAGAGACCGAAAAAGAGAAAGAAAGAAAGAAAGAAGGCGGAGTAAAGAAAGAAAAGAAAAGAATGAATGAAAAAGGAGTAAAGAAAGAAAGAAAGAAAGAAAGAAAGAAAGAAAGAAAGAAAGAAAAATGCCACAATGAATAGAAAGTGAATTTTTTACAAAGCCAATAAAATTAGCTAAAAAAAAAAAACGAAAAGTGCTTAATTCATAAAAAAGATGGATAGAATGAATATTAAATATGAAACTGAGTTGGGGGAAACGTAGCGATGACGTCATTGAATGATTTACTACAACCTTCTGTTTAATCATACAGTGAGATAATTCGATTTTTCAGATCAAGGTGGCCAATAGGATTGCCAAAGGAGATTTTTTGTTTTGTTTCATGTTCAATAACTCCAACTTGTTGAGAGCTCCGATTGGTGCATATCCGTTTCCGATATTTCAAATTTTACATATACACATTCACCTTTTTCGTTTTTTTTATTTTTATTCGTTTTTGGGGCGGTGAAAAATTATTCTGGTGATGCTGTTTATTGAGAAAAAAATAATAGTAAGCTCAGTCAGTAGAGCGTTCGGCTAGAAACCACAAGGTTCCTAGTTCGATACCGACCATCGCTAACTGAGCCTATGAGTAGCACAGGGATCTGTGCGGTGAAGTAAGGAGCTGATGGTAGGTGTGGCGTTCCATCTCAGATGTAAAAACAATATCCTTGGTTTAGCGATAGTGAAAAGAGGATAGACTCCCTCGCTGACTGGCTGATACCGACTTTAGGCCACCCCGACAATATTACTGTAGCGTTAGTTTCGTATTTGCCTGGGAGAGTTGTCTGCCCGTTTAGTTGCTGGTGCCCGCTAGGGCCGGTTATATTTAAGCGGCTGTTTTGAACATTTCTTTATCTTTTTCTGTTCCTGATACTAAGAGACACATGGGTTAGTTAAAGTCTACCCTTTCTCGTTGGGGCTTCGTACCCCCCTTACATTACTGTAAGTTCTTCACACAGTATGGACTATCCCTAGTCTCATGTCTGTGGCTTTTATGTATATCTTTATCTTCTACATGTAACTTTGTTTTACCTATGTATTATGTACCCTTTTATCCATGTGCTGTATACGTATTAAATGTTTTTGTTTATCAAACCTTTGTCGGAGTCTTGTATTCAAGTATATATAACTTTGAATCCTTTTTACATTACTTACTTACTTTACTTATATCAAATTTAAAATGAATAATCCGCAAAAGAATAGCAAGTGTAGTTTATGTGGTGACAGAAATGAAAGTGTTAATCACATAATAAGTGAATGAAGCAATCAATCTGGTAGAATAAGGAGTAGATATGACTGGGTAGGAAAGGTAATCCACCGAGAACTGCACAGAAGATTAAAATTTACCATGCTGACTAATTGCATAGGCACAAACCAGAATACGTCCTGGAAAATAAGAATACTCTGTGATTTTGAGATTACAAAAAAATAAATCACACAATATCAATAAAAATGGCAAATCCAGTTTATGATACCTTTCCGTCCACTAAGGACGATGGCGTAGTGTCCAAAAAAAAATTATCTGCATCTGCGCAAATGATTTAGCTGGCCAATTCTTGAGTAACAGTCTTTGGTGCACTGAATGCACACAAGCTGTGATGCTTTCTGGGGCTCCTGTCTTTTATCCCTCTTTCTGGCTCTCTTTGCTATCGAGGCTGCTCTTCTCTCTGCCTCATCCCTCTCTGTGCCTTGCTTAACGTAAAGGCGCCGGGCCTCTCTATTTTTGGCTTCTATCTTCCACGTGTTTGTATCAATATGGCATATCCTCATGACTCTCCTGCAGACATCTTTAAATCGTAGGCGTTGTCTACCAACCGATCGGGAGCCTTTGTCTAATTCGCCGTTCAAAAGATCTTTTGGGATGCGGCCATTTTCCATTCTCCTGACATGTCCAAGCCAGCAAAGGCGCCTCTCATTGAGAATGGAGAACATGCTGTTCATGTCAGCGCAATCCAGCACGACAGTGTTGGGCACTTTATCCTGCCAAATCGAATATTCATTAAAGAAAAGAAATTGTCTAGTGATTTTTGTCATACCATTGATTAAAAAGGAACGAAAGCGTAAAGATAGACAATTATTGAAACTTGCCACAGAGATTAAACATTTGTGGAACAGGAAGGTGACGGTGATATTAAAACGAATAAAGAACTGGAATAATAATAATCTTTTAATAATGGAGATTGTCTGTATTTCTGTCTGTGACAAAAACTACGTCATAGCTCGACGTCACAGCTTACGTCACAATATTTTTATGCCATATACACCCAAAATTTGAGTAAGCAATTTTAAAAATTGTTTTTTACTCTCGTTCTTTTTTTTTTACAGTAACAAGAAGTTAACTAAAAAGTTTACAAATAAATACCTACGATTTTGTGTAAAATTGATGTGGAAAATATTCAAAATAATTGTTTGATTATTACATGCACGCAACATTTTATTTGAGAGGGACGGGCTCAGTTTTCATTTCAAAGCTTTTTTTTTTTATTTTTTTTTACTCCTTTAATAAATATGAGGATTTGCTTACTTATGATACAAACCCCTGACATTGAATTTTTAATTCCCACCGTCTGAGGCAATGTCTTTTCAAAATTAATTTTTACAGCGACTGGGGGTGTTTTTCTGTTGCAAATAATAATAATAATAATAATAATAATAATAATAATAATAATAATAATAATAATGAAAGAGAGCGAAAAGATCGACAAATACTTGGACCTTGCCAGAGAACTGAGAAAACTGTGGAACATGAGCGTAAAGGTCGTTCCAATTGTAATTGAGGCCCTTGGAACGATCCCCAGGGTTTTGGTAAAGAGTCTGGATGAATTGGAAATCAGGGAAGGATCGAGACCATCCAGACTACAGCATTATTGAGATCAATACTCATAAGAGTCCTGGATACCTGAGGAGACTTGCTGTCACTCAGGTGAACCAGCGGCTACGGTAGGTGTGGAAAAACTCGAATGGAGTGAAATAATAATAATAATATTTTTATGAATCATTTCCAGCGGTTTATTTGATGTAACTCTAGGGGATTAATTAGGAGTCATATTTTGATAGAGGGTTAGAATATTTTTGGATCATCCTCTGAATTGATCAATCAATTTTCCAAGATGAGATGCAAAAATGTAAATCCTGATTATCTCGTGTAGCTTATCCGCCGAATTCTTATTTCTTATGAGTGTTGTCACCTCAGCTAAATAGTTGACCATTCCGTTTTTATTATAAAAAAGGGGAAAGAAAAATAATATGTAATACAGAAAAAATATATAACTTAAGATAGAAAGAAAGATAGAGAGAAGGGTTGGACGCCCGGATGTGATAACGTTAATCTGTTTTAATCAAAACATAACGAAAGAAGATGTAAAGAAAGAAGGAAAAAAAAGAGAGAAAGAGTTAAATCAAGATTATTATACTTTTTACATATTGAACTATTTGGCAATAGCTCTTCAGTACACATATCAAATGTTGTAATAATCATATTCCATACTGTGGTATATCCACAGTCCTGCTAGTTATATATATGTACGTAATATTTAGCTTTGGTTGGTTGGTTGGTTGGTTGGTTGGTTGGTTGGTTGTGGTTGATTTTACGACATGAACAACATCTATCGTTCTAGATATATATGGTGAGACGGTTAATCGATAAATATATAAAGGGCAGTTGTGTGTATATGTTTGTCCTGAGGAAACTTCGAAAATAAAACAATTAACAACAAGTAATTAATTCTTTTAAACATTAATTATTTATTTGCAAACAGTTATAGGGTTTAACGTATCTGATAATAATCCTTAGTAAACAATTATAGCTGTAAGTAACTATCTATACATATATAAAGGGCAGTTGTGTGTATATGTATGTCCGGAGGAAACTTTGAAAATAAAACAATTGACGACAAAGTAAATATATATACACATTAGATATCACCAGAGCTTGGTTTTTGAGCAAAAATAATAGAGATTTGATTTATATTCGTGAAGATAATTAAAAAATAAAATTTAGATGATAACAGTATGGATTTTTATTTTATTTAATATTTTAGATAGTAGACATTAACATTTCTTTTCGGAGTAGCAGGATCAATGCAAGGTCTATTTTTTTAGATAGGGATTTAAATCCTTCCTCTGATTTCCAATTCATCCAGACTCTTTACCAAAACCCTGGGGATCGTTCAAAGGGCCCCAATTACAATTGGAACGACCTTCACGCTCATGTTCCACAGTTTTCCATTTTCCTGACATGTCCGAGCCAGCAAAGGCGCCTCTCACTGAGAATGGAGAACATGCTGTTCATGTCAGCACAATCCATGGGGCATCCGACGAGGATTCAACTCACAATTCAGTAATAATGGATCTGCGGGACTAACTTAAAAAAACCTCTACCCAGGCGATGCCGGGTAGCAGCTGCTAGTACATATAATAATCGAATTTAGCAAACTGAAAGAAAAGGAACACGTGGTGAGTAGATGCAGTTTAGTATCGTATCAAGAACACCCCATTTGTTCGGGTGAGGGTCTTGCAGGAAATACAGCCAGCGTATTCTATGTCCCACCGACAGAGTGGGGGTGAGTTTTGCACCAATTTCGTAAAAACAACTTTTAATAGAAATCTAGTGTTTCTCTGTTCACATCTGTTTTGGCTAGCGGCAGATTAAGATGACTTAACCAATAAAATGTTCTTTCGTAACATTTACATTTTTATGTCGACATGTCAGGTAGCATTTTATTTATTGCCAATCACTTTCCATGTGTACATTAAGCTCTCTTCAAACACTTGCAGCACAAAGAATAAGGATTTTTACTAGTCCATAGTGATGTATGGCAGCCAACAAAGTTGTAATTAACTAAAAGATTGGGGAAAAACGGTGAAAGGATCGAAGATTTTTCATAGTAAACTAAAACGTAAAGTTGTATTGTATACCCTTTTCTTACTTACTTCTATTCTTCTTCTGGCGTCCTTGACATCTTGAGTTCTTCTAGCGTCTCTTCTAACGTCTGGACTCCGCCCCGGTGGCCGGTCGCACCCGACACACCTCCTCTTCCAGATCAGTCCTGCTACCAAGACACCCACCAATCACAAAACCGCGTTATTTTCTTAAGCTTTTATTTACTTAACTAAACATTTCATGTAACTAAACATCTGACTAACATAGCGCGCGTATGCAGTGAGTTCCAGTTAAGGCAGTACATCTCTGCTCGACGTCCAAACTGAAACTGAGGACCCAACCAGGTCCCACGGGACTTCACGTATTTCGCGGGCGTCCTGTAATATTCCATGGAAATTCCCGCCGGTGATATGAAAAGGGCCAACCCATTAGAAATACAGGGGATTGACAATATTCTTATGCAACCGCATAGATTATGTAACAGTTGTCAGAGTCGCCTATTGTCGGAATCATCCAGACAGCGAGGGAGTATATGTCCTTTTCGCTGAGACAAGACAAGGAAGATTAATGGGGTACTCCACATTCCATAGATCTACAGAACTGAAACACCTCACCATCAGATGCAGTTTCGTGTCAAAACTAAGGCATATCTTTTTTCAGAGATGAGACAGTTAATTATACAAGTGGATGCATCAAACTAGTATAAAAGGAAGAACCTCTGCAGGGTATACAGTCTTTATTTTATTATAAAGAATTTACGTAATTTGTTATTTTCTTCGTCACCACATATCTTATTATAATGGAAATTGTGTGTTTTTCTGTCTGTAACCGAAACTATATTACTACTCAAGTCACATTCCCTTAGGTTATTGACATCAACATTCTCCACGATAAATCTCAATTATTAATAAAATTGTTGTACATTATTAATACTGTTAACCATATCTACATATTAACAACATGCAATTATAATTATATATACAAAAAATAGGGGTTTAAATAGTGTGAACAGGAAGGCTATTTGCATATTGATATTAAAAAATTTGAATTTTATTAAATATGTGCTTAGTATTATTGATTTTTTAATTGTTTGGGATTTATTTTAATGAATATAAGCAAAAATCTCTTTCAATGAATCTTAAATGAAATCTCATTAACAAGAAAAATAACTGTCATTTATTCTTTACTTCCTCTTTTGACTAAATAGTTAAATTACAAAAAATACAATGAAGATGGGAGTGAATGAAGAGTAAGTTTCAGTTGTTCCCAATTTTTAATTATAATCGCTCTGTTTCAAATCTTTTTAAATTAACTCCCTCTGTTTCAAATCATTTTATCTGCATTCTTATTTAGTTTCATTAGCCTTTCTAATTTAATTATAATATTTTAATTACATTAAAACTTAGATACTTGCACCGAGGGTGAAATATATTTGCTAGTATATAATATATATATATATAATATATATATTATATATATGTGTGTGTTGTGTGTGTGTGTGTGTGTTTATGTTATAAACTTTTGTTCTTGTGAACGTTGTTTTTTTTGTCTTTTGAAGGCATCGGAAAAAGAACAAAAAACAAGAAAAACGAGAACAAAAATCAGAAATGTTCCATAATTCAATTGTTGTTCTGTTTTTCTGCTTTAATCATTCCGAATAGTTTGGGTAACCTTACACCCTTTTTCAAGAGTATATGATATGAGACGGTCTGGAGAGAACAAATGAGATGCTGATATGAGAGCAAAAAAAAAAAATAAATGAAGTGAACGGATTTGGCGTTTTTAGCCGTTATTTTTTCTTTCGAAATTGTGTAACGTAACTTATCCGAAATACGATACATGGTAATTCGTTTCGAAAAATCGACATGATTTTGCGTGAAAATCATGCGCAACTTAAAAGAAAATTAAAAAAATTTAAATGAAAAAAGATGTTAAAGAATTTTTTAAATAAAAAAT
>CM042152.1:92989965-92999965 GCA_023376005.1 Doryteuthis pealeii
GTTGCGTGCGCTTGCCCGCAGGTATATGTCGAAAAGAAACAGATTTAAACACTTGTTCGTCAACGGAAATTATATATAATTACATTTTATCGTAATGGTTTTCATTCTGTGCGACAGTACAAGAAAAATGAATCCTTTCTCCGCTGAACATGGGTGATTTTTCTGTGATAATCTGTTTTAGACTTTTGAATCCTTTTATCGACGCTTTTCTGTAATGCTAGCAAATGACATAAGAGGAGGATTTTTCTTAAACCCTATTTTGATTACTCCAGATTTTCAAACTTTGAAAGATTCAAAATTGACGATGGGAATATTACCAATGCAATTAAGCTGATGAAAAACGAAGTTACTATCCGAATAGATGCAAGGAAAAGTCAAAATGTTAGTTATTAATTAAAGATCCGCAAAATCAATTGTTTACGGTTAATTTAACTGATATTAGAGGTTTTTTTAGTCATGTTTTAGTATGTTTTCTGACCTAACGGCTACTAATAACGACGACTACTACTACAAACTTGTGTTGGCCCCAGGCGACATAGCTCGTCTGATACATATATCGTCCAGGAGTTATTCTACTCAGGTTCCCAGTTGGCTTTACCACACAGATTAGATTACCCAAAGATGTGCTGCTCGTGTTGACTGAGTTGGCGGCAACTGTATCGAATTTGTTACCTTCTTAGTGGATATTTGACAGACTGAACGTCTCTATTCCGGTGTTTTAGGGGTGTACCATTTTCTCCTGCTGAGTTGTCTATTTCCTTCTTGTCGGGTATTTTTTTTTAATAGGAACACGGATACATATTTTAACGTACACTTTCATATTTCCGATGCCATCTTTAAACCACGCGCATTATTTACTACTGCAGAGACTGAATACTTAAAATCCAGATTTGGGGTTATAGCTTAACTCTCTGAATTCTCACTTTCCCAGAATCTTCTGATCTTGAATCTAAGCAGGCTCCCGCCCGGGGGTCCAGCGAGCTTCGGCCCTGACCGATGATAAATTAATAATAAGCGTCGATCCCAGGGGGCCATCCCCCCAGCAACACCTGCCCCTCAGATTAAAGGGCAGGGCTGGGTTATTGCCCAAGTGCCTGAGGCGCCCCCCTTGAGGGGAATGCCGACCGGGACGACGCAATTTTTGCACCTGCCACTCCATGAGCTCGGCTTGTTGGGTGGTCCCACGTTAATAGGGACTTGTGCCTGACCCGTACAAAGTGGGGTTACGCGGTAAATTACAAATTCCTAAGCAACGTTTTTGAATGTTGGTTTTGGATATCAACTACGGTTCAAAGTCTTTACCAGTCAAATCTGTTTACTGTAACTTCATGACTCTTAAAATTTAAAGTTTTCTTTATTTTTATTTTGTTTATTTTTTTTTTAATTTAAATTCTTTTACTATTCAAAACTATTTTACACTACATAACAAAATGATAGACTTATCGCTATCTTATTATGTAAACAATATACTGACATTAACTTTTGAATTCTTAATTGTTTTATACTAATAAAATTAAATAGACTACATATCTATTATGTAAACAACAATAGTACTGACATTAAACTTTTGAATATCTAATTGTTTATACTACATTTACAAATTAAATAGACTAGACATATCTATTATGTAAACACAAATAGACTGCCATTAACTTTTTGAATTCTAATTCGTTTATACTACACTATCAAATTAAATAGAATACCTATCTATATGTAACACCAATATACTGACATTAGGTTTCTGAATTCTAATTTTTTACACTACATTATAAAAATGAATAGTTACCTAGTCATTATGTTTACTGTTATCATTGGAGCATGAGCCATTGTTAAGAAGAGCGTGCTGTTATCTCGTTGTCATTTATTAATGAACTAAACAAAATGATAACGATTCTTACATTTATCAAAAGTCGGAATTGAGTAAATAACGGAGATGTTTTGTTATGTATTAAGATATAACCTTTTCTTTGGGCAAGTGTTTTTTTCTCTGCGTTAGAATAATGCCATCAAATTAGAAGCAATATCCGATCACGCCATTAATATTTACGCCCATGCAATATTTACGAAGTAGGCCATTTTCTGCGGAGTGAAAACGCCTCTCGATTTTTTATCGAGAAAAATTTCTGATATCGCTACGCGTGGTTGATTATTTAATTAGATTCAAATTTTTATTTATGGAGAGCGATTTAAGGTGTGTGTGGGGGCATAGAGTCTGGGTTGATCGAGTTCATTGGAGTAGGAGGCACGGTAATTCTTTCATTTTTCTTTTCTTTTTTTATATAATATTGTTTCAATTATTATTTTAGCTGTTAGATATTTGTAACCACCTGTCGATTTTGGTTATGAAACACGTGTAATGTTGGATATCTTATGTGTTAATGGCATTTCTCTCTTGTTTGATTTCTATTGAATTAGAAAAGTAGAAAGAAAAGAAAAGAGAAGAGAACTAAAATTCATGAAAGAATGAAAAAGTAAAAAATGAAATAAAATAGATTAAAACATAAAACATGAAACATTATAATATCATATATACTAATATATTATAATATTATATATATTATATATATATATATGGGTCTCGCATCCGACCAGAGGTAGCTGCTGAAAAATAAGTCTTAGCTGTACTGATGGGTGAAAACCCGAAACGCCGTCTGCGATTACTTTATATACGCTTCCCAATTTTCAGGTGAGCACTCTGTGTAGAAGGGACTTAATTGCCGAAAATTCACCGCTTCGGCGAAATGCTAGTCTCACTTGTTTACAAGTTAGAGACCTCTGGTGAGTTTATTTCCGGTTTAGAAATATAGCGATTATTCTGCCTTCTATTCTAGGCAGCTGTTGTGGACCCATCGGTAAGAGACTGACGAGCAGAAAGTTCGTTCGGGTCTCGATCCCGACCAAGGTAAGCCCGCCTGAAATAAGTCTACTTACTGATGAGGGTGAAACCCCGAAACGCGCGTCTGCAATATATATATATATATATATATATATAGAAGTAAATAAACAACGATGTGTGATATGGCTCTTTTTTTTTCTTTTCTTTTTCTTTTTCTTTTTTTTTAGCGGACAATTTTGGGAGAATATGTTGCTTATTTGAAGTCGCTACTAATTTGAAATTAAATTAATTAATAATTAAATTTAATTTTTTTAGCGGGCATTCACTATGAAATGTAGGGCTAAAAAAAAATCGAGAAAAATCAATTTCTGTATGTACATTTCGGCCTATTAGGCCTCGTCAGCAAGAGATTGACAGCCAGTCGAATCACGCACCAGGCGGTCTTCTATCTATAGCTTCTGCTGATGTGGCCTTATTAGGCGAAATGTACATATCAGAGATTGATTTTTTCTCGATTTGGTTTAAGCCTTACATTTGAGATACGTATGCCCGCCTAATTTAACTAATTATTTTAATTAATTATTTTTCAAAAATAGTATCACTTCAATTAAGCATATACTAATATTACTATAATCTATAGTATATATAATATATATATATTATATTTTAATTGACTAAAAAAAAACAGCCCCACACAGACTTTTTGAAAGTCAAGCTGTTTTTTTTGGATAGTCACAATATATAATAATATATATATATAATATTAGGGTGGCTATCCCAAAAACACACACAATATATATATATATTATATATACTATATTATATAGTATATATATGAGAGGTAAATAAACAACGATGTGTTTCGATATGGCTTTTTAGTCGACCATTTTTTGCGAGAATATATGCTTAATTGAAGTCGTACCTTAATTTTGAAAATTAATTAATTAATAATGAATTAATTATTAATTAATTTAATTTCCAAAAATTAGGTACGACTTCAATTAAGGCATATTATATATATTATACTATATATATATATATATATATATATATATATAATATATATAACAATTCACTATCATCATAGCTTGCTTTGTGCAAAAATATTAAGATTTTTTTTTAAATATGGAAAGATATTCAAAAAAGTAGATTTGAATAGTAAGATAAGGGGTATCATATGGTTGCGTTGTGATAAAAAAACAACCAAATTTCTATAAGGCCAAAGCAATCAATGGGGAGCTGCGGACTACTTTTTTAAATATACCCTCTCTTACCCACGGAACGACGGGTTTGCCGATTCTAGAAGTAAAAAATAAGTATTCTTTTAAGTATACTGTGAAGAAGTAAAGAAAGTAATTACGAAAAAAATTAATGCCGAAAGACAGATAAATTATTAACAGTAAATTTAAAAGAAAAAAGGATTATCGATTTTATGGAAATAATTTTGTTCTGTGAAGACAGAAATATATGAAAGAAAGTTGAAAAGAAATAAAAAGGATTCATTGTTTCCCGGATTAAACGCATTGGTTACATCAAAACTACACAAAAGTTAATATATTATATTATATACTATATATATATATAGTATATATATATATATATATACTAGCAAATATATCACCCTCCGGGTGAAGTATTCAAGTTTTAATAAATAAAATATTCATGTTAAATTAGAAAAGCAAGGAAACGAATAAGAATTCAGATAAAATATTTGAACAGAGGGGTTATGATTTAAAAAATAGAATCAAACTTTGAACTAACTCTTCCATCATTTTCCCTTACTCCCGTCTTATCATTGGTAAATTTTCTAAATAACTATTTAGTTTTAAAATAAGAAGTAAAGAATGAAATTACAGTTATTTCTTCTTAATGAATTTCTTTTAAGATTTATCCCAGATTGTTGCTCATATTCATGATATAAAACCAAACAATTTAGAAATCAATAATACTAAGAATATATTTATAAATCAAATTGTGAAGATCAATATGCAAATTAGCCTTCCATTCACACTGTAAACCGCTATTTTTCTTGTATATATAAATACAATTGCATGTTATTAGAGTAGATATGGTCAACAGTCTTAATGATGTAAAGAATTTTGTTAATAATGAAGTTTAAATTAAAAAATAAAATATGTGAGATGTGATGTAAATAACTAAGGAAGTTGACTGAATAGTAATGTAGTTTCGGTTACAGACATAAAAACCACAATCTCCATTATATAAGATTATATATATATTTAAAACAAGAAACTACAACCCACATACTCAAACAAGCAAACAACAACCACAATGTGAAAACATGTCAAACACTTTGATTGTTTAAACATTATTCATGGAAAGCAGCTTTTTGCCATATCAGAAACTTACTTTAATGCAAAACAATATGAAAGGATATATTGAAAATGTCAACAGGAGGACATTTCTGTCCTTTGTGAAGGAAATAAAATTAATACCATAGAATATAGACAGAACTATCAATATCATTCAACATTATCCCCAATGGTGCTAAACACATTGTTAAAACCAATTACTAAAAAAGTATGAAATAAATACACAATATATTATTACTTTCTAACCTTGGGGCATGACATAACCCCAGACGAGTACATGCCGTTAAAATCGATCAATCAACCACCGACCAGACAACCAACCACAACAAATATTCTGATGACATGTAAAGTCTGTGAGTTGTCTATTCTCGGTATCAGTCAGACAGCTAGGGATTCTATCCATTTTTCACTACCGCTAGACCAGAAGGATGTTTTGCGCCGAGGACTAGAACGCACACATCTACCGTCAGCTCAGATTTTCACACAGTTTCCTCGTGCTATTTCATCGGATTGGTTGAGGACGCTATCGACCTTTTTTTTTTTCGAACTTGTGGTTCCTAGGCGGATGCTCTACCGACTGAGGAGATAAACGGCCCTTTCTGGTTGATAAAAAAACGGTAAAATGAATTAAAAATAGAATAGAAAGTTTGGAGAAAATAAAGAATATGCCGTTATTAGAAAAGAAAGGAAAAATACGGTGAGGATTACCAAAGATTAAAATGAGGGAAAAAGAAAGAAGAAAGAAAGATAAATCAATAACGCATATGAATGAAAGAGAAAGGAAAAGAAAGAATAAAAAAGAGTAAAATAAAGGAGGAATGGAAAGAAAGAAAAAGATAGAAGAAAGGAAAGAAAGAAGAAAGAAAGAATAGAAAGGAGTAAAATAAAAGTGAGAAATGGAAAGAGAGAAAGTAAGAAGAAAGAAAGAAACAGAAAGAATAGAAAAGGCGATAATATAAACGAAATCGGAAAGAAGGAAAAGGAAAGACAGAAAGAGAAAGAAAAGAAAAACAGAAAAGAGTAAAATAAAGTGAGAGATGGCAGAAAGAAGAAAGAGGAAAGAGACCGAAAAGAGAAAGAAAGAAAGAAAGAAGGCGGAGTAAAGAAAAGAAAAGAAAAGAATGAATGAAAGGAGTGAAAGAAAGAAAGAAAGAAAGAAAGAAGAAAGAAGAAAGAAAGAAAAATGCCACAATGAATAGAAAGTGAATTTTTTACAAAGCAATAAATTAGCTAAAAATAAAAAACGACAAGTCTTAAAATCATAAAAAGATGGATAGAATTGAATATTAAATATGAAACTTGAGTTGGGGGGAAAACGTAGCGATGACGTTCATTGAATGATTTACTACAACCTCTGTTTAATCATACAGTGAGATATCGATTTTCAGATCAAGGTGGCAATAGGATGCCAAAGGAGATTTTTTGTTGTCATGTTCAATAACTCCAACTTGTTGAGAGCTCGATTGTGCATATCCGTTTCCGATATTTCAAATTTACATATTACACATTCACCTTTTTCGTTTTATTTTTATTTCGATTTTTGGTGGGCGGTGAAAAAATTATTCTGTGATGCTGTTTATTGAGAAAAAATATAGTAAGTCAGTTCAGTAGAGCGTTCGGCAGAAACCGAACCCCCCCAAAAACCCCCAACCACAAGGTCCTAGTTCGATACCGACCATCGCTAACTTGAGCCAATGAGTTAGCACAGGGATCTGTGCTGGTGAAGTAAGGAGCTTGTGAGGTGTGGCGTTCCATCTAGATGTAAAAACAATATCCTTGGTAGCGATAGTGAAAAGAGGATAGACTCCTCGCTGACTGGCTGATACCGACTTTAGGCCAACCCCGACAATATTACTTGTAGCGTTAGTTTAAGTATTTGCTGGGAGAGTTTGTCTGCCCGTTTAGTTTGCTGGTGCCCGCTAGGGCCGGTTATATTTAAGCGCTGTTTTGAACATTTCTTTATCTTTTTCTGTTCCTGATCTAAAGATAACATGGGTTAGTTAAAGTCACCCTTTCTCGTTGGGGCTTCGTACCCCCCTTACATACTGTAATTCTTCACACAGTATGGACTATCCCAGTCTCATGTCTGTGGCTTTTATGTATTATCTTTATCTTTCTACATTGTAACTTTGTTTACCTATGTATTATGTACCCTTTTATCCATGTGGTATACGTATTAAATTTTTGTTTATCAAACCTTTGGTCGGGTCTGTATTCAAGCTAAAATATTAACTTTGAATCCTTTTTAAAACATTATTACTTACTTTACTTATATCAAATTTAAAATGAATAATCCGCCACACACAGAATAGCAAGTGTATTTTATGTTGTGACAGAAATGAAAGTGTTAATCACATAATAAAGCGAATTAAGCCAATCAATCTGTAGAATAAGGAGTAGATATGACTGGGTAGAAAGGTAATCACCGAGACACACAGAAGATTAAATTTACCATGCTGACCAATTGCATAGGCACAAACAGAAATATGTCTGGAAAATTGAGTAATTCTCTGGGATTTTGAGATAAAAAAACAAATCACACAATATCAATAAAAAAGGCAAAATCCAGTTTTATGATACCTTTCGCCCAGTATATCTACTCCTTATTCTACCAGATTGATTGCTTAATTCGCTTATTATGTGATTTAACACTTTCATTTCTGTCACAACATAAACTTACACTAAGATGGCTATTCTTTTCGGATTATTCATTTAAATTTGATATAGTAAAAGTAAGTAAGTAATTGTAAAAGGATTTCAAAGTTATAATATACTTGAATACAAGACTCCGAAACAAGGTTTTGCATAAACAAAACATTTAACATACGTATACAGCACATGGATAAAGGGTTACATAATACATAGGTAAAACAAGTTACATGTAGAAAGATAAAGATATACATATAAAAGCACAGAACATGAGGACTAGATAGTCCATACTGTGTGAAGAACTCTACAGTAATTTAAGGCGGGTACGAAGCCCCAACGAGAAAAGGAGACTTTAACTAAACCCATGTTCTCTTAGTATCAAGGAACAGAAAAGATAAAGAAATGTTCAAAACAGGCCAGCTAAATATAACCGGCCCCTAGCGGGCACCAGCAAAACTAAACGGGCAGACAACTTCCCAGGCAAATACGGAAACTAAACGCTACGAGAAAAAAAAAACATTTAATATTGTCGGGGTGGCTAAGTCGGTATCAGCCAGTCAGCGAGGGAGGTCTATCCTCTTTCACTATCGCTAAACCAAGGATATTGTTTTTACATCTGAGAATGGACGCCACACCTACCATCAGCTCCTTACTTCACCGCACAGATCCCTGTGGCTATCATAGGCTCAGTTTAGGCGGATGGTCGGTATCGAACTAGGAACCTTGTGGTTTCTAGCCGAACGCCTTACTGACTGAGCTTTACTATTATTTTTTTCTCAATAAACAGCATCACCAGAATAATTTTTCACCGCCCCAAAAACGAATAAAAATAAAAAAAACGAAAAAGGTGAATGTGTATTATGTAAATTTGAAATATCGGAACACGGGATATGCACCAATCGGGCTCTCAAACACAGTGGAGTTATTGAACATGAACAAACAAAAAAAATCTCCTTTTGGCAATCCTATTTGGCCAAACCTTGTAATCTGAAAAATCGAAATTACTCATGTATGATAACAGAAGGTTGTAGTAAAATCATTCAAGACGTCAATCCTACGTTTCCCCCAACTCAGTTCATATTTAATTATTTCATTCATCCATCTTTTATGAATTAAGCATTTCGTTTTTTTTAGCTAATTTTATTGGCTTTGTAAAAAAATCACTTCTATTCATTGTGGCATTTTCTTTCTTCTTTCTTTCTTCTTTCTTCTTCTTTCTTTCTTATCCTTTTCATTCATTCTTTTCTTTTCTTTCTACTCCGCCTCTTTCTTTCTTTCTTTCTTTTTTCGTCTCTTTCTCTCTTCTTCTTGTCTGCCCATCTCTCACTTATTTTACTCTTTTCTGTTCTTTCTTTCTTTCTCTTCTTTCTTCCTTCTTTCTTCTTCCGATTCTCGCTTTATTATCGCCTCTATTCTTTCGTTCTTTCATTTCTTCTTTCTTTCTCTCTTCCCATTCTCACTTTATTTTATCCTTCTATTCTTTTCTTTCTTTCTTCTTTCTTCTGTCTATTCTTTTCTTTCTTTTCCATCCTCACTTTATTTACTCTTTTATTCTTTCTTTCCTTTCTCTTTCATTCATTGCGTAGATTTCATCTTTCTTTCTTCTTTTCTTTTTCCCTCTTTTACATCTTTGGTAATCCTCACCGTATTTTTCCTTTCTTTTCTAATAACGGCATATTCTTTATTTCTCCACAACTTTCTATTCTATTTTAATTCATTTACCGTTTTTTATCAACCAGAAAGGGCCGTTTATCTAAGTCGGTAGAGCATCCGCCTAGGAACCACAAGGTTCCAGGATCGATACGCTGCCTCCACCATCCGATGAATACACAGAGGAAACTGGTGGTAAAATCTGGAGCTGCGGTAGATGCTGCGCGTTCTATCTCGGACGCAAAAACAATCCTTTTGGTCTAGCGGGTAGTGAAAAATGGATAGAATCCCTAGCGTCTGACTGATACCGAGAATAAGATCAACTTCACAGACTTTACATGTCAGTCAGAATATTTGTTGGTTGGTTGGTTGGTGGTCGGTGGTTGATTGATCGATTTTAACGGCATGTCAACTCGTCTGGGGTTATGTCATGCCAACGGTTAGGAAGTAATAATAATTGTGTATTTATATTCATACTTTTTTAGTAATTGGTTTTAACAATGTGTTAGCACCATTGGGATAATGTGAATGA
>CM042152.1:93012465-93014965 GCA_023376005.1 Doryteuthis pealeii
CTCATGCACAGAATTAACGAGGAACCGGTATCGAACCCGGATCCTTGTGATTCCTAGTCGGACGCTCTTTCGACTGAGCTAAACGGGCCTATTGTTGCATAGCGCCTTCTTTACCGGCACTAAATAGGTATATGTTATATACTGTCTTTTCACGATACCAAATCTATATAACGTTATATACCTTCTTACTTCTTACTCTGTCGTCTATTCTTCTGGCCGGCTTGGTTCTTCTATCATCTATCTTGGTCTGGTCTTGTCGTGGTGTTTCTTGGGGACTTCGGGTCTGGTTTCTGCTGGGGATCATTCCTTATCAGAAGCCTGTGTCATTGTTAGTTTTTAGTAATAAACACAAGACTTCGATTTACTTTATTCATAAATCCCCAGACCAGACAATGCGCGCGGATCCTTACATCTTGCTAACTCGGCATCTAAGTTCTAACTGACTCTTACTTACTTAGTATCCTTAAACCGGAAGGGGGCTTTCTATGGGGTTTCCGGTTCTCACGGTCTATCCCCAGAAAGCAAGGTCAGAGTGAGGTCAAGCGCCGTCATTCACCCTCAAGGCCATCAGCTGTACTAATCGCCATGATTTCTACAATACCTTAAAAATGTATTAGGAATCCAATAATTATGTAACACTATGTCAAGTATAATATTTTGATAATTTCAATCAAGTTTATGATCTATTTTTTTATTTGTGTTATTTTCTTATCACGCTGTTTTTGTTTTTTTTTTGTTTTTTTTTTATGTTTGTTTGTTTATTTGTTATATTTTGTTCCGGATCCGCACCGCTGACTCAGTATCTTTCCACTGAAGCATAACCAGCTGCAAGGAAATCTTCATTGAAGCATTGAGGAGATTGATACAAATCTCTCCAACTTTCCAGTTCACGTGTAATTTCATAAAAAATAAAAAATGAATAAATAAAAATAAGCAAGCCCCTTCCCACACACAAAAAATAGAATAATTGAGATTATTAAAAGTTGTTTAATGAATCTGCCCATTAGTAAAACTAATTTAATTTTAAGTGATATATCATATTTCCATTTGTAGTGACCTGTAAAATGAGAAAAAAATATAAATATATGAATAAATAAATAAAAACAAATAATAAACAAACAAAAACATTCGATTTTGCGGAATTTTTTAGATAAGGCTTGATGATTAGTATTATCTGCATTATTTGGACTATTTTTCTTATTTTCATTGTTATCTGTACAAGGTTTCGGCCGATGTGCCCTCCTGCCTTCTTCAGGTATTTCTTGTCGGACTCGGGAACCATCTCGGACTCGGGAACCTTCTTGTAATCGGGAAATTTCTTGTAATCGGGAGCCATCACGGAACTTTGAACCTAACCCTTTATTCAGTCCACGGGGATATCCTGTTCTCATTCCGCTAACCATAGCTGGGGTAGAGGCGTTAACATGTGTTAATTATTATTCTATTAAAAGTATTCGAATTTAGTATTAAAAAAACAAAAAATAAACAAACAAAAAGCATTTGAATTATGAAACTCTGGTGTGGAGGCGCCCATGGTGTAATGGTTATTTTCGTACAAAATGAAAAAGGTGTTGTATACTGGAAAGTTGAATGTTTCGGTAGACTAGTACATACAAAAATAGTTCGCTGCAAAATGCTAAGTATTGGTATTACATAGTCTGTTCTTCTCGTACAGGTCTCTGTGAAATTTCACGACTGCTCTAAACAGTAGTAAACAATTAGTCACTTGTTATATAGCGGCATCAAATTCACGCTGCTAAATCGTGTATGTTAGTAGTCGGATAGAAAATCACAACACATGGGTATAGTAGGAGTTTTTACTTTATTTCTCTCCTCGGCTGTGTTTTATATTGAAGATATTTAAAAAAGGGGAAAACGGAAATAGGAATTTTCCGGTTAAACGAAACAAAGAAAAGACGAACAAAATAAAAAGTGGGTGGCGAGCATTGAAATAACTACTACTGTTGGATGACTGGCATGGTGAGGTAAAGGGGTGGACGAACCTCACAGCCCGTTGGCTGCAATGGACCGTGGCGACGGTCGCTCACTGTCTCCGTCCGCGTCTGCTGTCCAACTGACCTCTCGGCTCGATCTCAGGATTTATATTGACAGATCTCCCACGCATCATTATCTTTGATCTGATAAACGGACATTTGTAATATATTTTTTTATCTTCTCTCTGCTTCTTTGACCGGAAAGCCTCTCTCCGTTTTCCCCTTTTTTTACTATTATTTTTTTAATATTTCTCTTTGTGCTTTTGTCGTCTTTTCTTGTTTCGATTAACCGGAAATCCTATTTCGTTTTTTGCCTTCTTTTAAATATCTTCATATACACACACTAAACAGTTTAATTAATCCCTAAAAAAGGTACGAGAAGGCTTGACACAACACTAAGCGACCCGATCAAATATGGACAAGACAGTTTGCATTTCACATAGCGCTAAACTCTTGGGAAAGGTATGCGTCAACCTATCCCCGCACCCAGCTATGGCTAAATAGTT
>CM042152.1:93017465-93024965 GCA_023376005.1 Doryteuthis pealeii
CGGTTGTTGTGTCTAAGTTGTTTTTACATTGAAAAAATTACAGGGATTTTCAAAAACAATTTGACGCCAGTTAAATATTTTTTAAAACAAGGTTTTCGATATGGGAACTTCACAGGTAGACAGAGCAGAGCAGCTGTTCCCATTTTGAAGATTGGTGCAACACGATCTTTCTACCTTTCTTTTTCGATCCACTTGATTTTCTGCTGTGCCAACAGTGTTAAACAAGAGAAACAGTTCGGCTTTAAAAGTCTCGAAGTAAATCAGTTGCTCTTTTTCGAAATGCTGCAAATAAGTGAAATGTTAATCGATGTAAACGTGGGCGCTGTACATGAAGCCAGTCAGGAGTTTTATTCCGTTTTTCCATTGAAATGTATTGCTTTCTGTAATGCAAGGCTACAAAAGGCGGCAGGTCTGCGTAAATATTAACCCAATTTTCGCGTGAGTGACAAAACCTCGGGGAATGTCACATTTCTACTTAGAAACAAATGCAGACTACATTTGCAAAGCACTCAAAGTTTGATGGATGGCACACAAAGAGGAAGAAGTGGTGAAAAGAAGAAAAAGAAGGATGGAGAGAAGATAGTTTAAAAGGAGAGGAAGTATAAAAACAAGGATGGGTTTTGAGAAGGAGGTCGGGGGGGGAAGTAGAAGAGGAAATAAACAGATAAAAGGGTCTTACCGAAATTGCTAGTGTGAGTCGAAAGATTTGCAATATTTTAGTAACATGAGGTACGATTTGGATGTTTTTGCTGAAGCTGTGAAGGTGGTGAACCACTCTGGACTTTGAGATACCCAGCTCGGCTGATACTCTCCGGTTGCTACCTGCTGGATTTGCATCTATGGCTTGATGACTAGACAGACAGACAGACAGAGACAGACAGACAGACAGACAGATAGAGAGAGAGAGAGAGACAGACACAGAGACAGAGACAGAGACAGAGACAGAGAGAGAGACAGAGACAGAGACAGAGACACATAGACAGACAGGTAGAGAGAGAGAGAGAGAGAGAAAGAAGAGAGAGAGTGAGAGAGAGACAATAGACAGACAGACAGACAGACAGAACACATAGACAGACAGGTAGACAGACAGAGAGAGAGAAAGAGGAGAGAGAGAGAGAGAGAGAGGGAGAGAGGAAGAGAGAGTGAGAGACAGACAGACAGAGACAGACAAACATAGGAATATATTTTTCAATTAGATTTTCTTTATCAATTTAGGGATATGGAAAGTGTTCCCTTCTCACAGGCACAGTTAATTACTGTGTGTTAGAGAGTGTGAGAGAGGGTGAGATGAGAGAGTGAGAGAGAGAGAGAGAGAGAGAGAGAGAGAGATTGAGAGAGAGAGGGGGAATGTGAGAGAGTGAGATAGACAGTGAGATAGTGAGAGAGAGAGAGTCTGTGAGATAGAGAGCGAGAGAGTGAGTGAGTGAGAGAGAGGGTGTGTGAGAAAGAAAGAGAGAGAGGGGGAGAGAGAGAGATGGAGTCATTGTTAACAGGTCTATGGGTCTACCTTTATGATACTATCATTCCGAACAATCATTTCAACACATTATAGGAATATTCCTTAGGTGGTCTCCATATAAGTATACTTATATGAATAATTTGTGACAGTCAATACTGAGAGAGAGAGAGAGAGAGAGAGAGAGAGAGGAGAGAGAGAGAGAGAGAGAGAGAGAGAGAAAGAGAGACATTAAAATGTTAACAGGCCTACCTTTATGATACTGTGATTTAGAACAACCCCGTCAACACATTTTTGGAATATTCCTCAGGTGGTCTCCATATACGTATACTTATATGAATAATTTGTGACAGTCAATACTGAGAGAGAGAGAGACAGACAGACAGACAGACAGAGACAGAGTATATTTGTTGCATACTCCCCTTGTATGGACTGGGCACAAGGCCTCGTTTAAACGTGGGCCCACCCACAAGCCGAAGCTCATGAAGGGAAAGAACAAAAATTGCATCGATCCCTTCGGCATTGCCCCACAAGGGGGTGCCTCAGGCGCTGGGCAATAAACCCAGCCCTGCCCCTTTAAGTCAAGGGGGCAGGTATTGCCTGGGGGGATAGCCCCCTGGGATCGACGCTATTATTAAACTCTCGACAAGTCCAGCGGCCGAAGCTCGCTGGACCCCCGGCATTAACCGGAAAACCGAGTGTGCAATGAGTTCATAAAAAAAAGAGACAGAGACAGAGACAGAGAAACAAAGAGCAACATATTAAGAATGATTAAAAATGTAAACCCCTCTATGTGAGTACCTCTACGATATTGATATTTTGAAGAGTCACTGCCTTTTCGACATCCCTATCAACACATTGTTGGACTCTTTCATAGGCGATACAAATGTTAACATCTCCATGAGAATAACTTTAAGATATTAGCATTTCAAACATTCTCTACCTGTTCACAATCCCAGTCAACACTTACTTAACATAGTTGTTTTTTTCTGTTCTACATAATATTCTACTTTTCTATGCCACCTCCATAGAAGTGTTAATATTATTTTACTCAGAAATGTGTTGAAATAATCTGTTGAAAGAAATGGCGAATAGGTGTAGATTGTTTGAAATCATAATATCACAAAGGCACTCATAAGGGTACGCTTGTGATCGACCCTCAGACTGTTGGCCCTTATGGCAAGCCCCAACCCTTTTTATCATATGGGTGCTAGAAAGCGGTGACTGCGGGTCTACATGTCCTGGGAATGACGTTAAACTCTATCTGATGGTGAGGTTTCCAGTTTTGGAGGTTTAGGGAATGTGGAGCACCCCTTCATCACCATTGCTCCCTGGTCCACTCTGACCCGGAGTGGTAGTACCTGTTAGGGTCCCATCTATGGGTTAAATAGAAAAATGTATTCATAAAAAAATTGTATTATCCATTAAGTATTGATTTATTTCAAAACATTATCGGCATTAAATGACCAACTGAGGTTGATATGCCGTAAAACAAACCAAACCAAACCAAACCAAACCAAACCAGACTGTTGGATTATTTTTTAGTATATATATATTTACCAACCCCTCCGCACGAGCAGGATGCGACACAAGGTCAATTTCTTAAGCGGAGTTTAACGGGTTGGAATTCAGAGTTTTCCTTCTCCTAGACTGGTTGCCTAATCAAGGTTAAAGTGCCCAGTCTGCCCTACTATTTACCCATAGCTGGAGGGAGAATTGGATTCATACCTTTCCCAAGGGTATTAGCGCTATGTGAAATGCCAACAGCTTCGTCCAGGAATTGAACTCGCGTTGACGAGTCCATTTCCTACGACTCTAACCATTAGACCACGCGCCTCCATAAAGACCACGCGCCTCCATTATTTTTTAGTGTATAAGCCGTGTTGCAATCTACCACTTAAATTTATAGACTGAGCAAGATCACGTGGTTTAAACCTCAGCCAATCAACAGCGCGAATATGTGGCTGGTTAACTACTTAATCGCTGATACTGAGAGACGTCCATTTTCAATCATTGACGAAGGACATGCAAGACTGAGGACCGCCAAGGATCGCGCTCTGCTTAACACAAAGTATCTCCACTGGACAAGTGCTCTTGATTGAAGCCTATAAAAATTGTAACATGGACCAATACCTTTATAAAACCTATGAAACCACTCATCCCTCAGCAATTGGTTAGATAGTACTACTACTGTTCTACAAGGATGGCATTGAGATTAAACAAATTACGAAGATATATATTTCATTAAACAATCAAACTAAGCCAAACCAAACCAAACTAATCGCTGTAAATTATATAACAAGTGACAAGAAGATGGGTAAATCACGAACAAACGATGAGAAAAAACCTGTCTAGATCAAACTAACTCAAGAATTGCGTAAGTATTAATGATTATTTAATTTATAGTCAAAACCATTAGTATATAGAATAAATTTTATATTTATTAATGATGTCTCAATAAAAAATCTGAGCAAGATTTACCTCAAAACAGCCCATGTTATTACTACGTGTAAAATCCTGCAATCCTACACTAAGACATAAATGTTTACATAATGAATGTTGTGATAAATTTGCATACTGGTTTTAACAAAACGGGTTTAATAATTTATAGTCAAAACCATTAATATATAGAATAAATCTTATATTTATTAATGATGTCTCAATAAAAATCTGAGCAAGGTTTGCCTCAAAGCAGCCCATATTATTACTACGTTTAAAATCCTGCAATCCTACACTAAGAAATAAATGTTTACATGATGTGAAAATCTGCGTACTGGTTTTAACAAAACGGGTTTAATAAATACTTACTTGATGTTATTATTTTATTTTCCAAATAAAGTTTACTATATATTTTGATATGAGTCCAATCATTAAACATATACATTATTGGAACTTCCTTCACTCTTTATCTTGCTTGTTACGTAGTGAATAATTCCCTACCGCCGCACCCCCACTACTTTATAACGATTACTTGCGTTTCTATAGAAGGTCTAGTGTAGTGGTATCGTTAGTAAGCTAGTCTCGCAGATGCATTACTACTGAATAGGGATCTCGATCCTCAAATGATGCTCCATACTTGAGTCACATCATACCCGCGCTAAACAGGTGGGGGTAAATTCCTACAAGCATTTCTATGGCGAAAGGGGTTGTGAAAATTAGCCTGTTTTAATTTTTTATTAACTTTACTTTTTAAATTAGTGTCATCAAATTTTTGGTATCTGAGAATTGCCAGGGTATCAGCGCTATCCGAAAGGCAAATAGCCTCGTCAAGGATTCATTTCCTATAACGATAACGATTACACTACACTCCTCCAAAGATAATGTTGCTATATAAGTTGTAAGGCATACACATGTCTTCAAATAAAACTTTTAAATTTAAAAGAAATGTAAAGCATTCAACAATTTACGCCAGCGAGCTTTCGTTTGTTGCATACCCTTTTCTTTACTCACTTCTTTACTTACGTCTGACGTCTTTTCAATCTTACTTCTTCTAACATCTCTTCTAGCGTCTGGACTTCTATTGGGGACTTCGTGTCTGGTCTTCCATTTGGGGATTTCTCTTTATCAGAAGCCCTGTGTCATTGGTAGTTTTTAGATAATAACACAAGACTTCGATTTACTTAGATCACATTTTATTTCGAAATCCCCACCAGACTACCTGCGCTGATCGAGTCGGAGCGTGTATAACACATTTCACCACCGTCGTGGTTTCTCGCCGACTGACTAAAATCTATTTCGAATCTAAACCGGGAGAGGGTCTCCTCCACCGATTCTCACGGTATCCACCGGAAAGGATCAGGATGAGGTCAAGCCTTGTCATTCAATCCTTCAATGCCACCGGCTGCAACTTATAACAGCCATTTTGATTTCTACACTACTGTACATAAATATTAAGAATCTAATAATTATGTAACACGTTGTTCGAAGTGTCTCTTTTAATTTATCCATGTTCTCAAATCTGTTACATCTTTTAAGATTCTTGTTGCCATTTTTAAGCTGCAGGTGAGTACATTTTACAAGGAACATCCCTTGTGGCATTAAGTTTGATCCATTTGGAGTTGAATCCTATGGTCTTTTGCCACCTTGTCGGCTGGGGCGATAGAATGCACAGACTGCACCTCTGCAGAGGGGTAAGACTCCCTCAATGGGCCACCTGTTGGCCGTAGGTGGCGACCCGTGGTGCTTAAAGATAGAACCCAGGTGGATGAGCAGTTCATGACTCGCAATATTCCACTTTGACTCTATCTTGGGCTAGACGGGCGGTCGGAGAGGCCCCCTCCGATAAATCGGCTGGTCACGTCAAGCCCTAGCACCTATATGATTTTCTCAACCTTATTACCCTTATGGCAAGCCCCAACCCCTTTTTATCATATGGGTGCTAGAAGGCGGTGGCTGCGGGTCTACATGTCCTGGGAATGACGTTAAACTCTATCTGATGGTGAGGTTCCAGTTCTGGAGGTTTGGGGAATGTGGAACACCCCTTCATCACCATTGCTCCCTGGTCCACTCTGACCCGGATTGGTAGTACCTGTTAGGGTCCCATCTATGGGCTAAATAGAAAAATGTATTTATAAAAGAATTGTATTATCCATTAAGAATTGATTTATTTCAAAACTTTATCGGCATTAAATGACCCACTGAGGTTGATATGCCACAAAACAAAACAAACTTAAAAACTTATGATCTTTTGTGTTCCTCAGTGTTAACGAGAAAATCTTTTAATATTAGATTAGGCTTGTATTTTCCATGCTTATGAATTGTTGGCTATGCATTGCTGCTGATCCTATCAGTAAAAGTATAAAGTCGTCAGGGTGCCTTAAAGTTGGTATCAGCCAAACAACGAGGGAGTATATCCCCTTTTCATTAGTGCTAGACCACGGAGATTGTTTTCGCGTCACACCAATTATCAGCAACTCAATTTACCGTACAGATCCTTGGGTTACTCATACGCTGTGTTGGCGAGGACCGGTATCGAATTCGTAACCTTGTGGATCCTAGTTGGACACTCTACCGACTGAGCTAAACCGACCCTAATGACAGGATATCTAATTTATTTTTTTATATTCAATGATGAGAATATTACAATATATTACATCAATTATAGGGATCTTAAAAAAGAAAAAAAGAAACAAAGAAAAAGTTAGTAATGAAGTTTCGGAGCTGTCGAGTAACATGAATTTGATTTATTAAAATTACATTATCTCCAATTTTGAGCTGAATGATAATATTATTTTGTGCGAGCGAAATTCTACGCATCATACAAATTCCCCATTCAAGTTTATCTAATTATTTCTCGCTCTTAATTTATTAGAACAAGATTCTTATATGATCATTGCATAGTTAAAGAAAGGAAAAGTACACATTTCTAATTAAGCAAACATTTTTTTTTCGTTTTTCTGAAAGATGGCGAAACATGATTAAATAATAAATTAATGTTCGTATCGTCATTACAAGCTCATGGATTTACAGTGTTTTTTTGTAATTGTTTTGTCTTTTTTCCCGGCACCTTTTAACAGCACATTTTTGTTTTACTAGAAAAAAAAACTTATAGAAATAATTTTTACATTAAACAAGGATGAATTCGAAAATACGATGCTCTTCCAATATCTGATCTACCGAATGATTTTTAATCCAATATGTGATCTAACGAGTTGTTTACATTCCAATAAGGGATCTACCCATTAACTACCCATTATTTCCCCATTAAACTAACTGTTATAGGTGATACACCCTATAAGACTAATGGAATGCGCCGACAGGTTACTATAAGTAACAGGGATAATTGTGGCTTAGCAGTGAATGATTGCATCATATTGTCGTGCGAGCAGCATGTATATCCTTTGTCCAGCATCCAGAATCCGAGCAGAGATGATCGATGTAACTACTTGATGGGCGGTCAACACTGGCGTGGCTATGTGGAGGTTTCGACTGGAGAAGGTCATAATATCAGGGGAAGCATGTCTTGTTCGTCTTACTCGGATGGTTTGTGTGATAAGTGGCAAATGGCCATATAGCTGCTTTCTTGTGGGGCGTTTTATAGGTCA
>CM042152.1:93027465-93057465 GCA_023376005.1 Doryteuthis pealeii
ATATATATATATATATATATATATATTAATAATTTGAAGGCAATTACAATGCGTATAAAAAATAAAAACAAATAGATGTTTTTTTGTCGTATCGATTTCAAAGTAAACTTTATCGTCAGAGACGAAAGAAATGAACGTGCTTAAGTTTTTTTTTGCGTGGTGATACTTTTTTTTTCCTCTTATTCTTTTTCTTTTAACTCCTCCCTTCCTCTTTATGTTATGAATGAAATGGGCGAATAACTGTAATTTTTTTATATATTTAGGAGAAGGGAGGAGAAAAAGAAAAAGAGGAAAAAAAAGAGAGAAAAAGTACACACACACACACATACACACACACACACACATATATATGTATATATATATATGTGTGTGTGTGTGTGTGTGTGTGTGTGGTGTGTGTGTGTGTGTATAAAATGGACTGTCGCGTTCATCAGTTTTATCAATTTTATATTTTACAATTCACCAATAAAATTAATACTGTGATGAGTCAAATGTTTTGCAATATGTGGCTACGTGTTGCTGACCCATTTCTAGCCGTGCCATGTACTCATCGTGGTCGGTACCATTGTGGTTATTAGGACGGTGACACGTTGTGTGTTGTTTCATTCACAGATGAAATTGCATGTAGTTTAATTCAAGAACTTATACTTTATTTTAAAAATTAGACTCACTCTAGCAAGATTTTCACTCATTCTGTTGCATTGTCATCGGCGGGAAAACGAAGCTTCCGGCAAAAGACAAAGAGAAATATGAAAAATATATATTTAAAAAAAGGGGAAAACGGAAGCGAGGCTTTCCGGTCAAAGAAGCAGGGAGAAAGGAATATATAACAAATGTCCGTTATCAGATCAAAAGATAACGATGCGTAGGAGTATCTAACAATATAAAAGTCCTGAGGGTTCGAGCCGACAGGTCAGTTAGACAGGAGACAGCGGACGGAGAACAAGTGAATGACCGTCGCTACGGTCCATCGCTGCCAACGGACAGTGTGGTTCGTCCACCCCTTCCACCTCACCATCGCCAGTCATCCCAACAGTAGTAGTAGTCATCGTCAACACTTGGGCAGTTCCTATTGTCAATGCTCGCCACCCACACCACGGCAGAGATTAAAGAAATAAAGTATTTTACAATACCTATGTGTTGTGATTTTCTAAGTCCGACTACTAAATATTTCGCTACGTGACCATATATACCCACAACGTATACAGATACACGGTTTAGCAGCGCGAATTTGAAGCTGCTATGTAACATATTTGAAATTGATGCCAGTATATAACAATTCTAGTAAAAGCAAAAAAAAAAAGGAAAGTTTTAGCGATTAGTAAATGAATTAAAGTGCCTGTTTATTTTCAACGTTATTTTTCGTTAATTCAATTTCGTACAATTTAGTTAATTGTGACGCACGTTGGATTCTAAAAGGTTTAAAACATTTAATTAACTGAAGAGGATTCGTCTGTCTGTTAAGGAAAATAAAACAAATTGTTTATCACTGTTTCTAGAAGATTTTAACAATCCAATTTACTTTCCTTTAACGATTACCATATTTGCTTTAAACATCACAGAAACTTGCATATTCCATCCAGAATATTTTTTATTTCTTAGCCATTTATAAAAATATATTCATATCATTGAAAATCAGAAATATGTAATCTTATGATATATTAGAAGTGGCTACCCGGCGTCACCTGGGTAGAGGGGGGATTTTTTTTAAAGTTAGTCTCGCAGATCCATTATTACTCATCAAGAGTGAGATCCTCGCTGGTTGCCCCATAAAAATCCCCACGGAAATATATAACAATAGAGTAAGAAATTTCCATTCAATGATTTACAATTAAAAAAAAAAGATATAAATGATGCAATTAATTCAATCAATCAATATTATATTTCAAAGCGAAAAAACATACACCCCCCCCACCAAAAAAATAACATGCAAATGACTTTTCCTTCTGTTACTTTTTAAATTTGATTTTTTAAATATCTTCCCAAATATAACTCAAATCCTCGTGATGCTTAAGGATAGAGCCAAGGTGGATGAGCAGTCCATGACTTGCAATACTCCACTTTGGCCCTATCTTGGGCTAGACGGTCGGTCGGAGAGGCCCCCTCCGATCAATCGGCTGGTCACGTCAAGCCCTAGCACCAATATGATTTTCGCAACCCCTATTGCCCTTATGACAACCCCTAACCCTTTTTTATCCTATGGTGCTAGAAGGCGGTGACTGGGGGTCTACATGTCCTGGGAATGACGTTAAACTCTATCTGATGGTGAGGTTCCAGTTTTGGAGGTTTGGGGAATGTAGAGCACCCTTTCATCCCCATTGCTCCCTGGCCCACTCTGACCCGGAGTGGAAGTACCTGTTAGGGTTCCATCTATGGGTTAAAGAGAAAATTTGTTTACAAAAAAAATTTAGTTTTACATTTTTTTCTTCCAACCTATCGCTACGAATCTTTCAAAAACTTTTTTCCGGTATTAAATGATCCACCGCAGTTGATATGCCGTAAAACAAACAAAGCAAAACAAAACTTATGTAGTAAGCTATCTGATGAGACTAGGCTCATATTGAGATCTAAGTTTTTCTTTGTTTGAAAGTATATATATATATATATATATATGTGTGTGTGTGTGTGTGTGTGTGTGTGATGGTACAGAAGTCCCTTACCATTTTAAAACAAATAATCTTTTTAAATTTATATCTATAATCTATTTTATTGAAAAAATATTCCACAATTAGTTCAAATGAATTTCCTCGAAAAATCTCATATATATATATATATATATATATATATATATATATATATATATATATATATAGTATTTTGGCAGAAAGTTATTATACGTTATTATACGTTAAATTTCTTGAAGTTAAGCGACATTCAGTCTGATTGGCCAATATTAGGCCAACCAGATAGCAATGAAAGCTTCTCATTGATCCCTCCCACAAAAGCAAAGAAATACCATATATAGTAGCAAAGCTCTTCGACTCTTTCAAATTTTATAATAATTTTTCAAAACAAAAAGAGAAAAACAAACAAAATAAACGTCTGATGAAATATTTTTTATTTATCAATCGCCGTTGATTTTAGATCTACGTTATGCTAACTACGAGGATGTGTCAAAAATTAATGCCATTTTGTTTTGGACAGTTATAATTACTAACACAGGAACATGTATCATACATCAAAATGAAACTGGTCCTCTGTGGATCACATCCTTACTTCTACACCTAGTCACAGTTTCTCTCAATAGCAATGTTCCACCTTGGAATGAGAGCATGTACTCTGCCCCTTAAAATTATGTTGACTGTTCTTTGAGCCACATCTTCACTACATATTTCACTTCTTCGTCACTGGAATAATGTTTGCCTCTTAAACCCTCTTTCACAGGGCCAAAGAGATGCAAACATTATTCCAGTGACGAGGAAGTGAAATCTGTTGTAAAGAAGTGGCTCAAAGAACAGTACGTTAAAAATGGGAAGAAATCACTATAACCACAGATAACAGAAAAACGAAGCCGTTTGAATGAATCTTGTCTCTGTTGTGAAAGAGATAGCGGTTTGGTTTCTTTTTCTAATGGCATATTAACCTTCGTGGGTCATTTAATGTCAAAATTATCTTTGCAGTAGAACAGTAGGTGCTTCATACCTTTCCCAAGAGTATTAGTCTGAAAGTGGACGTCATAGGGTGACAGTAGTTATAACTCGCTTATTATGATGGCGCAGTCCAGCACGTCAGCCATTACGCTACAGGGAATCCACTGAGAGTGATTGAGAAATAACAATACTGTAATAAGAAAATCATCGGAGTGGCCTAAAGTCGATATCAGCCAATCAGCGAGAGAGTCTATCCCCTTTTCACTAGCGCTAGACCAAGACACAGCGTATGAGTAGCACAGGGATCTGTGTGGTAAAGTAAGGATCTGATGGTAGGTATGGCACTCCACCTCAGACGCAAAAACAATCTCATTGGTATAGCGCTAGTGAAGAAGGATAGACTCCCTCGCTGATTGGCCGATACCGACTTTAAACCACCCCGGTGACTTTACTTTTTTACTTATATATATATATATATACTTATAATATATATATGTGTGTGTGTGTGTGTGTGTGTGTGTGTGTGTGTGTGTGTTTGTGTGAGTGTGTGTGTATGTGTATGTGTGTGTATTTGTGGTGTGTTAATATGAGAATACTCGTTTAAATCTCTCGATAAATAAGAACAAAGGTGAGTAAGGTACTTATCGAAAGAAATGTAGTGACAGTATATTCGACGAAATCGCACTTTCAATAATCTGCGTCTCATATGAGATTCATCTTAGAGATTAGATATCTTTCTTTAAGAGTTGCAGCCAGACTCTGCATACTCCGCAATACGTTTCTACAACTTTTACCAATTTCACACGACATTTTCCATCACTCTGTTTGTTAAAATCTTAGTCGACAATGTAAGCTTGACCAGCATGATAATCGCATTCCAGATCCTAGACTGATTACTCCACTAAATTTGCAATTTCCCCGATTCAATGTAACCCTGAAGGCGTTTCTCTTTGGCAAACAATGCTGAACATTAAAGCGATACCTTGACAGTGAAACTCCATCAACGAACAATGAAAGCTCTTTGTTATTCTTACGCGTAGTCATCACATACTCTGCAAGTCTTCTCTGAACCAGAATTATTTGCCCCGTATCTACTGCCCCATCCTGCTTCAACATTGTCGACCCAATCATCACCTCGAAAGTAACCATTATTGTCGAAGAAAATGGAATCAAGGACACGAATTAAAATCCTGAACGAGGCCAATTCCCTCGTAAAAGGCATGGGTCTATATGTTGCATATGGAGGCGTGTTGTGTAATGGTTAAAGTCATGGGAAATGGACTCGTCGCCCCGAGTTCAAATCCTAGATGTGGCAATTGCATTTCACTTAGCGCTAATACCCTTGGGAAAGGTATGAATCCTATTCTTCCTTCCAGCTATGGGCAAATTCTTCCCAACTGAGAAATCCCTTTTTTCTGACATCGGTCTAAATCCTAATTATCAAACGTTTCCCATCAAGAAGAATATGCAAGCTTTTCAAAATTCCCGCTTAAAATTACGAGTAAAAAAACAAGTTTCGAATTCTCTTAAAAGATTTAACAATAACGATCGGAAAAATCGGAATTATGGAAGCAGTGACATGATTAAAAACGTATCGAAAATCGATCAGTTCACGTCACTTAAAATTCTCCTGGTGAAAATTCACTTACCAGGTCCAAATTATTTTCTTTTAACGACTTCTTGGTCAATAGTTATAGTATTCGTCGATACAAGGTGCATGTTCTACAATCAACTTTTCTATTTATAATAGCAGATGTGTGTATTAATTAGTTGGTCTCTTGAAGACATCTCCGAATTTCTGATTATATATCAAGGGGGCATTTTTTTGAAAGTTTTAATTTATAAACCCTGATATTGAATTTTTGAGCAACATTCAATAGATTAAAATTCGTTGAATAAAATACATTGGTATATTTATAGACTTCAATTATATCTCGTCTGGTTCGTCGATAAACCAAACTTGGTAAGTCAGTCTTCCTAAGTAAGGACGAAAGTGGAGTGTTGCATGTCCTGGACTGCTCAATCACCAGGATTCCATCCTTAAGCATCACGAGTCATAGAATTTGTACGTAATACTTCGTATACACTTATAAATCATATTTGAAGTCAGTGGCCAATATAATTTTCAAAAAATCATTGGGTGTATTTATTTTCATGCAATAACATCTCCGAATTTGTGATAAAAATCAATACATGAAAGTAATAAAAGCTTAATACAATCTTAGATAGACATCTTAGATAACATCTAAAATTCCTGTGTATCAGTTATCTAGGATAAATGTGATCTCACCTTTTCTTCTATCTTTTTACATCAAAAGAAAGAAAATCTTTGCACAGAATATATACAATATTTATACAATATCGGTACACAGATTAAATTTTGGTATCCACCCGACAATTCCAAAAATGCCCTTTTAAATTATTCTTATTACCATTTTTTCTGAAATCATCCAAATTTATCTTAAAGTTTTGTACACTATTGCTGTTTGTAATCTGATTAGGCAATTTGTTCCAAAAATATATAGAAATTCTTCTTCTTCTCCTTCTTCTGTGCCCTCTCCTCCTTCTTCTTTTTCTTCTGTGCTCCTCCTTCTTCTTTTTCTTCTGTGCTCCTCCTCCTTCTTCTTTTCTTCTGTGCCTCCTCCCTTCTTCTTCTTCTTCTTCTTCTCTCCTCCTCCTCCTCCTTCTTCTTCTTCTTTCTTGTGCCCTCCTCTCCTTCTTCTTCTTCTGTCCTCCTCCTCCTCCTCCTTTTCTTCTTCTTCTTCTCTGTGCCTCTCTCCTCCTCCCCTTCTTCTTCTTCTGTGCCTCCTCCTCCTCCTTCCTTCTTCTTCTGTGCCTCCCTCCTCCTCCTCCCTTCTTCTCCTTCTTCTTCTTCTTCTTCTTCTTCTTCTGTGCCTCCTCCTCCTCCTCCTCCTCCTTCTTCTTCTTCTTCTTCTTCTGTGCCTCCTCCTCCTCTCTTCTTTCTTCTGTGCCTCCTCCTCCTCCTCCTCCTCCTCCTCTTCTTCTTCTTCTTCTTCTTCTTCTTCTTCTTCTTCTTCTTCTTCTTCTATCCGACGATAGGTAATAGACTTATTTTACGAAATCTGCTTTGACAATAAGTTTCCAGAAATACTAAAAATCTCTACAATAATTTGTAAATCCATTTATTATTTTGAAAGTTTCAATTAGACCATCTCCTATTCTTCTTTCCAATAAAGTAGACTGGCCATAGATAGGCTGGCTAAAACAGAAAAGAAATAAGAAACACGTGGTTACAAAAAAATCACAGACATCTTTATTGATGATGTTGCTTTAGTTATGTCTCAAATAGGAAGATTTTTTATCTTGTTTGTTTGTTTTGTTTTACGGCATATCAACCTCAGTGGGTCATTTAATGCCGATATAGTTTTGAAATAAATCAATTCTTAATGGATAATACAATTTTTTTATAAATACATATTTCTATTTAACCCATAGATATTACTAACAGGTACTACCACTCCGGGTCAGAGTGGACCAAGGAGCAATGGTGATGAAGGGGTGCTCCACATTCCCCAAACCTCCAAAACTGGAACCTCACCATCAGATAGAGTTTAACGTCATTCCCAGGACATGTAGACCCGCAGCCACCGCCTTCTAGCACCCATATGATAAAAAGGGGTTGGGGCTTGCCATAAGGGCAATATAGTTCGGAAAATCATATAGGTACTAGGGCTTGACGTGACCAGCCGATTGATCGGAGGGGGCCTCTCCGACCACCCGTTCTAGCCCAAGATAGGGCCAAAGTGGAGTAATTGCAGGTCATGAACTGCTCATCCACCTGGGCTCATCCTTAAGCATCACGGGTCGCCGCCACGGCCAACAGGTGGCTCCATTGGGGGGGGAGTCTTACCCCTCTGCAGAGGTGCAGTTGTGCATTCTATCGCCCCAGCCGACAGGGCGGTTTTATCTTGTTCATCAAATCGACGAAATATTCAATCTTTTTATGAACCAAAACTTACCCCCAAATTTAAGTCGTGACTTGTCGCTCTTTGGGTAACTAATTGACAGCCCCTTTAAAAATACCTTATTCATGCGTCTGATCGACTCTTACACCTACCATTTGATTGACCCTTTTCTGTCGATCTCATATACGGGAACCAGATTCGTTGGTGGAGTGATGCGACTACTACATTATATAATACATCTTTTTCTCTGAATGTTTGAGATGAGGCTTGAAGATTAGTATTATCTGCGTTATTCCATCCCATGCAGCTGTGGCAAAGAATACAAAGGTGAAACATGCCGCCCACTGAAAGTAAGACTAGAAGAACATCGTAAAGCAGTGGTCCGAGGAGAAATAGAAAAGTCGGGTATGGCTGACCATATATGGAATGAAAAGGGAAACCATCTACCCTTATGGGATGAAGTTAGAATAATAGATCGAGAGGGACATTGGAAGAGAAGACCCTCAAGGAATCGGCACATATGATAGGCTGTACTGGGCTGTTAAGTAGACCTAGCATAGAAATGAAATACATATATGGGAACCCATAAATTAAGAAAGGCTAGATCAGATTAACGCAGATAATAATAATACATTTGATAATTTGCTTGAAGCATTGTTAAGTATATTATTATTTATTTATATTAAGAAGGCAATTACAACACGCATAAAAGGATAAAATAAATGTCTAGTGTCTAATCAATTCCGAAGAAACTTCATCTTCAGAGACTGTTTATGAAATGGACGCGGTCTTGTGTGTTTTTTTTCTTTCTTGGACGTTATAAACACGCGTCCTGTGGGTTGTTATAACGCCACGCGGAATAGCCGTGATATTCGATGTTCAATCAAATGACACTCATCTTTATCATTTGATTACAGTCTGATGTAATGAATATCTAAATACCTTGGTATCCCCTCACTATAATCTGATTGGATAGTATCATCTATGAATATTCGACACTGTGTTGGTACAGGCACCTATACCTATACCTACACCTACAACCTAATCTTACTCGCTAGACTACACCATGCCTGCTCGGAAGACGTATTGCTATTCGACGCACCAGCTACTACTGCAATAATATACCAAATAACAACTTCAGAATATATCCCTTAACCCGGATATATCAAGAAGTTAGATAAAAACATGATGAATATCAATAATATTCTATTTCAAAATTATTAAACTCTGATATATTTCAATTTCTTAAAATTTCATAAAATTGACTGATTAGAAAAAATAAATAAATAAGAATTAATAAACATTGGTACAGTTTCTGAAATAAATTCTTTTTCTTTAAAAGTAGATGTTTACCAAACTTATTTGTCACAGGCAGGATGTGACACAATATTGTAAGTATGGTGCCTACAGTGAGGATTGAACTCGCTATTATTAGTCTGATGTAATGAATATGTAAATACCTTAGTACCCCCTCACTATAATCTGATTGGACAGTGTCATCTATAAATATTCGACACTGTGTTGGTACAAGCGCCTAAGCCTACTAGTGTTGTTTACCTCTTTCTTTACTTTCTTATTTCTATTCTTTCTAGCGTCTCTTCTAGCGTCTGGACTTCGTCTTGGGGACTTCGTTTCTGGTCTTCCATTGGGGATTTCTCTTTATCAGAAGCCCTGTGTCATTGGTAGTTTTTAGATAATAACACAAGACTTCGATTTACTTAGATCATATTTTATTCTGAAATCCCCACCAGACTACCTGCGCAGATTGAGTCGGAGCGTGAATAACACGACTTACCACCGTCGTGGTTTTTGTCCGACTGACTAAAAATCTAGTTCTAATCTAAACTGGAAGAGGGTCTTCTCCACCGATTCTCACGGTATGCACCGGAAGGAAGGATCAGGATGAGGTCAAGCCTTGTCATTCAATCCTTTAAGGCCGTGGGCTGCAACTTATAACATACATTTTGGTTTCTACACTACTGTACATAATTATTAGGAATCTAATAATTATGTAACACTAGTCTAAGCTTACTCACCTACCAGTCAGAATACCACCACGACTGCTCGGAAGCGTATGGTATTCGACGCACCAGCTACTACTGCGATAATATATAAATACCAACTTCATAATATATCCCTTAACCCGGATATATCACAGTCTTATTTCCAGAATATCAGCATGTAAGGTAAGATGCAACATATACATCTAACAATTCTTCTGGTTAACAAATTGACACTTCTGTTCTCGAGAACAAATCACGAACAAAATCTTCCATATGCTGCTTTTCTTCTTCATCTATCCCATCCTCCATTTTTTTCGATAAACCTGTCGTAGTTTCAGGTTGCATCTCTTTAGCAATCTCTGGTAATTCACCAGGAGAATTAATTATGCCTTCCTTGGGTGCCCCTGATTCCTTTTTAATAGTGAATTCATAACGCACCTTCCTAATGACATCAGGAAAAATGCCCCTCTGGAAAACATTCAGTTTACTTTTTTGAGGATGCAGTAAATATATGTACGTAATATTTCTTATGTTTAACAAATTGACATCTTCTGCCCTCGAGAACAAATTACGAACAAAATCTTCAATATCCTGCATTTCCTCTTCATCTGTTCTATTGATGATTTACCAGTGAAATATATGCCAGTCAAAAACAACAACAATAACAATCAGCATGTAAGATGAGAGAAATAAACGATGGATAAAATGTTATGTTTTAAAGACAGGTGGCACATCTTTCAATTAGTAGAATCATCTCGGAAAAGTCTCGTTTGATATAATGTGACTCTTAACCGTTGTACAGGGTGTGGTAGAAATGTTTCACAAATTTTAAACCTGTGTTGTGCAAGTAAAATCATACAATCAACCCAATCACCAATCATTATGTGGTGTCAAGCTTTCCAGGAATCATCTTAATTGCGAGTTTGGATCGACTGCTGATTTCAGCATTGGATAACACTTTAATATGATGTAATGAGGCTAGCAACTGGGTTTTATAAACCTGGGTTGAGTGAAATATGGGGGAAGAGTGCAAAGGTTACCTTTTGACAGGTGATACTATGAAATTCCGGAATTCAAAATCAGAATGTTTTGATTTTGTAAACACATATATCTTCAATATTTCTCTGAATTTTTGAGATGCGGCTTGATAATTTATACAAATTACGCATTAATCAATCAATTAATAAATTACTTGAAGATATTTTGGATTATTTTAACTATTCGGACTATTGTCATCTTTATTGTTATATGTACAATGTTTCGGCCGATGTCCCCTCCGGCCTTCTTCAGGTATTTCTTGTTGGACTCGGGATATTATGCAAGTGGTAACAATAGCTCCATTTAACTGATGCCTTAACATGTTTCAGATACTATTTCTCTGAATTTTGAGATTAGGCCTGATAGTCTGTGTCCTTTGGATTATTTGGACTATTGTCCTTATCTTTATAGTCATCGGTACAACGTTTTAGTCGATGTGCCCTCCAGCCTTCTTCGGGTATTTTTGTCGGACTTATGAACCTTCTCGACCTCAGCAACCTTCTCTTCAAACCCCAACCTCTCACCCGGCCTTCGGGTCGGGGGTCCAGTGAGCTTCGGCCGCTGGACCGGTATGTTGTAATAATAGCGTCGATCCCAGGGGGCCATACCCGCAGGCACCTGCCCCCTCGATTTAAAGGGGCAGGGCTGGGTTTATTGCCCAGTGCCTGAGGCGCCCCCTTGAGGGGGAATGCCGACGGGATACACGCAATTTTTCACCCGCCATCCCATGAATGTCGGTTTGTGGGTGAATCTCACATAAATAGGGCCTTTGTGCCTGACCTGGTACGAGTGGGGTACTAGGAAAATACAAACCTTCTCTTCAAACTCAAGAACCTTCCTGTCGTGATCGGGTGCCTTCACGATTGGATACATAGGGTTAATACAGTTCTAAGTGAGAGGTATCTCTAGGCTGTAGGTTCAATCCTTACCAAGGGCGACAGTAACATAGAATAATGAATTAACATAGCTTAACGCTTCTACACAATTATATTTAGATGAATGAGCACAGTATACCTCGTGGATTGAATAAAGGGTTGGGTTCAAAGTTGAATGAAAGCTCCCGATTACGATAAGAAGGTCCAAGTTCGAAGAGAAGTTTCCCGAGTTCGAGAAGGTTCCGAAGTCCGACAAAAATACTCGAAGAAGCCCGGGAGCGCATTAACCTAAACTTTGTACAGATAACAATAGAGATGAAGACAATAGTCCGAATAATCCAAATGATACATGTTTCAGATAGGATCAGTTACTGATCGGATCGGAAACAATGTCAAGACATTGTTTAGATGGAGCAACCATTACCACTTGCCTAAGTTCACTTGCCCCTCACAGGTGACATTTTATTAAATGTGGAACGTATTTCTTCAGCGTTATTTATTTCTTTTACTGTATTCTAAACATTCAAATCTTACGGGTAAGATGAATTTATAGTTAAAAAAGTCTATCGAAGGTAAGTCTGGTGACTATGAAAATTAATTCACCTACTCGGTCCTGTGTTTCGTCCAGAGATTCATCAGGTAGACTATATAAAACTTACATAACAATCATATAAGCATTACAAAAATAAGAAAAAACTAAAGTTTATACCTGCAAAAGGACATATATTTTAAAATAATCTGTGACTATTATCTGCGTTATTCGGATTATTGTCCTCATCTTCATTGTTATCTGTACAACAATGGACATTGGCCTAGTGGATAAAAGATTTGATTAAAGCCAGTTTCCTAAGTGACAGTTATCTCTGGACTGCAGGTCAATACTGGTCAGTGGCAGCAGTAAAACATAGAATAATAATTATTACAGCTAACGCCTCTATCCCACTATGGTTAGCGAATGAGAACAGTATACCCCCGTGGACTGAATAAAGGGTTAGTTCAAAGTTCCGTGATGGCCTCCGATTAAAGAACAAGAAGGTTCCGATTACAAACAAGAAGGTTCCCGAGTCCGAAAAGAAGGTTCCCGAGTCCGACAAGAAATACCTGAAGAAGGCTGGAGGGCATATCGGGCCGAAACGTTATACAGATAACAATGAAATATGAGGACAATAGTCCGAAAAATGCAGTAATAACGCAATAATAAAATGCCTCATGCTCAAACATTCAGAGAAATAATCTTTTGACTATGCACAAAATTTTCCACACCACATATTAGGTTATAACCCACCATTGGTTTGAAAAATTTAATGGCACCATCCATCTCTTGAAAAATTGAGGAAAGTTCTATCTAATCTATCCATATGAGCCAGCGCGATCGGATAGTTATATTTGAAAAATTTAATATGATTATCCTATTAAAAGATGGAAAGAAATTGGGTAACAAAAATATAATATAAAAAGATGTTTGTTTAATGTTTCTTCCTATTAACACCTGTGCGCCCCAGTTTCAAATCCTGTGATATGGTAAATGCATTTATTCTTGGGAATCTTTGGAACCCTAGCGTCTATACTTGGTTGGTTCACATTTACTAAGAGAGAACCCCTAAAAAAAAAATGTTGAACTAGAAGAAAAAACAAAAAAAACCAAACCCAATGAAACATTTCTAGGTGCTAAATAGAATCATTTCGTAATTTTAATTAAAAAAAAAACAAAAAAAAACGATACCCAACAACAAAAAAAAAAAACAACTAATAATAATGAATATGATATGTCACCTTGGAAACAAAAAAAGTGGGGTAAGTACGTAACATAATACTATAGTATTATTTAGTAGGGTATATAATAAACCTTTTAATTTAAATTTTTCTTGGATCTGAAGGTAATGATATGTTTAAAAAAAAACATAAAATCTTGGAATAATTCTATAAATAAAGAAGAAAATAATTTTATATCAAATTTTTTGCCAATTCTTCCTACTTTTTAATGATATATATTATAATAAAAAATTTGATTCAATCGTTCTTATGTGAATTACATTCTGTTTTTGTCAATGGGTGTCAATTTTCTCGAACTTCTAAATTGTTATTATATTTACACAAATACTCCACTCATATCTTCCCCCCCCCAAAATATCTGATTACGTTGCCGATAGTTTGTTGCTAACTGATGTAAGGAAATATTTAATAATGCGCGACTTTATTTCTATGTTAGTGTAATGTATAAGTAAGAAAAATATATCTTTCAATCTTCTGTCTTCGTATTTATTTGTTTTTCCGTTCGTTATTTTATCTTTAATTTTATTCATTGTGTCTGCCGCCCTCTTTTGCTCTGCTTTTTTTCACAATACGAGTTTAATTATTTGTCAACCAGAGTCCTGAGTTGTGATGTTGAGTCACTTAAAAATAATATTTAAGGAATCCTGGACCCTTTTTATGAGTGGTTATTTTTTGCGCTTTCTTTAGTTAACTATTCAATTTTCTCTCTTCTAAACTTTGATCTGCACAACTTCTCATCCATTATATTCTTCATCTTGTTATACACCGCACTTTATATCTAAATAATATAAGTATATTATTACACGTTGGAGTATTTTGTCAGGGTCATCAAATAAATATCTTAATAAATATTAGGAGGTAATGTAGTATTTAATTATTGAGGCGTTAAACTGGAAGCGGGAATCAACCATGTTAGACGTCAACTCCGGATTCTCCAGATGGAAGTGATTACTCGGAGCCAACTCTTGTGTGAGTACCAGAGACTCATTGCTTTAAAACAATCTGACTAATAAAAATTTGATTCGAGTTATAGATACCCAGTTCAAACACAAATTAAAGAATATTCTCAAACCTTATTTCATTTTCTCTTTTATAATTAACTGAGGTCGTGAAAGGAGAGGATTGCGTGTAAAAATGAGAGAGGAGAAGAGTAAGAAGAGAGAGAGAGAGAAACTGAGGGGGAATATCATTGTGCCTATGAAAAAGATACTTGTATATAAAAAATCTTTATGAAAATAACCAATAGAGTAGATATATTCAGAAGGAAAAAGAACTATAAAATCCATAACGAATAATGAGAAAGTCATTGGAAGATAGTGAGAAGATATAGAAGAGGAATGTGAGCGATGAGAGAGAAGAACACATAGTTATCTGCTATAGCAAACTGGTATAGAATAGTGGACTGGCTGGACGGTAAAAGTTATAGTATACACCTCTCGAAAATACAGGTATCGTGGGGATTACACTGTCTATTGTTAGATCACCGGACTTAATAATAAATAATAATTAAAATGTTGAATAAGTACAGACCACTACTTTAAATATAAACAATTTTTATATGTCCTCTAATTTCTGTTAAGAAACTGCGGTTGCAACAATAAATAGAGATCTTATAAAACCATAAATTAAATTACAGGTTGATCTGCAAGTTATAAAATGAGAACCTGAACGGAATAATCCCCTAAATACTATCATTTAGGCATATTAATTTATAAATTACTCACACATCAACTCTAACACATATAATCTACGACACTACATCCTGTTAATAAAAATCCCAGTTCGATTCTATAATATTCCTTGAGACAAATCTAAAAAGTCCTCTTTCCATGAGTATTTCTTATAATTTCACATCAATATGAAATGTCTGAGCGATAGTTTATAAATTAATCATATGGCTTTAATTTTGTGGGTTTTCTTTAGTTTTTTCCCTCTATGGGTCGAGCGAATCAAGATTTTTCCACTGGTTTCGACAATAATGAAACACATTTTTCACATTATTTTCGTGTTTTTTTCTCCAGTAATTATCATTATACATCAATTTGTTCTTATATCCACAGTTAATTTCTTTTTTTTAGGTCTTTTCATTTTCCCAATTTGTAACATCCCCCGAAAAAAACACCCAACTGAATCCTAACTCATCCCCCTAGTTCTTGCAAATATATTATAAACAAGTATTTTTTTCACTTATTAATCATACAATTCTCTGTGACTCTCGTATTAAGTTTTATGCTTCGATTTTTATTATCTAGATATCAAAGATGCCGGACTTCATTAAACTATACGTTCTATCTTAGTTCTTCCCTATGTACTTTTTTTTACCTGAGCTTATAATTATACTTCTTAATTTTAAAGTCAATGCTTTTTATCGGTATACTTTAGTTTTAGTTTTATTCCTATTAAGGCACACAAAAAAATAAAAAGGGCGGGGGTAAAGAAACAAAAAAAATTCATGGCCCAGGTGGGTGAAACGGTCAAAGTTTACAAAAATTTTTTATATAAAAGTTTAAATACCCATTTCAATTAGCAACTGCCGGTTAGGCCCATTAGATTCTCATCTGTAACACGCAATTCGCTTTTGCGCATTGATGAGTCATGATGCTTCTATTTAGGAGGGAGTGAAAGATTTTTGATTTGCTATAAGTTATATCGAAAATTTAGGATTCATAAGATGATCTGCGGCAAAGGCAGACCTCCCAGAACTTTTGGTCTGTTACAAGATTGAACAGGAAATTGCTTATTCTCCAAGTTAACATTTTGAATGTTAATTGCTTTTATAAAATATTTCTATGATATATATATTATGAGATTAGACACGACCAGAGTTCGATTGAAAGATGAAGTCAATAGTTGCTGGTTACTGACAGTTTCTTGTCTATGTGATTTTCAAAAATAAAGGCCGTGGTTAGCTCAGTCAGTAGAGCATCCACCCAAGGAATTGCAAGGTTCTGGGTGTATACAGGTCCCCCTGCTTAGGCAATTTGAATCTGCAGTAAAAAGCATCTGGTTAGCTGAACAGTAGGGATGGAGCTCCACATCGGCAAACAAATCTCCTTGGTCTAGTTGTTAGCAAAAGTAGCTAGACTCATCTCACTGTTCCAACTAATACAGAACATAGGACACATCAGCAGACTTTAATTACTTATATATATATATATATGTATATATATAATATATATATGTACATACAGATGTGTGTATTAAAACAGTTAAAATCCCCTTCACATTCTGTGGGTGACGATAGCCGAGTGGTTAAGCTGTCCGCCTGTACTGCTGAATCGATCGGTGTTTCTATCTCGGCTGTAGGTATGCTCGTCACAAATGTCTTAGCCACACTGATACAGAGACTTGATTTAAGTTGAACACGTGTTTGGATGGATGTACTATATTATTATATATTATTTATTATTATATATTATTATATTATTATTGATAAATAAGACATCCAAGTATTTTAACATTTCCTTAAAAAGATGTTGGATTGTTCAATAATAATTATGAGTAATTGGAACAATAGTTTCATACATATATATTATATATAGACATATATATATTACATTTTATTGTTTTTATCAAACTTATCCATTAGGAATCCCTATAAACTTAGTCGGCTATAATAACCCACTAAGGTTGATATATCGTAAAACCAAAACAAACAAACAAATAAAACAAGATCAAACTGAGTGAACTTTGATTGAATATTCTTGCGATTTGTTATCCTATGTCCATTACTTATCTGATTTATTTCCTTGATGCCTTTTCTATTCTATGAATATAGCGTTTGAATGGCGTATCTTTTCTGCGTATTTCTTGGTGTTATTAAATAAATAATTTAAATTATATATCAAATCACTCATTCAGAGATGTAACACCTACTGATCCCCCACAAAATTATCATTTCAGTTGCAAATTTGCACTTATAAATTTGATTTATTCTCTCTAAGTAGAACATTTTTTGCGTTGTATTGGAGGCAATGGTTACAGTGTCAGAGATAATGGATTCATTCAAATCTGGACAAATACTAAGTTTTTCACAAAGTGCGCCAATATCACTTGGAAAATATAAATCCCACTATTCTCCCCCAGCTACTGGGCAAATAGTAGGGCAGACTGGGTCTCACTTTAACTTGGAAATTAGGCCCAATTCCAGTCCTACGGAGAAGGATTTACATTCCGACACTCAATAGTGGTATTACGCTTGGGGTTGTCCTACTAGAATAGGCTCAGTCCAATTAGTGATCTATTCAACTATTATAAAAAACTCTCTACATATGATAAGTATTACCTAAAAAAATCTTGGAGAAGTTGATTCTGTGTCTATAAACTTATATTTAGGTCTAATTTGATAATAAATTTAAGAGGCAAAAAAAGGAGAATTTCAGAATTCATATTGAATTCTCCAATGAGGGAGTTATAAATATTATAAACATTTCTCTTTAAATTGGGTCTAGATCAGGGTTTCTCTAACAGTGGTTATCATAAACCCTCTGTGGTCATACAAGGACAGAGGATCTTAAGTATTCAGGTCTATCAAGGGGTCTTGGAAACTACTAAGCTCTTCTTAGTATTTTNCGAAAACTTTGCCACCACATAATGATGCTGTGATTGGGTTGATTGTATATTTTACTGCACAACCCCCACAGGTTTAAAATTTGTGAAACATTTCTACCGCCACCCTGTACAACGGTTAAGAGTTACATTATATCAAACGAGACTTTTCCTAGATGATTCTACTAATTGAAAGATGTGCCACCTGTCTTTAAACATAAAACATTTTATCCATCGTTTATTTCTCATCTTACATGCTGATTGTTATTGTTGTGTTTTTGACTGGCATATATTTCACTGGTAAAATCATCAATAGAACAGATGAAGAGGAAATGCAGGATATTGAAGATTTTTTCGTAATTTGTTCTCGAGGGCAGAAGATGTCAATTGTTAAACATAAGAAATATTACGTACATATATTTACTGCATCCTTTCAAAAAAGTAAACTGAATGTTTTCCAGAGGGGCATTTTTCCTGATGTCATTAGGAAGGTGTGCGTTATGAATTCACTATAAAAGGAATCAGGGGCACCCAAGGAAGGCATATTAATTCCCTGGTGAATTACCAGAGATTGCTAAAGAGATGCAACCTGAAACTACGACAGTTTATTGAAAAAATGGAGGATGGGATAGATGAAGAAGAAAAGCACATATGGAAGATTTTGTTCGTGATTTTGTTCTCGAGAACAGAAGATTTCAATTGTTAACCAGAAGAATTGTTAGATGTATATGTTGCACTTACCTTACATGCTGATTATTCTGGAAATAAGACTGTGATATATCGGGTTAAGGGATATATTATGAAGTTGGTATTTATATATTATCGCAGTAGTAGCTGGTGCGTCGAATACCATACGTCTTCCGAGCAGTTGGTGGTATTCTGACTGGTAGGTAAGTAAGCTTAGACTAGTGTTACATAATTATTAGATTCCTAATAATTATGTACAGTAGTGTAGAAACCAAAATGGTTCTGTTATAGTTGCAGCCCACGGCCTTAAAGGATTGAAATGACAAGGCTTGACCTCATCCTGATCCTTCCTTCCGGTGCATGCCGTAAGAAATCGGTGGAGAAGACCCTCTTCCGGTTTAGATTAGAACTAGATTTTTAGTCAGTCGCGACAAAAACCACACGGTGGTAAGTCGTGTTATTTCACGCTCCGACTCAATCTGCGCAGGTAGTCTGGTGGGGATTTCAGAATAAATATGATCTAAGTAAATCGAAGTCTTGTGTTATTATCTAAAAAACTACCAATGACACAGGGCTTCTGATAAAGAGAAATCCCCAATGAAAGACCAGACACGAAGTCCCCAAGACGAAAGTCCAGACGCTAGAAAGAGACGCTAGAAAGATAGAAATAAGAAAGTAAAGAAAGAGGAAAAACAACACTAGTAGGCTTAGGCGCTTGTACCACCACAGTGTCGAATATTTATAGATGACACTGTCGAATCAGCTTATAGTGAGGGGGTACTAAGGTATTTACATATTCATTACATCAGACTAATAATAGCGAGTTCGATCCTCACTGTAGGCACCATACTTACAATATTGTGTCACATCCTGCCTGTGACAAACAAGTTTGGTAAATATCTACTTTTAAAGAAAAAGAATTTATTTCAGAAACTGTACCAATGTTTATTAATTATTATTTATTTATTTTTTCTAATCAGTCAATTTTATGAAATTTTAAGAAATTGAAATATATCAGAGTTTAATAAATTTGAAATAGAATATTATTGATATTCATCATGTTTCTTGATATATCCGGGTTAAGGGATATATTCTGAAGTTGGTATTTGGTATATTATCACAGTAGTAGCTGGTGCGTCGAATAACAATACGTCTTCCGAGCAGGCGTGGTGTAGTCTAGCGAGTAAGATTAGGTTGTAGGTGTAGGTCTAGGTATAGATGCCTGTACCAACACAGTGTCGACTATTTATACATGACACTGGCCAATCAGATTATAGTGAGGGCGTACCAAGGTATTTACATATTCATTACATCAGACTGTAATCAAATGATAAAGATGAGTGTCATTTGATTGAACATCGGATATCACGGCTATTCCGCGTGGCGTTATAACAACCCACGAGACGCGTGTTTATAACGTCCAAAACAACAAAAAAAAAAACACACAAGACCGCGTCCATTTCATAAACAGTCTCTGAAGATGAAGTTTCTTCGGAATTGATTAGACACTAGACATTATTTTATTTCCTTTTATGCGCGTTGTAATTGCCTTCTTAATATAAATAAATAATAATATACTTAACAATGCTTCAAGCAAATTATCAAATGTATTATTATTATCTGCGTTAATCTGATCTGGCCTTCTTAATTATGGGTTCCCATATTGTATTCATTTCTATGCTAGGTCTACTTAATAGCCCAGTACAGCCTATCATATGTGCCGATTCCTTGAGGTGTCTTCTCTTCCAATGTCCCTCTCGATCTATTATTCTAACTTCATCCCATAAGGGTAGATGGTTTCCCTTTTCATTCCATATATGGTCAGCCATACCTGACTTTTATATTTCTCCTCGGACCACTGCTTTACGATGTTCTTCTAGTCTTACTTTCAGTGGGCGGCATGTTTCACCTTTGTATTCTTTGCCACAGCTGCATGGGATGGAATAACGCAGATAATACTAATCTTCAAGCCTCATCTCAAACATTCAGAGAAAAAGATGTATTATATAATGTAGTAGTCACATCTCTCCACCACCGAATCTGGTAGCCGTATATGAGATCGACAGAAAAGGGTCAATCAAATGGTAGGTGCAAGAGTCTATCAGACGCATGACTAAGGTATTTTTAAAGGGGTTGTCAGTTAGTCACCCAAAGAGCGACAATTCACGACTTAAATTTGGGGGTAAGCTTTGGTTCATGAAAAGATTGAATATTTCGTCGATTTGCTGAACAAGATAAAAACCGCCCTGTCGGCTGGGGCGATAGAATGCTCGACTGCACCTCTGCAGAGGGGTAAGACTCCCCCCAATGGAGCCACCTGTTGGCCGTGGGCGGCGACCCGTGATGCTTAAGGATAGAGCCCAGGTGGATGAGCAGTTCATGACCTGCAATACTCCACTTTGGCCCTATCTTGGGCTAGACGGGTGGTCGGAGAGGCCCCCTCCAATCAATCGGCTGGTCACGTCAAGCCCTAGTACCTATATGATTTTCCGAACTATATTGCCCTTATGGCAAGCCCAAATCCCTTTTTATCCTATGGGTGCTAGAAGGCGGTGGCTGCGGGTCTACATGTCCTGGGAATGACGTTAAACTCTATCTGATGGTGAGGTTCCAGTTTTGGAGGTTTGGGGAATGTGGAGCACCCTTCATCACCATTGCTCCCTGGTCCACTCTGACCCGTAGTGGTAGTACCTGTTAGGGTCCCATCTATGGGTTAAATAGAAAAATGTATTTATAAAAAAATTGTATTATCCATTAAGAATTGATTTATTTCAAAACTTTATCGGCATTAAATGACCCACTGAGGTTGATATGCCGTAAAACAAAACAAACAAACAAGATAAAAAAATCTTCCTATTTATGAGACATAACTAAAGCAACATCATCAATAAAGATGTGTGTGATTTTTTTGTAACATGTTTATTATTTCTTTTCTGTTTTAGCCAGCCTATCTATGGCCAGTCTACTTTATTGGAAAGAAGAATAGGAGATGGTCTAATTGAAACTTTCAAAATAATAAATGGATTTACAAATTATTGTAGAGATTTTTTAGTATTTCTGGAAACTTATTGTCAAGGCAGATTTCGTAAAATAAGTCTATTACCCATCGTGGTGATAGAAGAAGAAGAAGAAGAAGAAGAAGAAGAAGAAGAAGAAGGAGGAGGAGGAGGAGGAGGAGAATAATGAAGAAAGGAGAAGGGAAGGAGAAGAAGAAAAAGAAGAAGGAGGAGGAGACACAAGAAAAAGAAAAAAAAGGAGGGGAAGAATGAGGAGGGAAAACGGGGGGACCCATCGTCGGGATGAAGAAGAAGAAGAAGAAGAAGGAGAAAGAGAAGAAGAAGAAAGAAGAAGAAGAAGAGGGAGGAGGAGGAGGATAATGAAGAAAGGAGAAGGGAAGGAGAAGAAGAAAAGGAAGGAGGGAGACACAAAAAAAGAAAAAGAAAAAAAAGAGGAGGGAAAGAATGAGAGGGGAAAACGGGGAGGACCCTCGTCGGGATAGAAGAAGAAGAAGAAGAAGAAGAAGAAGAAGAAGAAGAAGGAGGAGGAGGAGGAGGAGGATAATGAAGAAAGGAGAAGGGAAGGAGAAGAAGAAAAAGAAGAAGGAGGAGGAGACACAAGAAAAAGAAAAAGAAAAAAAAGGAGGGGAAGAATGAGGAGGGAAAACGGGTAGGACCCATCGTCGGAATAGAAGAAGAAGAAGAAGAAGAAGAAGAAGAAGAAGAAGAAGAAGGAGGAGGAGGAGGAGGAGGATAATGAAGAAAGGAGAAGGGAAGGAGAAGAAGAAAAAGGAAGGAGGAGGAGACACAAGAAAAAGAAAAAGAAAAAAAAGAAGGAGGGGAAGAATGAGGAGGGAAAACGGGGAGGACCCATCGTCGGAATAAAGAAGAAGAAGAAGGAGGAGGAGGAGGAGGAGGAGAAGGCGGATAATGAAGAAAGGAGAAGGGAAGGACAAGAAGAAAAAGAAGAAGGAGGAAGAGGCAAAGAAGAAGAAGAAGAAGAAGAAGAAGAAGAAGAAGAAGAAATTTTCTATATATTTTTGGAACAAATTGCCTAATCAGATTACAAACAGCAATAGTGTACAAAACTTTAAGATAAATTTGGATGATTTCAGAAAAAATGGTAATAAGAATAATTTAAAGGGGCATTTTTGGAATTGTCGGGTGGATTACGAAAATTTAATCTGTGTACCGATATTGTATAAATATTGTATATATTCTGTGCAAAGATTTTCTTTCTTTTGATGTAAAAAGATAGAAGAAAAGGTGAGATCACATTTATCCTAGATAACTGATACACAGGAATTTTAGATGTTACCTAAGATGTCTATCTAATATTGTATTAAGCTTTTATTACTTTCATGTATTGATTTTTATCACAAATTCGGAGATGTTATTGCATGAAAATAAATAGACCCAATGATTTTTTTAAAATTATATTGGCCACTACTTCAAATATGCTTTTATAAGTGTATACGAAGTATTACGTACACATTCTATGATTCGTGATGCTTAAGGGTGGAATCCTGGTGATTGAGCAGTCCAGGACATGCAACACTCCACTTTGGTCCTTACTTAGGAAGACTGACTTACCAAGTTTGGTTTATCGACGAAACAGACGAGATATAATTGAAGTCTATAAATATACCAATGTATTTTATTCAACGAATTTTAATCTATTGAATGTTGCTCAAAAATTCAATATCAGGGTTTATAAATTAAAACTTTCAAAAAAATGCCCCCTTGATATATTATCAGAAATTCGGAGATGTCTTCAAGAGACCAACTAATTAATACACACATCTGCTATTATAAATAGAAAAGTTGATTGTAGAACATGCACCTTGTATCGACGAATACTATAACTATTGACCAAGAAGTCGTTAAAAGAAAATAATTTGGACCTGGTAAGTGAATTTTCTCCGGGAGAATTTTAAGTGACGTGAACTGATCGATTTTCGATACGTTTTTAATCATGTCACTGCTTCCATAATTCCGATTCTTCCGATCGTTATTGTTAAATCTTTTAAGAGAATTCGAAACTTGTTTTTTTACTCATAATTTTAAGCGGGAATTTTGAAAAGCTTGCATATTCTTCTTGATGGGAAACGTTTGATAATTAGGATTTAGACCGATGTCAGAAAAAAGGGATTTCTCAATTGGGAAGATTTTGCCCATAGCTGGAAGGAAGAATAGGATTCATACCTTTCCCAAGGGTATTAGCGCTAAGTGAAATACAATTGCCACATCTAGGATTTGAACTCGGGGCGACGAGTCTATTTCCCATGACTTTAACCATTACACAATGCGCCTACCTATGCAACATATAGACCCATGCCTTTTACGAGGGAATTGGCCTCGTTCAGGATTTTAATTCGTGTCCTTGATTCCATTTTCTTCGACAATAATGGTTACTTTCGAGGTGATGATTGGGTCGACAATGTTGAAGCGGGATGGGGCAGTAGATACGGGGCAAATAATTTTGGTTCAGAGAAGACTTGCAGAGTATGTGATGACTACGCGTAAGAATAACAAAGAGCTTTCATTGTTCGTTGATGGAGTTTCACTGTCAAGGTATCGCTTTAATGTTCAGCATTGTTTGCCAAAGCGAAACGCCTTCAGGTTTACATTGAATTGGGGAAATTGCAAATTTAGTGGAGTAATCAGTCTAGGATCTGGAATGCGATTATGATGCTGGTCAAGCTATACATGTCGACTAAGATTTTAACAAACAGAGTGATGGAAAATGTCGTGTGAAATTGGTAAAAGTTGTAGAAACGTATTGCGGAGTATGCGGAGTCTGGCAGCAACTCTTAAAGAAAGATATCTAATTCTAAGATGAATCTCATATGAGACGCAGATTATTGAAAGTGCGATTTCGTCGAATATACTGTCACTACATTTCTTTCGATAAGTACCTTACTCACCTTTGTTCTTATTTATCGAGAGATTTAAACGAGTATTCTCATATTAACACACACACAAATACACACACATACACATACACACACACACCCAACACAACACACACACACACACACACACACACCATACACATACACACACACACACAAACACACAAACACACACACACACACATACATACATATATATATATATATATATATATATATTATATATATAAGTAAAAAAGTAAAGTCACCGGGGTGGTTTAAAGTCGGTATCGGCCAATCAGCGAGGGGAGTCTATCCTCTCTTCACTAGCGCTATACCAATGAGATTGTTTTTGCGTCTGAGCTGGAGTGCCATACCTACCATCAGATCCTTACTTTACCGCACAGATCCCTGTGCTACTCATATGCTGTGTCTTGGTCTAGCGCCAGTGAAAAGGGGATATACTCTCTCGCTGATTGGCTGTTACCGACTTTAGGCCACTCCGATGATTTACTTATTACAGTATTGTTATTTCTCAATCACTCTCAGTGGATTCCCTGTAGCGTAATGGCTGACGTGCTGGACTGCGCCATCATAATAAGCGAGTTCTAACTACTGTCACCCTATGACGTCCACTTTCAGACTAATACTCTTGGAAAAGGTATGAAGCACCTACTGTTCTACTGCAAAGATAATTTTGACATTAAATGACCCACGAAGGTTAATATGCCATTAGAAAAAGAAACCAAACCGCTATCTCTTTCACAACAGAGACATGATTCATTCAGACGGCTTCGTTTTTCGATTATCTGTGCTATAGATAAAATGCTTTCCTCCCATTTTCAAAGTACTGTACTTTGAGCCACTTCTTTACAACAGATTTCACTTCCTCGTCACTGGAATAATGTTTGCATCTCTTTGGCCCTGTGAAAGAGGGTTTAAGAGGCAAACATTATTCCAGTGACGAAGAAGTGAAATCAGTAGTGAAGATGTGGCTCAAAGAACAGTCTACATAATTTTAAGGGGCAGGGTACATGCTCTCATTCCAAGGTGGAACATTGCTATTGAGAGAAACTGTGACTAGGTGTAGAAGTAAGGATGTGATCCACAGAGGACCAGTTTCATTTTGATGTATGATACATGTTCCAGTGTTGGTAATTATAACTGTCCAAAACAAAATGGCATTAATTTTTGACACATCCTCGTAGTTAGCATAACGTAGATCTAAAATCAACGGCGATTGATAAATAAAAAATATTCCATCAGACGTTTATTTTGTTAGTTTTTCTCTTTTTGTTTTGAAAAATTATTATAAAATTTGAATGTGCCGAAGAGCTTTGCTACTATATATGGTATTTCTTTGCTTTTGTGGGAGGGATCAATGAGAAGCTTTCATTGCTATCTGGTTGGCCTAATATTGGCCAATCAGACTGAATGTCACTTAACTTCAAGAAATTTAACGTATAATGACGTATAATAACTTTCTGCCAAAATACTATATATTATATATATATATATATATATATATATATATATATATATATATATAATATATATATATATATGTTGAATTTTTTTCGAGGAAATTCATTTGAACTAATTGTGGAATATTTTTTCAATAAAATAGATTATAGATAAAAATTTAAAAAGATTATTTGTTTTAAAATGGTAAGGGACTTCTGTACCATCACACACACACACACACACACACACACACACACATAATATATATATATATATATATATATATATATATATATATATATATATATACTTTCAAACAAAGAAAAACTTAGATCTCAACATGAGCCTAGTCTCATCAGATAGCTTACTACATAAATTTTGTTTTGTTTTGTTTGTTTTACGGCATATCAACTACGGCGGATCATTTAATACCGGAAAAAGTTTTTGAAAGATTCGTAGCGAAAGGTTGGAAGAAAAAAATGTTAAACTATTTTTTTTTTTTGTAAACAAATTTTCTATTTAACCCATAGATGGAACCCTAACAGGTACTTCCACTCCGGGTCAGAGAGGACCAGGGAGCAATGGGGATGAAAGGGTGCTCTACATTCCCCAAACCTCCAAAACTGGAACCTCACCATCAGATAGAGTTTAACGTCATTCCCAGGACATGTAGACCCTCAGTCAACGCCTTCTAGCACCCATATGATAAAAAAGGGTTGGGGGTTGTCATAAGGGCAATAGGGTTGCGAAAATCATATAGGTGCTAGGGCTTGACGTGACCAGCCGATTGATCGGAGGAGGCCACTCCGACCGCCCGTCTAGCCCAAGATAGGGCTAAAGTGGAGTATTGCAAATCATGAACTGCTCAGGCACCTGGGTTTTATCCTTAAGCATCACGGGTCGCCACCCACGACCAACAGGTGGCCCCATTAGGGGAGTCTTACCCTGCAGAGGTGCAGTCGGTGCATTCTGGCGCCTCAGACGACAGGGCGGTATATTTTGAAAGGTAGTAACACTTCATATTAGTAGTGTGATCATTGATAGAAGGGGTCCTAATGAACAGAATTCCAATATGAAAATTTAGTACATTTGAAAATGTATCGGAATTATTTCCTTTAGCCTATATTTTTACCAATTCTTTCATACTGAAGTCGATACTTTGATCCTCAGTGAACCCCAATTTATTCTGTGGTAAATATAAATACGACCCCTTGAAACCTCGTAGAATTCTACACTAGAAAGGTTTAGTTTGAACTTGATACAGTACTTTGTTTTCAACTGCTTCCCCCGGAGACAGACAGAAACCATATATCTTCTATACATATATAAAGAGCAGTTGTGTGAATATGTATGTCCGGATGAAACTTCGAAAATAAAACAATTAACGACAAAGTAAATATATATACACATTAAATATCACCAGGGCTTGGTTTTCTATACATATATAAGGGGCAGTTGTGTGAATATGTATGTCCGGATGAAACTTCGAAAATAAAACAATTAACGACAAAGTAAATATATATACACATTAAATATCACCAGGGCTTGGTTTTCTATACATATATAAGGGGCAGTTGTGTGAATCTGTATGTCCGGAGGCAACTTCGGAAATAAAACAATTAACGATAAAGTAAATATATATACACATTAAATATCACCAGGGCTTGGTTTTTGAGCAAAAACAATGAGGATTTGAGTTATATTTGGGAAGATATTTAAAAATTCAAATTTGAAAAGTAACAGAAGGAAAAGTCATTTGCATGTTATTTTGTTTATCTTTTGCTTTTTATCGCTTTGAAATATAATATTGATTGATTGAATTAATTGTATCATTTATATCTTTTTTTTTAAGTTGTAAATCATTGAATGGAAATTTCTTACTATGTTGTTATATATTTCCGTGTGGAATTTTATGGGGTAACCAGCGAGGATCTCACTCTTGATGAGTAATAATGGATCTGCGAGACTAACTTTTAAAAAAATCCCCCTCTACCCAGGTGACGCCGGGTAGCCACTTCTAATATATCATAAGATTACATATTTCTGATTTTCAATGATATGAATATATTTTTATAAATGGCTAAGAAATAAAAAATATTCTGGATGGAATATGCAAGTTTCTGTGATGTTTAAAGCAAATATGGTAATCGTTAAAGGAAAGTAAATTGAATTGTTAAAATCTTTTAGAAACAGTGATAAACAATTTGTTTTATTTTCCTTAACAGACAGACGAATCCTCTTCAGTTAATTAAATGTTTTAAACCTTTTAGAATCCAACGTGCGTCACAATTAACTAAATTGTACGAAATTGAATTAACGAAAAATAACGTTGAAAATAAACAGGCACTTTAATTCATTTACTAATCGCTAAAACTTTACTTTTTTTTTTGCGGAATACGCCGTTATTACAAATATTTTACAGACGTCGCCTTTTTGAATAACAACAAAGACAAAGGATCCGTTCAACAGGAGCGATATTCATCTGAGGAAGGGAATCAAACGATCCCGAAAATTTATGATAATAAATAAAATGTTAAGTGAATCCAGTACTCCATAACATCGAGTTCCTTCATTTATTTTTAAATGCTTCATAATAACGCCCAACTTCAACATAAAAAAGACATATATATATGTATATATATATATATAAATTTTTTTTTTTGCTTTTACTAGAATTGTTATATACTGGCATCAATTTCAAATATGTTATATAGCAGCTTCAAATTCGCGCTGCTAAACCGTGTATCTGTAAACGTTGTGGGTATATATGGTCACATAGCGAAGTATTTAGTAGTCGGACTTAGAAAATCACAACACATGGGTATTGTAAAAACCTTGACTTTATTTCTTTAATCTATGCTGTGGTTTGGGTGGCGAGCGTTGACAATAGGAACTGCCCAAGGGTTGACGATGACTACTACTACTGTTGGAATGACTGGCGATGGTGAGATGGAAGGGATGGACGAACCACACTGCCCGTTGGCAGCGATGGACCGTAGCGACGGTCGTTCACTTGTTCTCCGTCCGCTGTCTCCTGTCTAACTGACCTGTCGGCTCGAACCCTCCGGCTTTTTATATTGATAGATACTCCTACGCATCTTTATTTTTTGATCTGATAATGGACATTTGTTATATATTCCTTTATCTTCTCCCTGCTTCTTTGACCCTCCCCATCAACGAAAAAAAACAACCTACGCAACATCCTCACTGCATCCAGAAAACATCTACATAATACCGTACATAAAGGTAACAAAAGATGCAACAAGCCTAGATGCCAAATTTGCAGCCATATACACACTTAAACCGAAATAAAAATACCTACACGAACATAACAATCCATCCGCCACACCTAACATGCGATAGCCCTAATATTGTATATTACATATACTGTACACAATGCATAAATAGCCGATATATGGGAGAAACATCTTCATCTTTTAGAATAAGATTGAATAATCAAAAAATCCACAATAAAACTCAAATCACCCCATAGCACGATAGCACTTTACTTTAACACCCCACCACACAACCTTACACACCTCAAATAATAGACCACGCATTTCCAACAACACAATCTCGAAAACAAGCAGAAACCAAATGGATTTTAAAACTACGAACTGACGTGAGGGGACTAAATGCCGATATCGGAATACGCCGTTATTACAAATATTTTACAGACGCAGCCTTTTTGAATAACAACAAAGACAAAGGATCCGTTCAACAGGAGCAACATTCATCTGAGGAAGGGAATCTAACGATCCCGAAAATGTATTATAATAAATAAAAAGATAAGTGAATCCAGTACTCCATAACATCGAGTTCCTTCATTTATTTTTAAATGCTTCATAATAACGCCCAACTTCAACATGAAAAAGACACACACACACACATATATATTATATATATTATATATATATATATGTGTGTGTGTGTGTGTATATATATATATATATATATATATATATGTGTGTGTGTGTGTGTGTGTGTGTGTGTGTGTGTGTGTGTGTGTTGAAAAGAGAAATAAAGGAAAGAAAGTATAGAATGGATAAAATAGGATTATTTTAATTAATTTAACTTACACGTGTTTCGGTCAGGAGTTTATCTATGTGTACATTATTCTATCTATTATTATCTTTAAATAACAAAATGAAATGAAATAATAATATAAAAAATGTAGAAAAGTTTTATTGTTATTATTCCATTTAA
>CM042152.1:93062465-93084965 GCA_023376005.1 Doryteuthis pealeii
CGCTATATCTTGTTACAAAACGTCCTTTTTTTTTACAGTAACAAGAAGTTAACTAAAAAGTTTACAAACAAATAAATACCACACGATTTTGTGTAAAATTGATGTGTAAAATATTCAAAATAATTGTTTGATTATTATATGGTTTACAGTCTCATCTCTATTACTGCAAAGTCTACATTTACTATTTTGTTGGGTCTTATCAATTTTCGCTTTGATACAGTTTGTCCATATGGCATTATTTTGTGCAGCAATTATAAGTGATTCAGTTTATTATTATTATTATTATTATTATTATTATTATTATTATTATTATTAACCTGCAAATTTGATTGTAAACTGCTATATTCTGACCAGCATTTTAATGAGATTCGGCTGATAAAAAACCTCAATATGATTTGCCAATTTTCTGTGTTTCAATTGCACAGAAGCATACACAAATCAGATTATTTTCATGAAAATATGAAATATAATTCGATTATGCCACGTAAATTTCAATGAATTTAAACATTACATAAATGTCAGCCGTTGAGTGATGGTTAACGTGTTAGTTGAAATCCATCGAACTTTCTTTTTTTTCTTTTTTTCACAAATACTAAACGTATTGTAACAATCGTCACGGAATTAGTCTCGCAATAGAGACTCCCCGAGATGTGAGCTTAGGACTAATATACGTAGGGAACTAAAAGGGGTTCTTAAATTAGATATTTAAAAGCTTATATTATTATTACTTCTTAGTCATCCCTCATCTCTCAATTTCTCTCTTTTTCTCTCTCACCCCCTCCTCTCTCTCTCTCTCTCTCTCTCTCTCTCTCTCTCTCTCTCTCTCTCTCTCTCAAGATCTCAAGATCTCAATATATAATATATATATTTAGAGATCTCTAGGAGCGACATTAATTTACTTTCACCGCTAGCGTAAAAAAGCAAGGCTCGTTTGTTGTTTACGGATTTGAAACCTCTAGTGATTGTAAAATATATACACCGATGTATGTATTTATCAGTTAAAACTCCGCTCCTTACTGGCAGCCAAAACATTAAGGAACCAGAATTCCCAGTTAGAAGTAGTTGCTCGGTCTGTGGATTACTATATATTATAATATATAATATATATATATATATATATATATATATATATATATATATTGAAAGGCACACACACACACACACACGTTTTCAACCAGGTCTATGGTAGTCTTCAGTGGGTATAAGTTGTTGAAGCTGTCCTTATTGTTGTTGTTTGTTTTACGAGTTTGACGGAGTGATTCTATAATTCTTGATATTTTGTTGGTAAGTTCATGTATTTCTATTTTCATCTGATGTCATTTGCCTTTTAATATATATATATATATATATATATATATTAAGAAAGATTGAAAAAACACAGGTTTAAAAGAATATTCTCTTGCCACCTAAAATAAACATTTTTTCTCAATGGTAATCGTGCTCTCACACACACACACACACACACACACACAATCTTGAGGTTTGTTTCGCTGACGTTTATCGCAAAAGATTTATACACACACGCGCAGCCACACACCTAAAAAATGCACAATGCACGATACACACACTTACACACTCTCATACTCATACGGTAAAAGAGAATATTTGACGTCATATTTCAAACCGTTCACTTTTTTTCAACGTTCTTTTTTTCAAACTTCAAATTTTAAACAGACTGATAAACAAGGACTATCACTCGCTTTTCTCGTTATTCTGTGATACAAAATTTCTTATTACCTTCCATATACCAACAAATGCCCTGAAGATGATCTAATTAATAGATCGAAACACTGCAGTAAACTCACCACTTAACTCATCTATACCTGTGATTTTTCAATCTTTCTTAATATACTACATACCGTCGGATTCACTTCCTTTTCTTCACACACACACACACACACACACACACATATATATATAATATATATATATATATATGATAATTTGCTTTAGAAGCATTGTTGAGTAAAGTATATTATTATTTGTATTTTTTTGCTTGAAGGCAATCACAGTGCGTATATCGTATAAAATTCGATAATTATTGAAAATAATCATGACAAGCGAACTCGGCAAATATTGTGCCCCACATAGAACAAGTTGAAACAGCTGTACGATGTTCTATGTGGGGTACAATATTTGCTGAGTTCGCTTGTCATGATTATTTTCAATAATTATCGAATTTTATACGATTTACGCATTGTAATTGCCTTCAAGCAAAAAAATATAAATAATATATATATATATATATATATATATATTGAATTTTTGATATTGAATTTTTTGATAGAGGAATTATATATATAATTGATAATTTTTGAATCATATTACCACGACCAGACAACTCGGCAAACACCATTTGCGACATCCGGAGCACTGGACAGCTGTTTCGACCTCCTTTGGTCTCATCAGCAGTGCATACCGCAATCTCCGCCACTAGAGATTGAACTCGTGGACCACAGCGTGAAGAGCGGGGACTTAACACACTGGGCCACCAGCCGATGCCACAAACGGAGAATGCCAAATCATCTAGTCAATGGTAATATTACTTCAAATGCGCAGTCACCTAACCTATACTGCCATGTATCCCATCGCAGGATTACAGAGGGCAAGGGCACCTCTAGGACCACGACTTCCCAGTTCGGGGCCTGAATCCACAGAACGCAACCTAATGGGCAAAGGGTATATATTGAATTTTTTATTGAATTTTTGATAGAGGAATTATATATATAATTGATAATTTTTGAATCATATTACCACGACCAGACAACTCGGCAAACACCATTTGCGACATCCGGAGCACTGGACAGCTGTTTCGACCTCCTTTGGTCTCATCAGCAGTGCATACCGCAATCTCCGCCACTAGAGATTGAACTCGTGGACCACAGCGTGAAGAGCGGGGACTTAACACACTGGGCCACCAGCCGATGCCACAAACGGAGAATGCCAAATCATCTAGTCAATGGTAATATTACTTCAAATGCGCAGTCACCTAACCTATACTGCCATGTATCCCATCGCAGGATTACAGAGGGCAAGGGCACCTCTAGGACCACGACTTCCCAGTTCGGGGCCTGAATCCACAGAACGCAACCTAATGGGCAAAGGGTATATATTGAATTTTTGATATTGAATTTTTGATAGAGGAATTATATATATAATTGATAATTTTTGAATCATATTACCACGACCAGACAACTCGGCAAACACCATTTGCGACATCCGGAGCACTGGACAGCTGTTTCGACCTCCTTTGGTCTCATCAGCAGTGCATACCGCAATCTCCGCCACTAGAGATTGAACTCGTGGACCACAGCGTGAAGAGCGGGGACTTAACACACTGGGCCACCAGCCGATGCCACAAACGGAGAATGCCAAATCATCTAGTCAATGGTAATATTACTTCAAATGCGCAGTCACCTAACCTATACTGCCATGTATCCCATCGCAGGATTACAGAGGGCAAGGGCACCTCTAGGACCACGACTTCCCAGTTCGGGGCCTGAATCCACAGAACGCAACCTAATGGGCAAAGGGTATATATTGAATTTTTGATATTGAATTTTTGATAGAGGAATTATATATATAATTGATAATTTTTGAATCATATTACCACGACCAGACAACTCGGCAAACACCATTTGCGACATCCGGAGCACTGGACAGCTGTTTCGACCTCCTTTGGTCTCATCAGCAGTGCATACCGCAATCTCCGCCACTAGAGATTGAACTCGTGGACCACAGCGTGAAGAGCGGGGACTTAACACACTGGGCCACCAGCCGATGCCACAAACGGAGAATGCCAAATCATCTAGTCAATGGTAATATTACTTCAAATGCGCAGTCACCTAACCTATACTGCCATGTATCCCATCGCAGGATTACAGAGGGCAAGGGCACCTCTAGGACCACGACTTCCCAGTTCGGGGCCTGAATCCACAGAACGCAACCTAATGGGCAAAGGGTATATATTGAATTTTTGATATTGAATTTTTGATAGAGGAATTATATATATAATTGATAATTTTTGAATCATATTACCACGACCAGACAACTCGGCAAACACCATTTGCGACATCCGGAGCACTGGACAGCTGTTTCGACCTCCTTTGGTCTCATCAGCAGTGCATACCGCAATCTCCGCCACTAGAGATTGAACTCGTGGACCACAGCGTGAAGAGCGGGGACTTAACACACTGGGCCACCAGCCGATGCCACAAACGGAGAATGCCAAATCATCTAGTCAATGGTAATATTACTTCAAATGCGCAGTCACCTAACCTATACTGCCATGTATCCCATCGCAGGATTACAGAGGGCAAGGGCACCTCTAGGACCACGACTTCCCAGTTCGGGGCCTGAATCCACAGAACGCAACCTAATGGGCAAAGGGTATATATTGAATTTTTGATATTGAATTTTTGATAGAGGAATTATATATATAATTGATAATTTTTGAATCATATTACCACGACCAGACAACTCGGCAAACACCATTTGCGACATCCGGAGCACTGGACAGCTGTTTCGACCTCCTTTGGTCTCATCAGCAGTGCATACCGCAATCTCCGCCACTAGAGATTGAACTCGTGGACCACAGCGTGAAGAGCGGGGACTTAACACACTGGGCCACCAGCCGATGCCACAAACGGAGAATGCCAAATCATCTAGTCAATGGTAATATTACTTCAAATGCGCAGTCACCTAACCTATACTGCCATGTATCCCATCGCAGGATTACAGAGGGCAAGGGCACCTCTAGGACCACGACTTCCCAGTTCGGGGCCTGAATCCACAGAACGCAACCTAATGGGCAAAGGGTATATATTGAATTTTTGATATTGAATTTTTGATAGAGGAATTATATATATAATTGATAATTTTTGAATCATATTACCACGACCAGACAACTCGGCAAACACCATTTGCGACATCCGGAGCACTGGACAGCTGTTTCGACCTCCTTTGGTCTCATCAGCAGTGCATACCGCAATCTCCGCCACTAGAGATTGAACTCGTGGACCACAGCGTGAAGAGCGGGGACTTAACACACTGGGCCACCAGCCGATGCCACAAACGGAGAATGCCAAATCATCTAGTCAATGGTAATATTACTTCAAATGCGCAGTCACCTAACCTATACTGCCATGTATCCCATCGCAGGATTACAGAGGGCAAGGGCACCTCTAGGACCACGACTTCCCAGTTCGGGGCCTGAATCCACAGAACGCAACCTAATGGGCAAAGGGTATATATTGAATTTTTGATATTGAATTTTTGATAGAGGAATTATATATATAATTGATAATTTTTGAATCATATTACCACGACCAGACAACTCGGCAAACACCATTTGCGACATCCGGAGCACTGGACAGCTGTTTCGACCTCCTTTGGTCTCATCAGCAGTGCATACCGCAATCTCCGCCACTAGAGATTGAACTCGTGGACCACAGCGTGAAGAGCGGGGACTTAACACACTGGGCCACCAGCCGATGCCACAAACGGAGAATGCCAAATCATCTAGTCAATGGTAATATTACTTCAAATGCGCAGTCACCTAACCTATACTGCCATGTATCCCATCGCAGGATTACAGAGGGCAAGGGCACCTCTAGGACCACGACTTCCCAGTTCGGGGCCTGAATCCACAGAACGCAACCTAATGGGCAAAGGGTATATATTGAATTTTTGATATTGAATTTTTGATAGAGGAATTATATATATAATTGATAATTTTTGAATCATATTACCACGACCAGACAACTCGGCAAACACCATTTGCGACATCCGGAGCACTGGACAGCTGTTTCGACCTCCTTTGGTCTCATCAGCAGTGCATACCGCAATCTCCGCCACTAGAGATTGAACTCGTGGACCACAGCGTGAAGAGCGGGGACTTAACACACTGGGCCACCAGCCGATGCCACAAACGGAGAATGCCATAATCATCTNAGTTCAATGGTAATATTACTTCAAATGCGCAGTCACCTAACCTATACTGCCATGTATCCCATCGCAGGATTACAGAGGGCAAGGGCACCTCTAGGACACGACTTCCCAGTTCGGGGCCTGAATCCACAGAACGCAACCTAATGGGCAAAGGGTTATATATGAATTTTTGATATGAATTTGATAGAGGAATTATATATATAATTGATAATTTTTGAATCATATTACCACGACCAGACAACTCGGCAAACACCATTTGCGACATCCGGAGCACTGGACAGCTTGTTTCGACCTCCTTTGGTCTCATCAGCAGTGCATACCGCAATCTCCGCCACTAGAGATTGAACTCGTGGACCACAGCGTGAAGAGCGGGGACTTAACACACTGGGCCACCAGCCGATCCACAAACGGAGAATGCCAAAATCATCTAGTCAATGGTAATATTACTTCAAATGCGCAGTCACCTAACCTATACTGCCATGTATCCCATCGCAGGATTACAGAGGGCAAGGGCACCTCTAGGACCACGACTTCCCAGTTCGGGCCTGAATCCACAGAACGCAACCTAATGGGCAAAGATTATATTGAATTTTTGATTTGAATTTTTGATAGAGGAATTATATATTAATTGATAATTTTTGAATCATATTACCACGACCAGACAACTCGGCAAACACCATTTGCGACATCCGGAGCACTGGACAGCTGTTTCGACCTCCTTTGGTCTCATCAGCAGTGCATACCGCAATCTCCGCCACTAGAGATTGAACTCGTGGACCACAGCGTGAAGAGCGGGGACTTAACACACTGGGCCACCAGCCGATGCCACAAACGGAGAATGCCAAATCATCTAGTCAATGGTAATATTACTTCAAATGCGCAGTCACCTAACCTATACTGCCATGTATCCCATCGCAGGATTACAGAGGGCAAGGGCACCTCTAGGACCACGACTTCCCAGTTCGGGGCCTAATCCACAGAACGCAACCTAATGGGCAAAGGGTATATATTGAATTTTTGATATTGAATTTTTGATAGAGGAATTATATATATAATTGATAATTTTTGATCATATTACCACGACCAGACAACTCGGCAAACACCATTTGCGACATCCGGAGCACTGGACAGCTGTTTCGACCTCCTTTGGTCTCATCAGCAGTGCATACCGCAATCTCCGCCACTAGAGATTGAACTCGTGGACCACAGCGTGAAGAGCGGGGACTTAACACACTGGGCCACCAGCCGATGCCACAAACGGAGAATGCCAAATCATCTAGTCAATGGTAATATTACTTCAAATGCGCAGTCACCTAACCTATACTGCCATGTATCCCATCGCAGGATTACAGAGGCAAGGCACCTCTAGGACCACGACTTCCCAGTTCGGGGCCTGAATCCACAGAACGCAACCTAATGGGCAAAGGGTATATATTGAATTTTTGATATTGAATTTTTGATAGAGGAATTATATATATAATTGATAATTTTTGAATCATTTTACCACGACCAGACAACTCGGCAAACACCATTTGCGACATCCGGAGCACTGGACAGCTGTTTCGACCTCCTTTGGTCTCATCAGCAGTGCATACCGCAATCTCCGCCACTAGAGATTGAACTCGTGGACCACAGCGTGAAAAGCGGGGACTTAACACACTGGGCCACCAGCCGATGCCACAAACGGAGAATGCCAAAATCATCTAGTCAATGGTAATATTACTTCAAATGCGCAGTCACCTAACCTATACTGCCATGTATCCATCGCAGGATTACAGAGGGCAAGGGCACCTCTAGGACCACGACTTCCCAGTTCGGGGCCTGAATCCACAGAACGCAACCTAATGGGCAAAGGGTATATATTGAATTTTTGATATTGAATTTTTGATAGAGGAATTATATATATAATTATAATTTTTGAATCATATTACCACGACCAGACAACTCGGCAAACACCATTTGCGACATCCGGAGCACTGGACAGCTGTTTCGACCTCCTTTGGTCTCATCAGCAGTGCATACCGCAATCTCCGCCACTAGAGATTGAACTCGTGGACCACAGCGTGAAGAGCGGGGACTTAACACACTGGGCCACCAGCCGATGCCACAAACGGAGAATGCCAAATCATCTAGTCAATGGTAATATTACTTCAAATGCGCAGTCACCTAACCTATACTGCCATGTATCCCATCGCAGGATTACAGAGGCAAGGGACCTCGGACCACGACTTCCCAGTTCGGGGCCTGAATCCACAGAACGCAACCTAATGGGCAAAGGGTATATATTGAATTTTTGATATTGAATTTTTGATAGAGGAATTATATATATAATTGATAATTTTTGAATCATATTACCACGACCAGACAACTCGGCAAACACCATTTGCGACATCCGAGGCACTGGACAGCTGTTTCGACCTCCTTTGGTCTCATCAGCAGTGCATACCGCAATCTCCGCCACTAGAGATTGAACTCGTGGACCACAGCGTGAAGAGCGGGACTTAACACACTGGGCCACCAGCCGATGCCACAAACGGAGAATGCCAAATCATCTAGTCAATGGTAATATTACTTCAAATGCGCAGTCACCTAACCTATACTGCCATGTATCCCATCGCAGGATTACAGAGGGCAAGGGCACCTCTAGGACCACGACTTCCCAGTTCGGGGCCTGAATCCACAGAACGCAACCTAATGGGCAAAGGTATATATTGAATTTTTGATATTGAATTTTTGATAGAGGAATTATATATATAATTGATAATTTTTGAATCATATTACCACGACCAGACAACTCCGCAAACACCATTTGCGACATCCGGAGCACTGGACAGCTGTTTCGACCTCCTTTGGTCTCATCAGCAGTGCATACCGCAATCTCCGCCACTAGAGATTGAACTCGTGGACCACAGCGTGAAGAGCGGGGACTTAACACACTGGGCCACCAGCCGATGCCACAAACGGAGAATGCCAAATCATCTAGTCAATGGTAATATTACTTCAAATGCGCAGTCACCTAACCTATACTGCCATGTATCCCATCGCAGGATTACAGAGGGCAAGGGCACCTCTAGGACCACGACTTCCCAGTTCGGGGCCTGAATCCACAGAACGCAACCTAATGGGCAAAGGGTATATATGAATTTTTGATATTGAATTTTTGATAGAGGAATTATATATATAAATGATAATTTTTGAATCATATTACCACGACCAGACAACTCGGCAAACACCATTGCGACATCCGGAGCACTGGACAGCTGTTTCGACCTCCTTTGGTCTCATCAGCAGTGCATACCGCAATCTCCGCCACTAGAGATTGAACTCGTGGACCACAGCGTGAAGAGCGGGGACTTAACACACTGGGCCACCAGCCGTGCCACAAACGGAGAATGCCAAAATCACTAGTCAATGGTAATATTACTTCAAATGCGCAGTCACCTAACCTATACTGCCATGTATCCCATCGCAGGATTACAGAGGGCAAGGGCACCTCTAGGACCACGACTTCCCAGTTCGGGGCCTGAATCCACAGAACGCAACCTAATGGGCGGTATATATTGAATTTTTGATATTGAATTTTTGATAGAGGAATTATATATATAATTGATAATTTTTGAATCATATTACCACGACCAGACAACTCGGCAAACACCATTTGCGACATCCGGAGCACTGGACAGCTGTTTCGACCTCCTTTGGTCTCATCAGCAGTGCATACCGCAATCTCCGCCACTAGAGATTGAACTCGTGGACCACAGCGTGAAGAGCGGGGACTTAACACACTGGGCCACCAGCCGATGCCACAAACGGAGAATGCCAAATCATCTAGTCAATGGTAATATTACTTCAAATGCGCAGTCACCTAACCTATACTGCCATGTATCCCATCGCAGGATTACAGAGGGCAAGGGACCTCTAGGACCACGACTTCCCAGTTCGGGGCCTGAATCCACAGAACGCAACCTAATGGGCAAAGGGTATATATTGAATTTTTGATATTGAATTTTTGATAGAGGAATTATATATATAATTGATAATTTTTGAATCATATTACCACGACCAGACAACTCGGCAAACACCATTTGCGACATTCGCGAGCACTGGACAGCTGTTTCGACCTCCTTTGGTCTCATCAGCAGTGCATACCGCAATCTCCGCCACAGAGATTGAACTCGTGGACCACAGCGTGAAGAGCGGGGACTTAACACACTGGGCCACCAGCCGATGCCACAAACGGAGAATGCCAAATCATCTAGTCAATGGTAATATTACTTCAAATGCGCAGTCACCTAACCTATACTGCCATGTATCCCATCGCAGGATTACAGAGGGCAAGGGCACCTCTAGGACCACGACTTCCCAGTTCGGGGCCTGAATCCACAGAACGCAACCTAATGGGCAAAGGGTATATATTGAATTTTTGATATTGAATTTTTGATAGAGGAATTATATATATAATTGATAATTTTTGAATCATATTACCACGACCAGACAACTCGGCAAACACCATTTGCGACATCCGGAGCACTGGACAGCTGTTTCGACCTCCTTTGGTCTCATCAGCAGTGCATACCGCAATCTCCGCCACTAGAGATTGAACTCGTGGACCACAGCGTGAAGAGCGGGGACTTAACACACTGGGCCACCAGCCGATGCCACAAACGGAGAATGCCAAATCATCTAGTCAATGGTAATATTACTTCAAATGCGCAGTCACCTAACCTATACTGCCATGTATCCCATCGCAGGATTACAGAGGGCAAGGGCACCTCTAGGACCACGACTTCCCAGTTCGGGGCCTGAATCCACAGAACGCAACCTAATGGGCAAAGGGTATATATTGAATTTTTGATATTGAATTTTTGATAGAGGAATTATATATATAATTGATAATTTTTGAATCATATTACCACGACCAGACAACTCGGCAAACACCATTTGCGACATCCGGAGCACTGGACAGCTGTTTCGACCTCCTTTGGTCTCATCAGCAGTGCATACCGCAATCTCCGCCACTAGAGATTGAACTCGTGACCACAGCGTGAAGAGCGGGACTTAACACACTGGGCCACCAGCCGATGCCACAAACGGAGAATGCCAAAATCATCTAGTCAATGGAATATTACTTCAAATGCGCAGTCACCTAACCTATACTGCCATGTATCCCATCGCAGGATTACAGAGGGCAAGGGCACCTCTAGGACCACGACTTCCCAGTTCGGGGCCTGAATCCACAGAACGCAACCTAATGGGCAAAGGGTATATATTGAATTTTTGATATTGAATTTTTGATAGAGGAATTATATATATAATTGATAATTTTTGAATCATATTACCACGACCAGACAACTCGGCAAACACCATTTGCGACATCCGGAGCACTGGACAGCTGTTTCGACCTCCTTTGGTCTCATCAGCAGTGCATACCGCAATCTCCGCCACTAGAGATTGAACTCGTGGACCACAGCGTGAAGAGCGGGGACTTAACACACTGGGCCACCAGCCGATGCCACAAACGGAGAATGCCAAAATCATCTAGTCAATGGTAATATTACTTCAAATGCGCAGTCACCTAACCTATACTGCCATGTATCCCATCGCAGGATTACAGAGGGCAAGGGCACCTCTAGGACCACGACTTCCCAGTTCGGGGCCTGAATCCACAGAACGCAACTAATGGGCAAAGGGTATATATTGAATTTTTGATATTGAATTTTTGATAGAGGAATTATATATATAATTGATAATTTTTGAATCATATTACCACGACCAGACAACTCGGCAAACACCATTTGCGACATCCGGAGCACTGGACAGCTGTTTCGACCTCCTTTGGTCTCATCAGCAGTGCATACCGCAATCTCCGCCACTAGAGATTGAACTCGTGGACCACAGCGTGAAGAGCGGGGACTTAACACACTGGGCCACCAGCCGATGCCACAAACGGAGAATGCCAAATCATCTAGTCAAGTGTAAATTACTTCAAATGCGCAGTCACCTAACCTATACTGCCATGTATCCCATCGCAGGATTACAGAGGGCAAGGGCACCTCTAGGACCACGACTTCCCAGTTCGGGGCCTGAATCCACAGAACGCAACCTAATGGGCAAAGGGTATATATTAATTTTGAATTTTTGATATTGAATTTTATTTTGTATGAGGAATTATATATATAATTGATTAATTTTTGAATCATATTACCACGACCAGACAACTCGGCAAACACCATTTGCGACATCCGGAGCACTGGACAGCTGTTTCGACCTCCTTTGGTCTCATCAGCAGTGCATACCGCAATCTCCGCCACTAGAGATTGAACTCGTGGACCACAGCGTGAAGAGCGGGGACTTAACACACTGGGCCACCAGCCGATGCCACAAACGGAAGAATGCCCAAATCATCTAGTCAATTGGCTAATATTACTCTAGACGTAATCCTCATTACATAATATTGACCATTGACTAGATGATTTTGGCATTCTCCGTTTGTGGCATCGGCTGGTGGCCCAGTGTGTTAAGTCCCCGCTCTTCACGCTGTGGTCCACGAGTTCAATCTCTAGTGGCGGAGATTGCGGTATGCACTGCTGATGAGACCAAAGGAGGTCGAAACAGCTGTCCAGTGCTCCGGATGTCGCAAATGGTGTTTGCCGAGTTGTCTGGTCGTGGTAATATGATTCAAAAATATCAATTATATATATAATTCTCTATCAAAAATTCAATATCAAAATTCAATATATACCCCTTTGCCCATTAGGTTGCGTTCTGTGGATTCAGGCCCCGAACTGGAAGTCGCTTGTCCTAGAGTGCCCTTGCCCTCTGTAATCCTGCGATGGGATACATGGCAGTATCTCTCCTGTATAATAAAAAATCTCTTCAATGAATCTTAAATTTAACAAGAAAACAAGAACTGTCATTTTATTATTTACTTCCTCTTAACAATACTTAAATTTAGGAAAAAATAACAATGAAAGACGAGAAGATGAAGAGTAAGTTTCAGTTGTGCTATTTTTTATTATACTCCCACTGCTTTATGTGCAATCTTTTTTATCTGCATTTCCCATTAGTTTCATTAGCCCTTTCTAATTAATATAATATTATTTACATTAAACTAAATACTTGCACACGTAGGCTGCCATATATTTGCTAGTATATATTATATATATAATAATATATATATATATATATTAAAGTAATCTGCAGAACCGCGCGTTTCGGGTTTCACCCTCATGAGTACAGCTAGACTTATTTTATATATTATATATATATGTGTGTGGCTTAAGAAGTCATACCTAATTTTTTAATTCAATAATTATAATTAAATCAATTTAGGCATGCATATAAGTTTTAAAATGTAAAGCGAACCAAATCGAGAAAAAAGTCCGATCTCTATTATGTACATTTCAGCCTATTATGCCTTCATCCAGCAGGAGCTATAACAGTCAGTGCTTGTGCTGATTCGAACCCTACCTAAAAATTATCAACCTTCGCCATTCAAACACATGTTGTTCACTCATATATATATATATATAATACATATATATATATATATATATATATATATATACTTTATAATATATATATATATATATATGGGTGTGGTGTGGATGGTGTGTGGTGGGTGTATTTTGAAGAAAAGGAAAGTGAATCCGACGGTATGTGGTATATAAGAAAAATTGGACAAAACACAAGTTTAAAATGAGTTGAGTGGTCTATTATTGACCGACGGCTGCCAGTGTTTCGATTTAGATCATCTCAGGGCATTTGTGGTATATGGAAGGTGATAAAAAATTTTTATCACAGAATTAACGAGAAAAGCGGCGATAGTCCTTGTTTATCAACCTGTTTAAAATTGAGTCTGAAAAAAAAACGCTGAAAAAAGTGCGTTTGAAATGTGACGTCAAATATTCTCTTTTTCGGTGTGAGTATGCGACTGTGTAAGTGGTTTGTATCGAAAAAAAGCATTTGGCATTTTTATGTGTTTTGAATTGTTTGGCTGCGCGTGTGTGTATAAATCTTTTGTGAATAAACGACATCGAAACAAACCTCAAGGTTGTGTGTGTGTGTGTGTGTGTGTGTGTTGTGAGGTTTTGGTTTTCCTGGGGTTTGTCGATATATATTATATATATATATATATATATAATATATATTATATTGGTTAGGAGGTTGATTTAGAAGGCTATCACAATGCAGGTGTAAAGAAAAAAAATAATACGGTAACAATGGTGTTGTGTGTTAACCTGTATTAATTCTTTGAATTTTCGCGATAATATCTCTTTTTCAAAAGATCACTGGAACTGAAGCAGTCTAGTGATATTATAATATATATATATAATATATATATATATATATATATATATATTATTATATATATTACGATTAAGCCATATATATATATAATTACAGCTACAAACCGCCGTTGACTCTATTTTCTATGCCACCCTAAGTTAGGAAATATTACATGCACTATCTTTAATGCAAGCACTTTTTACCTATAAATATAATAAAATATATCTTGTGGTGAATATATATATATATATATATATATATATATATATATATATTATATATAAGTAAAGTCGTCGGGGGCCTAAAGTCGGTATCAGCCAGTCAGCGAGGGAGTCTATCCCCTTTCAATAGCGCTAGACGTTTTTTTAGCGTTTGAGGTGGAGCGCCACACCTACCATCAGCTCCTTACTGTACCGCACAGATCCCTGTACTACTCATACGCTGAGTTGGCGAGGACCGGTATCGAAACTGGACACTTGGACTGAGCATATAATGGAGATTATGTCTGTAACCGAAACTATATTACTACTCGAGCTGCTATTCCCTTAGCTATTTACGTCACGTTCTCCATGATTTATTTCTTATTCAAATTAATTAATATTAATAACATTGTTTTACATTATTAATACTGGTGGTCATATCAACATTCTAATAACATGCAATTTTTTTTTAATCAGTGAAATCACTGAAATGCAGATCAATTTCATAGTTTTCGACTAAGTAAAACTTATTATTTTCGAATTATTAAAAAAAAAAACGATTAAAACACCAACAACTCTGAGTTTCCGTTTGATCGTATTTTATTATTGAGAATATGATACAACATACACACAGATATATATATATATATATATATATGAGTAAACCAAACAAATTGTTTATTTTTTATATGGCTATAAGCCGAAAAATTTTTGTAGGATATGTGCTTAATTGAAGTCGTACCTAATTTGAAAATTAATAGTTAATAATTAATGAAATTTTTAGGCGGGTTTATATATGCAAATATTAAGGCTAAACGAATAGATCGAAATTGTACATTCAGGGATTGACATTTTTCTCGATGCTTTTAGCCTTTAAATTTGAACATATATGCCCGCCTAAAATTCATAATTATTAACTAATTAATTTTCAAAATTAGGGTACGACTTCAATTAAGCACATATCCCCAAAATATATATATTATTATTATATATACATATACTATATATAATATATATATATATTATATATATATATATATATATATATATACAGACAGTATAAATGTTTTATATATAATGCATATTGTATATCATGTATAGAAATACGCATATATAAATTATATATAAATATTGAAAAAATATATATACATATGCACACACATATATATCTATCTATCATATATAACCTATATATATATAAGTGCTTAATTGGGTCGTACCTAATTTTGAAATTAATTAATTAATAATGAATTAGGCGGGAATACCTAATTTTCTGATTTTCTCGATTTGTTTAGCCATTACATTTAATAGGTATTCCCGCCTAATTCATTATTAATTAATTAATTTTTCAAATTAGGTACGACTCAATTAAGCAACTTATTCTCCAAAAATTATCGCGCAAAAAAAGCCATTCCAAACAAACCGTGTTTACAACTCATATATATATAAAATATATATATATATATATATATATATATAATATATATATATACGCTGTGTGTGGTGACGTGCGTGTATGTATGTAGTATGTGTATGTGGTAATGTGTGTTGTGTGGTGTGTTTGTGTATGTTTTATATTTCATATATGCAAGTATATTTTAATAGAGAACCATATCACCTTCAAATATCAATATACATATGTGTGTGTGTTGGGGGGGGGGGTTCTGCTTCGCACACTCGTGTGTGTGAGGTGCATATTGATGATAGCATCATAAGAAGTTCTTGTATCTCCCTAATTAAATATACATCAAAGATAGATTGAAAGAGAACAAGTGTCTGCTCACCTAGAAGAAGCGTACGTTCAGTGCATTAATGTTTTGGCTTTGCCGCCAAATTACAGATTACTTCAAGAGAAAAGTTGAGGAAGGATGAATGGAAATTAAGGAAAAAAAAATGATGGCGATCTGAAACAAAAAGAAAGGAATTTTTCTCTTCAAAAGAAATAATACAGGTCAATGGTCTGCGATATGAAAAAATATTTACAGAAAACAAAAAGGAAATAATTTGGCAAGAAATAGCTTGGACATCCTGCTAATGTTACTTCCATATCTTACCTATGTCGACATGAAAGTGGACATTGAAGTATCATTATACACAAACACACACCCACACACACACACACAACATATATATATATATATAATATATATATATATATATATATATATATATATATATATATATATATATATATATATATATATATATATAATATATATTTTATTTTATTATTATATAGTATATATAATTATATATATATGAAGAAGTAAACAAAGGAAAAATCTAAAGAAAGTCCGGTTGGTGTAGGGGTTACGGTGCCTCGTCTGTCAGCTTGACAGTCGGGTTTCGAATCACGCACAAGGCGGTTCTTCCTATCTATAGCTCTGCTGATGAGGTCTAATAGGCCGAAATGTACATACAGAGATTGATTTTTCTCGACTTGTTAGCCCTTAAATTTAAATAGGATGCCCCCTAATTTATTAATGATTAATTAATTAACTTTCAAAATAGATTACGAACTTCCATAGGCACATTATTCTCCCAAATATATATAGAGAGAGAGAGACAGAGAGAAGGACAGACAAGAGAGTGAGACAGAGAGAGAGACAGAGACAGAGAGAAGACAGAGACAGAAAACGGAAAAGAACGTGGAGAGACGAGAAGAGAGAGAGAGAGAGAGAGGAGGAGAGAGAGAGGAGGGGGAAGAAAGATGGCGAAAATTAGTTAAAAAAAAAGACAGACAAACCGACAGAGGAAGAGAGACAAATGGAGACAGAGAGATGAATGAGTCACAAATTGCAATGGGTGTATAATTAAAATGTATAGCGTTAGATACTGATGGTTCACGACTCTAACTTCTGTCTCAAATTAAAAATCATCCTCATCCTTCATCATCATCCTCCTCATCATCATCTCATGCGCCCATTAGCACGGATATCCCATGCCAAAATCTCGTCAAAACTTCTCTATCATGCCATTGCCCAGGTAGGTTCTACTGCGCAGCATTTCTAGTATTCCACGCAGACTTGGTCAATGTAAATCTTATTGGAAGGAGCAGAACGAACTCATAAGCGACGTTTCTCCAGTGGAAGCCAGCAACTCAAAATATATATATATATATATAAACGCAACGCTCTCTATAAAAGCGGATGGAGCACTCTAAGCGGCCTTTGTACATACAACATACAGATTCGTGTATTAGAACAGTTAAATAACTTCTCATTCCTGGTGGGTGACCCGATGGCACGCGTTAAGCTGTTCGACTGCAGTAGATGAACTATATATATACTATATATATATATACAGAGAAAAGTGTGTGTGTTGAGAGATAGATAGATAGTAGATAGATAGAGAGAAGAAGAGAGAGAGTGAGAGGCGAGAGAGAGAGAGAGGTGAGAATTAGAATGAGAGATAGTTGAAATAAACCCACTTTTTCTTCGAACCTACCGTTAAACAGTCCCAATAGCGCTAATTATCATTGGCCGCTCCTCACCTTCCCTGTTCAATATGTTTCATACTTCTAGATAGCGATTTAGCATGCTTTTTATTTGTTTTCTTTCGTCTTAATTCTGCACTTTCACTTTTACACGCACAGCTCACTATCTGATTGCTTTTCTTTTCTTTTCTTTATTTCAGCTATTGATTTGATTGGCCTTTACGAACACCAACAATATCTATATTCTATGTTTTCCGACAGTCTCTGATGTCCATGAATGCTAATTTCCCCAAAAAATATACTATGTGTATTACATACTCAATTTTGTTAGAAAAGTCTATTTTAGTAGTCTGATTGCTATAGGCAAAATTGTTGTATAAAACAAAAACACTTCTACTGAACTTTGAATCTGAATCCAATCAGTGATCGATGGGAGAAGTGTACACACCATAAGAATTAGTGATATCTTTTGAAATTAAGGCGGAAAGTGATTGAATAAAGTGTTGCTTTTATATATATATAATATATATATATAATATATATATATATTATATATGTATCGGGGAGTGGGCTGGTTCCGTCGCGAAGTCTCTGACGGCATGTGAGGTAAGAACGCGAGGGCGGGAAGGACCAAAATTAAAATCTCCTAACGGAAATTGGAAGCAGGAGAGGTAATTAAACTACAACCTATAAAAATATGATGCCCTCCCCTTTCGGCTTTATCTAATTTCTTCTGCCGAAGAAACGAACAGTTACCAGTTTCTTTAATTACACCGTATTTATCTAAACAAGGCAGGATTTTGATTTTGGTTTGTTTTGTTTTACGGCATATCAACCTCAGTGGGCATTTTAAATGCCGATTAAAGTTTTGAAATAAATCAATCTTAAGGGATAAATACAATTTTTTTAAAATACATTTTTCTATTTAGCCCATAGATGGGACCTTAACAGGTACTTACCACTCCGGGTCGAATGGATCAGGGAAGCCAATGGTGGATGAAGGGGTGTTCCACATTCCCCAAACCTCCAAAACTGGAACCTCACCATCAGATAAAGTTTAATGTCATTCCCAGGACATGTAGACCATCAGCCCACCGTCTTCCTAGCATATATATGTTAAAAGGACGGGCTTGCCATAAGGGCAATAGGGTTGGGAAAATCATATAGGTGGCTAGGTTGACGTGACCAGCCGATTGATCGGAGGGGGGCCTCTTCGACCGACCGTTCTAGCCCAAGATTAGGCCAAAGTGTGTGAGTCATTGCATGTCATGAACTGCTCATCCACCTGGGCTCTATCTCAAGCATCACGGCTCGCCCACCCACGGCCAACAGGTGGCCCCCATTGGGGGTTCTTACCCTTCTGCAGAGGTTGCAGTCCGGTCATTTCTAACAGCCCCAGCCGACAGGGCGGCCAAGGCAGGAGTGCACTGGAAGAAGTATATTTTTAATAACCCCGACACGTCAACCTGTTCTACTTGTTCACTGAGTTGATACTTTTTTTCCGACATAGTGTGTTTTTACTTTTCTTTACCAAGGCAACATTCAGTGACGATAAGAGGCAAGATGATCGGAAGGAAATAAAATAAAGATCCCTAGATAAATTATACCCAGAAATCCATTTAATGTTAGTATCATAATCTAAACTTATTGTTTTGGGTGGATTGTAGCAGACTTCATCAACGTCAGTTAGAGATGCATGGAATCTCTCTTTTGCCCTACTCGTCACGTGGGCCAGGCCAGATAGAGCTGGTGTGGAGCTAGAAGCAGAGAATTCAGCTGTCGAGGGCTTGTTGAATCTATCAACCGCCTTGTATCCAGAAAGGTTTGAAGGAGAAAAGAGTAGAACAACGTTGGGTGCTTGATTTTATAACTGACCCACGTTGTACTAGGGCTGCTGATAGCGGTGGAGCCGGGTTCACCTGTCCCCTAATAAATTTCCAACAATAAGCAGATCGTTTTTATACTGAATCAAATAGCTACAACAAACATTTAGGTTACATTCTTTCTGGGGGGGTTATTTTTTAAAATTTGTTTTTGTATATCGGATTAATAATTAATAAAGTCAATTGCAGCTTAGTTTGAATTTTTGACGTCCTTACTTCCTGAATTTCAAAATCTTACGTTGAAAATAAAGATTTTTTTTAATATTTTTCTTAACTTTCTCATTTAGCTAAAAACATTTCAAAATCTATGGAGCCAGAAAAAGAAACAAAAGTCATATAACCCTTAACTTAATTTCTTTGTTTGTTTTGTTTTTTGTTGTTTGTTTTTTTCATTTTAATAAATATTTGCCTTAGTAATTGATCTAATTTTTGGTTTATCTTAGAAAAACAAAATCTCAGGGATAAATCTTAAAAGAAATCCATTAAAAGAAGAGATAACTGTAATTTTATTATTACTCTATTTTAACTAAATTTATATTTTTTGCATAAAGACAGTGAAGAAGATTTTCAGTTGTTTTTTTTTATTTTAATTATTACTTTCAAATCTTTTATCTGCATATTTAGTTTCATTAGCCTTTCTAATTTAATATTTTATTGAATTAAAACTTAAATACTTGCACTCGGATGATTCTTATGTTTGTTAGTAATAATTAAAAATATCAACCCAAAAGTAATTGAAAAAAATTAATCAAATGAATAAAATGTATGGAAAAAATATGAAATCAGAAAATAGAACGTCTAATAAAAGAATGAAATTATCACATTATAACTTTTTAAAATATGGAAGCAAATTCACTTTCCCAGAAGTCATAACACCAGTTTCGTGTTTTTACCCTAAAGACTATTCTGTCTGACAAAATCGGCTGAGTCATATTAAATTTAGGACAAAAATCATTATTAAAATAAAAAAAACAAACAAACAAAAAACAAACAAACAAAGAAATTAAAGTTAAGGGTTATATGACTTTTGTTTCTTTTTCTAGGCTACCATAGATTTTGAAATGTTTTTAGCTAAATGAGAAATTAAGAAAAATATTAAAAATACTTTATTTTCCAACGTAAGATTTTGAAATTCAGGGAAGTAAGGACGTCAAAATTCAAACTAGGCCTGCAATTGACTTTATTAATTATTAATCCGATATACAAAAAAACAATTTTAAAAAATAACCCCCCCCCAGAAAGAATGTAACCTAAATGTTTGTTGTAGCTATTTGATTCAGTATAAAAACGATCTGCCTATATTGTTGGAAATTTATTAGGGGACAGGTGACCCGGCTCCACCGGCTATCAGCAGCCCCTCAGTACAACGTGGGGTCAGTTATAAAATCAAGCACCCAACGTTGTTCCTACTCTTTTCTCCTTCAACCCTTTCTGGATACAAGGCGGGTTGATAGATTCAACAAGCCCTCGACAGCTGAATTCTCTGCTTCTAGCCTCCACACCCAGCTCTATCTGGCCTGGCCCCACGTGACGAGTAGGCAAAAGACGAGATTCCATGCATCTCTAACCCTGACGGTTGATGAAGTCTGCTACATCCACCCAAAAACAATAAGTTAGATTATGATACATAACATTAAATGGATTCTTGGGTATATATTTATCTAGGGATCTTTATTTTATTTCCTTCCGATCATCTTGCCTCTTATCGTCACTGATGTTTGCCTTGGTAAAGAAAAGTAAAAACACACATATGTCGGAAAAAAAGTATCAACTCTAGTGAACAAAGTAGAACAGGTTGACGTGTCGGGGTTATTAAAAAATATACTTCTTCAGTGACCCACTCCTGCCTTGGCCGCCCTGTCGGCTGGGGCGTTAGAATGCACCGACTGCACCTCTGCAGAAGGGTAAGACTCCCCCAATGGGGCCACCTGTTGGCCGTGGGTGGCGAGCCGTGATGCTTGAGGATAGAGCCCAGGTGGATGAGCAGTTCATGACATGCAATACTCCACTTTGGCCCTATCTTGGGCTAGACGGTCGGTCGGAGAGGCCCCCCTCCGATCAATCGGCTGGTCACGTCAAGCCCTAGCACCTATATGATTTTCCCAACCCTATTGCCCTTATGGCAAGCCCCAGTCCCTTTTTATCATATATATGCTAGAAGACGGTGGCTGATGGTCTACATGTCCTGGGAATGACATTAAACTTTATCTGATGGTGAGGTTCCAGTTTTGGAGGTTTGGGGAATGTGGAACACCCCTTCATCACCATTGCTCCCTGATCCATTCTGACCCGGAGTGGTAGTACCTGTTAAGGTCCCATCTATGGGCTAAATAGAAAAATGTATTTATAAAAAAATTGTATTATCCATTAAGAATTGATTTATTTCAAAACTTTATCGGCATTAAATGACCCACTGAGGTTGATATGCCGTAAAACAAAACAAACCAAAAATCAAAATCCTGCCTTGGTTTAGATAAATACGGTGTAACTTTAAAGAAACTGGTAACTGTCGTTTCTGCAGAAGAAATTAGAATAAAGCCGAAAGGGGAGGGCATCATATTTATAGGTGTAGTTTAATTACCTCTCCTGCTCCAATTTCCGTTAGGAGATTTTAAATTTTGTCCCTTCCCGCCCTCGCGTTCTCAGTACTCACATGCCGTCAGAGACTTCCGCGACGGAACCACCCACTCCCCGATACATATATATATATATATATATATATATATATATATATATATATATA